>JACAZI010000003.1:10000000-10600000 GCA_014462655.1 Mycena venus
GTTAGTTACGCAACGTGACTCGGAACGCGGGATACCAGCGGCACCGGAATTGCCGCCGATATGTCCAATTTCGGGTGAAATTTCGACTTCCGTATCGTTCAAGCCGAAATTTGGAATTTCAGTTGCGCCGAAGCATTTCGGGCCAACTGGAACGCGAGGTTTTGAGTTGCATTCCGGTAAAGACTGATATTTCCCCTGAAACTGGACATGTCGGCAGGAGTTCTGGTGTCGCTGACCTCGCCCGTTTCGAGCCACATTTCGCAACTAACTTCGGGTCGGTCGAAATTTCGCTAATCTCCGTGTGTAGGCGCTACCGGTTCGTCGCATGACGCATGCCGGCAATCAGAGCTATCAGATGCCAGTGCTATCTTGGCATACGGATACGCACGGCCAGTGGCAGCGGCTACGGAGCAACATGCCTGGGCTACGGGGACTATCGGTAGTACTTGAACTTGGCCTATCGCGATGTAGTAAAAAAAAATCATGATGTTTCAGCGGTGCGAAGAATGTCAAACTGCGCCTGCTGTGGTTGGAATTGTGAATGCGTTAATTCACACGCGCGTTGGGTTGGGGTGGACGAGCGAGCAAACTCAAGGGATTCCCTGGCCGGCATCGCCACTCCGTTTCGCCGCGGATGAAGTACGAGACAGAGATCACGATGTGAATCAGAATACTCTTTGGATTGGTTGAGACCAAATCCACCATTTCAAAAGACTCGCCGGTTATGGGTTGTTTGGTCCCACAAGAAATTATTTCTTGTCATCCCACTTTTGAGCCTCGCCATGTTGACCAGTGAGCCAGAGCTGTCCAGCTGCGCCCTTCTAGATCCGACCCAAAGTCACCAATGCACACAACCCAGACGTCTTTCTAACCTATATTTAAGAGTTCATACAGGCCTGACCCTCCTGTATGTTTTCTGCCTTTATCAATTTCATTCAGGGATTTTCACTCAGGCGATTGCAGGAACCACCATTTTCTGCGCTGATATGTCGTCGCACACCTCCAGCACTGAGTATAATGTGCAGCATTTATTAGCTGGAGGATTTGGACAGCCACCCGATTCTCTATACTGTCGGAAGGAAACAATCTGAGACTACGTGTCGAGAGTATTCCGGGCAGTTAATCTCACGATTCGCTCTCACCAGAGCTTCCTCATTATCGTGGTCGTGAAAAGAGATGGAGGTTGAAGAGTAAGATCACATTCAACTTTCCATTTTGATACTGCTCCATACCTTACTCGTAATGAATGGGTGGTCGCGAGAATACGCGAGGCAAGCGTTGATATGAATCGATGTTAAATCTACACATATAGGATGTCGGGACCGATTCTAAGATCAATAGGATCTGCGAGGCGGAATTAAATCGTACAGCATTGCATACAACCACGGGATGGAGCAGGATGCTGCTCCGTTCTTCCTGGGAAGGCGCCCCGCGGATGCGGATCTGCACTCAATAGTGCTTAAGAACTGGAGAAGGCGGCGCCACGAGTCCGCTTTGGAATATCAGATGTTGGGGACCAATTTGGTCATTTTCGGTTTTCTCACTGCGCGCAACTTCATGAGTGTCAGAGAGTTATTTTGTTGTGTGCGCAGCCCTAGTATATAAAAATAACCATAAGACCGGGAAGGAATCAATCATCCCCAAGCGCATCTCACACCAGGGGCAAGAACCAACGCATGCGGCCCGCAAGTGCATTAAATGTATTTGGTCCGCATGTGGTCCACCGACTGCATTGAGCAAAGGTGAGATACACCTTTGTTTATTTTGTGAGTTGTCCCCAAAAACAAAGGTGCGACAAAGCTGATTGGTGCCTTTGTGTCATGGGTTAAACAAATGCAGACTTCATGCGTTTAACGCACTTGCAGTCCGCACGTGTTGGTTCTCGTCCTAGTGTTAATACCGTCGATGTGATGCATGAAGTAATCTTTCCGAAGCATACGGAATGGACTACTGGAAATGAGGGATCCGACACGGCCGAGCCCAAGCAATGGTCACGACGTGTAGGACACACATGGGAGGAAAATAGCCGCACGGTGTCATTGAGAGCAAGCTGTCTCGCGTGGTGTGAACGGTTTCCGCTCGACGTAAGAATGTTCGTCTGCCCGACTGCATTAGACTGCATTGCGCTCATTGAGTGGTCATTGATGCCCGCATGCATCTTTGTCTAAGTACAACTTGGACCGCGGCGGGGCGCTTCCCGCCTCATCACTTCGAGTCTGATGAGCAGAGCAATCGATCACCTCTGGAAGATGCCTCAATTCAACAGCTTTCATGGCAGCGGGTTGCCGTAACGATGGAGAATCTCAGTTTGACCCAGGGAATTAAATCGAGGAGGGATACCCGATGACTTGGCGGATATAACATATAAAAGCCGGGAGCGTTCTAACATTTCCACATCCTACCGACCAAACTTTGCGTCTTTAACTACACCACCTACCCATCACCACCATGAAATCAACCACTTTAGCTGCTCTGTTGGTGCTTACCACTGGCGCCATTGCGAGGAACTGCACCCCCAACCTTGACTACTGCGGACGCACCCTTCTTGAGATCGGTACGTGCAGGGTCTTGCTCTGCTGTGGACTCGAGGAACTCATCTGCAGACAGGCAATTACCAGCCACAGATCGACCAGGCGTTCCATGACGCCGGCGCCGGCGAGGCCGACGGCGGGGCGGACGATCTCTTCCAGTGCGTTGGTGGTGCGAACGGGGTCATCACCTTCCTCGAATTCTGCGTCAATGGATGTCGCACCAACTCGGGTGGCGTCAGCGACGCCTGCAACTAGAACGGTTCGGGATCTCCGTGGGAGATGGGAATATGTAGGATTTCTAGTACAATACTAGGGATTCTCAACAAGTCGATGGTTTATTTCGGTTGTCTCCTTTGACGGATGTCGGTGTGTTAAAACTGCCTCGAGCGGGCGAGGATAATCGTCTTCTCCCAAAAGTCAGCGTCTCACGCTCCAGTTGCCGATTACCCCGCACGAAAACTCCGTCGCATGAGTACAATGTAATTCTTTGATTCCGCACACTCGTACACCTACAAGATTCGCTTAACGCAAAGCGGGGCGCCTTTCCCCCCCATTGGACATGGTGGGCGAGAAACCGGTGGCAGATTGCACCCGGACGGCATCATCCTTGGGCAGAGTAAAGGAGAATTTGCCAACAAGCTCGCATATGAGCACCTGCATCTCCAATATCCTGCTCACCTCGAGATAAATCAATCAATCAATACCGTTAATGAGCAACTCACGCAAAACGCCAGCTGCGTCGAACAAATGTCAGTAAACTGAGATGGGCTTTCCAGAGATCTCACCCCAGACAAGTCCGCGGGCCGCCTATAAAGCTCAACCTAAATTCATCGGCTCAGCTATGATGTCGTAAGAGAGGCAAGGAAATCCACGGACAGGTTAGCATATGGTCCTACACTGGTTTCACCCTTGTAAGGTGACCCTTCAAGCCATCGCTGGGGCTTAAACTCATGTGGATCAACGCCCCAGAAGGACTCAAGTCTAAGAGATATAAATCAATGTAGGGAACTCGAAGGGGGAGTCTAATGTAGAGCAGGGATGCACCTTTGGAATGAAGCGATCGCCATGGTCACAAGCTGGCCCTTGCGAACGGGGATCTGCGTGATAACTTCTTCCGTTGAGGTTTTGATCTCCTTCGTTATAGGAATGACCACGTCTGCGAGGGCGACACGGTCCACGAGAGGCACCGCCGGATAGAGTCGGAGCGTCTCCTTCACATCGTAACCACAGGTCAGCCTACATCAGCTCTCGCGCTCGAAAAACGGCTACCGTACCTTGATGAATGCGTTGAGCAGGAGCATGGTATCATATGGGACGTTGTTGGGACTGGCTCCAAGATTGGACTGAATTTCGACACGCAGTTGATCCTGGAAATGGGGATGCCTGGCGAGCTCCACCAACCCGAACGCCAATGCATTCGCCTAAATACGGAACGGCATTTAGGAAATACTACGACTGGAAGCAGGAAGTAAATTGGCCACCGTGGTATCTTGGCCCGCAATGAGAATGACCGAAGTCTGAGCCACGACCGTCTCCTCGCTCATCCTTTTCTTTGTGCTGTCCGACTGAACGGGATTGACTGACAAATTCCTGTCAATAGGACGCGCGAAGAACGAATAGAAACTCACGAAGCTGGCTATAAACATCGCTGTCAATCTCCAGCCCCTGTCGTGCCGCATTCATCTTCTCCCGAACGACCCGACGCCCAAGATCCTCGGCAAGATATTTTCCCTTGCGGATGGCCCTGAATGCAGTAGTCGGAAGATAACCCACCGCGTTGAAGACCGAAGTGGGCAAGAGTGCGCCGACGGCGTTGGCTAGAATCTGTGCTGCAGATTGACTGGCGGCAAGCGCCCTGGGAGAACGGCCGTCATGAAAGAAGCCGTTGGACCCAAAATATCCCTCACACTATTTGGTAGTGATTTGACACGAATTCCTCTCCTAAATCTTTGGTCGAACAGCCGAGGACGGCTATATAATCGTCAGAACGAATGTCAACCATAGTACCAGCATATGTAACCATACCTTCGCTAATTGCGCCCAGAGTCGCGGTGCTAAGTAGAGGGGAGATATTGATCGACAACGCAGAGGATTGTTCCAACTGCTCGGTCAGCTAGAGATGCGAAAGGTGTGAGGAGTCGGAGTAAATGGGCAGTCGAATATCGTCACCGCATGTGCCATCTTTTCGAAAATAGGCTGGTAATTCTTGACAGCGGCAGCAGTAAACCCAGTGTTCAGTGCAGCGCGGAGTCGTTTGTGGGCGTCTCCTATGGTGTTATCACGCTCAGCATCTCAGTACTATCGTTAACATGTACGTGGAACACGAATACGTACCTCTCACTGCCGAGACGCTTCCCATCCCAAAGAGCAAATATACGAAATTCTCGACAATTGGCCCATTCACGAACTGTCCGCTGCTCAATATGTATTGCAATGCAAGTGGGTCGGAGACCATCAAGCGGTTTTGCTGCGTGGGGCGTGAAGTTATAAACAGATATTGGTGGAACGAGCTCACCCCGAAGCATCCCTTGAGGCGATAGATCGGTCCGTACAGTTTCAGCCAGGCGAATTCATAGTCGCCGTAACTGGGGGAAAGGAGCAGCTGCAGCATATTGCCTGGATCAATGGTTCCATTAGGCCAGTACATTCGCAATGAGACGCTTCGCCGACCGAATATCCATGACGGTGAGGGTGGGCCAGGGATATTCTCGATGCCGCTCTTGCGATGGAGGACTCGATACAATGCTACGCTGACTATCGCAGCGATGAGAACAGATGCAGAGCTCATGGCGAGGTATGTTGGCGAAGGAGATGGGCGGTGGTGCAAGAGAGTGTGCGATGTGCGTTGAGATAAATACCTGCCATGAGCTTATCAGCTGAGGGGCACAAGACCCATGTTCTATTGCTGTTATAAGTTTACCAGACATCGGATCCGTACATAACGGCAATATCGGAATTCACCCCACGCCCGAGTTTTTTTTGAAGTAAAACTGGTGAGAAATTCGTCGAAGTTGCGAGACGGAATCTCTGTAGGCCGGGAGGAAGATCTTGCGCGTGAATTGGGGGTCATCTACACTTCGCCCTAAGATGCCACGAGTAAATTGCAGCTGCCACGAGTAAATTGTAGCTGTCACCTAAATCTATCTGTCCAACCACATTTCATGCGATTGCCAGTGGCTGGCGATCATTCCATGACCACCTCACGAGGTCATCGACATGCTGCTGCGGCAGGGAACTCCGTGAGTCGGGTTGAGTCGAAACGCTTGATGCAATTTATTAGCTGTATAATCCGGTAGCCAGAGCTGAAAAAAGAAAATCAGCCGGATCAGCCCATTAAGCTCAGGCGTGAATGGCTCCTGCGAAAGCCTCAGAACGCCTTAACAAATTTTCAGTACATGCGCAGACTTTCCGCTACTCAGGCTTGCCTTGAGATCTATAAATCCCCTGAGGTTGGTCTATTTTTGCGAGTGTTGGATGAAAGCAAGTTCGGACCGTAAAACCAACCGAGAACAAGGAAAAAGAGTGGTGCAAGACGAGAATGTCCCGGGTCTTCCTATTGTTCCCATACTGTAGCGTTTCGACCAACTGATGCAGGACGTGCTCGAGAATGTCCCGCGTGCGAATGCCAAATGGGCCAGATCTAGAGTATTGGTCGGTGGAGATTACCCAAGGACACAGTTGTGACTTGCGCCTGTGTGCTGCCCCGAACCGTGACAAGGAAGCTTGAGGAGATCAAGCGATCGATAAGTGGTGAGCGAGAACAGAGGTGAGAGCGTAGTGGGAAACAGGGAGACGATTTGATGTGACACGTCACGTCACGCCCATCTCTTTCTCTTTCCCCTCACCATCAACGACCGATTCGAGCTCGCTTGTGCCGGGACGAGTCTGCCGCCTCGGTATACTGATACCCGTTCTACCCGGGATCGAGCTGTTCCATTCTTTCATTGTCTTGGGCTCAAGTGAAGCCAAATCTTTTTCTTTACGTCTTCTCGTCATCTCTATCAAAGCTCCTCATGTGCGCGCACCGAAACGAACTTCCCCGGAAACCATTCCACAATATCGTACGCTTGATAGCGGTGGGAACGCCCCCGCGATGCGTATACTTTGCTGATTTGATCGCCTGCTAGGACACCATTCGACTCGGGGTCGTACCGTCAATTTTTTCTTTGTACCTCGAACTCAAACTATGACTCACCTAGTTTCACTTTAAGCCTTTGATTATTTATCTCCCAGCGTCTATGCTGCCGCTCGACGATCTATTACATTTCAAGTATATCGTTGCACCGCTTGCACTGTCTACCAGTCATTCCCTTCTCTGCCCAGCCGAGAGACGCATCCATCCAGCTGACAACGGGCTCGATAGCAGCGGGCCCGCACTTGCTCTTCGTCAAGAATATGTTTGACGGATTATGTAGGACCTCCCGTTCGACTCGCGGTCGGGCCGTGTGTCGAAGTATGTGGATATCTTTTAATTATTTCACTGCTTATACGCCGATGCCCTTTTTTATCTCTCGAATAAGCGAAGTGATTCCAACATAGAAGAAAATCACTCAAGTCAAACATCACACACCCACAGGCGCCACATGGAGCTCGGTACATGGTTCTCCGTGTCACCCGGGCCTTGGTTCGTGTGTCTAAGTATCGTCCAGCAGGCTTCCTTGCACATTCAGATCCTGCGAAGCGCGGCTCCTACATGCGGTCAACTGTCAACCCGTACCCACTCCCGCTCGTGAAAAAATATTGTCTCCCCTCCGGGCGTGCTAAAAGAGAAATAAATTAAAAACAGAGCAAACCAAGCTCCCTTGGATTGGAAAGCACGGCTCGATGGCGGTGGGACCGCGCTTGGATCAACTTGTAGAGCTGGAACGGTGTATGCAGGTTACCCGTTCCAGTCGGGGTCGAGCCATGATGTGTGACGAGTTGTCTCCGTTTTTATTTCTTAACCCAAACCGTTTCTTCCTTTATGCTCCAAGGCCTGGATCGTACTATTTCCCCGGACTACTTCCACATGCGCCATCGTATCTTGATATCTGCCCGATGGGGTGCAACTGGCCCCGCACTCCATGCACCTTTCGGAAGCCTACACCCACAGGGACGCCGTTCGACTCGGAATCGGGCCATTTCATTGCACTTTTGCACTTCTTTTTTGTCACACGGTCAAGTCCTCCTCCCTCCCTTCTGAAACTCACGATTTGGTGGTCAGAAGCGTTGCTTGGATTATAGGACGGTGGGTTCGAATCCATTGTTTTCCGAAGATTCCCATTCCAATAACCGGTGGACAACTTGCGCCCGGACCGCACAACCACACCGAGACATCTCCAGCGTTTGACGAATCACACATTTTTTTCGCCATCCAATGCAACCCTTTCCACCTCTTCGGTTCTTTATCCGGGTTCTTTGATCCCTGATCCCGCTCGACCATTAAAGATATTGTTTCTCGCAGATTGCTTGAACTTCGCGTAGGTGAGCTGAAAGATGGTGGAGTTGCGTCAACCCGGCATCCTGGCCGAGGCTGTGAGTCACTACCAGTCAGATTGAGTCGGAGCGAGTCGGTAAGAGTCTCAGAGAATAAGTATGTTAGAACATTCTAGCTACATTGGACAATTTAGTATAATTCCTATGTTTCTCCAAGCGGTTGCAGAGCTCAGTCAAGGGCTAATATCATTTGCTATTTACTCCCTATAATTTTTTGATTCCACCACCACGAAACACAACATAAGAGGACTCAGCAGCTCTACGCGGAACGGAGGTCGTGATGGTGGGAAAAAAAGACGATCTGATGTGCGATCATGATGCGTCCCCTCTCTCCAGCCACCATCAACAACGAAATGAAGCTCACTTGCGCTTTCTCAATCCATGTTTAGCCCCCTTCTCGATTCGCGACTTTGAAGATACTCAAGACACCTCCCGTAGTTTCAGCGTAGAGTCGCCCAGCTAGCCCTTCCGCTGCATCTGCCGATGCTTCCGTCCTGCCGCGGCATCGTTCTCGCAGCACGCAGCTCAAGCCCATCGAGTACTCGTTTGCAAAATGAAATTGCATTCCAGGTGCGTGTGCTTTTTCTTGCATTTTTTCATTCCTAACTTATTCGATCTTCCTCTTCGTAAATCTACCCAGTACTTGAACAGCGCTTAAACTTGGTTTGTCGTGTGAATGGAAGCAGGCTAGGGTCAGCATACGTACGCTCTGGCCCACGCCACCTCCAGCGTGCAGCAGCCCGTGCTTCCAGCCTAGCGGCAGCATTACGCACCGACTTGCTGGGCACCGTATTCGGATGATACACTCAGTGAGAACGGATTCGGTACGTGCGGGCGGGAAATGGGTACGTTCCTCATCTCTTCTTTACCTTCTTCTTCTCCCTTTCCGCCCTTTCTTCGTCTACTTTGTTTGTTCCACTCCCTAGTCTATATACTTACCCCCCGTCCCCCCTGGAGGAGGCCATTCCAGCACGCATCCGTGACGGGCTTCGCCCGCACCTCTTTTGTCGCTCACCTCCCCCCTTCACGCCGTTGCTGGGCATACATCGCGACAATCACTACCTCTTACTGCCCGCACAGCCACCGGTAGGACCAAGACAGCGTGCATGATGCACCGCGCGACTACGCGATGTGCAGCGCGACTCCCCATGTCGCCGCCTACGCGCTCTGCCGTCCCCGAGGCGGTGCTACGCCGGAGCGCACCTTCGCCCTGTCTCGCATCACCGGCTGCATGCACAGCATGCGACGTTGGCGGTCCTCGCGTTCCTGGCCTCCCCCGCGCACCGCGACCGTTTTCACCGGTGTACTGCCATCACCGCCCGATGCCTACCTTCATCGGCTCCTTGCGGGCCAAACGCGTCTCTAGCAAGTACTGACGCTCCCTGCTTCACACATCTCCAACACGACACAGACCACCACCGACGTGCTCAGCACATGCGGCACGCGCTCTAGCGCCTCACCATCTTCCCCTGCGCTCCCCGTCGCCCACGCCGCCTTCATCGCCTCGCCACGGGTCGTGCCCATCCTCTGCGTTGAGGTCGGCCTGCCGCGCACCGTGAAAGCCACGGTCACCACTCCTGGTTGGCCACACACGCTGCAGCCATCCCCGTCGGCCTGTAGCCTCCCCGCCTGCAACATTAACTTCCAGCCTGTCACCGCCCCGCCCATCGCCAACGCCCACTGCTTCTGCTGCGATGACACGGTTGCCTGCGCAGGTATGCACACCTCGTGCTGCCACCAGAACTCACCTTCCGCGCCAAGGAATTCAGACAAGCGCGGATGGCCTCCGTAGGGGGTACCCTGCCCCGGGATCTCAGATCACACCCCGGCCCGTTCAGGTGGAACCCCGAGCGAGCGCTGTACGCATGGGCAAGGGTAAATCAAATACCCATTCTGACGTACATTACTCATACGCTCGGTTTCTTCTCTTTCCCCATTCTCTTTCCTTTTTCCACCAGCCACTTTTTTTTCTTTGAAAAAAAAAAACGAATCTCAGTTTGATATATGGGCATGTATTGATACCTTGAAAATGGTCGTATTCGGCGTCCTTTCTTCGATTGGGACAAGGAGGATTGTAAACACAGATCGGCAAGACATTTCGATAAAACTAAACAAGACGTGCCGTCGCTTCGCTCCGGCAGATGCGGGAATGAGCGCTAAACCACACCGATTCACTTTGTTACAAAAAATAACTATTCATGCTAAGCCAATGAACAAAAATAATTCTAATAAATAGCCTACAATCAATGGGATTTATTAGACTAAGGAGATTACAGGTACCTTATAATCAAATATAAGCTGTCGGGCTCTTGAATTAGAAGAATAACATACCCTCAACGTGTGAGAGGTGGCGGCGACCTACAGCAGTGGAGTATTACGCGGACAATCGATGATTATCCTGTCTACGGACTCATCATCGGTACAAAGAGTATGAATTGGGGCAACTGACCTGGGAATGAGATAGGCCGAGGAAGACTCCGACTGTGCAATCCGGCTGGTGTCGACATTCAGTCCCTGCATTCCTAAAGTCAGCAGCCTATATCGATGGCGATGTAAGCGACGTACATTGCAGCGGAAGACACATAACGTTTTGGAAAGTCGCAGCCATTTCGGAAAACCCAACGGAGAGGGAGGTGCGGGAACCCTGGTGGCTAAAGTGGCAGCGTGAGCGATGGGTTGGGACATCCGATAAATAGATAAAAAATTTCAAGCATACGCGAAATCAGGTGAGCCCCTCGCCATAAGCACGGATGGAGAGGTCTTATATCCCACACTGTGGACAGGCGGAATACGATGTATCAAATCTGTCATCTCCGAAAAAGTATCAGCGAGGTTCAACTTCAGTCAGAGAGTGTGAGATACCAGTGCTTCGAGAGGAAAGATTGCAGAGCATGAGGATCATGGGGAGCAGGATAAACGCGACCGATGTCGGGGGACAGCGCTGAGTATCAGACATAATTGAAGTCGTTGTCCGATATGATATCAGTTTGAGTTTAGGTTCAGCTGAAGTGCAATTTGAAACTCAGTGTTTCAAATTATGCATCATGAGGCTTGAAGTCTGGCAATCTCTGGTGTGACTGGCTCAATTCGATCACCTGCTGGACACCCGTTTGACTCAGAGGCACGCCATAGACAGTCGCACTTTAAAATTTGTCCTCAAACTGATGTGCATTTTCCCCATTCCGGCATAGGCGATCCAATAAAAATGTGCTTCCCTTCAATGGCCGTCTTACCCACGGGCCGTGCGGTGAAAATGCCGTCGATTGCACTGCCGTCCGCCAGGTGACGGGTACGGGTACGGGTACGGGTCGCAGATCTATCCACCGGGGCCTCTGCCAAAATGTTGAATAGGTAAAAAATGTCACGCTTCACCCTCCCACCCCACTGTCATGGATATCATCACTCTTGCAACTCAACGATCGTGCGTCTCTCTGTTTCCTCTATTTGATATTCCATTTCAAACTCATTCACTGCGTTGAGGCCCCCCGTAGTCAGACCCTGACTACGCGTACGGAGCTTGGCCTACGTCTGACTACAGATGTAGTCAGACGGCGTAGGCGAAGGTTTGACTACGCGTACGGAGCTTGGCTTACGGCATGTAGTCAGGCTGTGCCGAGGTCTGACTACGTCTGACTACTTTGTCCGACCTCTTCCTACCTGCATAGGCACAGCTTGTCCTACCTTTCCTTTTACTTTTTCACTCATTTCTTCATTAATACACTCCCCAAACCCCTTTGCCATCTGCAGTCCTTGTCGATGACGGTGCTTGCGGCGAGGTGGAGTCAAGTTACGTGTTACGTCAAAGCGGATCATTTGAATGCGGACCGTTGCTCCGATGCCAAATTTGTGGAAGTCCGACCGAACCAAATGTTATTAGAGACTTGCAATGACTCAACGATGAATATTTACACAAAATTTGAGCCCTATGACACTAGTTAGTCGAAGCCAACCTGTGACTACGGACGTAGTCACAGGTAGTCGGACGTAGTCAGAGGTCGGCCAAGGGGATCGTGACGTAGTCGCATGTAGTCAAATGTCTATGCAACTACGTCCCGTAGTCACACCCTCTGACTACGGGGGGCCTCAACGCAGTGATTTATTTGATATCTCTGCTACTGTACTATTTCGACCGAGTGTTCATAGGGTGTCACGCGTCACCTACAGTGTTCATTTTTCCAGGTGTTCATTTCTCGGCAATCATGGGAAGATTGCCATAAATGGCAATCCGGCATTTGCCGGACTTGAAAATTTGACAGTTTTTGACTTCTTTGAGCGCCAAAATCTCAATGTCACCGTCACCAGGACCCAAAGTGTTCAGTTCAGAGGCCCGTGTCACGCGTCACCTGAACACTCGGTCGGAATAGTACAGTATTTCAACAATCCTCATTCCATTAGTTACATATTTCATACATTTACCAATTCTACGTTCCCGGAGTTACCTTTTGGGTATATAAACCGCGGGTACTGGCTAAAATACACACTTTTACTCATTACCACTTCTCTGCAATTCGCTCTCTGTGCCAGCCTTATAAAGCTTCGCACCGTCCATCAAGGATACAGGTAAAAGTCTTGCACTTACCTTTTATCTAGGACTACTGCCTTCAGGGTATTGACTGGCATACTGCCTGTTCAGCTCAGGTTCAGCATTATTCGGGAAATTGTATATTGGGTTCAGTGAACACAAAACCTACGCTATTCCTAACACCCACCCCTGTCCATTTGATCGGGAACTTGATTCAGCACCCTCACAGATTGTGTGCACAGAAGCCCATGGGTTGGAAGCAGGTGAGGGCGTTGCGCCGGCACAGGGCGGGCGTTGAGAGGGTGCGATTGACGATCGTAAATCGGGACAGAACAGAAGATAAGAAAAGTCAGGTGCATAATCAACAGAGGTGCCTAAAATCTTGCTAGCACGACGTGAACGCAAAAATATGTGAATAACGTAGAGGTCACGATCATCGCTCCCAGTCCGGGACCCCTTATAGTATTCGCATAACACAAAGCAAGGCGCCTTTCTCCCCATTGGACATGGCGGGCGATAGAAGTGTAGCTGACCGTACCCGGACGGGATCATCCTTGGGCAGAGTGAAAGAGAATTTTCCAACAAGCTCGCATATGAGCACCTGCATCTCCAAAATTCTGCTCACCTCGAGGTAAATCAATCAATCAATACCATTAATGAATGAATAACTCACGCAAAACGCCAGCTGCATCGAACAGACCGTAAGTAAATTGAACTGGGCTTCCCAGAGATCTCACCCTAGACAGGTGCGTGGGCCGCCTAAAAAGCTCAACCTAAATTCATCAGCTCAATTATGATGTCACAAGGGAAACCAGGAAATAGACGGACAAGTTAGCGTATGGCCCTACACTGGTTTCACCCTTGTAGGGTGATCCTTCAAGCCATCGCTGGGGCTTAAACTGATGTGAATCAGCGCCCCAGAAGGACTCAAGTCTAAGACATATAAATCAATATGGGGACCTCGAGGGAGGAGTATAATGCAGAGCAGGGACGCACCTTTGGAATGAAGCAATCGCTAATGTCACAAGCTGGCCTTTGCGAACGGGGATCTGTGTAATGACTTCCCCCATTGAGGTTTTGATTTCCTTCGTTATAGGAATGACTGCGTCTGCGAGGGCGACACGGTCCGCAAGAGCCACTGCCGGATAGAGTCGGAGAGTTTCCTGCGCATCGTGACCACAGGCAGGTCAGCTTACTTCACTGACTCTCGCGCCCGAAGGTCGGCTACTGCACCTTAATGAATGCATTGAGCAGAGGCATGCTATCATATAGGACGTCGTGGGGATTGGCTCCAAGAGTGGACTGGATTTCGGCGCGCAGTTGATCCTGGAATTGGGGATGCCTGGCGAGCTCCACCAACCCGAACGCCAGTGTATTCGCCTAAATACGGAACGGCGTTTAGGAAATACTACGACTAGAAGCAGGAAGTAAATTGGCCACCGTAGTATCTTGGCCTGCAATGAGAATGACCGAAGTCTGAGCCACGACCGCCTCCTCGCTCATCCCTTTCTTTGTGCTATCCGATTGAACGGGATTGACTGAGAAACTCCTGTCAATCGGACAGGCCAAGAAAGAACAGAAACTTACGAAGCTGGCCATAAACATCGCTGTCAATCTCCAGCCCCTGCCGCGCCGCATCCATCTTCTCCCGTACGACCCGACGTCCAAGATCCTCGGCAAGATATTTTGCCTTGCGGATGGCCCTGAATGCAGTAGTTGGAAGATAAACTGCGGCGTTGAAGACCGAAGTGGGCAAGAGTGCGCCGAGGGCGTTGGCTAGAATCTGTGCTGCAGATTGACTTGAGGCGAGTAACCTGGGAGAACGGCCATCATCAAAGGATTTGTTGGACTCAAACTATCCCTCACACAAACTGGCAGTTATTTGCCACGAATTCCTCTCCTAAATCTTGGGTCGAACAGCCGAGGACGGCTGTATGATCATCAGGACAAATATTGACTGTAGTTAGAGCACACGTCTACCATACCTTCGCTAATTGCGCCTAGAGTCGCGGTGCTGAGCAGAGGGGAGATATTGATCGACGACGCAGAGGATTGTTCCAACTGCTCGGTCAACTAGAGATGTGAAAGCTGTGATGAGGGAGTCGGAGTAAATGGGTAGTCAAATAACGTCACCGCCTGTGCCATCTTTTCGAAAACGGGCTGGTAATTCTTTACAGCAGCAACGGTAAACCCAGTGTTCAGTGCAGTGCGGAGCTGTTTGTGGGCATCTCCTATGGTATTATCACGCTCAGCATCCCCGCACCATTATAAGTTAACCTGTACGTGAAACACAAATACATACCTCTCACCGCCGAGACGTTTTTCATCCCACCGAGCAAATATACAAAATTTTCAGCTATTGGTCCATGCACGAACTGCGCACTGTTCAAGATGTATTGAAGCGCAAGTGGGTCGGAGACCATTAAGCGGTCTCGCTGTAGGGGGCGTCAAGTTATAAACAGATATCGGAGGAACGAGCCCACCCCTAAGCATTCCTTGAGGCGATAGATCGGTCCGTAAAGCTTCAGCCAGGTGAATTCGTAGTCGCCGTAACTAGGAGGGAGAAGCAGCTGCAACATATTGCCTACATAAATGGTTCCATTAGGTCGGTACAGTCGCAAAAGGACGCTTCGCCGACCGAATATCCATGACGGTGAGGGTGGACCTGGGATATTCTCGATGCCGGTCTTGCGATGGAGGACTCGATACAATGCCACGGCAATGATCGCAGCGATGAGAACAGTTGCAGAGATCATGGCGACGTATGTGGGCGGAGGAGATGGGTGGGGGTGCAAGAGAGTGTGTGATGTGCGATGAGATCAATACCTGCCGTGAGCTTATCAGCTGAGGTCCGCAAGACCCACGCTCTATCGCCGTTTTAAACCAGACATCGGATCCAGAAGTACATATCGGCAATTTCAGAATTCATCCCCACGCCCGACTTTCATTGAGGTAGCACTGGCAAGAAATTTGTCGAAGTTGTGAGACGGACTCTCTGTGAGCCGTGACGAAGACCTTGCACCGCGTGTGATTTGGAGGCCATCTCCACTTCGCTCTAAGATGTCATGAGAAATTACAGCTGTCACCTAAATCTATCTGTCCAGCCACTGTGTCACATTTCATGCGATTGTCGGCTGGCGAGCATTCCGTGACCACCTTACGTGAGGTCATCGACCTGCTGCCGTGGCAGGGAACTCCGTGACTTGGGTTGTGTCGAAGTGCTCAATTCCTTTTTTTTTTTCTTTTTTTTTTTTTTGCTGTACAGCTGGTAGCCTACGCTGAAAAAGGAAATCAGCCGGATCAATCCATCGTCTCCCCGGCACAAATCGACTGCGCAGCTAGCCTCAGAACGCCTTCGCAGATCTTCAGTAGACGCGGACTTTCCGCCACCCAGGGTTGCCTTGAGATCTATAAATTCACCAAGGTTGGTCTATTTTTGCGAGAGTTGAAAGAAAGCAAGAAAGCAAGTTCGACCCGTAAACCAACCGAGAACAAGGAAAAACACTGATGCAAGATGAGAATGTCTTGGGCCTTCCCAAATTCCGGCCAGAATATTCGTCGGTAGCAAATCCCCAAGGAAAAAGTTAGGACCTGCCTCTACGTGGTGTCCCAAACTGTGACAAGAAAGCTTGAGGAAACCAAGCGATCAGTAAGTGGTGAGCGAGAACAGAGGTGGATAACATGAAGACGATTTGTTGTGATGAATCACGTCACGCCCATCTCTTTCTCTTTCCCCTCACCATCAGCGACCAATTGGAGTTCACATGTGGCAGGACGAGTCTGCCGGCTCGATATACCAGTAGTATGCGCTCGACTTGGGATCGAGCCGTTCCATTCTCTTATTGTCTTGGGCTCAGTGAGTCTCAATATTTTTTCTTTCCGGCTTCTCATCTCTCTCAAAGCTACCCGTGTGCACGCACAGAAATGAACTTCCCCGGAAACCATTCCACAGTATCGTCTGCTCGATAGCGGTGGGACCGCCGCCGCAATGCTATACTTTGCTGGATCGCCTGCTGGAACACCCGTTTGACTGGGTCGCAGCATAAACATTGTATCTTCAACATTTTTTTATACCTCGAGCTCAACTAACACTCACCTGGGTTTCACTTTAAGCATTTCATTATTTTTGTCCCGGGTCTGCTGTCCCTCGACGATCCATCAGATTTTTCAAGTACGGCGAATCTCATCGTTGCTCCGCTTGCCACACTGTCTACCCGTCATTCCCTTCTCTGCCCAGCCGGCCTTGCATCCATCCAGCTGGCAACGGATTCGATAGTGGTGGGTAGGCTTGTAACCAGCCTGCCTGCGAGCAGCAACAAATGTGGCGAGCACATTGCCGCAGGCAGGCTGGTACTTCTCGGGCTAAGCGAAAGGTCTGAGCACGGAGTTTGAATTTTTTTTCTTTTCCTTTGTTCTGGACTCAATTCAAGTCAAATTTAGATATTTCAAAGAGAACTTAATATTTATTTTGTCTTTTCTCAAATTCTGTCTCTTCAGAATCTGTACCAAGTGCGTTGCAGGGGCATACTAGAGGGTCGAATTTGAGCGAAGATTGATGGCATAGCACAGCCACCAAATGCCAGCAATTGGCATCCGCCAAAAATTCAAACTCCGTGCTCAGCCCTTTGACAGCATCCGAGAAGTACCAGTCTGCCTGTGGCAAGGTGCTCACCACTTTTGTTGCCATTCACAGGCAGACTGGTCATGAGTCTCGGTGGTGGGACCACACCTACTCTTCGTCATTAATAGGTTTGACAGATTATGTAGCATCTCACTTGTATGGAAGTACGTTGATACTTTTTTAGTAATTCACTGCATATCCACTAATGCCCTTTTTTATTCCTCGAACAAATAAAGTGATTCTAATACAGAAGAAAGTCACTCGAATCAAGCATCACGCACCCGCAGGTGCCACTGGCACACGGAGCTAAGTACATGGCGCAGCATTGGTGCTCAATGTCACTCGGGCCGTGGTGCATGTGTCTCAGTTTCGTCCAGCAGGTTGGCTTACTTAAACACTAATATAATTTACTATTCACTCCCTATACTCGTCTGATTCCACCACCACGAAACACAACAAAAGAGAACTCAGCAGCTCTGCACGAGACAGAGGTCGTGATGGTGGGAAAAAGAGACAATTTGACGTTGATTTGATGTGCGATCATGATGCATACCTGCCCAGCCATCATCAACGGCGAAATCAGGCTCACTTGTGCTTTCCCAATCGACTTCTAGCCTCCTTCCCGAATCGCTCGTGTGCTTCACCTCCACCTCGCCAAGCCTGCGCATCACTTTCTTATGCTGCACACCTGTCCATCCATCCCCTGCGTCTCTCTCGCTCCTCCCAGCCACGCTTTGAAGCCCCTGCTGCCATACTCAAGACAACTCCCGCAGTTCTGGCGTAGAGTCGCCCAGCTAACCCTTCCGCTGTATTTTCTGATGCTTCTGTCCTGCCGTGGCATTGTTCTCGCAGCACCCAGCTCAAGCCCATCGAGTACTCGAGTCTCGTTTACAAAGCAAGTGCATGTACTTTTTCTTGGATTTCTCATCCCTTACTTACTCAGTCCTCCTTGTCTTTGTAAATCCACCCAGCGCTTGGAACAACACGTGAAACCTGGCTTCTCGTGTGGATGGAAGCAGGCTAGGGTCAGCATACGTACATTCACGCTTGCACCACTTCCAGTGTGCAGCAGCCCGTGCTTCTAGCTTAGCAGCAGCATCACACACCGACATGTTGGCCGCCGTAATCAGATGACACACCCAGCAAGTACGGATTCAAAATATGGGTGCATCCCTCTTCTTTGCCTTCTCCTTCTCACTTTTGGTCCTTTCTTTATCTGCTTTGCTTCTTCCGCTCCTAGTCTATATACTTATGTCCTTGTCAACCATCTGCCCATGCACTGTCGCCATCTGAGGCAGGCGGTTCTAGCAAGCATCTGTGACAGTCTTCGTCCGTACGCTTTCCCCGCACCTCTTTTGTCACCTGCCTCCCTCCTCTATGCCCTCGCTGGACATTCACCGCGACTGTCACTGGCGCTTGCTGCCCACACAGGCCACTGGTAGGACCAAGACAGTGCGCATGATGCACCATGTGACTATGCGATGTACTGTGCAACTCCAATGTTGCTGCCTGCGTGCTCTCATCCCCGACGCTGTGCCACACCTCAGCACTGTCCCGTACCACCCGCTGCATGCAGCAGACAACGTTGATCCTTGCCTTCATCACCTTCCCTGCAGACCACAACTGTTTTCACCAGTGTACTGCCTTCACTGCCTGACATTTGCCTTTATCATCTCCTCATGTGCCAAACGCATCTCCAGTGAGTCCTACCCTCCCTGTTTCACACATCTCTAACATGACACAGATCACCACCAACATGCTCAGCACATTCAGTGGGCGCTCTTCATTGCCTGCGCCACATCGATCACCTCCCTGCATGCCACCACGGTCT
This sequence comes from Mycena venus, assembly GCA_014462655.1. Classification (NCBI taxonomy): domain Eukaryota; kingdom Fungi; phylum Basidiomycota; class Agaricomycetes; order Agaricales; family Mycenaceae; genus Glaucomycena; species Glaucomycena venus. Next base: position 10,018,981 of record JACAZI010000003.1, read on the forward strand.
CCAGTGCTTCATTACAGGTCAGCTTCGGTCCCATATCAGGAGTACGACATGTGGCATCAGCGGAGTACCCAGCAAGTATGGCAGGCGCTTCCCATCGCCCATGCCACCTTCATCACCTCCTCACATGCTGTGCCCATCCTCTGCGCCAATGCCAGCCTGCCACGCACCGTGAGCACCATGGGCACCACCCCCGGTGCGCCCCGCACACACTATGGCCATCCCCAATCGCCTCATAACCTCCCCACCTGCAATGTTGGCTCTCAGCCTTTTATCACCGCCCCGCCCATTGCCGACTCCACCTGCTGTTCACTTCAGCGCAACCCACACTGCAACACAGAGGCTGCCCATGCCAATGCCCACTGCTTCTGACATGATGGCACGGTTGCGCGTGTGGGCGTTCTGTGTTATAGATTCCAGACAAGCACGGAGGGTGCCATAGGTGGTACGCTGCCCCGGGATTTCAGATTGCACCATGGCCCATTCAGGTAGAATCCTGGGTACTGCGTTGAGATGGCACACCACCAAGTATGTGTCATCTAGCTATTTTTGCGCTCATAAACACATATTATAAGAGTTACAAGGTAGTTTCTAGTAGTACTATCACTAGTACTCTGAACTTCTGCTCAGTGATACAAAGGAGGATCAGAGTGAGCTCCAAGCTGCTGATTGTAGTGTATAAATTAAGTCTAGCGTACTCCGTGGGCCACTGGTCAGACACAAAGAGGAGATAAATACCCAAAAGCCCTAGAAGTCATCATTCAGAAGTTGTATCCTACAATAGAGGACCAATGGCTGCACAGAGGAAGTCTTGGGAGACTTACAGAGTACTAGCGAGTGGGTTGAAGGCTAAGGGAGTCGGCCATGGGCAGTTTACATAGGTCGCGGGCCATTCTTCCAGACTGGCATTAAGTCGCGGGGTCAATACAAGGCCTGCAGGTCATGCTGAAGCAAGCAGGAAGCAGTTACAGAGGAGAACTACGAAGAGAGAGTACATGTGGGGAGACATGTCGCGTCCCTAGTGACAAGCAGAGACACATAGAGTGGAGCAATGGGATTTATTCCATTGGACCGGAGTTCAGAGTGGGATTGTGGGTACAGACCGACAAGGGACAGACCCGTGGGCTCCCTTTGACAATAGCAGTATTATTCTAGAGGACGGATTCAACTCTGTGCCCAGAGGTTCCAGGCCCACGGTTGCAGACGGCAGCCTGTGGCACCTACAATATACCCAAATCAGGACATGAGAACCATGTGAGGGGTTGCTCTTGGCCTGTGATGGCGCATCAGATATGCATGGACATCTTTTGTTTTCTTTTGTTTTCATTCTCTGTTTTTCACATGTAAATCTATATTCCAGTATTATAAATCAGGCTTGAGGAACCTGCGGAAGGCCAGTACACCACAGCAGACATTGTTGCGGTTGTTCTCAGGCCAGCTTGCAGAGAGTAGTATCTACCTCTGTTTGTAGTGTGTCTATAAATTGAAGTTTGGTTGTTGGCTCTAGTTCAGTTCGAGTTAAGAAGTTAAGCTTCACGTTGTCAACCCTGCAGGCGGTCTTCACGTATAGAAGAGAGGTTTACCTACCTGAGTGGGCTTGTTGCTTTGCATCTACTTTGCTAGTTGCATCCATGGTTGAGATTACCCTTGGTAACCAACAGGAAGATCAGTTTGGTCGCCAGCAAAGTGCTTAAGCCTTGAAGTAGAGCAAAAGGTACCTGTGGCAGGCTAAGCCAAGGTCTACAATGAGAATTACTTGTTGTGAGAGTGATTGAAAGCTGGATCTGTGACCTCAAGTAGAGGATTCACTGTTGAAACCTTACAAACTCTGCCCTGACATAGACAAAACTATCTATTAGTCTTCCTCTCATCTTGTATCCACCCAAAACCACATATATTACTCGTTCATCAAGGCCGCAGGGCATTGTTCCGTACAAATCCTGCATAGTTGAAGTGCCATGGGCATTGTTGTCAGTCAGATTAGTGAGGATTCGTTATCACATTGGGTTTCAAAACCAGTAGTCACATACTATGACTCGGACCCGAACTCACCAAGGGAGCGTGCTTGTTCTTTGGGAGTGATAGTAGTTGGTTGTGTGGTTGTTAGTTGTGGTGTTTGTTAGCATCCAACAATAGTCGCATTTTTAGCTTATAGTTAAGTGCACCATTTCAGCCTGAATGCAGAACAAATACCCATATTACTTATACGCTCGGCTTCTTCACTTTCCCCATTCTCTTTTCCATCTGCTACATTTTTATTTTACATTTCAGTTTGATATATGGGCATGTATTGATAGTGATAGTGATAGTGATAGAATTATACACAGCATGGTCCAGCCTCTGAACACTGTGTTCCCAAGAGTATCCCAATGCGCACAAGCATCTTGCACCTTCGTCTTGGACCCCAACTACCCTACTTGGCGAGCTATTCGTTAAGTATCAGAATGTCTATCAAAAGTAGAATGTGAAGTGGTAAGTAAAAGAAACTAATTGTTACGCTGTGGTTGTGTCAGCCGAAGCAGGGGAAGAATAGGGATGAACACGAAAGGAGCCGCACAGATTTGAGTAGACTTCACATGCGAGTTTCTCAACCAGGGACATAGACTGTCCGTATGCTATCATGGTGTACACCTCAACAGTGTGCTTCTGAGATTTCATCCCAGCTTTCAATACAGAATCGGATATACAAGATGCAGCACACTGGGTAAAATTGTAACAGCGGCACACTGATGAATCAAAGGTGGCTCAGAACAGTCTTTGAATTGCAAAAGAGCCGTGTTTAGCTCAACCGCGGCACTTGCCATTCGGAGACGACTCTAGTCTGTTTTGCCCGGGTCAGGGCCAGGAAAATCTACAAGCTACGTGTACTTAGAAACTCAGCCCCGCACTCTGCGTACATGCAATTTTAGCAGGAGGCCGCTGCTTTGAACTCGTGCAATCCTGACTCCTTCCTCGTGAAACCATGTAGTCCACTCGATCGTCGTCATCGCTCGTTCTTCCTTCTAAAGGGTGGTAAAAAACCTGTATTGAGCTCAAGGGTTCTCAGTAGTACACAGGTGTTTAAGGGTGCTGAATCAAAAATTGCATTGTGCTCATGCGGCAGAGTTCTTCGTATGCGGTAATCGTTTAACTGGAACGAGAGACGCCGACTTTTTGGAGAAGATCATTATCCTCACCCGCTCGAGGCAGTTTTGGCACGCAGACATCCATCGAAGGAGACAGCCGAAATCAGCTATCCTACATGACTTGTTGAAAATCCCAAAATTGCCTTGAATCCCGTAGAGTGGTTAAGCAGCGAACACACAAGATTTTCTCAGGACAGAACAGAAGATAAGAAAAGTGAGGTGTATGATAAACAACCGTGTGTGTAACATCTTACTAGCAGAATGTGAACGCAAAAATACGTCAACAACAGAGAGGTGGCGATCATCGCTCCCACTCCGGGACCCCTACAAGATTCGCATAACGCAAAGCGAGGCGCCTTTCTCTCCATTGGACATGACGGGCAAGAGACCGGTGGCAGACCGCACCCGAACGGGATCATCCTTGGGTAGAGTGAAAGAAAATTTGCCAACGAGCTCGCATATGAGCACCTGCATCTCTAATATCCTGCTCACCTCGAAGTAAATCAATCAAACACCGTTAATGAACGAACGACTCACGCAAAACGCCAGCTGCGTCGAACAGACTGTTAGTAAATTGAACAGGACTTCTCAGAGATCTCACCCCAGACAAGTGCGCGGGCCGCCTAAAAAGCTCAACCTAAATTCATCGGCTCAGCTATGATGTCGCAAGAGAGACAAGGAAATCGACGGACAGGTTAGCATATGGTCCTACACTGGTTTCACCCTTGTAGGGTGACCCTTCAAGCCATCGCTGGGGCTTGAACTCATGTGAATCAGCGCCCCAGAAGGACTCAATTCTAAGAAATATAAATCAATATGGGAAACTCGAAGGAGGAGTGCAAGGACGCACCTTTGGAATGAAGCAATCGCCATGGTCACAAGCTGGCCCTTGCGAACGGGAATCCGCGTAATGACTTCTCCCGTTGAGGTCTTGATGCCCTCCGTTATAGGAATGACCGCGTCCGCGAGGGCGACACGCTCCTCGAGAGGCACCGCCGGATAGAGTCGGAGCGTCTCCTACGCACCGTGACCACAGGTCAGCTTAAATCCCCGACTACGCGCCTGAAAGACGGCTATATACCTTGATGAATGCATTGAGCAGGGGCATGCTATCATATGGGACGTTGTGGGGATTGGCTCCGAGATTAGACTGGATTTCGACGCGCAGTTGATCCTGGAAATGGGGATGCCTGGCGAGCTCCACCAACCCGAACGCCAGTGTATTTGCCTAGATACGGAACGGTGTTTAGAAAATATCAAAATTGAAAGCAAAAGTCAGATTGGCCACCGTGGTATCTTGGCCCGCAACGAGAATGACCGAAGTCTGGGCCACGACCGCCTCCTCGGTCATTCCTTTCTTCGTGCTCTCTGACTGGACAGGATTGACTGATAAAATCCTGTCAATCGGACGGTCGAAGAATCAACAGAAACTCACGAAGCTGGCCATAAACATCACTGTCAATCTCCAGCCCCTGCCGCGCCGCATCCATCTTCTCCCGAACGACTCGACGCCCAAGATCTTCTGCAAGATACCTTGCTTTGCGGATGGCCCTGAATGCACGAGTCGGAAGATAAAACGCCGCGTTGAAGACCGAAGTGGGCAAGAGTGCGCCGAGGGCGTTGGCTAGAATCTGTGCTGCAGATTGACTGGAGGCAAGCACCCTGCGAGAACGGCCGTCATCGAAGGAGCCGTTGGACCCAAAATATCCCTTACACTATCTCACTGTTATTCGCCACAAATTCCTCTCCTAAATCCTGGGTTGAACAGCCGAGGACGGCTATATAATCGTCAGAACGAATGTCAACCGTAGCCATAACATACGTAACCATACCTTCGCTAATTGCGCCCAGAGTCGCGGTGCTGAGTAGAGGGGAGATATTTATCGACGACACAGTGGATTGTTCCAACTGCTCGGTCAGCTAGGGATGCGAAAGGTGTGAGGAGGGATTCTGAATAAACGAGAAGTCAAATATCGTCACCGTATGTGCCATCCTTTCGAAAATGGGCTGGTAATTCTTTACAGCGGCAGCGGTAAACCCAGTGTTCAGTGCAACGCGGAGCCGTCTATGGGTGTCTCCTATGGTGTTATCACGCTCAGCATCCCAGTACTATCGTAAGTTGACGTGTACTTGGAACACGAATACGTACCCCTCACGGTTGAGACGCTTTTCATCCCATAAAGCAAATGCGCGAAATTTTCTAGGATTGGCCCATGCACGAACTGTGCGCTGTTCAATATGTATTGAAACGCCAGCGGGTCAGAGACCATCAAGCGGTCTTGCTGCAGAGGGCATGAAGACATAAACACATATCGGCGGAACGAGCTCACCCCGAAGCATTCCTTGAGGCGATAGATCGGTCCGTAAAGTTTCAGCCAGATGAATTCGTAATCGCCGTAATTTGGGGGAAGGAGCAGCTGCAGCATGTTCCCTGAATGAATGGTTCCATTAGGCCGATACAGTCGCAATAGGACGCTTCGCCCACCGAATATCCATGACGGTGAGGGTGGCCCTGGGATATTCTCGATGCCGCTCTTGCGATGGAGGACTCGATACAATGCCACGGCGACGATCACAGCGATAAGAACAGTTGAAGAGCTCATGGCGAGCTGTGTGGGCGAAGGAAATGGATGGTGGTGCAAAAGTATATGCGATGTGCCATGAGATAAATACCTGCCGTGAGCTTATCAGCTAAGGCCCGCAAGACCCACCTTGTATCGCTGTCGTAACTGTACAAGACATCGTCACAGGATGGCTGAGACAGTTGAAATCCTTATGTTCGTCAAGGCTGGGCTTCAATTGGCCCGCAAGGCAATTACCAACCTTACTGGAGACGAGGACGACGCTCTTTGATCTCCGTGTTCATAGCTTACAAAAGTCCACCTCCTTCGCTCTCAGTCAAGTACACTCAAAATATGACCGTAAATACGCCGTAAACGTACGGTACGGTACGTACGAGACCTGTCACGTTTGGCATTTTTGCCCCTGGCTCGACGGACGGTTTGACTGTAGCGTAAAAAATTTACGGCGTAATTCATACGCTATGTGAGCGCATTACGCACGGTTTCATACTCAAGTCACATCGGATCCAGCAGTACATATCGGCAATACCAGAATTCATCCCCACGCCCGAGCTTTTTGGAGTAGCACTAGCGAGAAATTCGTTGCAGTTGTAAGACGGAATCTTTGATAACCCAGGCGAAGATCTTGCGTGAATTGGGGGCCTCGCCCTGGGATGTTCATGAGAAAATTGCAGTTGTCATTGCATGCTTTGCCAGTAGCTAGCAAGGTGGCTAGCAATCATTCCATGACCATCTTACGTGTGGTCATCAACCTGCTGCCGTAGCAGGGAACTCCGAGAGCTGGGTTGTGTCGAAACACTCGGTGCATTTTTTTGCTGTACAGCTGGTAACCCGGCTGAAAAGGGAAATCATCCGTATCAGCTCATCATGCCCCAGGCGCAAATCGAACGCGCGGCTCCTGCGCAAGCCTCAGAACGCCTTCACAAATACAGGCGCGGCCTTTCCGCTACTCAGGTTTACCTTGAGATGTATAATTCCACTGAAGTTGGTCTATTGTTGCGAGAGTTGGATGAAAACAAATTCGAACCACAAGGGAAAACACTGGTGCAAGACGAGAATGTCCCGGGCGCGAATGGAGCTTCCCAAATTCCGCCCAGGCCCCAGAATATTCATCGGTGGCAATCCTCCAAAGACACGATTGAGACTTGCGTCTGCGTGTTGTCCAGAACAGTGACAGGAAAGCTGGAGGAAATCAAGCGATTGGTAAGTGCTGAACGAGAACAGAGGTGAGAACGTGGTGGAAAACAAGGAGACGATTTGATGTGAGGAGTCACGTCACGCCTATCCGTTTCTCTTTCCCCTCATCAACGACCAATTCGAGCTCGCTTGTACCGGGACGAGCCTTTTGCCTCGGTGTACCACTAATACCCGTTTGACTCGGGATCGAGCCGTTCCGTTCTTTTTATTGTCTTGGGCTCAAGTCAAGAGTGAGTCTGAATATTTTTTTTTCCATCGTCTCGTCATCTCTACTATCAAAGCTACTCCTGTGCGCGTACCGAAACGAACTTCCCCGGAAACCATACCACAGTACCTTCCGCTTAATAACGGTGGGACCGCCCCCCGCGATGCGTATACTTTGCTGATTTGATCGCCTGCTAGGACACCATTCGACTCGGGGTCGCGCCATAAACATTCTGTCTTCAATTTTTTCTTTGTACTTCGAACTTAAACTAACACTCACCTTCGTTTCACTTTTCAAAGCCTTTACTTATTTATCTGCTGGCGTCTGTGCTGCCCCCTCGGCAATGTATCATTTTCAAGTACGGCGAATCTCATCGTTGCTCCGCTTGCACTGTCTGTCCTCATTCCCTTCTCTGCCCAGCCAACCAAATTAAATAAGTGCATCCATTCAGCTGACAACGGTCTCGATAGTGATGGGACCACATCTACTCTTCATCATTAATATATTTGACGGATTATCTAGGACATCCCGTTCGACTCGGGGTCGGGCCATGTGTCGAAGTACGCGGATATTTCTTAGTACTTCATTGCTTATCCGCTAATGCCCTTTTTATCTCTCGAATAAGTGAAGTGATCCAAACACAGAAAAAAGTCACTTGAGTCAAGCATCACACACTCGCGGGCGTCACATGGAGCTCTGTACATGGAGCTCAATATTACCCGGGTCCCGGGCCTTGGTTCGTGTGTCGAAGTTTCATCCAGTAGGCTTCCTTGCACATTCGTATCCTGCGAAGTGCGGCTACATGCGGTCAACTTTCAACCCATGGCCACTCCCGCTCTTGAAAGAATATACCATCTCTCCGGCCTTCCTGAAATAGAGATAAAAACAGGGCAAATGAAGCACGCTTGAAATGGCAGCACAGGATAGCAAGCATCAGCTCGATGGCGGTGAGACCGCACCTGCATCAACTGCCTTTGTGGCCTCGAGTTTCTGCAGGTTACCCGTTCGAGTCGGCGTCGAGCCATGACGTTATGGCTTGGTATCCATCCTTTTTTACCCCATACCCAAACTCATCTGTTAATTTATGCTTCAGGGCCTGGATCATACTATTCAGGGGACTACTTCCACATGCGCCATCGGATCTTTGTGTCAGCTCGATAGCGGTGGACCCGCGCCTGCAATCCATGCACCTTTCAAGAGCCTACACCCATAGGGACACTAGGAGCTATTTCATTTGAGCTTCTCCACTCTTTTTTTTGTCACAAGGTCTAGTCCTCCTCCCTCCTTTCTAAAATCGCAATTTGGTGGTCAGAAGGCTTACTTGGATTTCTGTAATGTGTGTCCGAATCCGTTCCTTTCCGAGTATTCCAGAGGACAACTTACGGCCGGACTGCACACCGACATCAAGACATGTCCGGCGTCTGACGCATCACACACTCTCTTGCCTTCCAATGCAATCCTCGGAGGTTTCTACAGGAACTTACGGCCATTCGACTCGGGGTCAGACCATTGTCCATCGACGCCTGCATTCTTCTTTCTCTCCTTCACTCTAACCAGTGCTGGGCTTTCATCTTTCACATCTACAGTGCCTTTTCCGTGCTCTTCGATCCCGTTGCATTTCCTGTCCAACCCCCAGCTCATACAACACAGTTTGAAGTTATTGTTACTCATCTGCTATACCTCGGTGGAGAGCCTTCCGGCAATCCAAGGCTCAAGAAAGTCTCGACCTGCGCCTCTAGACGGCGTAATCGCAGAGTCACCGTCTCTTCGTCACGCGTAGCCTGTTCTGAATCGCTCAGGGGTGCTACGCCCTCCGCTGATGCAACGAGCGGCTGTAAGTTCGCAGTCCCGGCACTAAGATTTGCTGTAGCACCGTGCTTCAGCTGTGCCTCGTTCGACGCGGCTGCCCCCACCAATCGTGGCTGGTCGACTTCAGCTTCAGCTGATTCGGCACTCGCTGAGGCACCGACCTTCATCGTCGAGGGCTCGGGCACTATATGTTCTCGCGATTCGATGAATTGTTCTGGAACCCTGCGTTCTCGGATTCGCCGTCGGCTTCTTCTAACCTGGAACAAGGAGATTACGACAGCGACAACTAGGACGACACACACGACCGACGCTGCAATCGCTGCGGTCCGTGCACGGTTTCTGTTGCGCATTATGAGACAAACTGCGAGAGTGTAAATTATAAGATACATTACCTGTGGGCTATCTGGAGTGGGACCGCAGTTGGAGATCCAGTTGGAACCGCATTTGGAGATGAAGTTGGAGATGCAGTTGGAGACGAATTTTGATAAGAAGTCGACTGTGCTGGGGTGTCACTGGTACCGGAGGTGGCAGTTGGGATTTTTCCGGAGGAACTGATTTCTGTGGGGCGTGGATCGGTGCTATTGATGGTGAGAATTCGACAAGTTTGAATGGCATGAACCAACCTCTGTGCTGGGGTGTCGCTGGTACGGACGGTAGCAATTGAAGTTCCGCCGGAAGAACTAATTTCTGTGGAGCGTGGATTGGTTCTATCGATGGTGAGCATTTCGCAAGTTTGACTGAGCGTGAACCAACGTTGTTTGTACTTTTGTGGTGCCGATGTCTGCGTTGGAGTTGGAAGGGAGGAACGGGGTGGTCGCTGTGGGTTTCCCGGTGATGGAGAGAGATTCTGCGGGGAAAGGGAGCCATCAGACCAGACGGAAAGAGAAGACAGATATCACAAGGAAAGGAGGTGAGAAAGATGGGACGTCATGCGGAAAGCGTTTGTAGGTGGTTACAGAGGAGACAAGGCCAAACTCGTGGCTGCCAAATGGTGGGCGGGTCAGCATGAAAACCAAATACGAGGATACAAATTGGTAGCATAATCAGGAAATTGAGGGCGGGACAGCAAGAGAAAGAATAACGAACGGCACGTACGGGCTCCACACTCCTCCGCCAGCCATTGGTCGACTTTGTCGAGCTCGGCGGCCTGGCATTCGGCTTGGACGCACGAGATCCACTTGAACTGGAAGTCGGCGTTGGTACAAACGCAGTTGATGTCGGGTCTGGTTTCGTGAGTGAGTGCCATTGAGGGAAGAAGGGGAAGTGGAAGGAATTAAAAGCACGCACGAAGGGTTACCGCACCCAGCAACAGCGGCGGCGGCGGCGAAGAAGCAGGTATCGGCGCATGGGGAGATGGGATCACTGGTATCTCTCTTCATCGCGCGAGAAGTAGTGTTGGCCTTCTTCACTGCCCTTTGACTGCGTTGCAGAGCTCTTGAGAACTGGCGAAAGCAGTAGTGGCACGGCTGTTTGAGAGGAGCCCAATGGATAGGAAGGTGAAGACAAAGAGAGGCCCTTCTCCTCATGCACTGCTTCGAACCTATTTCAGGTTGATAGATTGCCGTTTGATTCAGAAACCGATACTACAGCATTCGAGCGGGATAATCGTGAGATTTGATAGTGCAAGTCCCTGGCGTACCAGCAACCTCGACGGGGGAGTGTGAGGGTATGTTAGAGTGCCACATTTTAGTCGTATGTCCCGAAGGTCGCGCAGGTCCCAGGAAAGTGAGGTCGTAATGCAGAATGGGTCAGCACCGCAGATTCAAATTCTCGAAAGGATGGACAGTGCGCGAGATGATCAAGATCGCTTGAAGCACCTGGTGACGATCTGTCATCCGCGACCTTGTAGTGAAGCAACGCCAAACTGAGGCCAGCAGAATCCAGATGCATCCCATCACGGCGGCCGTCGCACTGCCATAGAAGATGATGTTCTTCCTTAATCTGTTTGCACTAACCTGAGCCTGAGAACAGTTGGCCTTCGCGCTGAGCCCTGTGTATGTCTCATCACGGCGGTCATCGCGCTGCTGTGGAAGATGATGTAAGTTCCTCGCATAATAAAGTTATTTGCGCCCTCCAACCTCAATCTGGGGACAGTTAGCTTTCACGCTGAGCCGCGCGAATGCTTCCCACCATAACGGTTGCGCTGCCGTGGAAGTGCGTATCTTCCGCGTAACCCATGTCCCGCCCCATCACTGACAAATTTCATTTAGCTCGATTGAAGCATGAATTGTGGAGTCGGAGAGGAGTAAAATCAACGCAGGATAGAATCAGAACAGATGGATTGTGCAGCCCTACGTCGCACAAATAAGGGAACCTGGGATGTTTTCTGTCCCTTGTTTTTGCGTCTCGCAGCGTCGCTTCATGTTTTTTTGTCAGCTCTTCTCTTGGTTATGATGTCGCTCCAGCTCTTTTCCCAATGACTAGTACTCCGGGAACACCGAGATATGTCCTTACCGTGGGCCATTGCAGCAGCTTTGCGTGAGACACTCTGAAATCGAGCAAATGGAGGTGAGAGTGTGGTGTTGGTGTGGTGAGAGTGTGGTGAGAAAGAAAAGACGCTTTGATGTGACGCGTCACATCACTCTCATCTCTCTCTTCTGGCCATCAAACTACACAATTCGGCGGTCTATACTTTTTCTTACGGCTCCTCATCATCCCTCTCAAAGCTACTCTTGTGCGCGAATGGAAATGAACTTCCCTGGAAACCATTCCACTGTATCGTCGGCTCGATAGCGGTGGGTCCGCTTGGCCATGATCCAGCCTGCTTTGTCCTGTCTTTTCATTCGCGCCAGAACCGTCCTTCCCTCTCCACCACCCGGTATGCGCTTCCCTTCGTCGTCGTCCATCATTCCTCACCTCTGCCCCCTGCAGTGCCTCTGCGCACGCTGATGGGCCTCGCCCTCTTGCGTCCGCAAATCGGCATTTCCCGAGCATACCAAACACGACCTCACGCGTTGCACCTTTCTTCCCGCTATGTTACACCGCCTTCGCCCCATCGCCACCCAATACCCTCGTCCCAGTCACCGATTCCGTCGCCCGTTCCCGCCTCGGGTTTAGTTTTAGCCTGTACATACTGGATCGGTATATTCCATTCAGTCCCCTGTCTTGCTTACAAAATTTTCCGTATCCTAGTACATCTTGCACGATCGGTTTCCTACTCGAGTTCCGCTTCCCTGCTTTCTCTCGCACCCGGCCCTCGTCCCGCTGGCACGTCAAAGCCCACCGTACTTTTACCATCGCTCACTGCGTATGCTTGGCGCTTGCGCCTTGACCCGCCCATTCTCATTCGTGTGCCACACGTACCGCTCTTCCGTCCACCTTCCCCCCACTGTTCTATCCCTCCGTTCTTCCCTTTCCTGTTCGGTCTCTCTTTATCATTATGTACGACGCCAACACCCCGTCTTCACAGACCCCAATCAGCTGCGGGCTGTGATCCTTTCGGGGAAACCGGCTCTCCACCTCCTGCAACTCCTCCTCCATCACCACCACCCACGACCGCCGTGCATCAAGCGCAGCACCACCGTACGAGCAGCGTGACGCTGTGCACGAAGGCGTGCCCCAAGCCCAAGCGCAGCAGTATGAGGACTACAACACACGGTCTGTCCTCAAGTACCGCTGTACCGCCAGTCTTTTCTCAGCGGCTCCGCTGCTCACGTTGGCCAGGGCCGCACACTGCGGTGGCAGTTGTTTCGTGGGTGAGTGGCGATCTTTTGCCTGTCCTTTTCTTTCTTTGCTTTTTCCCATTGCGGGGATGCGGAAATTTGGGGGTTCTCTCTTGCATGTTTCGGTGTGAGAAGTTCTGTGGCGCGGGCATTTCCCTGCGTGTAAGGTTGGTCACGGGTACACCCGCGGGTACCGCAGGCTCAACCCATACCCGTACCCGCCGAAACCGTACCCGACGCGGGTCGGGTACAAAACCCGCGGTTCCTCAACCACCAGCGGGTCATACCGTCGTCCAACCCGTCGGGTTTACCTGCCAGAATCAAACAGAAAGTGTGTATTTGGTGATAGTAACTGTAACACAACTACTACTCTACGATTTCAACCTCATTATCGTTGTTCACCTCAATCACTTGACGGCTTGCGCTTCAACTTGGTCGGTGTGCAGGCGTCAACTAGTTCCTTGATGCGAAGAAGACCTTTCCGGCCCCAATTTCGACCGCTGGTGGTGAGTGATCATCGCCGTTTGAAGCAAGGGCGACGCATGAGGTCACAATCGCGCTCACGCACACTGCAAATTACAGTGAATTGTCTAGAAATTGGTCCGAATTTCGGCCGAAAAACCCACGGGTTTACAGGTCGGGTGGACGGGTTTTACGGGTTCAACTCTCCTGCAACCCGTACCCGTACCCGCCATACCCCGGGTATAAACCCGCCGGTGAACCCGCATACCCGTGACCAACCTTACCTGTGTGGAAGGGATATTGTTTTTCAGGGCAGATGCGGAGGTCGTGCGTCGCAATCCTGCGCTTGCCTGTGGATGCACTGACGTTGCCCCAGCCTTCTTTGACGCGGTCTACCCGCTGCGCGGGCGTCCCACCCGGGCTTTGTGCCCTTGCCCTTCGAGTTTCGTGCAGCATGCTCCGCGTGCTGGACTTTTTCATGTGGAGCCCGCTGACGTCGGCGATCGCGCAGGAATGACGTATATTTTACAGTCAACTTGTAAACCAACATGATATCAACGTCTAAGCGATCGAATCTTGAGGGTGTGCCACAAGTTTAACCCCGCTTACACTGCCGGTCTTCATCCTCTCCAACGCGTCCGGAATCCCCGCAAGCCCCTTCTGCAGGATTTCGACTCTGTTTGGCTGTACCGCACATCAGCCCCTCATCGATATCCACGCACACCAAAAATGAGGAAACAACGTACCACGATCGCGCCCTTCTCGATTGCCTTTGGCAGTTCCCTGATAAAATGCTTGCCGAACTTCGTGTGCTCCACAGTCGCAGCCCAATGCGCAGGGTCGCCTAGCGGCTTAACGATCTCGGGTCCAGCGTAGAAGCCGAAGCAGTTCACGACCGTAATCCCGCGCTTCTGCGGGTCCCGATCGCCCGACAAGACGGCCTGCGGGCGTACGGTGGTGACCTTTCCACCGTCGAGGACTGAGTCGTACGCGGCGTCGAGTGCACCCACAGGTGTCGCGTCGTACGCCACATTCACCTTCGAAGACACTGCCGCACTCAGTGCCTCGAGAGGCACGTCCCCCCGATCGATGCACTCCGTCGCGCCGAGTTCCTTGAGGTATGAGAAGTGCGCTTTGGACGCGTAGGCGACGATGCGGGTGAATCCCAGGAATTTGAGGAATTGGACAGCTGCCGGTGCGTCTCATAAGCATTTTATTTGCTGAGAAGGAACGGGATGGGGAGAACAACACGTACCGAATTGGCCGGTCGATGTCCCTGCGCCGATGACGAGCCCAGATTGGCCTTGTTGCGGTTTATCCCAGGAGAAAGAAGGGTTGAGTGCGAGCCCAATCGGCCCCTGCGCGAACAAGCCCACGGCCGCGGTGGGGCATGTGATGGGGAAGCTCGCTGCTTGGTCAAATGTTATGTTTTTCGGTTTCTGTGTACGCGTTCAATTATGATAGTGCGTGCATGAAAGTACAACGTTGACAGCGTACACGGATGACAGTCGCGGCCGGAACCACGCAATACTGCTGGAACCCGCCCTCCATCGATCCAACAAACCTGGTATCGATTAGCATGCAATGCAGTAATATCTTATTCAATAAGGCAAATTGAACCACTTACACCTCGTCGCCCTCTGCGAATTCCTGAACGCCTTCCCCGACCTCCTCGACTACGCCGGCGATGTCCGACCCGATAACGGACGGATATGCCCCCATGAGCATGTTGTATTCGCGCCGGCCCCAGTCCATAGGATTCAGACCCACCGACAAGACTTTGAGGCGGACCTCTCCCGGGCCGGGGACGGGGATTGGCTGGTCCGAGACCAGGGTGAAGGGCGCTTTGGGGGACGGGATGATGAGGGCTTGTTGAGTTGCCATCGTTTGTGCGGTAGAGTAGACTTTGAAGTTGTTATACAGAGAGCCCCTCGCCTGCCCGACTTTTTATACTCAGAGCACCTAAGACGCTGGCGTCAGCGGCAGAGCCGTCGGCAGATCCGTTGCTTCTCAACCTACCTCTATCTGCGAGTCGACGTCATGTCTTTTGACAGCACTCTGGTCAAGTCTTCGGAAAGGTTCCCGAATGAATGGCTACCTAGGACTGCCTTCACATACTGTATTACTTTTGCGTAGTACGATCAACGATCGGTGGCGAACGCCGAGTTATTAACCATATCCTCAGTGCGGCATCTTTGTAATGACTGAACCTTTAGGTTTGGCTATTCAGGAGAAGATGGGATAGACTTTTATGTATTTTGCTACCAGTACAACAACATTTAGTCATACAGCATTGGTCATCCCGAGAAATTGCAAAGAAAGTGAGGAAAGACAAAATGCCAATAAATAAAATGCTAAGGCCCTGTTCGGGATCCCGAATTTTTAGCTTGCACCCCCCGCTCTTCTCCTCCGAAACCTTCAAGGCCTTAGAACCCGCCGTCGACGCAGCTTAGTGCCAGCCCGCATTGTCCGTCTGGTTTCCGGCTGCCTTCTCCGCAATGAGTTGTGCAATGAAAAACCGAGTCGCATAATGGGTTCCAGCGGCAGCGCTTCTTGTCTGACCCCGGGGACTCGTTCTCCTTGTTGCCTTGGTTCTTGCTGCCCTTCCTGGCCATACGGGAGCGAAGGACACGAGGGACACGAGCGAGAGAAAGCAAGGTGAGCAGCAAAAAGAAGCCGCAATAAAGCTGGTAAGGCCGACGAGCCGCATGGCCCGCTACCAGGCTGGGCTTACTACATGTAAATTTTGGGGCAGCCCAAAGCTTGCTCGATCGACGCTTGCGCGCCGACCAGCTCGCATTGGGCTGCAGTATCGTGTCGGGTACCTCATGCCCATCATGATGCTCACTACTAGCTCGAATCCACCAATCGGCAAACAATGACAGACTGGGTGGTCTCTTTTCTCTCAATCCGTTCTTTTTGTTCTTTTTTCAAGCTTGTTTTGAGCACATTTTGAGCAATGGTTCAACCAGTGACATGATTCAGCATGATTATGAATTCAGCTACGGCAATCACCAGCCAGATACACGGCAACAGGCGAGCCGAGACTCTTTGGCAGGGAGCAAGTGTGCTTACGCAAAACAAGATGACGAAAATGTGATCCTCCGCCAAAAATGCGACGTATATAACCCCTACCTTAAGGTAGCGGGAATTAATTGTGTGACAACAGTTGCTAGCTAGATAGATGCGTATCCGAACACTTTTTCCATCTAATTCTGTCCTCGATTGGTACAAAATTACTACATGATCGTTTGGCGGGCAAAATTAGGAATTGGGAAATTAATTAGGGATCCCGAACAGGGCCTAAGTAATGCATATATTTGGGCAGCCTTCTTTTTGTAAGATATCCACTAAGTTCAATTTATGGTCATTAGTCATTTCTGCTTTGTGCTCGGGGCCAACTCGGGGCCGTTCGGAGATTGTCGGATGCGGGAATAGCACTGGCGCTGGGACGAACCTGCACTGTTCCCGTCTTGATAGCGGTGTGACGTCCCTCAGAGCTGGCGTCCAGACTGGTTCTTCCGCTCAACCCAGGGCCAAGCTACTGGGCATTTCCAACCCGAGTCCTTTTGGTCCCTGCCTGCAATACTTGTTTCTTGGAGCCGAGACCTATACAACATGTGTTTCGAATAATTTAGCACACTTTTACGGGACCACTGCCACAGGTACCATCGCAACTCCATATCGGTTTGATAGCGGTGGGACCGCCCCTGCGCTCCATCTGCCATTCTCGTCGGCTTACTTACACGTAGGGAATCCGTTCGACTCGGGATCGAGCCATTCCACCCTGGTGAAACCCTTTTTTACCGTACGGTCAAGTTACGCTTTTTCTTCATGAAATCGCAATTCGGTCGCCGGAAGCGTCACTGGAATTTTTTCGATATGCATCCAAAAATTATCTACCTTCAGAGCATTTTTATTGTAATTCACATGGACAATGCGGCTTGGCTGCAGCCCCACACCAAGATATCTCAGCCTTGAATGATATTGCTACCGATCTTCAACCCTATCCTCCCCTTAATGGTGAGTCTATATTGTCTCTTCTCTCTATCTTATAATTCCTCCTGAACTTGTGGAAATGAACTTCAGTAGACACCATTCAAAGTATCGTCGACTTGATAGCGGTAGGACCGCTCAAGTGCTGCGTGTAAGTTGGGGTCGTGCTATGGACATTTAGGCCTGAGGGATTTCTTAATGCCACGAACTAATACTGATCGTATTTTTTCTTCGGGTGCTCATTTTTGTCTGATCCGTCTGTGCTGTTTCTTGATGTTTTATTATATTGCACGACTCACGGTACTCTGCTCCATCAAGCCTGTGGCTCTCTGTGAATGGGAGCCTCATTCTCTCAGGTTAGTTGGACTCGAGTTAACCGATTAGATCAGCTTTCATGAGGCTCGATAACGGTGGGACCGCACTTGCATTCCATAGCCTTTCGTTTGAACCCATTATGCAGGATCACCCGTGCAACTCGGGGTCGCGCCATCTCAGTTCTGTGAATTTATTTTCGTACCTTCAATCTTTCACCCCTTCAAATAGCGCTCCGCTTTAGCCTTTCCGTTATTTAAAATCGTTAATCAGGTTTCTTCCGCTCGATCATTTATTGTCTTGCGTGAATACCAATGTAACATAACAATCCTTCCGTTCTCTGTCGCAAGGGGCGTCCGGTTGGTCTTTTTTTACTTATCTTGAGCCCAACTCCTCGCTCAAAATCCGTGACCCGATAGCGGTGGACCTACACCTGCACTCCATGGACTTGGGCTGTCGGGATGGGTAGATCTGGTTGGACTGTCGGAGACCATTTTTTCTAGTACTTCACTCTGTATTCGCTCTTGCGTTTTTTTTATTCCTCGAATATCCAGACTGATTTCCTCGAAGAAGAAATCTTGAGCCACCAAGTCAAGGATCGTTCGCTATCGGGGAGCTCAATATTACCCTTGGTTTTTGCGTCTCATTGCCAACCTTCCGAGTTTCGTCGACGCAAGCCCCGCACTTCCTCCTCTTTTCTGATCTTGCCCCTATTAACCACGTCGACGTTCACTGGCCACCCATGGCTACTTCCTCGTGAAAAAATATATTCTTTTCTCCAGGCATGCTAAATAGAGACAAAAACGGGGCAAAGCAAGCTCGCTTGAACTGAGAAACATCGGCTCGATGGCGGTGGAACCGCGCTCGCATCAACTGCTCTTGTGGCCTCAGGCTTCTGCAGGTGACCCGTTCGAGTCGGGGTCGAACCATGATCATACGACGAGTCGTATCCATCCTTTTTATTTCTTAATCACACTCGTTTCTTCCTTTATGCCCCAGGCCCTGGCTCGTACGCTTTTGATACCACTCCCACCGGTGCAATCTTACCTGCATACGGCATATGATCGAGACTTGCCATGGCACTTGCCACGGCAGAACCTATGCCTTGACATAATTCGTCTTTGTTTTATTTTGGTTCTTTGTTTTACTTCATTCTCTGGCTTCGTAAGTTAGCACATGTCGATCTGCGTGTCTTTTCTGTGCTGGATAATACAAAGATCATTGAAACATTGGATTCTGTGTGAAATTCAGTGCAGAATACCAATAATTAGGGTCAGAAACAGATGCCGATGGCAGCTGAAAGCACGGTGCCGCAACTGATAGGATCAGTTCCAAACTACTCGGTATCCGAAGGTTTATTAAGTTAAGAGTGGTTCCTGATAGCCATGTGGTTGCATACCGTAGTTTGTGGGGTTATTACCAACAGAGGTAAATTCTGAATTCATGGACTTATCTTCTTTCACGCCTCCTGGCTTCTTTCGTGATTCTTTGCTAGTGAACACTTCTAAACCCCACCAAAAACTGTGATGAAGGCTTTGAAAAAGGATATCTGCATCCAAGGAGAAGAATTGCCTGTGTTTTGTTCTG
The DNA here is from genome assembly GCA_014462655.1 of Mycena venus. Classification (NCBI taxonomy): domain Eukaryota; kingdom Fungi; phylum Basidiomycota; class Agaricomycetes; order Agaricales; family Mycenaceae; genus Glaucomycena; species Glaucomycena venus. The sequence goes on from JACAZI010000003.1 coordinate 10,037,915, forward strand.
GGTGCACTAGGAAGTGTAGACAGAAAAGCTGCCGATGATCTGCGGCTTGAGAACAAAGATCCAGAATCGAACCAAAATAGAACAAAGGGTGATTGCCAGGTTTGATCTGCCATGGTAAGTGCCATGGCAAGTGTCGGTCCTCTGCCACAAAATTAATCCTACGGCACTTGTCCCCAGTGTCAGTTTAAAACTTACTCGTGTGAGGACATGGACATGAGCTCCCTGAGTGTACTGACACGTTTTCAACCGGATTTATTGCTGGGGGGAACGGTGTTCCCAGACCTTCCTGTGGCCTGACGGCACATCTAAGTGCAATAATTCCATATTTTCAGGTATTTAGACTTATTCTCAGTTTAAAAAATCAATCTGGTGCGGGGAAGGCCTCCCGCGCACCCCCCTTGACGCTCGCCACTGAACCCACTGTGTGGAAAAAAATATTTTAGGGTGTTGAGATTTAATGAAAGCTTATTCCGAATCCCGGGCAGAAGTCTAATGTGCCGATCTGCCAAGTCCCACTGATAGAGTGTGAGTAGCGCCTACTGACTTTAGCCGAGAGTCCGAGTCCCACTGTTGACGTTTAGTCGAGCTTTAGCCGAGTCCCACTGGCCATCAGTTCCATCCTTTTGGTCGTTCCTCCAACAGCAAAAGGCTGTAGAAATTGAGCTGAAGAGCAGAAGTAATGAGCTGGAGGTAGCAGTCCCCAATGGATTGGGCACTAAATCTTAATGGTATGGTTAATATTATAGAGATGTTTCCCATATGAATTAATATATCGATCAGAATTTCTTTTTAGTTAGCCCTCGAGAACGTATATACACTCCGGAAAAAGCGACGTTTCGGGGCTCCCGATAACATTCCTGATACCTTAAGTATCACAAACAGAATAGGCATTCCCAAAACTGTTCCAGAAACCTTTTGTTTCTTGAGCACAGAAACTGTTCCCGAAGTCGCAAGGTTTCAGGATAGGTCTCGGAAGCGCCGAAAGTATTAGTTTCAGTAGGCGGGCCGGTCCGCACACTGAAACCAATTGTTTAGCGAACGGTTTCTACAGCACCAGAAACCTGTTGTTTCTGGAACGGTTTTTTGTCCAACGAAACTGTTCCAGAAACCAAAGGTTTCAGGGCTCCCAACTCTGTTCCTGATACTTAAAGTATCAGTAACGTTATCGGGAGCCCTGAAACATTGCTTTTTCCAGAGTGATATGTACGGGTAAGGTTTCATCATTCCAAGGTCACCGGATAGCACTATCCGCTGATGCACATTCATTCGTAGCCACGCCTGGCCGTCCTACGTCCGTCGGATCGGTAGGGGACTTCTATTCTTACCCTTTCTATTGTTATATCTGCCGCTATTCTTACACGTCCGGCATATCATCCCCGTCTCTGAAAAGTATAAAGAAACAGGTCTTTCTTTAACATCGCATAAAAATTTTCGTCTCTCCCATGCATCTCAACTTCGTCCCAATCCTCGCGTCTCTTTTCGGCTTTGCTTCGTTGGCCAGTGCGCAACTGCAATTGTTTTGTCCCGACGCCCTCCGTTTAGGAACTTTTGCATTCTCCCCAAGGACGGTCAACCCCGGCGCTGTGAACCGCTCATTTGATCCAGGTTTCGTGCTCGTTGCTGACCAGACCCATCTCAGACATTCACCATTGTGGCCAATATGACGTGTGCAAACTATCTCGGCTACACCCCGACGTACCTCGATTACTACATCGAAGACACCGCCAACAACAACGGTCACGAGTATCCCACTTTGATTGCGCGGAGGACGTACAACCAGTCCGCGGACCCACCCCTGGATATATTCACCGCCGTGGTACGTATTTTCTTTTTCCACGCCTGTACAAGGGACTGAGGGTTAGCGGAAGCTTCCGTCAGGCTTCTGGTTCGCTGGGGCGGAGTACCAGCTTTACATGTACAACAGCTATGCACGCACTGCACCTGCCGGCGACACCGTCATTCTCGTCGGTGCAGTGGCCGAGTCGATTAATATCACCGGGTATTAAATTATGTAGTGCACGGCACTTGCAGTCGTCAGAGATTATTTCACGACATTGGACTTCTTATTACGTTTTCTTTCGGACAATTATTTCTGACTTTCAATATGGGTGAATTTGAGGGAGAAGTAAGGACATTGAGTTTGTAATGATCGAGATGAGTGATTTGCGCCCCCCCCTCCTGGTAATTGCGGCGTGTTCAACTCTTAGTTCCAAATATGGTTCTCATAAGGTTCGGTTCGGTTCAAGTTCAGGGCCCTTCGTTCCATCATGTTCCGTTACTGGCCTGTACCATACTGGGGAGCGCATACTCCATGCGCGGGACAACAACAGTTTGGAAGAGTTGGTGGACAAAGGAGCGTGAAAGTCTGAACGAAGGGGAAGAGGTGCGCGAGAGGGCGAGTACGGCCTTCGTGTCTCGGCTCTGAGTGAACTTGACGTGGTTGCGGCAGCTGAGTTTGTTGTCTAGAATTGCCCCCAGAAACTTCGCCGTTGGTGTAGCCTCAATGCTGATGCTCCCGATCTCCAATGGGATGACTTCACATCACTTCCGGAACTGAGTTCTGTCAAGGCTAAGAGCCTGATCGGGTACGCCAGACTGTTTTTTGTAGAATCTCATAGGATCTTTTATGCACAAAAATTTCATCCCTGAAGTCCTAGTACTCGGACACGTCTGTAAAATGGAACGGCCATCGAAAAAATGGCTGTTTTCTGGCCCAAATATTTTGGAAACGAAGGGGTCCGTTTGAGCTGTTCCCGTCCGTCAACCTGTTTCGAAGGGTGCATTCTATTTTGCAGTGGGTGATCAAAAGTAAGACGCTGGTCATGTTATGTGCAAACTGTTCTTCATCCTCAGGACCACCAGAATAATGGTTACTGATGACAGAGCGAGATAAGGTCTACCCGTTTTAACCCGTTGAAAAAAACGGGTAAAAAATGCCCTCGATGGACGGGACGGAAGCCTTCGCGACGGCCATCGACCCGTCGAAGCGGGAATGGGTCGGAGCCCTGCGGGCGTAACCTATCCTGGAATTACTAGTATAATGATTCAATGAACACTCAAGCACCGGGAGTGGCAGAAAATACGTGCTCCTAAATTTTCACCAGATTCTGGGATTCGAGTCCATCACAGAATGTGAATATTTTGTGCCCATTTCTTCCTCTCCACTCCGTCTCATTCAGATTTGGAGTAACACTTGTATTTCCCATTCTGGGTTTAGGGACGAATTGTGTGAGAAAAAGCAGGCTTCCTGGCACATTTAGTGCGGCTCCTACATGCGGCCGACTTTCAACCCATAGCCACCCCACTCGCGAAGAAATATTGGCTCCTCTTTGGGCGTGCTGAAATAGCAATAAATGAAAAACAGGGCAAACCAAGCTCGTTTAAACTGGAAGCATCGGCTCGATGGCGGTGCGACCGCGCTTGCATGGCTTAATATTATGCAAGTTACCCGTGCGAGTCGGGGTCGAGCCATGAAGTCGCGCCTTCGTTCTTCGTAATTCTTAACTAGACCTGTGTCCTACTTTATGCTCCAGGTCCTGGCTCATTCGTCCGTTTCCACTCCTATCAACGGAGGACATCGGATTTACGGTCCGACGAGATGTGCACGTGGGAATAACCATGACGTGGCCTCGGCGCTGGCTCCAATCCCCTTGCCTCTCACCAGCAAGCCCACGCAACCTGCGCTGCCTAACTTTCTAGTCCCTCCGCTTTCGTTCTTCTGGGCTCCGCCCACGCCTCTTGATCCGACGGTGGCATGATCTGCCTCAGTTCTGCCAGCCGGATGCACACAACTCGCACAGAACTCAAACACCCCGCAGGACAAACGACGCAATTCCAAAGCGTCCTGAACGCCGTTCCCAACTTCTATGTATCTTCGTCTGCACTCCTCGACTTGGGATGTGTGCTCTTGTCTTCCGTCTAACCGGGAAGTTGCGCACCCTTGTACATCTAGTGGGACTTGCCCCGTCTCTCCTGCCTTCGATGCTATACGCTCATGAACTTTTGTTCCATTTCGTCGGTGTAAAAGAATGCAGCCCTTCCAAGCTCATTCTCTGCGAGCAGCACGAACTCAGAGTCAAATTACGATCTGCCGCGTGCGTGTAACCCTTTGTCACCGCGCTGAGCGCTCGACACCGGTGCCAGCACACGCCTCTCGTCCCATTAATTTATCTTTCGCCGTAATTCTTTTACACTCGGACGGCTAGGACACAATCGTTGAAGCGTTCATTCAACCGGCCACGCTGCCAGCGCCGTCTTAGTTTAATTACTTGATGGATCAGACTTTACCTCCAACCGCTTTGTTTGGCACGATGCAAGCTCTCCGTCTCTTTGTGAATACGCACAATTTGCTCTTGTCAACTTGCGGATGAAATATATCTAGTCCTGTACCTGCCTATCCGGCGTCTCCCGCTGTGTGTTAATGTGTCCACCGAGGTCCGGATCCCCACCGTTGAACTAATAATTACTCGCATCTCCCCCGGTATGGTGTGAGCACTAGACTTTCTGCAAGGCAATGTATGGTGAGTGCATTCCCGAGTATCTACAACCGCATCTTTTTTGGGCGCGTTTGCCATCGATTCTATTGGCACTTGGTTGAGCCTTGCAAGCGCTTGAGCAACACGTGTAAAACTGTGCTGCTTATATACTAAATATCCAATGTAACCCGAACGTTTCATAATAATCTGCAGCGTTCTTTCCGGTTCTCCTACTGACTTGCTCTAGCTCGTAATCACTCGGGGCGACTCCCAGCTCGGCGATGCAACGGCTAAGATACCTGGTGGAATCAACTATAAGATGAGTATTCAACTATTTTGATCTCGGGTGCTTCTGAGTCCCCCCTATGTTTCGAAATGCGAGGGTCCCCGGTCCTGGATAACCATCTCACATCCTCGGCATCGGGTCAACCAACTCCAAGATGAGTATTCAACTATTTTGATCTCGGGTGCTTCTGAGTCTCCCTATGTTTCGAAATGCGAGCGTCCTGCGGTCCTGGATAACCATCTTACATCCTCGGCATCGGCTCAACCAAATCGATTCCTTGGCCTGTATCCGCCCGTGCACACCGACGCAGACCGCGGCTACATGACTGCCGATAGAATATGTCCAACGCTGTCTCAGTGGATCAGGTATGCATATCCCACACACCCCAGGTCTATCCCGCGTACCTCTGCTCCATAGAGTCTAGATTAGGTTCCCGCAGGCGAACGCACGGGTGCAGGCGCTCCCTCCATTCAAATTCGTACGTAAGTCGCGTTTCAAATTGACTTGCCTCCCTATCAATCTATTACTTGGACCCGAAGGCCGTAACCTGGCCCCGTCCTCGTGGGAATCACTCTCGTTGCTTTTTACGTTCAAATTCAGTGTAAGCGGCGCCGGTGAATATCGCGGGCGACATATATCAATTCACGGCACTTCTCCCATCATTTTACTTTTGACCGGGATATTTTCTTCCTTCTTCCGATGGCGCCCGAAAAATTATAAAAGCCGAGTCACATATTGAAACAGTATTGCATCCAAGGCAAACAACCCACCGATGAAGTTCACCGTCGCTGTCATCCTGCCTTTCATCGCCGCCGTGGTGGCTACGGTATGTGCACCGTGACGTTCATCATCTGATAACCATTCATGGATCTAACAATCTCCCAGCCCATGGCCAGCACAGACGACTCTGCGATCGCTGCCCGCACCGTGAGCCCTGTCGCTTCCTCTACGTACGCCCACCTACCCGATTAACTTTCGCATAGCCATCCCCGCCCCCCGGCTGCAACTTCGTCATCGAGTGCAACAGCGGCGACACCTGCCAAGGCTTCGAGTGCGCTGATGTGGGGTACTCTTGCGACAGCGGCTCGCTTACACTCAGCTCCGGGTTCGCGCCAAATGCGACCTGCACTGCTGACTGCTCGTGCGGGGTTTTCTGTGGAGTCGGGCCGGTGGTGTTTTGCTGAAGGGGGGACCAAGGGGTTTGTAGCCAGATGCACATAGGAGGAAACATTCGTACGATTTTCATGTTTGAATAATGGGTTTCTGGAATTTGTGGCAGTTCGCAGGTGGAGTTGAGGGGTGCGGCATAATGCGCCACGATGATTGCTTTGTACTTGTTCTCTTCCGTTTCCTCGATGGCGGGTGAGTTCATCTGATCAATACCGGGCATCAAAGCGCTTCAGGGACGGTCTCTCGGTTGTGTTTATTCCCGCGACCTTCATTTTTTAGAAAAAAATCGCCACTCTGGTCTCAGCGCAACAAATTTTCGCACCTGACGCAAATCTGCATCTCAAGCTTCGCTACCGGTGGTTTCACCGCAAGATTTCCACACCCTTAGAAAGCAAAAATATTCACACCTTTTTGGTCATGAAATAACTCACCACTTCTCGGGATTTTAATTTTTGACAACCTCAACTTAGAGGGAAAAAAAGTTCGCCACTGAAAGTGTGACAGATAAAATACACCATTTTATACACATTGCCTTTATTAGGGTTCCAGCTGGTTCTGAACAAAGCGGCCACCTGCCCAGGCAGTATACAGCACACAGTGGGACTCCGAGACATAATAAAAAGTCTGTTCCAGTTTCCGAGGGCCGGTATTCCACTGTGCAGCTCTGTTCTCAAATAACATCAGAACGATGGCTCGTAGCTTTTCTCTTTCGCGGCTTACAATACACTACCATACTTTCCGCCCCTTGCGTTGATGTCGACACCATTATCGAACACAAGGAGTACTATTCTCGGCGTTGCCCTGCATGCAGCCTGTGCAGGCACCGCCGGCGGGCCGCCTGTTCGGATTGCGCGCGGAAAGCAAATGACTTGAATCACGCCATATCCAAAGCAACCTCATCTTTTTCTTCTACCGCTATGGGCCCCAAGCCACAGCCATAGTTAACAAGCCAGTCGTTCAAGGTACTTTCCACTCAGGGGATTGGAATTTGCGCCCTTGGCGAGCAGGATACAGAAAGTCGCTATAGCGCCTTTGCGGACGAGGCCTTGAGCGTGCTATCCCTACGTCGGCGATCTTCTCGAGCAAGAGGTGGGATATTTCCCTCTGGCCTCTATACCATGCAGCTTGGGCAGGGTTACCAAAATATCCGTGACCTAGTTTGACTTTTGCGTCATTCTCCAGCAGAAGACAGATGGTCACCATGTGGCCTTCAGCGACTGAGAGAAGTCGTGCGGGAACACAGAGTCGCCACGGGACGCTGAGGACTGGACTCATTACAGCTCTGCCGAATAATGCACACCGTGTCGCGACACGTTATTTCGGTAGGAAGAGCCGTGGCCAGAGCAGCAAGAGGGATGATGGCGAGGGAAAAAAGTGAGCTTGAGAAGCATTTCTTAGGATAAAAGATAAGATGTAAATGAATAGTTAAGGGAAAGGGAAAGTGATGCGAGCGGGGGATTTCCTGCGTCGCAAATTTTTGTGGACTCGACGGAAATTTCTCACTTCCAAACATCCTTCACTCTAACATCTCCATAAGCACCACCTTGGCCACCATGATCTCGATGCGAAAGCCTCAGTTTGCGACAACTCTACATGTCGGCATCAGCACGGCGAAAGAAAAGAAACGTGTTTTCACGGGTTTGAGCAAACGGCTGTAAAATTAAAAGAAAGATGAAAGGTAGACCCTCGGCCGCCTTAATAAAAGTAGGAATCTCGAGACGCCTTTGGGCCGAACAATCCAGGACTGTCGCTATCCGGCACCGACAGCGTGGCCTCCACGGAAGGAGGTGTTGGCAACATATTGGGATCAGCTGCAGGTGAGACAAGTTGAAAGCGGCTGCAAAATGGGTATGAGGTGACTTACGTTGCCAAGTCGCCCACGAATTTGCTTGACGGCGAGGATCAGGATTCGGCAGTTGCGGCCCAGCTGCCTCCTTCTTTTTGGGTTTGCGAGTTGTCCGCTGTGTAACTGTGCGCCAACCAGGCATAGCCTGTGGGGGCTCTGGGGAAGGAGCGGGAGAAGGAGGCGCCAAAGGATGCCCACCAGGTACACCGGGAGGTGGTGTCCTTTGAATAGGTTAGTTACAATTGAAGCACGCTCAGCAATGATTTACCAGTCAGGCTCAAACTCTCCGCCGGCGCCGTACTTCGCCCTAAGGCTTAGGATTGCACTGAGTTCCCTGTACGACATTGGTCTTCATTATAATCAAGTAGAAACTGGAACAGTGAGCTTACACACGAGCGGCGCTGACTGGATCGCTAAATGGGTTTCCGTCCTGAGACGATGAAGCACTATGGAGAGTCTTCGCGGCGAGGAGCTCAGAAACCTCGCTAAAGACCAGACCTTTAAGGATTTCAGAGGTTTCGTGAATGAAGTGTCTGCCTACAATTGCAGTGCCCTCCTTTCTTCGCGCAGCTTTCCGACTTCACCAAGCAATAGTCGTACTTCGGATCCGATGGATCTGCTGAATTCATCCATATACTGTTATTCTCCATCAGAAGTAATCTTCATGCGAAAAAGGCACACTTACGCCTTGCACATTGATAGAAGATGTCTCCCCCGCCGTCGAACGAATTGCCGCGATCAATTCTTCCTGCTATTATCTACCCATTCAGAATGGATCCGAATACGGAAAAGGTGCACATACGTTTCGTACATTGGACGGAAGTTGGTCTTCCACTGTCTGGCGAATGGCATTCAATAATTCTTGATATTTTCCATCACTAAACGAGGAAGCTTCTGTCGCATTCCCGCTGCTATCTGGTACACTATGGTGCATCGCCATCGTCCTTGAAAGTTCTTCAATTCGATTCAACGCGGTTCTATCAAAGCGATAAGCAATTTAATAAACATAAAAAAAAAAAACAGGGCACACATATGCGACAATGACAACATCATGTTGATCGTCGCCTTTTGCTCTGCCAGCTTCAGTCTCAACTCCACCAACTCCTCTCTGCGAAATATATGCCACCCAATCTTACGCCAATTATCCCTCCACGAACTCCCGGACCCTCCCTTCTGTAGTGCAGGTTTGTAGTTCTTGATACGATCCAAAAACACGTTCATAAGATCCCGACAGCGGCGCAAAGAATGTTCGATTGCATTGCGCACAGACTGCCGAATAACATGGTTTTCGACGATATCGTCCATCCCGCGAAGAGCGCTTCCAAGAGCGTCTAGCTCGATTATAAGTTCTTGATACTCCATACTGGACCCGGCGCTATCGCTGAGGATCTGAGAAAGCTTGTAGGCTATCTGGGCGGTTGCTAGGATATCTCCGAATGATCCTATAGAAAAGGCAGCCGCCATAATGGGACTAGGAGGAAAAGGCGAAGATTGGAAGAAGCAGGAAGCTCGAAGGTTTGGTAGAGGCTGTTGTGAAATTGCAGTGTCGAGTCAAGTGATCCGGGCCACAGCATTTGTAAATGTCAAAACCAATTTGGGAACTTTGATCGCGGCACAAACGGCGAAAATCGAAGATTCGCAATCATTGCGCCTGTCAGCCTGACAGCCACACACCTTTCCTCTCCCCACCATCATCGTTCCCGCCAAGGCCCCGCTATGACCACGAGCCCGCCCTTACCGACCGCGTTCAATAGTCTTGCGTGCTGCCTCGACCCCTCTAACGTCTGGCGTAAGCCTCAAGGTGGCCTTGCTGTCCTCTTTTGTCCTTTCACCTTTTTCCCTCCTCTTTCCCCTTCGTACCTTCTTCGCGATTGGCATTGTCGAGACGCTTGTACGTCCCCAGAGCTTTGGGCTCTTCCCTTCGACATGCATCGTTTTCACCGTGTCCGGCGCTTCAGTTTGCTTACATGGCGAAGTTTCTGTAACCGCTGGTGGCTGTTACATAGCGCAAATGATCATGATATATGTTTTTCACAGTCACTGCATCCAACGGCAAACTAGCCCAGGGACTGCATCGCCGCAGCTAGGCGCCCCGTTGGTGCCATCAGTGCTCGCCACTGAGAATCGGCCCCTATCTGCACCTAATCGCAGGCTAGCCGAAGGCTCACTAGTCCAAAATAGCTGTGAGCTGGCCACAGCTCCAACGCCGCTGGGCTAGCTCACGGCGGCTACACGTAAAGCCCCGAGCTAGCCGGAATGGGCACTAAACTACTCTTCAGCCGAGGCCTCGGAGTTGGAAGCGAAGAGCTTGCTAGCCGAGGCATAACCGCAGCTGCCAACAACTAAGTAGCCGACAGTTCGCCACAGCACTTGCCACAGCTCCAAAACACGATGGCTAAGAATGCAGTGAGTAATTCACAAGCAGTATTCTATTCACGCTACATGGGGTCTTGCCGTCTCAAAGCTCGTATAGGTGGATGATGTATTTCTCGTGCTTGCAGAAGGCGGTGCTGCTGAGTTGTACGGCAAAGATGCCGAGCCGTTGCCGCATTCAAAATTTCTGAATCGGGTTTGACAGGCTACAGCTGAGCGGAAAGTAAGCGAGCCTTCGCGGCACTTCGACATCAATCGGCCGCTCGGCGCCCCACGACAAGGAATTCAGCATACAATGTGCAGACGCTCATTATTAGAGCTGGCGCCCGTGACCGTGGCTACGGTTCGACGGCACCCGTGGCACGGGTTTCCAACCCCAGAAACATGGCCGTCACGGTCGTATAACGGGTTTGTATTTTCGGCCGCTATTTTCGCCAGAAGCCGGCTAGAGATATTCGGCCATGTCCTCAACAAGATTGTCTCCCAAGTTGGACCATTTTCCGCCCTTAGGTGCCGCAAGTTGCGGTCGGGTTGCAGGCATCAATTGCCGGCTGTGATGGCGGAGTTTGATCTCAGTTTGAACCACATCTTTCTTACAACGTGTCTGCATTTCGCCAACTGTCATGTACTGAGGCACCTCGCTCCGTGAAAGTTCGATTAGACACGGCAAGGGTAAGGAAGTGTTATACCGTCAGGACGACGGAGACTAGCATTGCGCCCGAAATGTCTGGACGAAGTATACCATTTACACACGGCGAGGATAAGGAAGCGATATACCGTCAGGACGATGGAAACCCGCATTGCGCCCGAAATGTCTGCATGGAGCACACCACTCATTTCTTTCCTTGCCGAGGTATAACGGCATATCCACTATTTGATTTCCAACAGCGAGGTATTTCCCGCTGGACCTCCATTTTTATCACTTTGGTTGCGGGCTAGGCCGCCCTGCCCACTTTCCCCAAGGATTTGGATTTGGCTATTTTCGTCGCATGCATATAAAGGCAATGCATGAGTATGATTACCCTAAAGTCCCCTCACTTGCGCAATGTTTCACAAGTTATTCTCCACTGCCGTCCTCGTAATTCTCGTTCTCGGTCAGGGTGCTCTAGCCGTAGACTGTGCGTTTCCAATCCTGCTACCATAATCTAGAAAGCTCATGCTCATCGGCGCGCCATGTAGGTGAAAGCGCGAGCGTAAGCATCATTCCCCACCTCACCGTTGAAGTGTCATCCTGATTGCCCTTCCCGCAGGACTGTATGAAGCATTGGGGTTTGTTATGAATGCGGAATCTGACCAAATCTATGGTATTATTCAGGCCCCGCAGGCGAGACTTGCTGCATGGTCCTGAGCATTCCGCCGCCTACCACCGGCCAGTGAGTGCAGGTTTTCTATTGACCCGAAACGTCATTTGATTTCCGTGGAAGCTGCGGGACATTCTGTCCTTTGTAGATCACAACTACTGGCTCTTTGTTCCAATGTGAAATGTAGCGGAGAGATGAAATTGAACTTGGTTACTCTACCGATACGATACGTAACTGCATCCTGGAGATATTGCGCCTGAATCCGATCCTGAGATAAAGCACCTACATCGGGGAATGAATATCCCCATGCCCTCCCGTGCCCCACAGTTGGGATTGACTCCGAATTATTTAAGTAAAATAACTACTACTTTGTTGTCGTTCAGCAACTGAAATTGTTCTCTTTTTCTCTTTCAATTTAGTCCCTCGGCTCCGTAACACGGCACGGCACTGCGGGCGCACATACCGTATCTTTCCATCCGTATGTCATCCCGCGGGCGATCCCTACCCGCTCGCTAAAGAATTCACCGTCGGCGTAATAACATTAAAATGCAGAGGTCCGGGTATATTTATAGCAATTCAACATCCTAGCACACGTTCCAATTGTATTAGGACCTGTCCGCGTTTCAACTTGTTTCAACTAAGTGTCAGCGACGACTCTGTGGCTTCACTTTCCCGGAGTTCTCTGCGATCGTTGTTCATCTCCGTCAATCTGGGCAGCAGTAAAAATAGAGATTAGTGGTAGTACCGCTCTTCTTACCTTTTTAAGTGTCGGCTTCCTTTGACTTGAGCTGAACATCATCCTCACCCCGGTCCCATAACATGCGAGGTACGAGCTTCCTCTGTTGTAGCGCCTGTCTACGAGAGACCACCCCCTGCCTCCGGGCTATCTGAAATCATTCACTGTTTTCTCAGAATTAATCTTGCCTCTCCCGGAGCGGAACAGATATGTATCTGCGGGTATACTTGCTTCCCTGTGTAATGCACGGTGATCGTCACCGGTCGATTTCTACCAATTGCCTTCCTCGTCCCTTTGTCCGTGTAAGCGAATCGGCTGCCGGGTCTCGAACCTATTGTGCCTGGTAGGGGTAGGTAAGTTGGTAGGTAGGATTCCACGGCACGGTCCCGCTCAGGAACGCCGGTTTCCACCAGGAAAATTCATATATTGATTCCAGACCCATTTCCTTACGGATCTTCGTGTCTCTGTATAAAGAGAGCACGAATCCACAGCAATATTCCATTCACCAACCACTCACACAATGTTCAACAAGCTCATCTCCAGCGCTTTGCTCTTCCTCGTCTTTGCGCAGGGAGCGTTCGCCATTCCTCAGGGGGGGCCAATCCAGTTGATCTGTGAGCGTCCCGTATCTCATCCAATTCACGATGACTGACTGAACTTCTGAGGATAGGCGGAGACGGTGTAAGTCTTGTTCCTAGGATCAATTCCACATTGTCATAGTTCATTAATTGACGCTCCTGTCATAGCTTTCTGCATGTAAGATCCATCGCGGCATTTCTTTTTTAGAGATAATCAAGCTGACTTCGTTCATAGGCCCATCCGGCCAACTCTGCTGCGGCACAAGCACCCCAGGCGTGAATGTGTGAGTCCTTCTGCTTTGCAAAATTTCTTGTGATTTGACAGCAGTTCAGCTGCCAGGCGAGCCAGTTGTTGTGCCTCGTTCCTACTTAAAGGTGCATGCAACATGGAGACAGCTATCCAGAAAAATCGAAGGAATGATCTGTTGATGTCGCAGAAGTGGTATAAGCGCCACGTTATATAATCAGCAATTGATATATAATTCACACACGATGAACCAACTTCCTTTCGAACCATCCGGCGCGCACGTTCATGTGGTTAAACTCGCAAGGTGAACGTCGGGCACCGGGTACTCGGCCACCTTGACGATTATTGCCATTTCTAGGGCACCTTGAGCGAGCCTCATGGTAGCTTGGGCCATTGATTGAAGGCATATATCCTATGAATGACTGGAAATATTTTGGCAAATTTTAGGAGTTGCTATAGTGCTACCATGAATTTTTCTTTGCTTGAATGCCCAAAAGGCAACAAACGAGGTACTCGGCCACCTCACCGTATATGCCGCTGGTGCCAATACTGGGCTCAAAATGTATGCATATCTAAATATTGGGTTCATATGTGGAATTGTGGGTAGTTTAGGTGTACATATCATCTACAGGGAGGGTATACGGACATTTCTTGGAAGGCGGGAAACAGCTGCCGATGACACATGACGGCAAACCAAGTGCGCAGCCACAGGAGGTGGACATGTAGGTGGACGATACGGTGCAGGCTGACTATTAGGATATATAGGTATATGACTGACCAACTATCTCCCTCCCAAGAGACCAGAAACCCGTTTGAAAAATCTTGAACTTCTGCAACACCAAATTGGTGTATTTTCAGGTAATAGGGGACTTCACAGTAGGGCTGATTTTCCTGTTTGTGAATAAATATATTCATTTTATGGGACGAATAAAATTGTTGTTTGTGGAATAAATGTGTGATCACCCCATTTGAGTCCCAGGATATTATTATATTTCTATAGCATCAATTCCACCTGCCAGGCACACACACCTCACAAAACACCTTAGGTGCGCCATCTAGTCATCTGACAGACCCCTATATCAGCTAAACAATTTGGATCAGGGAGTATTTTTTTTCTATTTTTTTTGACAGGAGGGCAGGACTGTCGCAGGCAACAAGCGGGAGAGGTGGGATGACAGGCAGGAGAGTGGCGGGATGATGGACAGAACGAGGCGGGACGATGGGCGGGGAAGGCGGGACAACGGGCAGGGAAGGCAGAACAACGGGCAGGGAAGACGGAACAACGGGGCGGGGAAGGCGGGATGATGGGCGGGATGAGACGGGATGGGAGCAGAGCGGTCACGGGCAGCCTGCTTACTCAAGCAGGTATATATATTCCACAAAAAAATGTTTATTCCACAAACGAGATTAAATCTCGTTTGTGGAATATTTTTATTTTGGAAAAATAATGGTCCCATCACTCCATTATTTTTATTCACAAACGGAAAAATAATGCCTAGCGTGAAGTCCCCTAATAGCCAATGGTATACAGGAAGTAAATTGAATAAATTAGTGGTTAATGCTTGAAAGCATGAAATAAGTAACTAAGAGAGCCTATGTCAAGTGCCATGCCCATACCTTCAGTGGTGTGTTGGATACAGAGGTGTTTCACTACAGCTGATAAGAATGCGAGCCAAGTCTTCCTTGCTGTCGTGTGCACTTTCATGCTTGTTTTTTGAGCGACACTTTGTCTAAGGTAAATACTACGCATCGGGGCTGCATAAAGAGTCCAGAATCTCGTGAAACAGTAGAGAATTGGTGGAACGCGAACAGTGACGACTGTGGGTGGCGCAGCTGAATTAAGAAATGTTGGCTCATACGGTGTGGATCCCGATCAAAGTTCGCGTGACTTTCGGCCGAAACATCACTTTGCCTTGAAATGTGGTATCGGAGGTCCTCAAAGGTGGTACTTGGTCCCTTGATGTCAAGTGCTCGCAATTTTCAACTCCTCTGTTATGGTGGCCGATAGTAGTCGTTGGGGAATGAGAAATTTGTTGTGCGCCGTGACCGTCGTAGCCTAATCCATGTCAACCGGTCCTATCGTAAATCCATTCAATCATACACGCGTTGTTACATAGTAAACTATCGTTGGCGCGGAACACGTACTTACCCGGTCTCAGATAATAATCCGTCTTATTCTTACTAAAGCTGAAGCGCTCGAACAATCGAATCCTATATTCCTGCCAAATCTCGCGAGTTACAATGGGCCCAGCTCTTTTAGTTTCCATAGCGGATCCCTTAGATGGTGTTGTGGTATTCCGATCAGCCGAACCCGGATATGTCGCTGCAGCATCTCGGCACCACCGCCTCGCCCGACACTCTCATGGTTCTTTTTAATCCCAACTACCTTAGGGGGTGCACTGTCCTCGGAAGAGTGGCCGTGTTCGTCTGTGCCCTACCGTTTGACTGGATCTCCCTGAGCTTTTCATGTAAGGGAGTGAAGCCGAAACCAGGGCTCATCCCCGAACATTTGCTTGTTTCTCCGGTTTAGGACTTCCCTAGTCTGATGACGGTGTGGAACACAACCTAGACAGGGGTCGGAAAATAATCATCATGTGGAAGGGAGCGTGCAAATGCCTGTCTTCCTGTTTTACTGCGCGCGTGAATACTTGTATTTATCGTGATTGTTTTGTCAGGGTGAACAAGTTGTAATGGCATTCCGAGACTCATAACCGCAACGCTGTCTGCAGCACATTGGAGCTTGTGCTGATTCGTCTTGTCTTTCCTCCTCCGCCCAACATGCTGGAGTTGGACGAGGAAGATCGGTGGATGCTGGGAATGGAGGACGGGGATGCAACTTTCCGGTCTCTTAATTATCTTTAATTATTTCGTCCAAATGAAAATTGTACCGCGTCACTTCCATGTCCTGGACATTAGAAATAAAACCACTAACCAAACATTTGTTCGTTCACAAATCGAGGTATTTAATGGCCATTTCCCGTCTTCCAATTTTATCTCCGGGACTACATTTAGAAATGGTGGTCGGTCAACTTTTGAAGTGGAAAACGTCGACAGGCTTGTCGGGATTGCTAAAGCGTTGATCGTTGATCGCGCGCTGGTGCGCATTATTATAGGCTTGCAATTGTTGTCAAACACGAAAAATTCGAGTGTGGATTTGGAACCCGTTCACACCTCCTTTACAACATTTGATACATATTTTTCGCACAACACTTTTCACAGGAAAGTAGACGGGTACCACTAGTATTCCGAGGTGCATGTTACCTCATCTCTCGAATCCGAATTAATGACGCTCACTTGGACTAGGACCCTATAGGTCAAGATGGACTTGATAGCGCTCGGAGCGCACCTGCGTGCAGTACAATGGAATTGTTCAACTCGATAGAGGCAGATCACCCGTTCAATTCGGGGTCGAGCCTTATACGACAGGCGTCAACTTCTTTCTTCAGTTTCAGTTTAATTTTCATTTTTGCTCGCAAACTTCCCTGCCACCGCGGCAATTCCCTTTCATTTATGCTTGCTCCACTTCACTCCCTTACCCTCCTTCCTCAAATTCTCCGGTAAGCAACCACAATTGAGCTATTTCCGCTGATAATATGTCCAGCACAGTGGCTTAGATACCCGTGGTTCAGTTATTCCTAGTTCCCAAACAATGTGCTCGTTGCATTTCTTTTTCAATAAAACTTGCACAGCAATGCGTGGTCCAGCACCTTGCAGCAGAACATAACTAAAGTGGGTATGGACGGCCCTACACGAATTCCTAGGTCATCCGACTAAAGTCTAAATGTACTTTGCAGAACTGGAGCAAAAAACTTGCAATACTGTGACCATCAATTCGATGGCTCCTGGGCCAATAGCCGCCCTTCCTCGCGGATCGCAAGAACGTCGGGCAACAGCGCCTGTACCTCCTTCCACCGACGATGCAGTCGGATAGCATCGCCATGCTCCAACAGTTCGTCCTCATCGTCGTTCTCATCCCACTCACGCTCGGTCCTGATCCGTTCGAGCCGAGGAAACAAAGCAGAGAGGAACCGTGCCACCGAGATTGGCGTCGACGATCCCAGCGGAGAACGCACGATGTCTAGCTTCTGCAATGTATGTTGCTGGACGAGGCGAGTGCCAGGATGAACTGGGACGCTCGGGGTGGCGGTGGCATCGATCGCAAAGGTGAGAACGCACAGGCGTGGACAATGCCGCGAGAATGATTGCAGACATGCGAGGGTGGCGCGGGGTGCGTGTCTAGGGTAGAGCCCTGAAAGTTGAAGGGTTTCGATCTGGGGCCACGCGCACGCCAACTCCTCCACAGCGGCATTGTCAAGATCGAAACCCATGGGGCACGTCAGGCAGAGGGAGGTGAGACCGGAGAAACAGAAGAGAAGCCGAACGGATCGGGGAGGTATTAAGTAGAGATGTAGATCGGCCTCGCTCTCGTCAGGGCATGAGACCTCCATGGACAGATCCCTGAAAGAGGAATGCGAGAGGCCCGCCGATAAGGCGGCATAGAGATCGTGTATTTCGGCGGCCGTCACAAACTCGTCGAAATCGATGTTCGCGGTGTGTAAGGGAACATCTTTGAACAACCCTAGGAACTGAGTTGTATCCGTGATGTCGGGATAAGACAGGGTCAAATTCCGAAGGGCCGTAAATGTAGTGCCTGTGTTTGCCGATGAGAGTGTTAAAGGGCTGGAGAATTGGTGTAGCGCCAATGACTGCAGACTGGATAGATGCGACAGGTGCTCCAAGACGTCACCGTCCAGTGAATGGGCCGAAATTTTCCTGGCGCATGGGAGCCCACGCACAAAATCGGATACACATTTCGCATAGTATGCGAGCGTTTCAATGCTTATGTCCGCTAAGTTGGGACAATCTGCAGCAAGAGCTGACAGGATGGAGGCCTCGGAATCGGAAGACACCCGGAAAACTATTTTCGTGACAGTTGGGTGGAGGAAGAGGTTGATATAATGGAAGTCGGCACCATAGTGTCGCCAGGTAAGAGAATGCAGATTGGGAAAGAGCATTTTTGGAAGAGATACGCTCAGGGTCGGAAAGACGTCCGTCAAAATAGCGGCGTTAGAAGTCGATGAGAGATGTCTGACGCGCCGCGCGTATGAACGGAGTCTATCCCAATCAGAGGCGCGAACGGGTCGAAGCAGTCGCTGTGTGAATTTCAATACACTTATCTACGAATGTTCGGTCTGTACAAACCATTCTGGTTTTTTTTGTCCAGTCGCGTGTGACGTCATCAACAGCCCAGAGATCGGAGGGCATGCATCGAGTCAGGAGCCTAAAAAGGTCCGTCGACGACCACAAATGATCCAGAGCTGGGCCTTGAAAGGTGGTGCATGTCCGCGCTGCCATAGCAAGGTCCCGATAAGAGGGAGGCGCAGGCAATACACCGGTAAAGGAAGATGGATCCAGGCGGGAGAGCACCATGTCCAGTATTTCCGGGATTTTTAGGCAGCGGTGCATTCCAGCGACTTGGAGAACAAGGAGCAGGACTAGGGTGACGGTAGCGGAAAGAGAGTGATGCGGTAACGGCACGTGACATGTCACACCCTCGCTTTCGCGCACCACCACAAACAAAAACTGAAGCACTTGCGCAGAGATCATTCTACACGTCGGCTCGATTCTAGCTCTTCTCATGCTGTACAGAATCTTTAGGCGTCTTTTCGGATACTCCAGCGTCTTTCCATATTGACGCGTCATACTGGTCCGCCTCTTGTCCGTCTCGTTGGAACTTGGGTCATTGGTTACTATAACGGAACGCAACCACGCGGAACGTTAGACTCGATGACATTCCAGTTCGGATTTTTGGTTCTCTTCTGTCTTATCCTCCCGGTTCCAGCACCTTCCCCTTTGTCCTCTTTAATATCCGCCGCCTGTACATTCCCTCGCACATCCTTATACTGCCCCCTCTTCCCTTCTGCACTGCGCCTCATCACTCTGTCCTCCATCCTACTTCTCTACTCCAAATGCTCCTCCATCCACCTGTCGCTCCGTACCTCTCTTGCTCCCCGCCTTCCACCTCCTCCTCTCCCTGCTTGGCTGCTTTTTGCTACCTCAACGTCGCCCCTCATCTCCAAGCTCGTCCTTAATCCATTCTCCTATCTCCTTTATCGATCTCCTGCTCCTCTCCCCCTGCCTGCCTTCCCTTCCCCAGCACGCCCAACCGCCCAACTCTGAAGGCTCTTCTTTTAGAAATGGAGACTGCGTTGTGTCCGCGGGACGCATATACATGATGAATTGGAGAGCATGGGGTACAGGTGGTGGTTAGCGAGGAAACATGGAATGCAATAATGATTCGCCGGCTCCGCAGGTGCGTTTCTGCCCTCATCTTCTGTTCCACTCCCGCCTCGCTCGCTCCTCTTTCCCGTCCATCCTCTTGCACGATACTTACACCACGGGTTCTTCCGCGGCAGGAGCAAAAGAAACACCGACCAGAAGCGGACTGAGGTTCCGTGCACCGGAAAGAGATTGTGGTCCACCGAACGCTGCTCTACTGTGGCGTCTCCCATGGCCGCTGGCTGTACTTGCTCTCCGCGCCGGCCTCTTCGTGCCACCGTCGATACACCCTCGCCTTAGCCCATTTCGCCGGCACGGCGGTAGGCTGCGCGTGCCCTTCTCCCCGCCATTCGTTCGCTCACACATGAACGTTGCGCAGGCGTACCCCACGTCCGTGTCCCAGACGCGTGCCCTCCATGCCAACTCCTCGAGTCCACGACGGCGGAGGGCAGAAGTGTACGCCACCGCCCTGCTCGTGCTTGTTCTCTTGACGAGCTCCCCCCGTCTCGGCAAGATCGGATGCGCGTTATCGCTGTCTCGCTCCGCGTTGTCATACTGAAGTCTCGTCTCGCAGGTGCGGATACCCCGGTAGAGCCGCATGTTTTCCGGACGCGCGACATGTCCTCGTGTGCGTGACAGCACGCAGGCAATTGGAGTGTCTTTGGCGTCGGGACGGAGGTGTTGTGCTGAGCGCCCGCGTGTACCCTCCCTCCGCCGTGTTCGTTGGCAGTCATCCAGACCTCCGGAAGCATGCGAAGGGTCTTTTTCTCCGTGCGCCGCACCGTCGACCTTTGCCTCTAGTGCGGATGCGGGTGCTAAGCGGGCATTCTCATACAGCGATCGCGCGCACTGTCCGCGTTGGCGGGATGCCTCCGGGACGCGGGCCGAGGCCCTCGTAACGAGTACGCTGCCTGTCTCTATGCCATCCTTTTTGTCCCGCTCGCAGTCGCACCGCGTCCTTCGTCCGTTCCTGCACGTCATCGTCGGGGTTTCGCCCGCTCTTTCTCTTTGCCTTGCATCCGATGCATGGTGCTAGGGGTTTAGCCAGTGCAATCTTTATGTAGGGAAGATCCTCTCCCTCGTCACCTGCAATCTGTTCCCAGTAGCTCGTTGCCCTGGTGCATTGTCGCGTCCTAATGAATGCATTGTCAAGATTATGCGCCACGGAAGTAAGCGGGGTCGAACTAGATAGATTGAAGCCTCAGTTCGCTGTAAAGAACTGCGCAAAGTCTCAGGGTCCTAAAGCGAAACCAAGTCTGGGGAGAAAAAGATGGAGAGAGCGTGAGTAAATGAGTAAATGTAAATTGAGCGAGAAGGATCGCCTGGAAGAATGAAAGAGAAATGGAACACGATGTGCCGGAATATTAGGTCTGAACGCCCAACTGGCTCGGGAATCGAAGGCGACGAGCATGGCAAGTCGCGCTTCCGCAGGGATAGCGTCCAAAACCCGCTTCATTCGAGTAGAATTGAGCCGGTTTGTTGATTCAAGTCATATTTTGCACTTTTTTTTTGCTTTCTTTAACAGGCTGGGTATGTTAAAGAAAACATGACCTTAGGGTTGTTATTTTGTCACACACATGCTTTTTAGGTGATGACCCTAAATTGCGACCAACCCAACAGTTATTTATTACCATAACCCAATTTGGTGTACCCGAATGTGAATTTCTTTACCATAACCAACCCTGAGCTAAATTCCAGTACTCTAAGGCTGAATTGATATACCCAAACTAAGATTCCTGTGTAACTTATACTGGTCCGCGGCGTCCGCCTCGTGGGCTCGTTGGTTCTTATAACGGAACGCAACCATGCAGAATGTTAAACTCAGCGATATTCCAGTTCGTATTTTTGACTCTGTTCTGTCTTGTCGTTCCTGTTTTTTGCCCTTCTGCGGTCATCCGATCGTCTAGTCCACCGCCCTGGCATCAAATACTCTTCATGAACTGGTTATTCTTTTTGGGAGCGTGTCGGACGTAAGTCCTGTAATCAAATATTATTTATTCACTTGTGACCATTTGCGACCACTTGCCGGTTTTTCTCCAGTCGACCTGTACCGCCCTGTCGTATGAGTTGTGACACCGCACAGCCGAGCACACTTAAACCGAATGGAGTTCCCGCCTCATGGTTTGGGCCTATCGCAATTTACCTCCGTCTACTAACCGTCCAGCCGCTGTTCCTCGGTCAACCCCGCCGATGTTTGGTTTCAATGGACTTCCGGCCCACAGATATCTTCTGGAATGGTACCGCTTCACAGCTGCCTAAGTTGTACCTTCATTCACTCTCTACCCCTTTTGTTGCTCATTTCTTGACTGATGGCCCTGACAGCGGCCGCAAGGTCTGCGGGAATCGACATCGATATCATTCTGATTAGTCGTGGCATGGGAAAGATGATCTCCGTCCCAAAAGATTCTTATCCTTCCATCCGTGACCGACGCTGGTTTGGGAGAAGATATGCTGCTGAGGCAAACAAGAAGCTACAGTAACAGCGTTCGGTCCTCCAAGAAGGGTATTCTCCTGCCAGGTATAGGATTTGGTGCATTATTTCCTGTCCAATGCATTTTCTTCGCCTGATACGCGAAGTTGAATCAAGTTCTTTGGAAGCATCAGTAGATGGCCAACGTCGGACATTGACATCAAGCCAAGAGAGCCTTAAATTAAACCCCCACCTCGTCCATTCGCGGCGCAGTCACCCACTTTCGCGATGCGCTCTCAAGCCAACGTCGCTCAAAGCCGATTCAGCAGCGTTGTGGCTGCTCTGCTTGCGACCTCGAAGACATTTGAAATCCTTGCTCATAGCCTCAAGACACCTTTCCTTGAGCCAATTTCCAATACGACACAGTCTCTTCTGAGATCTGTTCAGGTAAGTATACATATTATTAACTTTCTCCGCGGCCGATGAATGTGACGCACGCATTTCAGACTGTGAAGCGTACCAACAGCGACTGTACTCAATTGCTAGATGAAACTCATCAATTGCTCAACGCGATTATCGTGGTTCATATCAAGTCAGATACTGGGGGCGAACTACCGCCGAGTGTGTTGAATGAGATTGGCAAATTTACAGAGTATCCATCCTACTCTACGATACGCCCTCTCTTGACTGACGCCATTGACCGCCGTTATTTAGGACCCTTCACAAAGTTCTTGCCTTTCTGGAAGAACAGAACGGAAGCAAAATCAAGAATTTCTTCCGTCAGGGTGAAATGGCCAACCTGCTGAAGAACTGCAGGGAGGGATTGCAGCAGGGACTGGATTTTTTTCAGGTGCGTCGTCGGAAAGGTATTGCTTCAAATTATTGAGACAAGTGCCGGCCCAGCTGAACCGTACCAATCTCATGACCGAGATTGGAGAGATGCAACAACAGACGGACAAGAGACACAATGAAGTGCTCGAAATGATAGATTCTCTCTCCGAGACGGCTAGCTCGCACAGGGCCTCGGTACGCAATTTTTCTTCGCTGAGAGTCATCCAGTAATATGTCGACAGATGAACACCGCGTACTCGAGCTTAAACAACAGGTGATTATTTGTCAGAATCTTGGCTTCGTTGCTTACATCGATTCTCTGGACCCTTCAAGCTTCAACTCCTTTTCCATGTTACCTTCAGAGCCCAAGATTTTCCACGGCCGGGATTCAGAACTCAGAGATATTCTGAAACTTTTTGACAACGGGACGCCGAGGATAGCGATTCTAGGTGCCGGCGGAATGGGCAAGACTAGCCTTGCGAGAGCTGTTTTGCACCACACGGATATTACAGCAAGATATAAGCAACAGCGATTCTTTGTGTCTTCTGATTCTGCGGCAACTAAAATTGAACTGGCTGGGCTTATTGGCGCTCATCTTGGACTGTCGACAGGCAGAGACCAGACCCGTCCAGTTTTTCAGCACTTTTCCAACGGCCCTCCTTGTCTTTTGATTTTAGATAACCTTGAAACTGTCTGGGAACCTGCAGATTCACGAGAGGAGGTCGAGGACTTTCTGTCTCTGCTCACAGACATCGATCACCTTGCATTGATAGTGAGTGGGATATTTATCTGTTCATTCCTCTGCCAACCAACGAGAAACCATCAGATTACGATGCGAGGAGCAGAACGGCCGGCGAAAGTACGATGGAATAGGCCATTCTTAGCACCCTTACAGCCCTTGGACCCAGCTGCCGCCCGGCAAACATTCATAGATATTGCGGATGACGGGCATGATCTGGAAGAGGTTGACAGAGTCCTTGCTTTGGCTGACAATATGCCATTGGCAATCAGTCTACTGGCCAACTTGGCTGATTCAGAGGGCTGTCTCAATGTGTTGTCTCACTGGGAAGCAGAGAAGACCTCTCTGATTTCAGATGGATATGATTGAAGGGACAACTTGGATTTATCCATTTCCCTATCTCTCTCCAGCCCCAGGATCAAATCCTCTCCCCATTCCCGTGACCTACTCAGTCTGTTGTCAATACTCCCTGACGGGCTGTCAGAAGTGGACCTTCTGCAAAGCAAACTGCCAATGAATGATATCCTGGGATGCAAAACCGCTTTAATCCGGACTGCTCTCGCATATAATGACGAACATAGACGACTCAAAGTCTTGGTTCCCATCAGAGAATACATGCAGAAGATGTATCCTCCTGAGGATCGTATCATTGAGCCACTGCTCTTCCACTTTCAGGAAATTTTGAACTTTCAAAAGCAATATCCCGATCAATCGAGCTCTGTGCTGGTCAGTCGAATATCATCCAACCTGTTCAACATCCAAAATGTCCTGCGTGCTGGGCTCAAAGCTGGTCACCCACATCTCAGGGATAGCATTCGTTGCACAATATATCTGAACACATTCACTCGCTCCACTGGACAGGGAACAATTCCATTGCTGGACCTGATTGAAGATGTCCTTCCTGAGCCTTGTGACCATAAACTTGAAGTTCTCTATATCAATGAATTATTTAACTCATGCTCGCATCGCCGGATATTGAATGCTACGGAACTGAGTACACGAGGCTTGGAACTTTTGGAGCACTTTGATGACGATCCTAATCTTAAATGTAAGTTCTCATCTATGTTGTGCTATTTGTGCTCACACTTGGTAGGCAAATTTTACATTGGTCTCGGCATTTACTTTGCGAACCACACTGAAGACTTGGCAGCAGCGACAAATCATTTTCAAGAAACCCTATCCTTAGCAACATTAACAGCAAATAGCGAACGACAATCAGAGGCTCTGTTCCACTTGTCCTGGATCAAATGGCAGCTGGGGGATTACCTCGCAGCCCAAAAGTATGCATATGACTCTCAGCGGCTCGCCAGGATCGCCGGGGATCTGTCCCAGGAAGCACGGTCCCTACGGGTTGAGGCTACATGCTGGTTTTCACTTGGCAATTTCAAGCAAAGCTTGGCTCAGTGCACCAGGGGAAGAGATCTTTTGGATCTTTGCGGCTTGCTGGGGAGCCACTCAGACCATCTAATCCTCAATAGCCTGGCAGAGATTCACAGGGTCAAATCTGAATATTGCGAGGCCCGGGACATTCAGATGAAGATTATTCAAATGGCATCAAAGGAACAGGAAGCTCATATTCATGCTTTTGGATTATTGAACATTGCTGAGCTTGATATACTAATTGGTGCCCCCAAGCACGGGGTGCAAACGAATATCGACACAGTGAAGGCTTTATTCAGCAAGCTCGAAGATCTGAGGGAATTGCAATGGTGCCATGTCTTGCAGGCGGCGCTCAACCTCAGAGAAGGAGACCTATCGTCCTCCAAAATGCTTTTTGAAAACACAGTGCGATTCTCGTGGGGAAAATATGTTGATGTTGTGGGTGCTTGTTTAGAGAGTCTTGGTGATTATAGCTGCTGGGAGGACTCACATTCCTGGACAACGATCTTTCTTGTGCATTCTTTACAGTCAAAAGACAACTTGCGTATACAGAAAGCCCTACAATTCTTTGGGGATTTGTTCCTTGATGCAGGTGATGACAATACGGCCACCAGTTTGTTCACTGTTGCGCTTGAGGCGTTCACGCACATGGATGTGCATCGAAGCAGGGCGGAATGCATGCTCCGCCTTGGGGATATTTTCAAGAGTCAGGGTGACATGTCAAAGGCAGTGGAGTTGTGGAAAGCAGCGAGACCGCTGTTCCAACACTCATCGCAGGCACAGCAGGTTCAACACATTGATGAACGGCTAGCCAATTCGGAAATTTAATCCATTGGATTCATTTAGAGCACATCATATTCATAGCCAGTATGAGCACACATTGAATCATAATCATATCCCTCTTGCGAACCATGTTGAATAATCCGGTAATAAATGCCGAGCGTGAATTTCGATCGAAAAGTTCGGAATATCTGTTCGGAATTTTGCAGGGCTGCCGTTAACTTTTTTGGATTGAACCCTAGCCACTCTCTCATTCAACATTGCTACCACCGCTTTGATGAGGGGTAATTCTGAGTCTAAAATGTCATTTTCCAAAGTTCTCTTTCTTTAACCAATGTTTGTGCCATTAGTTAGGAGGAAAAGGGTTTACTTTTCTTTGTGTGTTCTGAAGAACAAATAGAAAGAAAAATACACTGAGTGGGGTCATTGTCGAATCACTGGCTCGAGCTGAGCTGTGATCTGATTCTGGGCTGTAAACTCGTGAAATTTAATACAGACAAAGACAAGGTTGTCCCAGAAAAGGACAACTGTTTGCTATTCTCATGTCGACGGCGTGGCATCTGATATTAACTTACGGCAAGCCCGAGTACTTGACAGCCCGGAAATTATACATACTGAAACTGAAATCCACAAATGGTGGCTGAAAACTATTAACGGTGCCCTACAATGAGATCAATTACCGACTGATAAATTTAATTCGGCCCTCTCACTCCGAATAAACAAGTTAGTGGGTATACAGCCCATCACTGATAGACATAGGATAGGATAAGAAAATCCGGGCCGGAGTCTCACACTGGTTAAAATATGCGCGTAATGGCATTTCCACCTGAGCAAATTGAAATTCCCTAGCAATGACTGGTCCAATAACCAGCAGCACAAACAGATGAGCTGGGAATGCTTCTGTAGAAACTTCATTACTAGGAAGCTCCGACTGGGTCGACGGAGACCTTGCTTGCGATAAAAACTCCAAGAAATTGTCCTTGTCGTGAGGTATGATTTGCCACGGCCGCAGCAGTGATCACGTTACTTATTGAGAGGCTTAGATGCGAAACCAACCGCTAGATCTTTAGACACCTGGTAGGAACCCGATGCTACATATATCAAATAATGAAATTATTCAGACCGCTTGTGCTCTGCAAATATGGCCACTGAGAAATCGGTCAATCGCTCGAACAAGATGTAAGTGTGAATTGAAACATACCATCAATCCAAAACGGTTTGGTTTTTGGCTTAGAAAATCAGAGCGAATCGTAAATTGGCCTGGAAAACTCCGTAGACAACTTGGACCTGCAGGTAATTAGGAAGTTTGATTTGCAATCTTAGTGTCCGATAGTGGACATGAAGCATGCATGAATGTTGAAGATTTACAAGACGAACAAGACGACTTTCGGGTCTTGCCTCATGGACTGACTCACCTTCCGTGCTCCATTGAGAGTTGAGCTTTGTTCGGTTTGTCTGGGGCCCAGATTGCTGCTGGGAAGAGCCGTGTTTTATGCGAAAAATACATATCGTGGTTGCACATCAGTAACTTAGTCTCGGGAAAAGCAGGATCATCGGGTTACATCCGAAATGCATGCTTAGCTAAGTATGGGGGTGGAGAGACCTTGACAAGTAAGGTAATCCCTAACGCTCCAAAAATAAAATAAAATAAAAAATAAATGCCGAGCATCAGACAATTGATGTGTGATGCGCTCAAGCGCATATGATCCAGCCATCTTCCGGACGGCGCACCCATCTTTCACCCGCCTTTCAAGTATAGTCGGAACAAAGAATCCTCGAAACATCGTCAGACCACACCGTCCGTAGAAAATTCTACCTACGATCATGCACCGTCCTGTTTGCCGATCGACGAAGCTTTGTGGCTTCCTACTGCTACTCGCGGTATGTGCTTCCCTTTCCCTTCCATTTTTGGTAGAGGTCCCAATCTCGCGTAGTAGCTCAGAAGATTTGACATGCCGAGTGGACTCACTAGCACCACTAGCACCAGGATCGATCTGTTTCAGTAGCTCTCCATCCTGCATTCCTCTCTAACTCCGCTTGTACCGCCACTATTCTCGGAGTTTGGCCAGAGCTCTGGATTTTTTCGTCGCTGGTGGGTGCTCTCCTGCGCAAAAGCAAATTCGGACCTCCAAGAGGCGGCACTCTATTTGGGGACATTGCTCCCACGCTCCAGCCCAATAACGACTGCCGCTCCCAGTCACCTAGAGACAGTCGCCTTCCACGAGGCCACCGATGATGGGCATCCAACGAGGTACCAACGAATCAATGGGTTCTATGCTTGCGCAGCCAACATCTGCTGAGCCTTCTTTATTGGGCTTGACGACGGGGATCCGCAATGCCTAGGAAACGTGGCACAGACTCCGTTTATTCCTGACCTAGTTCAGCAGATTCAACTGTTAAAACGTGATAGCACTCGTCGCGTTGCATCTTTTCGCTCCTCCCATCTCATCAGTGGCGCCCTTTATCACAGCAGCCGACGTACGATTTACCTAAGATCGCCCTCCCAAAGCAGTAAACATCATCTGGGGCGAATACAGTCAATAGTTGAAGCTGCAACACTAGATATGGGGTCCGATATAGCTCATTCCTTTCTCGGGCAGCTGTATTTAAACAAGGTCGACCTTCGCTTGACCACAACTACACCCTGATGATGCCTCAACGACACGTTCGGTTCTCCTCCACTAGCACGATCCACTCGCTGCCTCCGCTAGTCCGGAGTTCCTCGTCGTCGTCATCTGCATCTTCTGGTCCTTCAACACCACCCCCGCCTTCTTATGCGGGTTTGCCCGCCCCAGCACCATTTACGCGGCGAGGCTCCTACAGTGATCCCTCCTCAAGAACAGGACAGGCAAACGACCTCATTGTCTTCTCGCCAACGCCGCCGCTCATATACGATATCACCCTGAACCCATCTACGATCTCAACACACATTACCAGGCTCCCCTCCGCGAGGTTCCTCGAGCCCGCGGTTTACCCTCCCCGACCCCTCATCTCGCTTGTCACTCCGCACCTGCCCTGGGCGCTCGCCGTACCCGCCACTAACGGGAAATATGTTACGGTGTCCGATGTGCTAACAGCCATTTACCATGCACTTCGTGTGAATGTGACGGCGGGCGAGTTCGCTGCGCTGCGGACGAAAGACCTCATGCGCCGCGTGACGGCAGCGTATGTGCGGCGGTACGAGCGTCTGTGGGGGCACTCGGGATACAAGCCGGAAAAGGCTGAGGGTGTCAAGCGGGTGGACTTCCTCCTGGGTTATACCACGTTTTGCGGCATTGCACCAGCTACTGGGCAGTCCGATGTGTGGCAACTAAAGACATCATGAAACTTAGATCTTAGATTTGCGCGAATCATAGATGTGGATTATCATCATCGCCTTAGTTCATCGATCCCGTCGTGTATAATCTATAGCTCTGTACAATACTTACTATATACTTTACTTACTTGGAATAATTATGCCTCATCGGTGTCTAGTATTACCCTCTTGGTTCTATCAAGATTCGCTTGCCTCAAGGACGGCATCCACCTTGGCGGGAAACGCTTGCACGGTAGAAGCATGCGCAGGTCTACTGAAGTCAGAGCTTTCATAAAAATACATGACCACTCTAGGGCCTAGTCCTCATAATCCGAATCATCCTCCAAAAGCCCAGACGCCGCCAACTCCGCCAAAAATGGCGATTGCACACCAGCTGGCGCAGGGGGAAGGTCTGCTTCGACACAATTGGCGATAACGAAATCATACAGTAGTGTGTTTGTCCTATAAGTCCAAAGATCAACCACTGATAGGTCACGTCAATGGGCTCCGGAGAGGGACTCACTCGTTCGGATGTGTCGCGTTGCCGAAATGCGGCGCGCCCTCGAGCGTGCAAAGCCGAGCATTAATCTTCACGGATCGTAAATGCTTAAGGAGCTCCTCAGCATGCGAGGGTGGGTAGACGATGTCTTCGCTGCAGTGGACCAATAGGACTGGACACCTTACGCGCGCAAGGGCAGACGGAGGGTGCTGTGCGCGAGCCAGTACGAATTTGACTGTCACTGTGTGCATGGCCTCAACTTTATCCCCGCTCCAGTTGCGCAGGGCGGCTTCGACGGCTACGGAAGTCATCCTTCGGGATGTATATCAATCAGGGGAGGAGGAGTAAGGGGGTGCATGAGGCTCACGCCTTGATGAGAGGGGTTTCCATGTTATTGTAGGCCAACTGTAACCCCCCGTGTAGAGCGTCCCCCACTGCGGTGTGGTCGATACCGTCGTCATTCCGGAAGGCTTCCTTCCAACATTCGTAAATTTCTTGGCGGCCCTCTACGCTCTCCGGCGGCTGGAGGGCACCTGAGTTCAGAACATCATAACAGCAATGCAGACGTACCTCCACTAATGGGAGCGGCGAGAGAAGGAACATTGATAGTACTTTCTCAGGAGCCAAGACGGACACCTGCGCCGCAATCGAGGCCCCCATCGACACGCCCATGAAATGGCAAACGGATATGTCTAGGGCCTCCTTGAAACGAAGAAGCGAATGAGGGGCAACGCAGACTCCAGTGGAACACGTACCATGAGCTTCAGAATGTCCGTCGCGGCAAGCTCCCTATTAAATCTATTCTCCACCTTCGCTGACGTCCATCCGTGGCCTCGTATGTCCATCGCCACGAGGTTGAACCGCCGTAGCCGAGGGTCGGAAAATATGGCTGAGAAGAACGTAAATACGAGCGTCGCGTACCTTGTCGGTACGGACTCACGATGGAATATCGCGGACGATACATAGCCTGGGTGTATCAAAAGGATGGTGGGCAGGCCTTGCACGATCCTCTCTGCGGAAGCATCTGTGGGGGTCGAGATGAAGTAGGCGAAGTTCTCTGGCCCTGAAAACGTATCGAGGTCGATAAGCGGCATTGGAGGTGGGTCCTAGAATGCGAGTGCGCGGTTTTCCATAATGATTGTGGCGGTGGTGTTCTATCAGTTCCCCACTTTGCGGTCATCAGTCATCAGTCGATCACTTCGGAATTTGGGATGATGTCGAAAAATGGCCGTCCAGTGGAACTTTTGGTTGGCACCGTAGGTTATTATCGCGTGGCCAGTTGAACTTATCAGAAGAATGGAGAGATAGGTTCTGGGGCCCTAAACTGCGTGAAATGATCACAGTCCAATTGTATTCTTTTCGTGTCATGAGGCGCCGTACTACGTACGCCGGTGCGACAAGCGCGGGGGAGTTTGACACAGATCTCTGATTTGCCGTGTATCTCGGTCGAGAAAGTCCCAGGTTCAGCACTTCATAGTCAACGGAACTTAGCTGAGATGTGTGGACGGATCGATGTCAGTACGTCCACTGTGTATGGAGAATTCGAACGCAGCGGCCCAGTGAAGACCGCGGCGTCTAGGGCCTCAAGAATTCGGTTCTCCGGGACGGCCGTGGCATTTGCGCAGTACTATGAAATGCCGGCCCGGTTGGGGCCAATATCAGCGGACACGAATTTAGACATAAAGAGCGCAGAGATACACCTTTTTAGGAAGCCGGGAAGTTGCCGGTGCCTGTCCTCGATTATTTCTAGCCTCGAATTCCACTGCATGCAAAGTACTTATCCTTTTTGTCTCTCATTATCGGAATGATTTCTGTTGATCTAAGGTTTTGTTTATGATGAGTGCTGAATCCTTGATTTGTTGGAGCCAGAGACAAGCATTCATTCTCGTGCGCACGGGCTGCATGGATGCGTACGAAGCTCGACCGCCGGGATCTGAGCTAAGGCGATTAAAATTATACGCCGGCAATGGGAAAATAGAAACCAACTTGTGTAGCCCTCCGAGCAGATGTTGTTGTGGACTTATTTCGAAATCAGCGTCGGGGATAATTGTTAAAGCACGAAGCACGGCCCACGCTGAGTGAGAAGATCTCCGTTGTGGGCTATTAAATGACCACTGCTACC
The DNA here is from genome assembly GCA_014462655.1 of Mycena venus. Lineage (NCBI taxonomy): Eukaryota > Fungi > Basidiomycota > Agaricomycetes > Agaricales > Mycenaceae > Glaucomycena > Glaucomycena venus. The sequence continues at coordinate 10,069,262 of JACAZI010000003.1, forward strand.
GGAGAGACTCGATAATAGGAATTCCAACCCAGCGTTAAGTTGAGTCGGTGGAGTTGATGAATGAAATGTCCGACAGCGACGCCAGCCAAATAAATCCGGATATTGACGGCTGCCGTTCAGATCCTAATCCTAGTAGTAATCCAACCAATAAAGTGTCGCCGAGGCAAAGACATCAGCTACAGCTACGTTTGTGGGCGATGACACTGTACCTTCGATCTCCCCATTTCGCTTACGCGCCACGAAATTATTTCCCTCCGCCCATTGATCAGAGAGTTCGTTAGCACCAGCTTCCCAATCTCTCCAGTAGTAGTCGTACAGCCCGATTACGAACCGAACATCATACGCGTGAGGGGTTCGCGCCGAATGGTACGAATTCCGCTTCGACCGATGCCACTTGACCAGCAGCAGCTCAAGGCGGGGGCATTCCACCAGCACGTTCAGCACGATCTCGAAGGGTATGCCGGAGGTCAAGCACGGGTGCGTGAGAGCTGGCAGTAACCGAAGATCTAACAAAACCTCTGCCGCACCCTCCACATGAGTCAAGATGTCGAAATGCCTGACAGATATGAATAGCGGATGGGTTGGATCGACGGAGCTGGGGGCAAACAGCTCGGCGGGATCCAAGGACAGTCGTTGAATGCACATTTCTGCCAGGATTGGAAGCAGTAGAGGATGTATATATACGTCAGTGCAAGCAAAGCTAACAAGCCCCTTGCAGAGTGCAAGCGTGCAAGCAGGTGCTATGCGTCGGTCACACTAAAAGCAAAGTGTGTGGCGCCGAAGGCCAAGTGGCGAACGGCATTGTGAAAGAACTCCCGGGGTTTCGATCTCATAGCGTTCAGCACGGCATAAACCAGCCAGCGATTTGCTGGAGTTAGACGAATGACTCGGTATAACAATGGCTCAATTCTGTAACCCAGTAAGAGGCATTAAAATCATAACACAGAAGATTCACCAGATAAGAACACGACGAGCGACTCGTAGGAGGGCAGGTATTGTCCCAGGGTGTAGGAATGCTGTTATTTCAAATACTTCGCGCTCAAGTTCGGGCGGGAAAACAGATTCGTTGTCCATGTCGTGGTGGGAGAGGACAAGGTGGCCGACGAGGTGCCACTATGACGTTTGACGATCATGATTCCGGCCATGCCCGAAGGCGTGTTTGGCAGGTATCACCGGGAATCTGTTTGGTAGCTGGTTCATTTCTCCCAACCATTTTCCTTTTGTTCCCATGCGGGGGGGGAATTCCTTGCAAATTACCAGTTTACAATGCCCCGACGTAGAACCAGTGATGGTATGAGAATGAAAACGGGTCTAACCGTATTACCCTTTGAACAGACGCTACAGCGAAACCACGAGTCCTCGTGTGCTGTGGTACGAAGCCAGAGTCATGAGTTTTTTTACCTCGCCAGTCGAGTTGGTTTATAAGGAGTGCCCACCCAAAGAATTCCTCCTACTATTCGCGAGTTCCTGGCAGAGTCTTGGACCAAATATCGTTCAATGAACACAAAGAACTAGCGATGTGCAATTCACGACGACGGAGGCACCTCCGCAATACCCAGAACACGAAATGACGATTAGTATGGTTGAGGAGCTAAATGATTTCCGGGTTGTGAAGTTGAATAGTTGTGGAGATTCTGGGGCGCGCTCATCCCTACATTTTACGACTGTGTTGCCCAGATCTTGTCGAATAAGGTTATGGTTAGGGTTTATCGAGGCCGTATTATCTCAAACGATGTCGGCAGAAGTACCGGGCCTAAATACCAAAACAATCAGTGCGGAGGGTGGAACGACGACGCGTAACCGACATCTACGACACGAGAGACACAGAACAAGAAAGCCTTACCACTTGGCTCCACGGGCACGAGAAGTTCCCAAAATCGTGAGTATCGATGCCCTGATCGATGTAATGTGGCAGAAAGAAGGCAGCTGGTCACGCAGGGAGTCAGGACCTCAGACGGACACTCAATGCGTTGGATATGAACAAGCGTTTTCTTCAACCAACCCAAGCGGTTGATCGGCCGGAAGCGAGCTCGATCAAGTGAGGCAGATTCCCAAAATAGACATCTCTCGCGCTCGCTAAAATGTGTCGCACATCGTCCAATCTGCCTCTGATCAACTCTATCTGCTTCCATCAAAATTTATCTGGGCCCGCCATCTTGTATGTCCTCCATTGATGCAGCATTCCTCCCTTAGCGTCCTCAAGCGTCAACGAGAACCATGAATATATTCGTTATCTGAACAACCATACAGTATTATCATGACAGACATCTACACGGATAGACCATAAGCATGAGACATGAAGAAAATGCAAGTACAAGCATATATCGAAAGCAGTAACGACGTAAGAGCGAGTATACAAACGAGTACAGGGTATGAGTCTAAATCAATGTGTGTATGCGCGCGAACTCCAGAGTACGACAGCGATATTGATAACGAGAAAAACTGAGAAAACCCAGGAGAAAAAAATCTATTTCTAGTTGTTATACCCGTGGCCTTGCACGTATGGGCTGGAGTAATTCTGCGCGATGTTGGTGTACCCGGCAGCAGGACTTGCAGCTGCATACGGGCTGGTTGCGTGCCCCGCCGCTGGGCTCTCTGAGAGATAAGGCCCCGAGTATCGGGCATGACTGGTGTGTGCCGTAGGCGTATACACCGTGCCGGGGCTCGACCGCGGCAGCTGTATCGGTGGTGTCGTCCCGTATGTCAGCGGTGTACGGGGACGACTCAATGGCTGATATGGTGAATGCTGCACCTGCGGCGAAACGTAGGGCATTGTGTAGGGCTCAGCGCCAGTATATGGGCTGCTACTAGACATCGCCGGCAGCGGGGTGTAGGATCCGTACGGCAATGGCATGTCGCTCAAGACTGCTACTTTGGGCGTGAGATAGCCCATGACGCCCGTGCCATCCAGTGGCCAAGCCGCGTCGTCGTCTGAGTCCGAGTCCGAGTCGTCATCCCAGTCGTCATCGGAGGAGAACTCAGAGTAGTCAGGCGTATAGATGATAGCTTCGTTGAGATCCGTGAGTGGACCGAGCCAGGGCGAGTCGTGCCGCGAGGTTCCTCGCGCAGAGCGCATAGAAGAGAACCTGCGCTCGAGACTGGGAGGAAAAAGTCAATTACAAGACAAGCAGAGAACAATCGACCCACCCGTGCCACGTCGCGTCGTCATCCTTGTCCTTGTGGCCCAAGGGCACCACAAAAATCTTGGCGTCGTCCTTGACTTGTGGCGCCGTCCCCTTGCGACTGATCTTACTCTTTTCCCTCCGGCTTGAGCCGCTCCTGCTTGAACTCAGGATACTGGTACCCAACACGGCGTGCCCAATGTGCGTCGGTTGCATATTGGTGCTGTCTGTGCAATACATCGTTTAGGATTCATTACAAGCATCAAGAGAAATATATCACCTTGCGCAGCGGATGCGATGCCATCGCGCAGTGGCGAGCTCTTCATAAGCTTGGAGTTTCGGGTCTCTACGAGCGTAGCATAAATTCAGCGGGTGGCACAAAAAAACTACATATGGAACACTACGCACCATTACTCGAGGACCTGTGGTAGCACGAGAGATGTAATGTCAGACTTTAGCCTGAGGGAAACGCGGAAAAAGAGGAGGGCGAAGGTAACGAGGAAGGAAACACGTACACGGACATCGTATCGCCCGGATTCGCTACCCACAGAGGCACTACAAAGGAGCCGCATCAGCATGTTGGAGGTAGAGGAGGGAAGCAAGAAATCGGAGGTCAAGGGTCTGCGCCAACATATCACCATTTCGTGTGCCAACAGTGACAGACCGCGACTGCGAAGACGCCAGGCCTCATTGGAGCCTCATGCCGCTTAAACTGCGCTATGGCTATGGCTCGCAGTCAGCTTGCTCTTTGCACACCACTCGTTCCACATTGCGCCGAAAGCGACGACGAGCTTGACTCGAACGCAACGCTCCTACACCCGACGAAGCGATGATAGCAAGATGCTGCTCTCCGTACTCCAATCGACACCCATCCGCCGCCGGAGCTTTCTGCCATTCCTATTTGCCCCAGACCTCCGCCAGTCATACAGGCACGAAGGGCCTGTATACGACGCTTCTGGCACTTGGCTGATAGACTCGACCTTGTCCAGACTCCAGAAATGGACCCTCCAGTGACACTGAAACGGGAAGCCCAGCTCGCACCCCAGGCATGCAGCCTTGATCCAGGTAGAGCCCTCCCTGCCAGCAACCCCCTCTTCCTGCAATGATCCACCGGCAGGAGTGCCTGCGCCTCCCTTTTGCTGGCCACGCTCCGCCTTCCTCATACTCCATCCGCAATCGCTCTCCCATCGCACGCCCCTTCTCAAAAACAAGAAAGAAGACCAGGTACATACACCGATGGCTCACCGGTACCCCCCTAATCATCCCCAGCAGCGGAAGACTCATCACGCTCGGCAGGCTCTCCTTACTTCCTCGCGTTCCCAGCGGCCGAGGGGAAGAGGACGGGAGCGGGAGTGGGTCAGAGATGGAGCGCGGAAAGGGCGGCTTGGTGGGTCTGTATGGTGGGAGGCCGTCAGCGTGAGCGACCAAGGAGGGATGATGGGCAAGAAAGGTGCGTGAGTAGCGATTTCCACTCCTGCTAACACTTCAACGCAGATGCGAGACGCTCGTACCCCGCCCAGAATGACACCGAAAGACGACTCACCCTCCCTCGCGATTCTCATCGTGCTTCTCCCTCGCGTACTGCGCCGACATCGGCGGGAGGCGCGGTGGCGGCTGTGGGTCCGTCGGGGCCTGGTCTGGAAAAGTGGAAGAAATTGGTGAATAGATGAGGAAAATGGTGAAAAGGATGAAGAATAATGAAGGCATCAGGGCCTATGGCCATGCAGGACGGAAGGAGCACGTCTACGTCATACGCGTGTTCGTCCTTGTCCCAACTTCCAGAGGAGGAGCATGTACGTCGAGGTCAAACTCATACGACTCCTCTCGCTCGTACGCTGTCCTTCCCCAGCCACGGCTCACCTCAGGCTCATTGTAGACATACACCGTATCTTGGCAGAGATATCGCCGCCTTCCCCCGCCGTGCGCGCATCGCCTTGGATAAGCAAACAAACGTACGTACCCAGCATCATCCCCGATGGCTCAGCCTTCTGATTCTCGCCTGAAAAAATAGCGCCTTTGAGTTCGCGTCTGAGGGGAAAGGAGAGCAGGGTATTAGCGTTGGGCGTTGGGAAAGCAAGGAAGATATAGAGAGAAGGAAAGGAATGAGGGGGAGGGCGAGAGGACCCAATCCCAAACGTCACGCATCGTTCAGCAGGCCCCGCGCACGAGACACGCCATCCGGGAGGCAAGTACATCCTGCTCGCCGTTCGGTCCGTCCTCTCCGACCGCAGGTCCTATAACAGAATAGAAACGCTCACCCCGCCCTCATCCACTCATCTCTCACCCTCCTGAACTCTTCATCAAGAAACGTGGCGCGGCGCGCGCGGCCTTTGAGCGGGTACGTTTTCTGTGTCGTTTTGGGCATCGTTAGCTCTTGGGTTCGTATCTGGGACAGATAGGTAGAATAAAGAGGAAAAATAGACAGCAATGGGGTCGAAGGAAATATGAAGATGAAGTGGGGCAGAAGAAAGAGAGCGAAGGAGGAGGGAAATGATAGCGAAGGGTAGACGTGAAAGATCTGGTATGTGCGTGTCTACCTGTCTGCCTCTCTTCGTCCTTCTCGCACCCATGCCAGGGCGCGCGAACGCTTATCATTATCCGCCGTCGGCAGCCCTCGGGCAAGAGGAGGATGAAAGCCAAAGGCACGTTCGCGACTCGCACATTCGCAGACAACGGCACAGACAACGTACGCGCTGCTTGCTGCGCATCGGACTCGGACCGATGTTGCGCGGCATAAATGTACTAGTCTCGACCTCGACCTCGACCTCGACGTGGGTGCGATGACGATACGGTACGACGTACGACGCGAACGCGAACGTGAAGAATGAAGGGAAGAGGGAACAGAGAACGGTTGGCATGTGATAACTACCAGGGCCGTTTCCGTGTCCGTGTCCTCGATACGAAAGCGCCTGCCTCGCAAACCCAATATCGGAGAGATTAGAAAGGAGCGGGGAGTAGTGTGAACGCCTCCCGAAGCCACGACACAGATAAGGTGGGAAACGGGTCTGGACGGGGACGAAGGACGACACGAGGCATGTCAAATAATATAAAGAGAAGTGATGACGAGAATGAAAGAATGAAAGGAATGAAAAGATAATGGGATCGGCGTGTAAAAGAAGCCGCCACAAATGAAAGTCCAGAAGCAAAATATGAAGTCAAAAAAGGTTCGAAAGAAAAGAAAAAACCCCCAAAACCAACGAGAGAGATAACGAGCACACACCTCCTTTCCCCGACAACTCATATAAAAATCAACCATTCGCCTCCCCGCATCCAGCCCCCGCGCTCGCCGCGCACGGAAAAGCGGATACCACGCAGCATCGCTTGAGCTTTTTGGTATGGTCTACCGCTGGATCCTTGGTATAGTGGTCGGTGATTGAGGTGCTGCGAGGCCGGGCGTGTGAGGGGGTAGAAGGGACGGGGACCTCAGAGGTAGCTTGTTCTCTTGGAAGAGAAGAATGTGGGTCAGTACGAAAAGGGAAACAGATTTGAAGAGAAACCAAAAGAACTTGAAGATGTAAGCGTGACGCGTGCAGTGGGATACATATACGCCATGGAATAATCCTGGCCAGGGATATTCGCGTACAACTACTGGCACGCGACAAACCCAAACCACGAAAACGAAAACTAAAACGCACCTAACGAACTTCCCGACAAACGTAACAGCATCTGCCCCAGAAATAACATCAGGCTGCGTCTTTTCTTTGTCGTGGTGGCGGCGCTTCTCCTCGCGCTCCCTGGCCCAATGGTGGTGGTGGCCGTAATCCCGACTTTTGCGCTTCTCGCTAATGGGGTCTCGGTCCCGATCACGCTTGCGGTGTTTGTCCCGGTTCTGCTCCTTGTCGCGCTCGCGATCCCGCTCCTTCTCCTTCCTCCCCCTTCTCCTCTCTCCATCCCTCTCCTTCTCTTTCTCCTGCACCATTGTCCTAGTCATACTCGTCGTAAGTCGTAAGTTGGGCCCAGTTCAGATCCAAGAACGTCGAAGCCCCGCCTGTCCAGCAAAGCAAAGTCTACAGGCAAGTCGAAGCAAGAGCAAGAAAGAGAGCCAAGAATGGATCGACATCGTTGTCCAGCAATCATCATGATCGTCGCCACCCCGCGTCTCATAAGGGAGAAGGACAAAGGGAGAAACCAGGACGGGTGCTGTACAAAAGGGGTTCCGGATGGACCCGGCTTGGACATGCCCCTAATGCAGATTGACGTCAGGGCTTGCCACCGGGATGCCACTGCTTCAAGTACATTCTGAGCCAGCATAAGCCTCTTGTACTCGGGCTTCAAGCTTCTCGGACAGCGCACCAATAGCACCCACGACATCGCCAAAAATATTCGCGACATCTGATCTTTGCGGTGCCGTCGCAGCTATAACAGGCAGCCAAATTGGATCGCGGAGATTGTTGTCGACAGTCGGGCGTCGTCATACCACTTGGGCTACACAAATTTTAGAACAATACAAACGGCGATACACGATGCGCGAGACGTGGCAGACGTAATGCGCGGGCAGGTACGCGGCATCCCCCGCTGCGAGGCTCGCCATCTCAGTCTGCCTCTTCCAAGCGCCCACTTCTGGACCCGGATGGTCAAAACCGGAGGAGTTGAGGATCGGTGCTCACGGTGCGTACACTCCGTTTGCTGTGACTTCTCCGTTCTCTGTCCCGTCTCTGCTGGAAGATGGGTGGGCAGCTGCTTGTGTGGAGCCAAACTGAGGACGCGCAAGCAGAGGACGCAAGAGGTGCTCGATCTGTCGATCAGCCAATACTTCCCACGACCCACCCCCCCCCAGGAAAGGCAATGATCATCAAACCATCAACGCGCCACTGGACGCGCTCGTTAAACAATTTCCACTCATCGCTCTCTCCTACGCTCTCCAATCGGACACCGGCACACCTTCACAGAGACTCCAAGTTGTGCCCGAGTTGTCAAAACAGCCCGACCGTCGCGACACGAGTAGCTGACAGGCCGGAAGCTGACAGGCCGGAAGTACCACGCGAGGATTCAGATGTGTTCACTGAGTAAGGTACTAGCAGGTGATTAATAAAACACATTACTGTAGCATTTCATTCAATTCGAACGGGCTGTGACCCGTGACCTGAAAATTCGAACTTGAGTTTTCGTATATCGGCCGGGCGGACTGTGACACAAAAAAAAAGTTCGTATATAGGCCGAAAATCCACAAGAACCTCCCAAACAGTCTTGAAACCACCTGCTTTGAGTGTAGAATAAACCTATAACATCATAGATTAAATACTGTACTATTTCGTTCAATTCGTAAATGCACGTGACTTTTAATTTTTCCGACAAATCTCCAAAATCCGCTAAAATCGAGAAAAAATTATTGCAGGGGTTTTCAGAAATCGGGTGTGACGCGTGACATACGAATTGAACGAAATAGTACAGTATGCCATGATAAGACTGAAAGGGGTAATTACATCAATGATTCTACATCAGTCGTTTTTGCCCCCCAATCCGCCGCCCCTGCCGCAATGAGTGGCCTCCCCGATGTCCTCAAGATCCCGGATGGGCCGGAGAAGCTATCACTACCGCCCAACAACCTACGTGAGAGCGCCACGGCGTTTAGAACGGAACACGCCGCGCACGCGCGAAAATTTGGATTTTTGCGCCCTTTCTGGCCCATTTTGTGACTTAGTTTTGGATATTCGTACATGCGCTCGATGACCCGTGACAGGTACGATTTTTTTCGTATATTCTGGCTGCCGTGACGCGTGACATACGAATTGAATGAAATGGTACAGTAGTTCATTATTAGTGCACAAGAGAGATTGTGAGGTAGATCTGAGCAAAAGAACCCCAGTGGTGAGCAATTTGTCCGGCAATCGTCGTAGCCACACGGATGTGGCTGCGATTCCGAGGCGATCCGTGATCTCGCTTATTCCACATCAAATTGAACAATCGCCCGATCAATCACCTCTTGAGAGGACGACGCGTGGTGGGGAGGCGTCGCCGGAAGCACGACATGACATAGGTGCGCCAATTCGTTCCACGTGCTCGACTTCCGTCAGAGATGAGATGGACGGTTATTGTGTGCAATAGATCTAGAGGAGAGACGGCGCGTGGTGCTCGTACTCGTACGCGCCTTGTGCAGAGACAGGGCTAGGGTGCGAAGCAAAGGCGCGACGGTCCTGCACTCATGTCGCCCAAACCAGAGGGAGAGGGACTGCGACTGCACCTGAGAATGAGATGCAACTGGTGTACGTCTATGAGCGGTTGGAATAGGCTGTCGGCGGAAGAACGAGCATCTGCTTGGCGGATAGCGCAACACGGAGATCGCTCAGAGGGCCAGAGGCAATGCAATTGAGTATGTTTGGGACGAGCTTGAGTGCGTCCTCATCGAGCTACGAAATACACGGTGATAGCCCACCTGGGTCTGGTCCGTGTCCACACGAAGCGCCGCAGGGACGGCGTAATCGTTGATAACGTAGGCCTCGTGGAAGAATGTTTCCTCGAGGACTTGTTCATGATGGCAAGGAGTTTCTGAGCTGCGTTCAATGCGCGGCGCTCGTTCCAGCCAAGGGTGTTGCGCAGGTAACGCCGGACGAATGATTCCGAGCAGCGGAAGCGGTTTCAGTCACCCTGGAGGAGCTCGAAAAGCTCGGGGGCATCGTTCTCGATATAGGTGACCACAATCGCGCGAATGGTGAGTAAAGTGAGCGCAACGCCGGCGTCACCAAGAGAAGTGAGACAGACGTTCCTGAAGTTTCGGGACACGAGGTACTGAAAAGAATATCATAAACCACAATTTCGGGACGAACAGCCATCCAACGTACCAGAACCTCAAATCGCGTGGTATGGCCGCCAGGCGAGTTCCCAATCCCTTGCGCTACCTTCTTTTGAACCGCATCCGTCCACCGTGATGTCCCTACCTCTCGATTAACCCACCGCCCAATAACCTGCTCTGTAAGCCGTCAGAAACCGGTGTAGTTGGTCTTGTGAAGCTCCTTCAAGATAGCGCACGGGCTCCAAGGGATAAGAGCGCGGTGAGTGGCCGCCTCGATCTATTACATAAGGTTTTGCCAATTGACATACTTGGCATACAGCGACTTAGCGGCGGGGACGCGCCTGCCTGGTGAGGCGGGAGTCCGGAGCAAGGGCATTGTCGTGGTCAAACATATTAATACCAGAAAAAAACGGGGTAGGAGTAGGCGTGCTCACCCGTTTCAGTCCTCGCACACCCTGAGCCCGCACCCATCTTCTTGTCCCAGACACGCTCGCGGTGCCGTCGCATGCGCTCGTTGTCGTTAACACGGGCCCCGCCTCGATTTCCGCTTGTCCCCTGCCTCCCTTGAGCGTATCTCCGCTCGCTCTGAAAACAGCAACGCATCTTTCTCCCGCCGCACAGCCCTCGGTGCCGCCGTCTCAACCTTTCAATACGATCTTCCCTCACAGGCCGCTGCCACGAGGTTCGGGGGCTGCGAGGGTGCAGGAAAGGGGTGTGCGGGGGATGCACCGCATGCACACGCTCAGCAGTGCTGCCGAAATGTCCCTCCGCTCTTCTGCGGATTGTCCGACAGCTCGCTCGGGGCGGAATTGCCGACCACCCATGGATAGAAATGGACGGCGATGACTCACGCTGGTCGGTGACGAGCACGCTTCACGCGTGGTCGCGGAGGTGGAGTATATACAGAAGTTGTAGAAGTAGAAGTGAGTAAGTGGAAGTGGAAGTGGGTTAGTGGAAGTGGAAGTCTGCAGCAGTGGAAGTGACGATGTCACAATGCAGCCACTGATGCGCCGGGGCGCGCATCGATATGTTCCCAATTCGGAAATAAACCAACACATTCTTTGTTGATTGTTTGATTTGCCACCATCTCTTTCTCTCTGCTGCACTACAACCCATAATTTTTTTTGCGCTCCCCATCGACTCCGGCGTTCATGCGCCTGAAAATTGAAGTTTTCAGGTCTCTATTTCTGTCTTGCGGCCGGCCACTACAAGTTTTCAGCAAAAAACACAGTGTCTTTTGATTCCGAAAAGGTACGTTTCGAAATTTGTTTTCTCGCAGGCCCTGCCATTCATGGTGCACATAGATATCTCAACATGCCACCACTTTGTTTGCCACCGATGCTCTTCCATATGACCATCAAATCCACCTCAGTTATTGCTACCATCGTTGTACCACAGGTCCTGGCATTCTCACCAGAGGTCCAAATTTTTGTTGTTATCACTCTACATTATATCAAAAATTTATCGAAAACTGTGTGGATTTGAATTGATGCATTGTCTGGGGGACATGCCGCTTCAATATCTTAAGGCAGATGGCATAAGCGTGTGGCAGATGACGGGGCGGCGGGACAATGATGTGACATGGACCGGTGGAAGTGAAGTCGCTTCTACTTCCACTAAACAGCCCAAATGAAAGTAGCAGTCACTTCTACTTCTACAACTTTGGTTGTGCCTCCGGAGGTGCCCCCGGGCCTTGAAGGCCAGGACGGCGTCGTGCCCGTGGGAGGCGAGGAAGTCGGCGGACAAGGCTCGCTGGGCAAGCTCTGCGATCTCGTGGCGGTTGAGGCGAAAACCGACGGCGAAGAGAAGACGCGAGTGTCGTAACATTTTATCTGTAGGTCGTGGCGGTCGTCATCAAAAACGCAAAACGCGTGATGGCCACCACGTGATAGTGCATAGCCTAAACACTGCGGGGCTCGATTAATTTTCCCTTAGGGAAAAGGGCCTTGAAAAATGTTAAATTTTACCAAGCCCTATTTTTTATTTTTTATATTTGTTTTTCATGGAGGAAAATGACCGCCCGGCTTCAAGGGAGATATCTCTGATTGCTGCCGAGCTGTTTCTAGCGGTTGGGACAAAATCCTGCAGCGCTGGGAATACAACTTTAACACACTCTTCCCGGTTGCTTCCTTCTTTTCCATTCACCTACCTTACGTTATCAGAGCCCACCCGTTCACGGGGCGCCTATATCTATACTTTATGCTAAAGACCGCTTATCTTACTTACTAGGTCTTTACAGCTTCACATTTAATGTGCTCCGCAAGGCGCACCCGTTTGTGTTAGCCTAAAGTTGGCTACTCGGACACTATCCCACAGAACTTGCACAATCTCACACTGACGAACAAGAATAGCTACAAAATAGTATAGAAGTATGCCTACCATACTGTACGCAGTCCGGGGCAAATAACAAGGATTCAAAAAAAAAAAAAAAAAAAAAAAAAAAAAAAAAAACACACTCTTCCCGGTACCGGCTACAACGAGTTGATATCGGAGTACACAGGACCAGTGGAATGACGCACAAATTCCTTTGATTTGCGAAACTGAGCGCTTTGCAAAAACCAGCTTCCACTGTTACCATGTCGAAGTCTCTGCATTTCATTTCATTTGCTTGTCATATCGGAAGGGGACTGTAGCCATTTGTGGAGCTTATCTCCCATTCTGAATCAAATTCAGTGGCCGTTGACGCCCAAGATTCAACTGACCCTTGAGCCTCAATATTCATCAAAGTATCACCGGTGCTTACGATGGACCTCCCTTTAAACGAATGGAGTTTTCCGTCGAGATCTGTGAATTTCTTCCATCCGGTGTATTGAGCGGTCGTCTTCAGCAAGCCACGAGAGTCAAAGTCGAATAGGATCCTCAAGTAGGCTGCATCAGTTGCTTTGGGCGCTTTCACGGAGGTGAAGACTACTACAACCCACGCGCTATATATTTCTAGGTCTTGCCTGAGACGTACGCCCCCTCGTGTATAATCACGTGTAGCGACAGTGAAATCCTGCATCTTATCTTGAAGATTCGCGTAAAGCGCGTCGCGACAGTCACGCATATCCTAGACTTCCTTGAAGCTCATCAATAACGGTTCGGGCTAGATGAACGGATTTTTCGTAACCTGACGGTTTTCAAGACCTCGGATACCAGCGATGCAATGGGAGCAATTGAGGGAGCCTTGTCAACGACATTCGCGATTTTCTCGGCCATATTAGCCATGAGAATCAGTGCATCGATGCCATTACCGACCGCAGACTCTGGCCTACTGGGCTCTGTTTGATTTTCTACTAGAAATAAAGAGCCTAGTGAAAGCAAGGCGATGAGCCCCGGGAGGATGAGCAAACCTGTAACGATTACGGTGACGCGCCTACCAACTGTCTGAGTGCAAGCAAAACCTAAAATAGGTGAGCTGCACAAAGTAGTAATTAAGGTACTGAGGGAATGAATCGTTTAGAATGAATAATAAGGGGAATTAAATTTTAACAAGGCGGTTGACGCCTAAAATGGGAGCGGAGCAAGTGAAACGCGCTGTATCAGACGGTGTTGAACCGTGGGAACCTTGGCACGGATTTTTTTTATGAAAAAACACTCGCCAACATTCTGGAGAACTCAAGCATGTGGAGGACTGTCTCATGTTCGATGAATGTATTAATACTGCTTTCCAATCTTGAGTTTGATATCTGCCACTTGATAAATCTTAAGTGGCCTTGCTACCATGTATGCCGCCCTTGACAAACAGATCCTTTTTTCTTCAACGTATTTGGGGTGAGTTCACTATGCTCAATAAGGTGACGATACAATAGTTGCCGTGAGTTCAAAAGCTACACTAAGGGAACTTCAAGTAATGCGGATCACTGTCTTGTCTCTCCATGACTTCCACAATTCGCCCTCTCGTGTCCAACTAGTTTCTGACACAAACGCTACCCCAGTGAGGAGAGGATACAGCGCAATGAGCGCCGCAATGCCATGATACTGCGCTTCCAGGGGCGGTGATTTAACGTTATACCCCGCCCCAAACGCAATGAACTCGATCCTGGGAGGGAATAAAATCCTCCCGTCCAGGATCCACTTAAACGGTTCCTGTAGTGAAATCTTTAGCACTATTTGATATTGAAACCACCGAGGAGCGTACCGGCAACTGTGTGGAAGAATCCTTCAATGGTTGTATTTCGGTGTCCTGTGCTTTCATATCGCAGTCCTTTCTACTGTGAACCTTCACGTCAAGGATGGATACCCTCTCATCCGCTTCATCATCTGAAATGTCATCCCCCGGCAGATTATCAAATGCACCCTCGTCATTGAGATCAGGACAGCGCTCGTCCATCTCAATTGCTTCTGCCCGAAACCGTCGTCCAAAACCACGACAGGTTGTACCTGACGAACTTGAAATTCGTGGCTGGACCGCGAATGAGAACCTCTGGAGTTCCGGGAATAGAGCTGTAATCCCAACAAGGAAAGCCAAGTTTGGTTCCGTGCGGGGTGCTGGCAGAAGCAGAATGCGCACAGGGACGGAGCTGCGTGCAATATCTAGGCACACCTGCATCAACCGATCATAATCTTCCTCGTCTGCGACGCCGTTGTTGCGGTGGACGTCCGCGTAATGAACGGGTCGACCAGGCGTCAGGACTTGGTGGAACATTGATGGTGCTGCAACGTGGCCTAGGTGCGGAAGACTCTCAGAATGGAGGGCTGGCAATGTTATGTGATTATCACGACTGCATATCGTGAGTGATTCGAGTCGTGGGCATTGGGCGAGGAACCGAAAAAAAAGGTCGACCTGCTGTACGGTAAGACCTGACAACCATAAGCTAACCAGCTGGTTCAGGCATCGCGGACCGAATCCACTAATCAAACGCGAAAGGTGCACTCCGGGGTGGAGAGTGCGAAGGGTCTCTGGAGACCCAAGCTGCAGTCGTTCTTGATCTTCTCCAAAATCACATCGCCATAGCGATAGTTGTTTGAGTGGTAGAAAGCCAGGCGAGACGAGAATACTACAATCGCTCAGATTCAGGTCGTCCAGCCTTAATAGCGAAGTCAACGTTTTGCACAACGAAGCGTCGATGGTGATGTGTGCAAGATGGAGGGAGGAGAGATTGTAGTAGTAGCGTGCCAACGTTTTGTGAAAGGCTGCGACGACCCTGTCGTGAAGATCATCAATGAGATGGATGTTCTGCACGCCAGAAACACGCTTGGTCGGGTTTTCTCCGATGAATGTCACTCTCAGTGACCGAACCAATGCGGCGTAGGGATCCTCCCGCAATCTGTCCAACCGAACCGCCGTGCGATGCAAGTGGTGAACACGGTCTATCCAGTTAGCGCGATTGAGCCCGTTCGCTATGGCCCTCATGTTGAATGTCTGATGGTCAAACAGAAGAGGCAGGACGAGAGATCGAAAAAGGCGGCACACCAATGAGAGTCTGCGAAGTTGTTGACGGGAGCATAGCGACCAACATGCGAGCCAGATTTCAAGAGGCACGAGCGTGAGGTACGTGATAGTGGGCTGCATGCTGGTAGTTGTACTGTGGCGCAGTGACCCCGCACTTATATCCCGCCATGAGGGCAATGCGAGTGGATACCCGGGCTATGGAATGCGGCTCAGTATCGGGACTGCAGGGCTGTGGGTTGCTACATTCTTTTTTTTAGCCTCAGTGTAATGGTCCCGAGCAGATGTGGAACCGCAATGAAACCCGCGTAGTGTCATCAAAAATCCGTTAATTGGATGAGAAATCTCCTTTCAGACGCACACGATAGTAATTATGTCTACACCTGTTTTCAGCGAGAACGAAAGCTCCGATTAAGAGATCACACGAATTCACGGTTCATCTCCGCCTGACTTCCACAAGTCAGCCTCGCGCTGTCGCATCCAGTTTCCCTTCTCCGCCTCAAATTGCACCTCGCGAAAGGAAGGATACATCGCGGTAAGAGCGGCGATGGTCGTAATAGAGAGCCGCATATGTATGGCGGTCCAGCTGTACATTTATTCCCACCCCCTATATATCAGTGATTTCGAATTTTGCGCCCCAAATTTAGGTCTTTCTACCGACTTCCAGCGGAAGTCATGATTCAGCACTGCAGGTTCTACAGTCCTTCTGATTCAAGTTTCAGTTATGTTTTAGTTTTCGTTATCGCCCTCCAACCTCGGAGGTGCGGACGGACGAGGGCACCGCTTCGTTGCCTATTTGAAAGTCAGTGCGGCGGATACATAACGCTGGACGACTACGGGTCACTGGGAAACGCCACCGGGTAACCGAGCGATGAAAGCGGAAAGATGTCCATATACGCAGAGGAGGTGCAGAGGAAGAAGCGGAGAGTAATATACCCGGAACTGGAAACTTTGCTGGCGGCCGCCGCTGGCCACCATTGGACCCTGGCGGCCACTGGCGGATGTTGATGGACATTGGCAGATCCTGTTTGCCAATGTTAGCCGATCAAATCAGTGGTTCGCGCTGATCACCAACGGCTTTCGCCGGCGGGACCGTGTCCAAAAAAGCCATCGTATTCCACTGGCAGCCAGCAGAAACCACTGGCTACTCATGGTTGCGTTTCAGATCCATATGGTGCGCAGTAACCCTAAACCCTACAAGCATGCTACCAATGATCTCCATCACCTTACCATAGCCGTCCACTTATAATTCTCTGGGCTTCGCGTCGTCTTTGTCGTCCGCTCTCTCACCATGTCTGCGTCAGAAGAAGCAGCTATTCAGTACTGTACTATTTAATTCAATTCGCGCGCCCTGTGACCCGTGACATCGAGCAACGAACTTTCATATTCGTCGATTGCCCCTGGGGACCGTGACACAAAAAAAAAATTCGCGCTTTGCTCTAAGACATCCAGAATTCCAGTCTAAGCTTAGCTGCCTTGATTCTGAGGCGAGATAAATGAAATGGCGCGCTCAGCAAGTTTCTATGACACAGTGCATGATCGAGCGGATCAGAATGACGCGAAATCAATCGGCTGCCGTAAGCCTTTTTGCGCATCGCCGCTTGTCGTCATCCCCGCAATGGAGGCCCTCCCAGAGTCTCTCCGGATCCCTGAAGCAATAGCCAACGCATGCCTACCCCCCGAGGACCTTCCTGTGTTAAAACTCATCAAATTTAACCTTCCCCCTCTGCACAAATCCACCGCTTTTCTCAATCCTACTGACTACCTCTCGGAATATGCGCCAACCCTCACTGCCTTCGATCCAGCAGCTATTCCAGTCCCTCCCCATGCTGTGGTCAAGGACCTAGAGCGTGCCATCCTTTCCGACAAGGATATCTGCTCCATTGTTCTTGTGCATTCGCCGCAGCACCGCAATGAAGACCAGCGATATCCACCGTGGCTGGCGACTCTGTGGGCTAGGATGGAGCGCGCGCGCGAAGCGAGGACCCTGTGGCGCACCGCAGCTGATGGAATCCATGAAATGCTTGCCAGAACTTCCACAAGCAAGGAGGCAGCCGAGCGTGCAAAGCAGGCGCTGACAGTGCTCGCCAGCCTTGGGTGGACTGGAAATTTGCGGGGGCTCAAGGCGGGTGGAACTATCAGCGATCTAGTGTTCTGGTTTAACAAGAAATGGTTGCGGACGGACCATGAAGATGGGATGCTCGAAATTCTAGCGTATGACCTTGGGCTCAACGACAGTGACGGGGACACAATCTGGTCCACTTACTTGGTACTGGCCCTTGCCCAGGCCTACGCCAACCCCAACAAGTACCGTACTGCTGCAAGTTTTCAGTGGCTCCGGGGGCTGGGACAGGGCTTTGCGATGGGGACCCGTCGCCGCCTGGGTACAGTTGCAAACAAGGACGATGAGCATTGGGTTGCACTGGCCATCGATAGCGAGAACAAGACCGTTGCGTACGGCGACGGATTTCGAAAGAAGGTTCCCAAGGACCTGTGCAAACACGTTGACTGGTGGTTATTCGAGCACCTCGCCATCGAGTTTCAATGGACAGACCTACCCATTCCCGAGCAGCACGACTCGCACTCCTGCGGGGTCCTTGCATACTCCGCTCTGGCCAATTTCTTCGAACCAGCGCGGTTTCCACTCCCTGAATCTACCGCTGGCTCGATGGCGGACGAGCGTGTCAAGGCATTTCTGCGAATTGTTGAGCGACACAGTGGGGAGGTGTGTCAATATCTCACCGGTCATGAATTTTTCTTGACTCTCGTAGCCCAACTTTACCAGCGAGTCTCGCGGCTTTGAATTCACTTTCGCACACACTCACAGATTCCCGCGCCCTGTCGATGGTAATCCGTCGGGCCGGACTGGTGGGACTGGTGGGGTTCAGTCAGGAGAGTCGAAGCATGAGGCAGAGGACGACTCACTTGTTGGCTCTGAGGCTTCCTTGTCTGACGATGAGGGACCCCTCCCCAGCGACGATTCTGGTTCTGCTAGTGATGGATATTCACGTTCATCGTCGCCGACTCGGGCGCCACTACGCACCATTTGCGCTCTCCCTTCTCGTGTCAGGTCTCGCGCTCGAATCAATTCCCCTCCACTGACCTCATCCTCTCCCACCTCACCGCCAACACTCCACGAGTCCGACGACGATCTCCCTGTATCGGGAAGCAGCCGTTTGCGTCCGTCTACGCCTCCATCGTCGAAGCGAACCCACTCGGATCGAGCCACGGATACCCCGCACGTCACCCCGGTATGCATTTTTTGTCCACCTGGCGACAGTAACATTATTCCGACCTTGCGCCGGCGGGAAAAGTCCCAGATTGTGTGGCTGCTCGATCGCACATCTCAGTGGGTTCAGACAGACTTGATAATTGCGCACTGTGCCTCCTGTCGTGCCGACTACTTCCCCGATCGCATAACATACAAAGACAATGACTCTCGCCGTGAACGACTCGAGTTTTCGTCGCAGTACATTCGAGTCTCCAAGCACGGGGGTTGGGTCCATCAACAAATTGTGGTACTCCAGGAAAACGCATTGAACCGATTCCATGCAGGATGGATGAACTTCGCAGATTGGCTGAATGACTGCACGGGCTCGCAGCGGAAACTAACCACCCGCCAGTCGCAGCGCCTGTCTGTAGAACATTTTTCCCGTCGACTCCTTGTCTTCCACGGAAAGGACCGTGACTTCTCGTGCGAGGCTCACCCGAGTACGCGTTCCTTTACAGAGGCCGTGCGCGGTGCTATTGGGGTCAATGGCGGTATTCTAGAGGCGGCTATGTCTCATGGATGCGTAGACTGCACCCACATCAAACGCTATCATTCGGACTTGGTTAATGAAGGATCGGCCCCGGCGCTTGGCTCGGACTCTGAGGTAGCCGGTATGACTGCTGAACCGAACGATGATAATGTGAGTGTATCTTGGCATATAGTTGTCTCCATTGGCTCATCTCGTCGCGTCGGTTTTGGTTATAGGTTCCGGATTTACCGACAGACCCCTTGATCAAACAATTACCTGCACCTCAGCAGCAGGATGCACCGCCTGTAGGAAGTCCTCGAGGTTATGTACGCCTTGCAGTCATGGATGGAAAGACAATTAAACATCAGGTGGGTATAAAACTTCGGACGACAAAATATCTACTCACATACATTCATTGGGTCGTAGAAATGCGCCCTCGACGCATGTCAAGAACCTTTGGTTAACTATCGAAACGGCCGCTTTTGTGATGCCCATCTCAATCTCAGTAACAAATGCGGGATCATCCCCTGTGGTCGAGATGTAGAGCACCCGGGGGCACTTACTTGTGACGATCCGTCGCACATCAGCTGGCACCGTTAGTACGAAGCCAGGTTCTCGCGGATGTCTTTCGCCGGTGTTCGCCGTGTTATACGTCGCCAGCAGGGAGACGAAGATAGCAATGCAATGGCAGCCGGCCCAACACTTCGTGTTGAGCTCAGTGCACTTGGGGATGTTCCGGGCAGCCAGGTCATCCATACTTTCAAAGCAAAAACAACTTATTGCTTGCAGACAGTTCAGTGGGCCTGTGGATATCCAATCGGGTGGGGAAAATGTTACCGCTCCGAGAGCTCCTCTCAAGTCCTCGCCATTCTCGATAGAATTTGGGGTGATTACCCAGATTTGCGGCCGAGTTTCATTGCCTATGACGACGCATGCAGTCTTCTCCGGCATATCGTCACCCAGGACCCAACCAGCCCGTGGCTTTCTACAACGAAATTTATAGTCGATGCCTGGCACTACATCGGGCATCATGCAACAGACATTCTGTGTTGGTTATGGTGCAATCCTGCACCAAAGGACGGCTCTCAACCCGATTTAATCCTCATTGAGGAGGATGCAAATGGTACCCAGCACCAGACTCGTGCATTCAACACTGAAACGGCGGAGCAGTTTAATTCCTGGCTCAACGGGTTTGAATCCCAGATGCGGCAGATGTCTGCCGCCAACTACGATTTCTTCGTGCACGTTCTAATGATGGTGTATGCGGAGCGAGTGGAAAAAAAGGGTGGATAACAAGGGTTTGGGACTTTCTGATGAGTTCTGGGTCGAAGCGACTGGGGAGTAATTTATCGAGACGATCCATTCACATTGTTAAAGTTATTTGAATCATTCGAGCCGGCGTGTGCGAATTTGGGCGACACATCTGATATGCCACCATAGATCTTAAGCAATCTTGGTAACGCAACAAAGGCTCACTCCTTGAATTTCGGTATACCACATACTAATCAATGAAGAATCCAGAGATCAGATGGGGCAAGGCTTCCGATACACGCCAAAATGTCTGTGCAACACGTACTCAAAGGTGGCATAACGCTTACTCCCTCACTTATTTTCCGTGCAGCACGTACTAATCAAGTCAGGAACCCAATATTCGCCCCAGATACATGAGGAGGACGAAAGTAAGCAATCCCCTCCTCCCAACTGCGGCCTTCCACTGGTGTTCGGTGTAACACGTATTGATCCAGTGGGGGTCCTGAATCAGCATGAGGGACGGCAGACCGTATCGCTGAACCAGGACAAGTAAAGGATGAATTCTTGAGCCTTTATATATGCTCAGACTGACCACTGTGCCACTTTGACGCCATTTTTCACTTATTGCCGCTTTCAGCTGAAAGGTTTTTGTCTTGTCTGTGCATGGACAAATTTCCCTTTGAAGGCAAGCTTGAGAACAATGGGACCACAGTGCTCTGAGAACAAAGACATTGGTGCTTTGAAGATAGATCATCTCGATTCAATGCCATACAGCATTGTTCAAAGCAGTTTGATGGCACACCGAAAACCGGTCAACTTCCATGAACCCAGCGCCAAATTGCCATGTCTGTCTGGGAGTGCACGAAAATGGATTTAAGTGGTCCTTTAGCGACCTAATTAAATTTACCTTACTTGAGCATACATGATTAGTAGCACACTGTTTTAATGAACTTTGATGCCACACCGTATCAGCCGAAGTTTTGCCAGCGGCAATTTGCCTTCACCATAGCAGTGCATCTGGAATTGGGTTCAAACTACGTACTTTGGGCCCCGAAAACCTCTCGCCTACCAAAGCCTGCCCAAAATAATTTATCGGACCTTGCTCTCGAGCGAACTTTGATGGCTAGGTGTTTTGCAGACAACCTAATACACATCATCCAGCCGAAACACCTGCAACACCAGGATTTAAGAAACCAAGGCCTATTGACCCTGCAGACCGGTGTTATGCCTCGCTGATTTGATTGCACATCTGCTCAGAAAGCATTCAAACACTGTCTTTAGATATACCTTTTACGACGCTTCCAAATTAGGTTACTTGGTGTTGGCTTCCAAATGCCAACGAACACTGGGCTTGTAATTGAGGATTTCATGTGGCATGTATCTAGTTCAAACTCCCTTTTTGCTACCTCAGATGCCCTTTTTTCTCTGAGAAAGCCCACGCAACAACACACTCCAGCAAAATACGGTGATGCACACTGGTTCTCACTGGATTCATTGGCTTTTTTGCCGCCATCGATAAGCGGTGGAACCCACTGGAAATCAGCGTGTAACGATGGTAGTCGGAGGAGGCGGCTGCCACTGAAATCCGTTGGAATTCAGTGGCTTCAAGTCACACTCGCCATTGGAATGCGGTGAGAGCCAGTGGAAATGGCCACGAACCAATGGAAATCTAGCCGGGGAAGGACCAGTGAAATCCGCTGATTTCCAACGGAAATCAGTGAGATTAAAATACCTTGTATGCCGCCGTCGAAGGCCAGCGTTGTCCAGTGGCTTCCACCGGCTTGTTGTTGGTGGCCGATGCCCCCCGGCACCGGACGGTGCCGATCGATGCCGTTACCAGTGCCGCGTGTATTACTGCGAAGCGGACGTCTCCATTCGGGAATCAAATTCGCGTGCCGGCATCATTGATCGGCGTGCCAACTCTCACCTCCAAATCCTCAAGGCTTCCCTTGCGTTCCTGCCGATGATATCGATGATACAGCGCACGGGTCTTATCTTGCTCTCGGCTTTCACAACATTGGTTCCAGAGTCATGGCGTCCGCATCACGATGTCGTGGTTCTAGCTCTAGCACTACGCGCTCGCCTCACTCTCGCCTTTGTCATTCCTACTGCCTTGCCTCGCCCTGGGACTCAACATGAAAGTTGAAATTGGTTGCCATCCTCTCTGCCAACACACGCCGCGCAATCCAGATTGGACACACCCCTGGCCGTTCAGAGTGCTACTAGCCTGTGCTACTAATAGGCGGTTATCAGTGCATCGTGGTGTACTACACACGCCGTATCAGCTGATGCGCATACATGTACTACCAGGTCACGGGCTACTCGGCCCTCACGCATACGCCTGACTCTCCAGCCGCCGCGCAGCACCTGCGTAACACTGCGTGCGACCCCACGACGACAACATGTGCATCCGTCCCGGTTTCAAAATATAGGTTCGTGCCTTGTGTAGTCTTGCCTGTCCCTGGTACGATTTACCTCTCCAAATTCTGTGTTCTGATACCCTTCGCTTTCATCGCGCTTTGATGTCCATACGCGCTCTTCTTCGTCTCCAGCTTCCTCCCGTCCCCCCTCTTTTTCACGCTTTCTTTGTCCCGTCTCCCGAGTTGTTTCTGTATCTGAGGCTATCAGCTGGCGCAATGGGTACCTCACGTCATTATTGCCTGCGGTGGGCCCGGTAACTGTACTGCGTTCAAATCCCTCGTACATTCTGGTATTATAATTATTTGTCCTCGGTACTGACAATCCACCTTCCAGCGTCGACGAATTCCTTGCAAAGTCACCGCAAGCCCATCTTGGCCTTTCTCTGCTACATGAAATACATCATCAACTAGTAGGTTTCTACAACGGGCGCGGAATCGAGCAAGGTCAATGTTTCTTGCCCTTCAGAGGTGAGTGCACCGCAGATTTGACCTCTAGCTCAACTCCCGCGCGTCATAATTAATGTCTGGCTTGTCTGTCTGTAAGTCCACCGCTTGATCCCGTTTCTCCGTCTTGTTTCCGCTGACAACTCGGTTGAGGAAGTTGTATGTGTGGGGTCATCTTCGATGTATCCAAGGTACACAGTTGATCATGGTCATGATAACGTAGCTAGGTTCTCGGCATTACAAGTCCTGTCTCGGGAAAGAGAAATGCAGGGCCTCTGGAAAGATACCATTCATGGCACAAGTCGAGCACACCTTGTCCGCAAGGAATTCAACGATAGAAGGCGCCACAGACAAAATGAGACTAAACAAAGTTCGCCCAATGTTTACAATGACACGAGCCCGAGTCGAACGGACAAGCGGCAGGCATCTAAAGTGGATAGATTTTGCTGCGAGCTCCACTCATCCCAATACTGGCTCTCGACCTCATCCACGGGCATATCAAATGAATAGATTATGTTCTGCCGTCCGCATTTGTCACCAAAAATATGTATAAGAGTTATTTTTTGCGTAGTTTACTTCATGATAATCATCTTTCCGGACGGACCTCGTCCACTGGCTCATCAAAGGAATCGAGTTATTTGATTTTTACAAGAACTTCTAATAGAATCATCCTAATATCCGACCCTTATTCAATTGAAATTGACGTCCAACGACTGTCGCATGTCGTGTCAAGGCACCTAAGGCTTGCCGCAGTCGGGTCGGCTAGAGCTTGGGGCAGGCAAGAATCTGTTCTCCAGATTATATAAATTCCCCACTGTCGCTCTCCGCTTCCCCACCATTGCCCGTTACACAATGTTCAAACTCTTCTCGCTTCTCTTGACCTCGCTCACCATCGGCTCCATCCTTACCTTGGCCAGTACGTCGCCAGAATCTTTCAACCGCCCACCACGCTAATCTGATGTGTTCTCGCCGTGCCGCAGGCCCCGCCCCCACAGGACACTAGCCCAAGCTGCATCACATGCCCGTTCTTCATCCCCGCGTGCAGGGTTCTCTGCCCCGCTGGCGACGACTGCATCATCGTCCCGAGGTGCGTTTCCCTCTCCGCTTTCGTTGCTGTGAACTGATGAATCTGTGCGGCAGAACCTGCACTGAGTGCGAGCAGATCCAATGTGTACCTGCGAACTAGCTATCGGTCGTTCCTTCCAGGGCCCAACGTGATGGAAAAGAATAAGGGATTCTCATGTAGTAAAGCGCAAATTTTGAAATACAGTTCACCCGGAGTCTTGTCCGTGTAACCGTCATTTTGAGCCGTTGAATAACATGTACCTCGGTAAGTTCGACAACTGGACAATCCTTGGGTCGTTACCTTGCTAGCTAGCGATAAATAGCAGAGCTCCTTTGAAGGTCCCCAGCTAGAAATGCTAATGGCATGTTAGTAGCATGTTATTTATTACCATGTTGTTGCCGCTACTTGCGGAACTTAGGGCGGATCTTTTATTCAAAAAATGACAGTTTGTAACATGTATTTCCAACACGGCGCTAGACCGCTTTGAGAGTCGGCTATCCGGCCGCTGAATGGGGAGAGCAGCTGGGAGAGGAGTTTCCATTTGAACGTCTTAGGCGGTTGAGTCTGTTGGAACGGATAAAGTATGGAGGCAAAACTAAAGTTTATATGGAGATAGTAAGAACAAAAATCTGACTGGCTCCAAAGATAACACTGGCGAGGCGTTGGCGTGACACTTTCTGACTGGGCGCAGGAATTTAACGGCAGTTGCTACAGTATTCCCGCTACCTTTAGGTAAGGGTTCTAGGGAGCCCTAAATTTCGCTACTCGCAGACTAAGTCAGACTCTCGCTTGACTTAGTCATTACTAAATTTGATGGCTATTGATTGACGCATTTATCGCCAACTAGTCAACCAAGTCTCAGTCAAGCGAGAATATAAGGTCACTATCAACCACCTCCTTGTCCTAATTGATCATAACCACTAGCTGGAGGCAGCTAGAGGCAGCCATCAGTCGATCAAATTTAGTAATGACTAAGTCAAGCGAGACAAAATGGAATTTACTGCGAGTCGCAGTAAATTCCATTTTCGTCAGCGGTTTTTGCGTAAGCTGGTCGAGGACATTCTTCGGCATGCCCATTCCGGCGCTAAAGCCGATGATTGCCATTCAAAAACTCATAATTTTGCTTAGCTCATGGGCCGACTTTGTCGCTCAAACTCTCACACTCCGGACTCGCTCCCGTTTACTTACACCGACCAGTCCTTGCATACCATCCTTCAAGCACGTTCCTTTGGTCTTGTGCTGGGAAGCCATCTGAATTATCTGGACTGTAATTTCTGGCCCACTTCCCCCTACAACTTTCCTTGAAAGAGGTTGAGAGGTCACTCTGAGGTGGGGATTTTTGCACTCCTCCTACAGTGTGCTTGCCAAGTACTTTTTTGGAACCCATTCAGCAAATCATAACCTGTTTCACTATGGGCTCTTTTCTCCGACATGGTGCTGTGGCTCTTGATATATGAAAGTTTAATGCGGCCCAATGCGAGCTGGTCGGGGCGGCAGCGTAGCGGGGCCCTGCCGCCTGTCGGCTTTACCTGCTTTATATATACAAGAGGACACCCGACTGCACATCGGACATTTTTGTCAACTCTTAATTTGTAGCTTGTTATAGGTTTGTAATTGCAAGGGCGCCCCCGAGCCCTGTTCTGCGTTTCAATTGATGGACTGACGCCTGTGGGGCGTACTAAAGATCCAGAGGTGTCGTGTTGTATATATCCAGTCGGCTGAATTGATTGCGGGCCTTAAGATCCGAGCTCTTTGTTCCACAGGAAACCGACTTTGATCAGCCTCCGGCACGGGCTCGTGCAAGAGCAGTTATACATCTATTCAGAGCCAAGTCAAGTACGTTTAAGTAGCTCAGCCCCGGCGGAAGTCGTCAAACAATGTCACGACAAGGCAGCCCAGCCGTCGAGATCTGTGTACCTCATATTAGTATAAGTTTCCGCCGTCGCCTTCGAACTAGCATCCGATTACTCGCCGAACGATGTTCAAGTTCTTCTCTCTGCCAACTCTCCTCCTTACTTCCTTTGCCATGGGCGTTGTGCGCGAGTGCGTTCCTTTCCTACGTCAACGATTCTCCCTGGACAAGCTCATGATTTACTTACTTACTTCTCTTCCAGCCCCGCTCGAGGCCGCTGCGCCAACACTGCGTTGAATGTCCGCTCCCGGTTCCCACATGTGGCTGAGCGGAGGGTCTGGAGTGCATCTTCCTCGCGCGGCGCGTCTTCGCCTCACCTTCGTTCTTCTTCTCTCCGATATGCGGTTTCAAGCCAGGCGATTGATCCTCTGCCGTATGAATCCAATCTAGAACTTGCGAGACCTGTCCTCGGGTCATTTACCTCACGCCGCTCTAGCCCTTGATCGTCTTAGCGTTCCGCACATGAGGTGAGCGTTTGCAATGCAGCCGGCCCAAAGTCGATTCTGATGATGGGCAGAACGAGCTACTACGCAGAAGATCTGAATTGATCTATAATGGGATTATCTTCAGATATGGAAAATATGAACATGCGAAGAAAATAATCATCCGTGGGTTCGAATGCATCTGCAAAATTCAGCGCCCAGCCAGACTGCGGTTTACGGTACGTATCGAAGTAATTCCGTAAGTTCTCCTGAAGGCTGTGTTTTGTATTGCGCTTGCCAAAGAGTCGGACGTCGATTGTCGTCGGCCGCGGAGCCCGCGTCTGGGGTTAAAGATTGTATTTGTCGCGGGAGGTACAAGATCCTTGCCTCTTGGCTCTTGGCAAGTCTCCATATAAAATCCGCACGCAGGCAGTCAGATTCCTCTCCCCCAAAGCCCAGACAACCATGTTCAAAATCTTCTCCCTCCCGTCTCTGTTCCTCGCATCGCTTGCCATCGGCGCAGTCCTCTCCAGTACGTTGATCCCATTGGGACCGTGTCCCGGCTCCATGGACTCACGCATTGACTGATTCCGCTAGACGCAGCTGCGGCCGATGCTGGGTGTGTCCTGTGCACGCAGGTGGTGCCGCAGTGCAACTGCGCAGAGACCCAGGAGTGCACCATCATTCCGCAGTACGCGTTCGCCGTCTTCGTTGTTGCTTACCCGTCGGCTGATTCATTTCCTATGCAGGACGTGCCAGGAGTGCGCACACGCTGTCTGCGTTACGCCAGGGACGTCGAGCTAGACAAGGGCGGGGAGGAAGGACTCAGGCCGGTGTTGTGCAAAGGATATCGAAGAACATTTTTCAAAGGCCCTATCCTCGATCTGTGGAATCCTCAACCTTTTGTGTCGTGAAGCCGAAAACAAGATGAAGAGAGCTGAGAGCTGGATGAAGCCGTATACGTCCATATTGTTGAAGCGACGGCGCATTGGGACGTTGGAGATTTGGAGATGAGAGAGCGAGAAGAAAGAGTTGGCACGGCGATCATGATGAGCGACACAATTTGATTTCCGAGCAGAGGCTGTGCATATTACTTGGCCGTTCTTCTGTACACCACGGTTTGCCTGCCAACCTCGGAGCGACCTTGGACCAGTCTGCCTGCGGCAACTTGCTCGCCACATTGTTGCTTCTGCGCAGGCAGACTGGTGACGAGTCTAAGTTGAGCAAGTGCGACATATCAATGATGTGGGTCTGATCGATCGCTCAACGGTATCCATAGTCATGACCGAGGTGGTTTTCTTCCTGGCAAGCCGCTCTCACGGCCTTACAGCTCTTTACAGCATAAAACTGCGACTGAGAACCCGCTTCTGCACACAATTTGTCTCAAATGGCGTCTTCACAAGATCCGGGAGACCCTGCTTACCATCGCAGCCTTGGAGGAGGATTGGTCCTGCGCTGGTCGACGGCAGCAGACAAGGCTGGATGCATGATGCTGTCGCCTCTCGCGCTGCAGGAGCAGGAAGGGCAGGAGTCGGAATTTATTGTCCGCTTACTTGAGCCTCTCGTACTCAGCGCATTTTACAAGGGGAGCTCGT
Organism: Mycena venus; assembly: GCA_014462655.1. Classification (NCBI taxonomy): domain Eukaryota; kingdom Fungi; phylum Basidiomycota; class Agaricomycetes; order Agaricales; family Mycenaceae; genus Glaucomycena; species Glaucomycena venus. The sequence goes on from JACAZI010000003.1 coordinate 10,097,335, forward strand.
ATGTTTCTTCTCTCCTGTATACCCGACTTCACTCATATCTAGAACATAGTACTAACTGGGCCCTTTGCGTCGATACTTCTCCCACCGAAAAGCCTGTAGATAGCAACAACCCGGAGTCTTACGTGGAGAAACTGCGCCGGTCAGCTGAATCTGCACCGGAGCGCGTGATCGCGGTCGTGTACTGTGTCCCAGCCGAGTTCGCGTTCGAGGGCGACGCAGTACGCGTACCTGTTAGCAACGTCCAGATTGTTGCCTGCAAATCTACATATCGCCTGGCTGCTGGTGGACCAAACATCATGGATGGCCTGTTCGAGATGGTCAAGGCACGAGCACACTCGACTCGCTGCGCGTTTATGGTTACATGTGGGCTTCCTCAGTACTGTGCGTCGTTTGTCTCAGCTTGCTCGTTTCGGCAACTAATATGCTACCCAGACCGCACCAAGGGGTTCGAGTATGCGCTCAGCATGGGCCGCGGACTCATTACACATGTGTCCGGCCTTCCACCGGCATCTCCAACGACAGACGGAATCCAGGCTCGGTACTCTCTTCGCCGAGCGACGGCTTCGGATATTCCTGACCTCGAGCACCTCGTGCTCGCCCCGCGCGCAACCGCCGAAATCTTTCACGCAGTTGGGGACACCGCGACGATGCGTGCGCAGCTCGCCTGGCTCCTTGGGCATCGCCCCCCGGAATACAGCTCACCGGAGTATCCCGCTGACCCATTCTTCGTCCTGGAGAAACACGGCACACCAGAGGCGCCCCCCGCGCGTTGTTGCAGCCGTGTTTCTGCGTATGTACGCGCCCGGCTCGCCGAGGATCATGGTGAACCCCCTCCTTTGGGACGGCGAGGAGAACGCCTCCGCTGTCGCACAGGCCATAGTGCGCGAGCTCATTCAGGCGGTGGAGGCGCTCCCGACCCCAAACGGTTCCCAGACCAAGTCGGTTTTTGCCCCCTTTCCGCTCATCTGTTTGATGCCTACTAATTAATGTTATCCTCAGGGTAACGGCAATTAGGTGGTCGATGGCCGATAGCCACCCCCTACGGCGCTGGCTCCTTGCACACGAATTGGCCGTCCCGGCGCCCGAGACGTCGCGGTACGATCATACGACTACTTGGTGCGCGTGTCCCGTTTCTGCGCTTCGCATCGGACGAACGAGCGCTTACTGCTACACAGGTGGGTTGCCATCGACTCTCTCCCGCGCTTCCTCGAGGCCTTGGTCCCGGCACTCAACCGGCGGCTCGCCCGCGCGAAGGGCGTGCTAGGTGCCAACTACAGTGGGATCCTACATATCGCCGCGCCTCGTGCATCCGGCGGTGGCGTCGTGCTGCGCGTCGCAGACGGTCTGGTGACCGTCGCTCCTGCCATTGCAGGTCAAGCGCCAAGTACGTATTTGCGCTGCACGCGTCATTCATGAGGTTGCCAGCTCGCTTATACTCCTCCTTGTAGAGCCGAATGTCTCGCTCCCGCGCGTCCCTCTGATACAGCTGATGATGGGGTATGCCGAGTGGCAGGAGCTGAAAGCCCTCTTCCCGGATGTCGCGATCGAGCCGGCGGTACAGCCGCTCGTCGAGATCCTCTTCCCGAAGCGCCACCTCGGGTCGACGATGAATCTTTGAGAAGCGGAGAAGCATTACATCCAGAAGCTCTCTTGCAATAAATGCCTGTATTTGTATGTTCTTATTGGTTTTCCATTCCTGTACTTTTGCTTGGGTAGACTCATAGTCCACTTTCGTTTCCGTTGTACTTGAAGTGAACAGGCGACACCCGCACTTGCAGATTGGATGCGCCAAGATGTATCGCCCGCATTCCCTCAAATCTAGAAGGTCGTGACTTGGTTGCGCTCCGCCTTCTTGCGGCCCGTATTCGCTATACCTAGGCGCTTTGGAGAGCCTATAACACGGCAACGTCAAACCACCATCCCAGCAAACAAATAATCTTCGCGCAAACTCCAAGTCATATATTCTTTGATAGCAAACAAAAGCATCCTATGCATTGAGCCAAGGGACGAATTATTTGAATTCTACTTCAGGTTTAAGTGCATCCATGCCCAACCTGAATCATATACTTGTTGTGGCAGAGTTCCAGGATAATAAAAGTAGTAAGACGTACATGGGTGAGCCGGTTGATACTCTCGCAGCACGCAGTCACTTGACCGCTAAATCCACAATCAATACCGCCGGGATGGCAATTGAGGCCGCTGGGTAAAGCGTGATTCATCAATATGTGGACTCGGAACGGAGAAAACGGAGTGAAATTACAGTTTCTGATTCTAGATTGAAACGTCCGTGAGATCGATGCCTTAGCATAATAAGCGAAAGACTTACGTCCGCAGTGGCAAAGGCAACGTCGCAGCAGGCCTTTGTGCAACCCTGAGCGGTCATTACGCACCCAGCCTGGGCGGTAGCCATTGCGGCCAAAGCGAAAATGAAGATGAAAGAGGATCGAAACATCTTGTAATCCCGAAGAGTGCAGTGAAGTTATCTGGGGCTTTGTTGGGGATGGAGGACAGGGGAAAGGAGCAGGGGTATTTATGCCATTTATTGAAGTGACCAAATGTGAGCGGTTAGTCGTAGTCTTGCCCGTGTTCTGGGTTCTAAACCACTTCCGAACCGGAACCGAATACGAACCACCGGACCTCAATTTAGAAAATGCGAGCTGTCGGTCGTAGTCTTCCCCGTGTTCTCGGTTCTGAACCGACAGGCGTGAATGTTGTTAGATGAATTCAAGTTCCACTTGACAATTGCGTAAATTACGGCGCAAAGGCACGGTACGTATGAGACCCGTCTCGTTTGGCTCATAAATTAAAACCCAGACGTACAGCTTGAGCCACATCGTAAGAAAATTACGCTGTATTTCTTACGCGCGTAGGCGCGGAAGGTTTCATGCCCTATTATTTGTTCTCTTAAGATTATCCAATTCGTTTACATGTATTGCGCCTACCCCCTTCGAGGCCAACTGCATTCTACTGTCTCTGCCCCTTGCCTCAAAGTTACACGGCGCTTCCATCGCATAAAATTCCCGTCTTGGCCAGGCTGCTATAGTTGTCTCGCCAGTTAAATGAAAGTGTTCGCACAACCTCGAGCCTTTCACGAACCTGAGATCTGTCAGAGCGTGAGAGTGAATATAGACCAACTGAGAACTCGAGGTGAACAGACCAGTCGAATATTCAGACAGCGTATTCCATAGTCGGACCTCAGTCCAACAGCCATCGCCTGCAGTTGAACTGCCCTCCACAGTTCAACCTCATTGACCCTAAGCCCACTCTCTCCAAACCCTCCCCATTGGTTCACCCGGGCCGCAGACCCTTTCGTTGTCATAAAAGGAGAACCGCTTAGCTTCATTTCCTTCCAGTTTCCTTACTCATCGGGCATTTTCATCAACGTTGTTGTCTCGATCCCAGCTCAGGAATGGCGTCTGCATTGTTTGAGATCGATTGTCGTCGCTGTTGCGCTCTCCTTTTAGATGGGACAATTCGGCTGGAGCTCTTCGAATCGTAAGTGAAACAGTCCGCCGGGATCTTTCTGAGCGGTGAGAGTCTGGACAGCAAGCCATGTACTTCCGTGTACCACTCATCAGAATTTGGCCTGATAACCTCTTGTTTATTCCGCTTACGGGATTCAGGCGTTGTCTCACGGATCGTTCTGGTCGGGTAGCCTCCCTCGCTCACCGATCCTCTGAAGGCCCCAAGGCGCGTCATCTTCAACGCCGTGAGGTTACACAAAACAAGTAGGTGAGCCGAAATCTTTTGGCGCTTCGGACAGCATCAACAGCTTCGTTTAGAGACGCAGAGATGTTACCCCTTTCTCATCGGTCTATTCCTACGGTAATCGATCCCCAAGATGGACTAACAACAGTAATGGATTCATTTCGAATGACAAAGAAGCCACCCCTTTTCATTGGATTTGGCGCAATGACTCGTTGGATGCGGGCTGCCTATAAATAAAATCTGTAGTAATCGATTGTCATTGTAATAGTCTGAAGAGAAAACGGTGCATTCCCCATTCCTTTCCACTGTCCATCTTTAGCGATCGATTGTTATTAGAATAATCCAACGAGAAAAGGGTGGTTATTGTGTGAACCCTACCGTTCGTCTTTCGTGATCGATTACCATCGAAATACTAGTCCTGAATAGTTCGACGAGCACTCGGTTATAGTTCGCATCACTATGCATTTCATGTTGACGTTTTGGGTCGGAATGAATTGCGCGCCACCTGCATCAACCTGTCACCAAGAGAACTCCTGCCACCCTTTCCCCCTCAGGATCTCGATTTCCATGAAAAGCAGGTTCAATAAAAGAATTGGGCAGCCAAATATCTAAGATTTGGAAAATATCGATGGGTGTGAAATTGAGGATCCTGATTGCAGTAATAGTGATTCTGAACCGTGAGAGCAGTGACGGGGTAAAATCAGGTGGGATGCGCCACATTAGCAGGTCATAGGCAACTGTAAGGCAAAATGTTCCTCGAAACAGTCAAGCATTTGTCACATATGTTCGCCTTCGGGGATGTGTGGACACTTCGGTGAGTAGGCCGGACGTAGGATGGAGAGGACTCTCACTGGAGTCACATTATTCCGTTCCAGTGGCTGAGCCAGACGATAATAGATGCTGCAGTGGTTATCTCAGCACCAATAATATTATTGGTGACTCCTACATTGGTTCGCATTAATGCGAACTAATGCAGAAGTTACTCTTTTTATGAGATTAAGCCTCCGTCTGAAGCCGTATCTCCATATATATATTCCGATCACCAGGACCCTTGTCTCCGTTCGACTTGATCTCCGGAATGTCCCAGTTGCCGGTCCTTGCTCTGAACCCGTGGATTATTTATTCTTCAACCTATTGTTGTTATGAAGCCTTTGAACCTCTGTTAAGTGCAGTCTGAGTAGCAATACCCTGTCGGTTGGAGCAGCCGCCGAATCGAATGGATGTTCATTCGTGGCCACACGTAAACACAAATGACCCATGGAATTATGTACCTCCCGTCACAATTTACGGAGAATAGAAATGCCGGGTATCATTCTGGTACACTTAACCCGCCGTGCCGAGTTGAAGAACACTCCGCGATGGAGGGTGGCCGGTGTGGAGAGCATATTATTGACGGCGACGACAAGGACGTCATCCAGTAGAACGTTGAACTGTGGGGGTGGCTAGCCCTTCCTCACACCGATAGCCTGGCGGGGGGAGCGGTCATCGGGTTGATGTTTTGGACAGGGGAGTGTTTCTACCAGACTTCGGAGACACCCGCAAGAGCATCGGGGGCGAGAAGGTATTTTGGCCACATGGTTGGTGAATTAAAAGCCCAACCAGCGCACAGACTCCGTCGAAATGGGCGTAATGATTCTATTTTGCTATGAAGAAACGAACCTCATCTGTAAAGATAGGGTAATTCACGACAAAATGGTACGTTCATCCCTTCAGCGCCGCGTGTTGACAGCACAGAGAAGTGTGTAAGAATCTCATCAGTCCCCTCTGGCAGGTAGAACAAAGGAAGCACAGCATTTCGGCGGTTCCTGTGCTGAACCTAGACCCCATCTGTAACAGAAACACGCCTTTTCAACGAGCAGATCAACTCAGGCCTGTATTATCTATTTTCTTCATGCTTGCCTATGGTTTATTATGCGCCATGTACTTCATCAGATCCACGCACTGTCCCTGTTCTATAAGTAGCTGTGATGTACGTGGAGGTCAATCTCAGTATTTACATCAGCTCTCTGCTTATCCTCCTGGTATGGCTGGTACAAAAGTCTGATGAGTGGGATGCGGCACTTTAGCGGAACGGTGAAAGTGTAACTCCGAATCTGTGGGAGCGCCGTGGGTAGAGCGGACGGGAGTTGAGAAGTATTATTGGTTTATCAGTGACAGGAAAAGCGATGAAATGAACTGTACGACAACCAGTGATAGCTTGCATTGAGGAGTCGGTACCTCTTACAGAGCCAGCCTGGATAAAACTAGCACAACGTAAATTAGGAGTCTGGAAGGCCCAAGAGTGACGAACGTTTCAAATTCTCGGGAGCCTGTTCTAGTCTCGACAAACGCTACAATGAAGAAGGTCCGTACCTCGCATGTTGTACTCTGTTGATAACTTCGATTGCTGGCTTATTACAAGCGTGTCAATTATGGCAGTCATAACCTCTGAAGATAGCATACAGGTCGGTTTCTTTGGATCGTGCTCGCCATTTCCAAAAAAATGTAATGAACCTGGGGAAACGTCCGTGTCTGACATCAGGTTCACGGCACAAGGGCATTTGGACCTATTAGACAGATGAATGTGATGAATCAACTAGGGAGGAATATTATCACTGGTCTTGTGACCAGCCTCTTATGACATCCCAAAGGGAACCCTGTCTTAAGAGTCTGGAACAATCAATGACTGTCGAACCGTACCATTGTGCTATCAAATTTGATGGATTTTTCCTATGGCTTGTCCTCTATGGCGGTCTAAGTGCACATTCAATCGGCCGCAAGATAAACGGCTGATTTCGAACTTACCACCCCAAGATAGGTGATTATCTCACTTTCCCACAAAAGAAGGATAATCACGTTGCTTAACTTGCGGGGAAATCGTGGCATCCCGCAAGATATTTATAGATGTCGACTGCAAGATACAGATGCACCCGCAAGATACAGATGCGCCCGCAAGATACAGACAGCTCCTCATCTTGACGGCATGAATCTTACAGACTGTCTCAACATTCTCTCGTGCCACGGCGAACATACAGAACTCACTCTCAACAAGCTCACCCCTCTCATAGAAAACCACTGCAAGGTGTACCAGATGCCAGAAGTATGCTGCAGCCACGAGGAGGCGAAGCTGAATCCCACACATTGCGGGAGAAGGCATCCCTATGAGAAACACGTCGAGGACGCGTCGAAAATTTGTTTGTCACATTAGATTGGCAATTGCTTATGATAACTCAAAAAGGAAATTGGATTTGAATTCTGGATCCGGATCCAGCAGCCGAACAGTCTCTAAAACATCTTGATTTTAGGAGAAAAGTCCAAAAGGGGGAAGAAACTATCTGTATATAACAGTCCAGAAAAACATCTCAACAGTATTAATGAGGGACGCATTTACAGTTTGAAGACCTGGAACCTAATTGATACCAGGAATTTTTCCCCGACAAATCCCTAAAATCCGCTAAAAGAGAAGAGCTGTTCGATCTGATCCAAGTTCATTCCACGTTACGGTTTGAAGACCTGGAACCTAATTGATACCAGGAATTTTTCCCCGACAAATCCCTAAAATCCGCTAAAAGAGAAGAGCTGTTCGATCTGATCCAAGTTCATTCCACGTTACGGTTTGAAGACCTGGAACCTAATTGATACCAGGAATTTTTCCCCGAAAAATCCCTAAAATCCGCTAAAAGAGAAGAGCTGTTTGGTCTGATCCAAGTTCATTCCACGAGAAGCTGAGATAGTGACAAAATGAGCGTCTTTTGCCCCCCCAAAATGTGTGCTGAAGGATTCCCGGGCATCACCGGGATCATGTGATGGCAACGTCACCTTTTTTTTTCTTTTTTTTTGGAGCATTTGGGATAATGAAACTCAGTCTGCAGAAGCATTCCAAGCTCATCCGCTTGTGTTGCTGGTTATTAGCCAGTTGTTGCCAGTGAAGTTTGTCCAGGAGGAAATGCCATTACGCACATGTGTTCAACTTAGTGTGGGACTCCGACCCGAAATTTAACCTATCCCAAGTTTAACAATCATGGGTCGCATACCCACTAAAACCCCATCATATGTCCAATCCTCTGGCAATGATTCTTCATCCATAAGTAAGCCACTCCATGTGTTCAGAACTAGTTGTTTTTCCAACGCTAGTAACCCGAATCTGATTTTATTGGTCAAAAGTCGATCCATTAATAGTCTTCAACCACTGATTATGAATCATTCCCTCCGTGAGTATGCTGTCTGGGTTCGTGATTACTCGGTTCACACGGAGGTTCCATATTTGCTGCCATGCAACTGAAAGTCTGAAACAAGGATAGCAAATAGTCTGCCCTTTTCAGCGAGGATGACACCCTTTTCTGAGTGAAACTTTACTAAGTTGCATCCTAAAACTAGCCCCCCATCTCAATTTCGGCCAGTAGCTATATTTCAACAACCAGAGTTGTCGTGTCAAATCCCATATAATTTTTTGTCCGTGTGCATTACATTCTAGAGCGATGTGTTCGAGGGATTCGGTAACTTGACAGTGATGGCATCGCCCCCATAGCTCTAGCGTTTGTATATGGGACCAGAAATCTCCCACCTTGAATGTATTATGTATGCATTTCCAATAGAACTCTCGTGTTAATCGTTGGAATGTCGTTGACCGGATTGATCTCTAAATAGCTTCGTCGGAAGCTGTATACTTGGATATTTCTTGGACTGAACAACGGATGCGGTCAAGATTTATGAATGTAGATTTGCGCTGAGGTTTCGGTTGCAGTCTCTTTATAGCTTTGGTAAAATATCTCTTCGAGCCGTGTGATAACAACACACCCGGACACTCAAACATGAGTTCAATTTCTGTATCCACTTCGACATCTCGCACGTAAATTGAGATAGCTTGTCTCCAGAAATTTCTGTAGAATATAGTCAACAAAGTAGCACCAGGAAGCTCGTTCCGGGCCGTGGTTGAGGTATGATTGTAAGTTCCATAGGTCAATCGCCTCGTTTCGCGCGGGTAGATAAAAAATCTGTTTTCCACCCTCAGGAATGTCCAGCATCATAATTTCATGTGTGACTCTAGCGTTTTTTCCATCCCAAAGAAAAGCAAGCTCGGCTCGTATCAATGTTTCCTCAATATCTCTGGGCATTCCTTGTACTCTCGTTAAATATTGAGTTCTGCATCCAATGACCATGTTAATTATATGCCATTGCCCTCAAGTGTTGGCAGTGAGGTACTCCACCTTTCGAGGTCTGCAGAGATTTTATCTAGCACTGTTGGCCATGGTGTAGTGTATTGGACTCCATTCCCAATCCAAGCGCCCAACATCCGGCAGGTTTGTCCATCTGGGATTATTCTTAAGTTCTCTTCAATGGTGCCTTGTCGTGTTTAATTGTTTATTCGCCTCTCTCGTAACACCTTTGCACGATCGGATGCTCGGCCGAAGGGTAGAAGAACAGTTTTGTGATCATTAAATTTGGCTGTTGATGCGGCACACCAAAGACGTAGGATTTCCCAGAGTGTTTCTAGTGAGTCTTTTGAAGATAGATGGATAGTTGTGTCGTCTGCAAAGAGCGAGACTACGAGATTTTCATCTTTTCTAGGTATTTTGACTCCTTGGAGGTTGGCCTTTCGGATTAAGCAAGCTAAAGGTTCGATTGCCAGGTTGAATAGTAGACATGAGAGGGGCTCTCCCTGCCTGACTCCATGTGTAACAATAAAGGGCTCACTAATTTCACCATTAATTATCACCACTGTCTCAGCATTGTTGTAGAGACTTCTGACTGTGTTACAAAATTTCGTTGGGAAGCCCATGTGCTGAAGGACTCTTAGTAGGTATGCATGATTGATTCGGTCATAAGCCTTTTCTTGATCCAGTGCGACGATAACACCGTCTTCTTCAGCAGCCTCTGCATAATTCAAGAGGAATTTTGCAAGCTTAACTTGATCCTCAATTTTTCTGCCCTTCATGAAACCAGCTTGGTTTGGATATACAAGAGAAGGTGCAGCATTCATCAGTCTCAATGAATAAGTCTTTGTCATCAATTTGTAGTCGCAGTTCAGGAGCGTTATTGGCCGATAGTTGCTGATCAAAGACTTGTCTCCTTTTTTGAACACAGGGCAGAGCCAACCGGCGTTGAATTTCGAGCCTTGAGTGATACCATATCGTTCGATGTCTGCATAAAGGTTTGTTAGGACCGCTAGGACATTAAATGTCTCGGAGTCGGTTCCTCTACTTTGGCGGAACAAGATGTTCAGAAGTTTGTAAAGTTCATAAGGGATTCCGTCTAGACCGGGGGCTTTCCCATTTTGCGAGAGTCTGAGTGACTCTTCAATATCTTCGATGGTGAGATCTTTGTCCATGTCGTTAAACTCTGGTTCAGAAAGATGGACATTGCATTTTTCAAGTGTGTTTCGGTGGCCATCATCCTGGCATACTCATCGGGGGTGTCCTTATGTTGGGTTGATTCATGGTAATCTCGGGCCATCTCTGCCATATGCTTCGGCAGCGTTTCGTATCGAGGTGTACCAGAGCTAGCGCATATTTCATTTTCCACCTTGAACTCATAAATCGAATCTTTAGTATGATATCCTCGAGCGGAGTGTGTCCAGGATGAGGTTCTCAGAGTCTCACCCTCAACATCGTAGCGTGTTTCTGACAATGCTTTTTTCTGTTCAGCTTCTGCCTTAATACGGTCAGCGATCTTTTTCTCGAGATAGTGAGCAGTCAGAGACTTGTCTTCCTGCGGCATGTCTAGGTCATGAATAACAATCGTGAGCTGAGCTTTCCAGGCTCGTATTTGGCAGGTTGTTTCGTTCGTGATGTATCGGGAGCAGTGTTTTCCCCAGGCAGTTATATCTGCCTTGAACCTTGCCCAGAGTGTTTGAATGTTGTTCGTTGAATCGCGTTCAGTGTGTTTTAGCTCTTCGAGCTTCTCTACAAGCTCGGTGGCGGAAGCTTGAACTCTTTTCATAAATTTCGGAGTCTTCAGCAGGTATAAAGGCATGTTCCATCGTCCTTTGCCAGGCTGTTCCTCAGGTCTGCATGCCAATTGAGTGAGTACGAGTCGATGGTCACTTTTCACAGGACAGTGCTTAATTTCCCAGCCGCGATATAAATGAAATTGCTGGCTATCAACTTTGATACGATCAATCCTTGAGTATGATGTGTGAAGTCCGTTTGAAGATTGATCTCTCCGATGCTGGGTACAGGTATAATCCTGTGTATCTGTAAAGGTACCACGCCATCCATCGTGTAAGCGCCATAAATGCTTCAGTATCTTGAAGCTCTGTGGAATGGTATCAATCGCCCCGGAGTTTCTGTCTAGGGGATCTTCAACAAAGTTCCAATCTCCCAATGCAATATTTGGGAACAGAAGCTGCGGGTTCTCAGCCCATTTTTTCCGTAAAAATTTCCACATCTCATCCCGTTCTTCAACTTCTTCTGGCCTATTTGGAGCATATATATTCAGTACATTCAGAGACTCGCCGCTATGCCATGGAATTACCATCATGAAGGCCCGTCCGGGGATGAGCTCGTATTCACGGATATTTTCTGTGTCAAGATATTTCTTGTTGAGAACAAATGTCACGCCAGCTGTAGAGCATGGTTTTTCGGGATGAGCCGAGTAATATAGTTTGAACCAAGGGTTGAAAACATTGTTAAACTGTGATGCAGATTCCGCATCAAGGTGGGATTCTTGTATGCCAAGTATACAGTAGGGGACAATCAAACCCCGCTTATTGTGTGGCGTGTGAACGGCTCTTTTTTCAGCAAATCTGAGTTCAGAATCAGATTCAGCTCAACAAAAGGAGCCTAAAAACATACCTCCGAAGTTTTTCCCACGAGCCATTGGTTTTCTCAATACTTTGACCCCTTTGAACGAAATTGGGTGTGCCCCTTTTGGCCTCTGGACATACACTTGTGTCCAAAATCCTACTGAAATTTTAAGCACGGCCCTCAGAGCCATCCGGGGAAAGAATCCTGATCAATTCACAATTTCCCACTGTTTCTTTATCCGAAATCAATGCCATCACTCCTGGATCAAATCATTTTTTACACGCGAACGGCTCGATGAAAATCTTTGAATTTGTCGGGATCATAGCCAGCTCATCAAGAGGAGTCGATTGGTGATTTTTTCATGATTTTACCTATTTTTTTCGGGCTTTTCTCAATATTTTGGAGTCAAATTCAGGAAAATCATCAAATTTGGAAATTCTGCTTGTGCCAATTTCTTCATTTGCATCCTAATTCATGTAGAAACTGTTTTGTGCATCACCAAACAGCATTTCTCGGCACGGGTATCCCAATTTCCCACGCTTCCAAAATAGGCGGGTTTTGATTGTGCCCTACTGTACTGAGATTGCTCTCGTCGACTTGGGGGGTGTGGCCATTGCAGGGCATGGCAGATACTCGTAATTATGTATGTAATTGTGCTGAATTTCTCTCTTCCTTTCGAATCCAATTAATCATATACCTCAATGCCTGTGATTTAACTCGGGATATGATGCAATCTAAAAGTAAAATAGGATTTTCCGGACTGTGCAGATATGTAGTCCTTTTTAAATCATACTCAGACAATGTTCTGAACAAGAATCTCACCCATGCATCCACTGGTTGCAATACTGGACAAGGAAAGTCTTGTATGCATTTATTTGAGATATTTACTAAATGTGGGGTACCCAAATTCCTTCCAGGATGTTACTACATAATCTTCTCACCTGCTTGATGTTCATAGGCTCTAAAACTTTGTAAATAGAGGCTACTATTAAAATTCAATGGCTGGAACACCCTTAACAGAAATTGCCTTTTGGGGTACATGTACTGACTGGATGTGGGACAGCATATTCGATTTGCAGCATGTTACCACACACTTTTTTCACCTGTTTTGCATTTATGGGCTCTGGAACTTCATAAATTGAACTTACTATTGAAATCCAACAGCCACAACACCCTTCAAAAAATTACCTTTTTCAGTGTGTGGACCTGCTGGATATAGTAGCATGTTACCACACACTTTTTTCACCTGTTTTGAGTTCATGAGCTCTGTGAACTCATAATTACAAGTTACCATTAAAATCCAACAGCCACAACACTTTGAAAAAGATTTACCTTTTTCAGTGTGTGGACCTGCTGGATATGGGATGGCATATTTGATTTGCAGCACGTTACCACACACTTTTTTCACCTGTTTTGAGTTTATGGGCTCTGGAACCTCATAATTACTTGTTACCATTAAAATCCAACAGCTGCAACACTTTGAAAAAAATGACCTTTTTCGGTGTGGACCTGCTGGATATAAGATGGGATATTTGATTTGCAGCATGTTACCACACACTTTTTTTCACCTGTTTTGAGTTCATGGGCTCTAGAACTTCATAATTACAAGCTACCATTAAAATCCAACAGCTGCAACACTTTGAAAAAAATGACCTTTTTCGGTGTGTGAACCTGCTGGATATAAGATGGCATATTTGATTTGCAGGATGTTACCACACACTTTTTTCACCTGTTTTGAGTTCATGGGCTCTGGAAACTCATAATTACAAGTTACCATTAAAATCCAACAGCCACAACACTTTGAAAAAAAATTACCTTTTTCGGTGTGTGAACCTGCTGGATATAAGACGGCATATTTGATTTGCAGGATGTTACCACACACTTTTTTCATCTGTTTTGAGTTTATAGGCTCTGGAACCTCATAATTACAAGCTACCATTAAAATCCAACAGCCGCAACACTTTGAAAAAAAATTACTTTTTTGGATGTATATACTGGCTGGATGTGGAACAGCATTTGATTCATAGCATGTTACCACATGCTTTTTTTCACCTGTTTTGAGTTTATAGGCTCTGGAACCTCATAATTACAAGCTACCATTAAAATCCAACAGCCACAACACTTTGAAAAAAAATTAGCTTTTTCGTTGTGTGGACCTGCTGGATATAGGACAGCATATCTGATTTGCAGGATGTTACCACACGCTTTTTTCACCTGTTTTGAGTTTATGGTCTCTGGAACCTCATAAGTACCAGTTACCACTAAAATCCAACAGCCGCAACACTTTGAAAAAAAATTACCTTTTTCAGTGTGTGAACCTGCTGGATATAGGACCGCATATTTGATTTGCAGCATGTTACCACACACTTTTTTCACCTGTTTTGAGTTTATAGGCTCTGGAACCTCATAATTACAAGCTACCACTAAGATCCAACAGCCGCAACACTTTGAAAAAAAATTACCTTTTTCGGTGTGTGGACCTGCTGGATATAAGACGGCATATTTGATTTACAGCACGTTACCACATGCTTTTTTCACCTGTTTTGAATTTATGGGCTCTGGAACTTCATAATTACAAGCTACCATTAAAATCCAACAGCCACAACACTTTCAAAAAAATTACTTTTTTGGATGTATATACTGGCTGGATGTGGAACAGCATTTGATTCATAGCATGTTACCACATGCTTTTTTCATCCTTTTTGAGTCCATAGGGTCTAGAACCTCACAAATACAGGCTATCCCCAAAATTCAACAGCCAGAATACTTTGAAAAAATTACTTTTCGGGCCCCTTGTACATGTCAAACATGTCAACACGTGATCGTGTATGGCTTTTGGCAGCTCGGAGATCATCGGACTGATCGGTCAAATGTGAGAAAGCAACGTCGACCATTCCACCTACCATAATGCATGTCTGCAAAAAATGTGAAAGGACCCCATCTATTCAGTCTGATCAGTTGCCAACAACAGGTGGTGCAATTTCGATATAGGGATCAGGAGAAAAAAAAAAATGGTGCACCCGGGATTGAACCGGCCCCAGGGGGAATCTGTTACCATATCAGACTCTGCCCCTTCCGGACAATTCATGAAAGTATCACAAAAAATCTAATGGTTCTAAGGTTTCTAATGATATTACGGCATAAAACAATTACACGAATGAGCGGAGACAAGTAAAAATTGAGCACTTTTTTCTGCCCTTCATTTGATTAAGAACGAGAATTATGTAAACATAATTACTTGTAATAGTTTGCTTCAAGAATTTAAATTTATGATCCTTATGGTGCATGGATAAGTGCGAAAGTCATGCAATGAACTCTTTGGCTCCGAATTAACAATATGCGCTCGGAGGCTCCTTCCGCATGTAGTGGTGTAGCTCGGGGGCTACGCGGGTGTGGAGGTCACCCTTGGGCTGCAAACCCTGGCTGTGAACCCACTCCCTGACCCACTAACCATCGCCAATGTCGTGTTATCCCGCCGCCGTCCGTGAAGTCGGCGTGGGAAAGCGAGACATGGTGGTGGTAACGGATCCATGGCAACGTCGCCTTGTCTTTTACCCCCACGACTGCTGACTCGACATGGGGAACGAGCCTATCTTCCCGCCAGAAATCGAACGCGATGTCTTTGAAACGACTGCGCTGATGCACCCAGGGACAATCCCTCCCCTTTTACGCGTCGCTCGTCGAGTTCTTATATGGTCGATTTTTCTGCGTAATTTTAATGGCGTCTGACTGGGGTTTTGTTTCAGGATTGAGCCCTTGCTATACAGAGTCATTCGCGCAGACCAAGACAATAATTCTATGGTCCGCGCGCTCCAGGATGCGATGGAATCGAAACCGCCAGAGTTCTTTCGCAATGCCGTTCGCCACTTGGCCTTAGACTCGCTGTCTGCTTGTTCCGAGGACCAAGGAAGGCAACTCCTCGCACTCTGCAAGGGTGTTGTTAATTTTGGCTCGAATTATGGATTTACGAGTCCCGCACTTCTTCCATTGCTCGCAGAAGTACGCATCCAGCGGCTGTGCCTAACTCTAGCCGACTTGTTCGGCCGCAAACCCATCGATCTGACTCACCCCCTGTTTCGGTCCGTCACGCACCTCGACATCTTTGGTCTGAGGGGTGTGGTACCGGTGCTTGCGGATATGCCTTTACTCCCTGCGCTCACGCATCTGTGCCTGGACTGTGACATACCTCGCGACGCCCTCCTGGGCGTGCTGGCGGCATGCCCCCGCTCAGACTGCTGTTGGTCCAGTGGCAAAGGGAGGACTGGGATTCGTATGCAGCGGAGCGGATCCCCTGTGCGTATGATGTGCGGTTTGTAATCGGCCTTTACGACGATTACTGGGCAGACTGGGAGGCCGGTGCGCGGAGCCTTCCCGATTTATGGGCCCAAGGGAATGACTTTGTGGCGCGGAAGCGAAACCATGAGATCGAAGGTACGGCGTTTTGACCCCATACGGTCGAATATTTCTTAATGCACTCGTCTCAGCGACATGCTACTGGTTAGAGTAGCATTTGTAGCGGTTCTAAGGAATCGAAATTGTGGGTATTTGTCGCGGACAACCTTCAGAGAGCCTACCCTCGGGTGCGATTGACTCGCCACAGAATTGTCCCAAAGCCCTGATTGAGTTCTGTCGCCCTGGTTTGGGCGTAACAAAACCTCCGACCTAGTTCCGCTGACGGAAAGCTCCGGCAATTAGAGTCTCAACGTAAATGTTCCTCTCATACAATTTTCACTCCTTCTTTCCGGTGCTTTGACTAGCGCCTCGAGCTTATCCTGTCAATTCATTCCGTTGCTGCAAACACAGGGGGGATTATCGATTATCCAAGACTTTCGGGCATCGCCGAGATCATCGTGTTACCTTCGCCATTTCTTGGTCAACTCCCAGCTCCACCTCGACGGCATGGAGAGCCACCCTGTCTTCCCGCTGTAGCTTAAACGCGAGATACTTGCAACAACTGCGTTGATGCACCCTGGAGCAATTCCTGCCCTCCTACGAGTCGCTCGCCGGGTTCTCATCTGGTAACTTTTTCCCCATCGTGACCTTTAAAATCCTGTCTGACGTAGACTAGGATTAAGCAGTTATCATACGGAGTCATATGTGCAATTCATGGAAATGGTTGCATGATTTGTCTCCCCCTGGAGGCGATGAAATGAAAACCCCCAGAGTCCTTTAATGTCATCTGCTACTTGGCCCTCGACTGCCCGTATGCTGAGTTTGCCGTGGTTGAAATAAGGGCAGTTGTTGCACTTTGCAAGGGAGTTGTGAACTTTGGCTGCACATTTCTGCATTTACGCATCCGACGGTTCTCTCTTTGCTTGCAGAAATGCGTGTTCAACGACTTTCTCTGGCTCTGGCCGGCTTGTTCGGGTGCCGATCCGTCAATATAGCCCACCCGCTATTCCAGTCTCTCATTCATCTCGACATGTTTGGCCAGGTGCGCTTGGAGGTGCTGCCGGAACTTCCGTTATCGCCTGCCGTGACACACCCCTCCCTGGACCCCAGCATACCCCGCGAGATCATGCTGGACGTCCTTGCGGAAACCCCGCGGTTCAGGCTGTTGCCTATGCAATGGGACTCCAAAGAAATGGATCTGTACGAGTTGACGAAGGACCCCACACATGTATGATGTTCGCTTCGTCATCGGCTTGTTCTAAGACTACTGGGAGGATTGGGAAGCTGGCGCTAGAGGACTTCCCGATCAATGACCCAGAGAGAGACTATTTCGCGGCGGGTAAACGAAATAGAGAGATTGAAGGTACGTGGTAAGCTGGTTATGCCAAACGCGTTTCCAAATCTTAATTCACCTGTTCTAGCGACACGCTACTGGTTGGAGTAGCGCTTGATACGAACTAAACAAACGACATCGGCATTCCTTCGTCCCTGTCAGCCTTCATTAGCGTTGCATTCAGCGCTGCATGGCTCAAGACCTACTTGGATACCTCAAAGCAAGCTTGCATCATACCATTCCAGTTCATAATCAAGATTCAGAGGATAGAGAAAGGAAGAGCAGCGCAGGGCGCATTGGGTCTCACCCGAGGGGCTCTGCCGATGTTCGGGGTCGATGCATATGAAATTTCTTTAGGCATGATTCTCTTAGATTCATCATCTCTTTCAAATTCGATGCAGGCACCAGCCGTGCGACGTGTGCAACGGTAATACGTTACGTTTGAACCTCAGCTTCAACCTACAGCCTGGATTTCAAAGCCTAATCTTTTTTTTTTTGCTCAGAACACCTTGTCGCATTGTCCTTCGCAAGCCTGCTCGAGAACAAGATCATGCACAAAGACAGACAAGACTCAACAATGCATTGAAGAAGGCAGGGACGCGCGGGGCGGATCGGACCAGGACTATACTTCGGGATGAAATGCGTGTCCGATATCCCGAGAATTTTCCCGTTCAACTCGGTGCATGAAGGGTGGAAATGTTCTTTTGTTCGCCCACCTTACACAACCAGCCATGCAACCGTTTCCGATTGAACCCACCCACAAGTCCATGTTCAGAGTGCGATTCGCACGACACAGAACTTTGCGGCGTTCGGTGGTTGAACGGCGCATTAATGCATTCGATGTCTTTTCATTGCATCATCTATCCACAGAAATTTGAGAACGAGGAGAAAGACAGAGAAGCGCAGGATGCACACCGGGTCTGAATGAGTGCGTCAGACTTCTCACCCCGGTATAAGCTTCGGCCATAGGGTTGGATCGGTCGGTTTCTTTTGCTGCCAAGTCGAGTGGCAACTCCAGGCAAGACTGAAGACAAAAGAACAGAACAATGTCTGCATCGCAGAATAGTTACATAGAAATTGACTGAGATACATCAATGCTACCACGAAAGCACAGAAATCCTTGTAATCTATGTTCCCCACATTTTCTTAGGAACACGAATCAATCGGCGGGTTGAGCCACGGCCCACGCTGCAGCTCGATCGCAGCCTCCAACAGCGTTGGATCTATCACCGGGTCCGTCGCGGGCTTGTTCGAGCCCCCCTCCTCCGCCTCCGCCTCCGCCCTCCACCTCCACCTTTGCCGGTGGTGGTGGTCTCCTCAAGTGGGGTGAGGTCGATGCTGGAGGGGAGAATCTCGCTGCAGTCGGTGAGATGGGCGGCGTTCTGGCCGAGGATGCTCATCGCTGTGTGTGCGGTGATGTAGTCGGTTTGCCTAGAAGCGGAGATAGGTCATCACAAGCAATTAAATAGTGAGACATGTGTACCAGAGTGATTGTTGCCCAATGAAGCGGTTGAAATCTGTTGACGTAGTTGGGTCGGTGGAGAAGGCAACATCACTGTCGAGTTTGTAGACGTCTGGAGTGGAATAAGAGTAATCAAGCGTGAGTCGAAATGTGAGGAAAATTGAGTTACCAGGTAAAACCGTGGTGTTATCCGCCGTCTGGGTGTCTGAAGATCAACGGGGCGTCCGGTCAGCTCTCACGGTGGGACGAGGATGCAAATAATAGAAACCCACAGAAACGCGTATCCCAAATGGTGTCCGTCGTGTCGAATGTATAATTCGCCTCCGCGGGGTTGACGAACTGCTGCGTGCCGGTGGTGTGTGCGCCAATGAGCGCGATCATATCGCGCGAGGAGAGGCCCATGTCCGCAAAGCGCGCAACGAGCGTGGCGACGGGGTCCTCCGGGCTCGGAAGAAGTCCGGTGGGAGCGATATTCTGCGGGGGCGTGCGTCCGACGTAGGCGGTAATCGCAGGGCCGCCCGGGCAGGCGAGCTGTGAGATGAAAGCAAGTGTGAGTGCTAGTTGGCGTATGGCGTGAATGAATTAACGTACGACGGCGAGAATACCAGCGATCTGCGAATGAGGGTCAGATTGAAAGCTCAAATTTACGGAGAGATTCGAACGAAAAACGCACTTGAACGATATCGCCTGGGGAGACTCCGAATTGGTCCGGGAGGGGCTGGAGAAGGCTGACGATGTTCTGCAGCCCGTTGTTCTCGGAACGAAGCACCTCATTCGGGTCGACGAGGATGGATCCGTCGGCGCCACCGTTGGGCAGCGCATTGTCTTGTAATTCCTGAGAAAAAGTGCCTATTGAAATCTGTATCAGTATTGTTCGGAAAACAAAAGGCTGTGTCAGGAATATACTCACCAGCATCGTGGAAAGAGAGCCGGACAGCCGCGCGTGCATTGTCACCACATCGACCTACACAAGATCATTCAGAATCTGGTGGAAATTGGAGGAGAGACTGGCTTGTTTACCTTGGAAAATTTCCGACATTATCGTATCCCGGATCCCGTACCACGGGAGGCAGACAGAATTCACAGCGTGAGTTACATTGGGGATGCCGCACCCAGTGACGGTGACGGGTTTTCCTGAACCGGAACCACTGCCCCCACCACCAGAATCTGCTACAGCGCTAGCGGAAGCTGCTGGCGCGGCCTGCGGGGCGGCGTGGCCAGGCATCCCGAAGAGAGCGAGGGTTAAGACAACGACGCCGAACATCGGCGAGAATAGATCTGGGAACCGCATTGTTCAACTTGTGGAGCGAAGACCAGGAAGAAGATCGTTGAAATGTCGGGACTTGGGAGAGACGGTCGTAAGCATTCCCATTTTATATTGCGTGTCTGGTGGCGGTTAGCCCAGGCCAGGAACTAATTTTTTTTCGCGCGCTGCGCATGGATGTGTTGAGCGCATTGCTAGCAGAAATGCTCAAATGGGACAGGCTTCTTGCCCCTCGTCCCTGATACGAAGCGGGAGGGCCAACTTTCAGCGTGCATCAGCACAGCGGCCGTCGGGGATGAGGTATGACAACGCATCTATTCACCGCTCCTCGAAGGAAGAAATATTAGTGAATGTGGTGAGGTGCCCAACTTGGAGATCACCTCGCAAATGTAGGCAACTCTCAAAGAGACATCAATTCGAAGGCGAATCCCGAGCCAAGCAAATGCTCCCGTGGCAACGGCGAAGAATTCTGATTAGTGAGTATTTTCTCAGGCAGTAGGCGAACAAACACCAAGCAACGTACCAAAGGCGGATGCTCATTGGGCGATGGCCCAGCGCACTGCTGCGCAGTGACCGCGTCCCTTTGTCCAATTCTTCCCACATCCTGAATGAGACTGATTTCCCACTGAAATGCACCGAAATATGCGCGTCATCGGGCTTCTTGGACCTTGAACGTCTGCGAATTCTCGCGGGTGATCGTAGGCGCTAGTGAGAATGTGCTCAGACGCGGGAAAATGTCAACATCGGGACCGAGAACGAACGGGAGATCGTTCATTTGAGGTCATTTGGCGGTCATAGGTATCTTTCTGCTGCTGAACATGGCGAATGGCAGCCTGGGTACTTGACGAGAAGCCTCAAAGAAGCCGCTCCTTTTGTGATGTTTGCAGGTTGCAGCGGCTCACAGAGCCGGGTAAGCATCTGCGTTGTTACATGGGAATCTGAGAGGTACAGAAGAATCACATTTCATAGCACTTTGGCGAGGCAAGGACGAATAGCAAGCCTCGTTTTTGCCATGATGTCTAGATCTGTAGATGGGTTCCGGTGAGAGCTGATGAGATACTGAGGGAAAAAAGGTAAAAGCACAAGACAAACCTCCGCTTCGCTCCGGAAATGAAAGGCTAAAGGAACTGATATAATTACAACTAAGAAATACAACATTTAATATAATAGCGATGAAAATAGAGAATTATATGAGCATGAAGAGTGCTTGCGTTCAACGCTGAATCAACATGTGCGAGCGAATTTCGTTGTGAAAGGTGCGTTGGAGGGTCGCAGGATCTTGCAAGGGTAAACGGTGAAGAAATCCCAGAAGAAATAGCAGAAAATAGCTATTAATGGCGGTCAGCGGGAAATTGGAACGTAGCCAGAACACGGGTAATTTGTGATTAGTGAATTCTCAGGCTGGAAAGAATTGTGGCGAAGACGATGGGTTGTGCGAAAAAGATACCACAAAAAAACTGCCTAGTAACATCGAAGGAATCCGGTAAACGAAAAATTGAAGGCATTCAATTCAGCCGTGGAGCGAACAAAATAGCTCTGGGTGGAGACTGAAAGATTGCGGGGACATCGAGAATTGCCGGGTGGAAAATAATGTTGCGGCATGCATAATTTCGGAATTATGGCTTGACACGTAGGATAAGCCGAGGTTGGGGAGATGGATCAGTGTTTGCCAGCACCAGCCCATCCATATTTGCGGAAACTTGCGCAACCGGCCATGTACGGGACCCAGACACAACAGTTGAATCCAAGGAGCAAGATTTAGCTGACAGTGAACATCCAAAAGCCAGAAGATTCCGAGTGAGGCGCTTGGCGGAAAAGCAGCAGGGAAGAGGACGAAGGCAGTGAATGGGAGACGACGACAACCTTGGGTTTTATCTGTGCCACGGGGATACAGCCGCAGTGAGAAAAATTGAATGGCCTGGGGGCATAGTGAGAGAAAAGCCACGGCGCAGTGGGAATCTGCTACGGATTGGGTCAGCTGTTGGTCAGCTGATGGAATAGCCTGAGTATGCAAAGGGGGGGCAAGATCTGCAGGACGGGAGGAGAGGGAGCGCTCATGGAGATACGACTACATGGGGCAATCGCACCGCCGAACGAGGAAATTGTCACAGAATCGTTAAAGAACGGTTGATCAAAGCGCGGGCGTGGGCTTGAGGATCGCAGCCTGATCGGAAGATGAGAAAGACAAAGTGGGGCAGCGCAGAGACAGAAACTAAATTGAAAGCACGGTCCGTAGCAGACCAGGGGGCTGGCATTGCGTAATGGGGCGTCGCCGTGAAAAGGGAAAAGAATCGACCGCACACAGACCAGACAGACGTCTGGAGCTGATCATGAGACTGCAGCCGACAGCCTAGTGCAAAAGATATACGGGTTTATGCTGGGAAAAGCACCGGAATGCGCGGATTGCGCAAGCGGCCGGCAAGGCAGGAGGAGCCAAAAGTAAGTAGTTAAACCCAAGGTTAAACCTTATGAAGAAAGCAATCAACATGTGTAAACTGATGAGCACCGCCGAACGAGCAAAATCTTAAAGAACGGTTAATAATTACTGTTGGAGTTTGTGCTATAAGAGGCAACCCGGCATCATAGCGAGTCATTAGTATGGAGCGCACCATCTAGTCACCACTTTTCGTAGGCTCCGGGTGAGGCAGAGGCCGAGCTCTCTGTGATATATACCATTGACTGGGTTGATTCTATTCTGACAGTGTGTTTGGAGCAAGTACCGTCCTGCGCATGTACGTTATCCACTTCCGATGTTTTCTCTCAATCCCAACTAATGACATGTTTCTGTAGCCGCTCCGAAGACAGCGAGAACCATGAAGCCTCACGTTACTCTTCATATGATATTCCCACTGTCCTCGACCTATCTCGTGAAGACTTCATCTTGATCACAATTCTGGGGGGCGGTGACCACTGACTACTCAGTACGTTTTCCATGTTGCTCATTCATTCTCTACTTATTCTCTCCAGGACGGATTACAGAAATTCGGAGTCACTACTGCCATGGCCCTGGCGCGTACCAGCCTGGGCAAACGGCTTATAACCGGCCTTTCCCAATCTCGAGCAGACTCGGTCCGCTTTTTAGAGTTGTGGCGTGAGCTCTTACGCACCGAGCATTCGACAAACCCGTCAGGTTATCTCCCTCATCGATACCAGCAGTGCAGTATCTCCACAATCGAGCGGCATTCCATCCATGAGGGTCTATGTTCCTTCATTCTCGATGGTACAGACTTGCTGTGCAAGACAATGGGAGGATGCTAGGTTTTTAAATTGAAATGGTTTCCGGGAATAGCGAATACATCTATGCTACAGGTGTGAAGGAGGTTGCGCGAGGTGAATACAGCGAAGTGAATGGCCGACATAAGACATAGGCACAGACATAGTCATAGGCATAGGTGCATAGGTGGGAGAAGGCAGGTAAAGTGTGGTAGGGGGGTAGGTTGCACCGCGGAAAAGTAGAATGAAGATGAAGAAACCAACAAACCAGCGAGGAAACCCCAAGCATCTACAACGCGACTCCAATCTCCTCCGGGTCTACAACTGCGTACTCATATCGCTGATTCAGCTTTAGCACAGTGCGCAACGCCTCAAGGTGGATCGCCGTCATCTCCGGGTCCGTCTCGTCCTCGTCGTCCGCGATCTCGAGCTCGCTATCCGCGAGGTATCCCGAGAAAGAGTGGACACGGGTGCGTGAGGATGTCGGCGCGCGCACGGGGACTGGCGGGATAGGAATGTTTTCAATGCCGAGGCCGAGGGCGCGCACCTTGCCCTTCGACTTGGTGGATTTGAAGGAGCGGATGCTGAACGCGCGGCCGCGGGTGGCAGTGGTGGTCTTCTGCGAGTCGTTCGCGTTATTCGGCTCGAGCGGCTTCAGCGCGCGCATGGCGGGGCGCGGGAATAGACCCGGCACGATCTTCCTGAGCACCTTCCACGCCCCGCCGCTGGATTTCGCTGGGACGGGCGTCGCCGGCTCCTGGCGTAAAACAGCCTTCACGGGAATGATAGGCGCCTGGTTAGTCTTCAGACTCGTACCCGTTCCAGTACCCGTGTATAAGGATTTCATGCTGGCGGCGTAACGGCGCCTCTTGCCCACCGGTGGCAATGAGATCACAGGTGGTGGGGGAAAGAGTGGCACGACGGGAGAGGCGGAGGTCATTCCGAAGCGCGTGAAGTCGAGGTCAGGCGCGAAGGCGGGGAACTCGAGCATAGTGCCCTCCATAGAGGCATTAGTGCCATCCGCAAAGACGTCCATAGAGGTGGGCCGCGAGCGAACGTACATCGCTTTGGTGGATCCATTAGGGGAAGGAGGTTCCACCTCAGTGTCGCTGGTGGCATCGTCGATGAGGATGAGCGGTGGGGAGTCGCGGTCAACGACGCTTGGGGCGGTAGTTTCAGTGTCAGACATGGCTGGGTCGCAGTTTGCGGCAGACATTGGGAATCGTGCTGTGGGGCAGGCAGCAAGGCCACCGAAGGTAGACTGGACCATTTTATAGAAGACCGCCATTGTTCAATTTCACAGCGGCGCTTTGATGTACAATGTGGATCCGTTTTCGGAAACTCGTGGAGAGACCACCAAAGCGTTTCGCTTTGTGCTCGAGCTTCGACATCAGGCGGGCATCCCTCGCCGGAGTTTCTGTTGACTCTTTGAATTGTGAGCCTTAATCGCGACGATTCGATAGATTCAAATACGTTTTTTTGAACTGCCGCTGAACTGCTGCAGCGGCATAATCCCTTGACTGAAGAATGGCCAAACAGCGAGAAGTCAGAGGGTCAAACCATGATATGTAGTGGCCTGCATCCAACAGCTTCGGAAGAAATCACCGAGAGTGAAAACAAGATGAAGAGAGCGTACGATAAATTGCCCATACACGGTCCTCTGGTTCACGCACAACAAAAAAATTTGACCGTAACGTGCGTTGCCCAGGTACATAAGAAGTTGTCTCAGTCGCTATCCCGATGTTTGAGAGTCTTTGCGGGAGCGAATCCAAATTTTTGAGGAGCTACAGCGGAATCAGGCTTGAGTCGTGCGGCTCAAAGTTATCATCGACAATGCCGCCTGTCCAGGTCTTCTGAAAGTTAGCCTGTGGTACGGGCAAATCGTGGATCGCGATCCAATAATGCGGCCCGACGCACTCTACCATTTCGGACGGATAAGACATCCGAGACCAGATGTACGTGAGCTCCAGATCCCACGGTTTGGATGAAGTACAAGCGCACAATGGGTCATGATATCCGTTGCAAGCGCTGGTTCAGGCAAGCGCAAAGAAAATCAATGGTGGTGGTTCACGGAAGGATGTGCTTGCGCCAAGCTGGCGGGCCGTCGTGGGAATTGGAAGTCGGTCCGACATGCGATGTTCAACTCGGTGCCTGAAAGCGGTTCAGTCTGTTCGCGCAGCAGCAGACCCTTCCGCAGCTCTGTCAACGTCGAGGAAGTGAGCCTACGGCAAAATATCTCCGTTGTATGAAAATCTTGCAACCTCTTGGCGCGGATCGATTTGTAGGTCCCTTTGCTTGCTATAACCAGCAAGGTATGAGGAGAAATTAACCTTACAAATGCATTTGATTTTTGGGGAATTGAACAACTTTCAGGTCAGAAAACTTCTCCGGCCGTTCTGTGTTCCTTCCCGCGTAAGTGTACCCCGTGGGTTCTGATTCTCTGTCCCGCCTCAACGAGGGTGCCCGGTGAACTCGTGCCTGATATCATTTTCTATCAACTGATCCACATCCTGATACCAGTGAGTCACTGCTGTATACCCATCGGAGATACTGAAAATTCGCTGAATGCCGCGTGCATCACATGGCCATGGCGCCAACCCGCTGAATAAATACCTGGCGGGCGAACTGCGCAGCAGGAAACTTGGTTTCCGCCCTCAATCACCGCAATGTCGATCAACCGAGTTTCCCTGTCCGCGCTGTTCACAGTCGCGCTTCTCGCAGCTCTCATCACCGCACAAGTACGTCTCGTCGGTCATAGCTCTCATATTTGCAACTGACAGTCTTTGCTTTGGAGTCGACCGTTGTGACGGGACCCACCGCCTCGTCAACCACGGCCACTGTCCTGCCCCTCCATTATTTCTCCCGCACCGACCGACTCATCATCGGGTTCTGCGTTTCATTCGGTGTCTTGTTCATTGTCATTGCGAGTTACTTCTGCTGCTGCCACTCCGCGTGCCGTACCGCTCGCAAGGGTTCAGTGCCGCGAAGCTGGGATGCAGAAAATGGGAGGGAGGGTTGGCAGCGACACGATGCAGGGGCACCCGAACCTACGAAACGCACGTCCACCAGCAAGAACGATACGGGAATGAGCGACGCACATTCCACGACGACGGAGGCACCTCCACGATATGACGAGATCTGATACATATGGAATGACGATTGTTCTGTTTGAAGCATTGAAAAATTGCGGACACTCTACGCTCGACATTCGGCGACTACGTTCAATCAATCCGGTCACCGATGTTTGAATCGAAATGTTGGATTAGGTTCTTATTTATTATATTCCCGATGTTAATGAAATTGCCCCGCGCGGAGGGGTAAGGGTGGGTTTTAATCAAGACCTTTGAGCATTGAACATTCTTGTGGTTGTGGAAAGTGGTCCGCTCACTTCAACGTCATCCTGAAGTGCTGCCATTCCACCATAAGTATGAGTGCGCAAAGAAAAGTGATTGCACGTTAGTCATGGCCAGTCATGACATACAGCAAAAGAGACTGCGTCGCCTGTGCCTGGGACCGAATTTTCGTTGCGTAGGGTTGGCTTGGGTGTATTACAAGGCCGGGACGCACTGGTCGTGGCGAATAAGACTTGGTAAGTATACCAGAGGGAAAGGGAAGAAAGGGAATCGACACCACAACGTCTGCTGAATGTTTGGAGCAGGAGCGGCGAAGTGGAGTTTTCGACGTCAGAAAATGCGAAGACCGCCAAGAATCATGGAGGCCGACGCATAGATTCCGGCGACTGCTCAGGAGGAATATGTTCGGACTGGGGTGAAAATCGAGACATGAGCATAAATGCCCATCATAAGCTCGCACTTGCGGTCGAATTGGACGCATGCGGTCGTCCACAGGGGAGGGAACCCATATGCATGCTCTGACCAGCTTGGTCGCAGCTCGAGACGGGAGATGGTGAACGCATGTTCAAGACGGGTCCGGGTGCCGGATACAGCTACGCAGCGACGCTATCTCGAGTGAGTCCGTGTTGACTCTGGGTGGCTCACCTAAATTTGCGATCACGATATCATAAACAATATTCTGGACGATCAGGTGTTGGAAGCTCGATATATTTGCAGCGGTACACACACTACTCCAACCAATAACGTGTCGCTGAGACCAATAGATAAGAGATGGATATATCTATTTTTAGGAGGATGAAACCGTACCTTCGATCTCCCCATTTCGCTTACGCGCTATAAAATCATCTCCCTGGGTCCATTGATCAGGGAGTCCTCTAGCTCCAGCTTCCCACTCTGCCCAGTAGTCGCCATACAGCCCGATTACAAACCGAGCATCATACTCGTGATGGGCTCGCGCCAAATCGTATGAATCTCGCTCCTGTGAATGCCATTGGACCAAAAGCAGCCTGAGCCGAGGACAATCCACGAGCACATTGAGTAGCATCTGGCGCGATATGTGGGAGTTCACACACAAGTGCGTGAGTGCGGGCAGCAATGGAACGTCCGGCAGCACCTCCACTATGCCGTCGAAACCAAATATGTCGAAATGCGTGACTGACCGAAATAGTGGGTGAGCAAGATCGATTGGTGTAGCACCGAACAGGTCGACTAAATTCAGTGCCAGTCGTTGAACGTGCATTTCTGCGAGGAGTGGAAGCAGCAAGGGATCCGTGAATCCATTTGTGGAGCCAAAGTTGACAAGTCCCTTGCAGAGTGCAAGTAATTGCCTTCCTTCGGATGCGGTACAAGGGGAATAGATCGAGTCCAGGCCCAGGTGGCGAACAGCATGATGAACGAACTCTGGTGGTTTTGATGCCAAGGCGTCCACCAGAGCCCTGACCATGGAGCTATTTTCGTGGCCAACACGAATGACTCTGTATAACAAGGGCTCGATCCTGCATCCAGCGGCAATCAGATAGCATTCAATGACTCATAACGGAGAAAATTCGACCAGATAAGTACCCGACGAGCGACGCGTAGAAGGGCAAAGATTGTCCCGGAATGCACGAGTGCAGTTGTTTCGAATATCTCCCGTTCGATTTCCGGCGGGAAAAGAGGCTCACTGTCCATGTCGGAAAGGCGGAGGTGGAGGGAAAGGACAAGGTGACAGGGTGACAAAGTCACCGCCAGTGATGGCCGATTGACTTCGGCAAGTGCCGAACATGAGGAACCACAGAGAACCAAGAGAGCTGTCCCCGGGGGAGTATACAGAGGAAGTATAACCCTTGCTGGACCCGCCGACACGAACTCAGAACTCAGCTTTAGCAACCATTGGGGTGGCAACTATTAACCTTGCAGGATTTCAGAAAATCAATCGGTAAATTCATGTCGTCCCTTCGGACACAGATCAATATAGAATTCTATTATTTCTTGAGAAGGCCTAGGGCATTCGGCGAATGAGCGGACAATTCCTCCCAAAGTGGGCTCTGGATGTTTTTGGCGGTTTCCATTGGCGATCAAACCTCTTCTCAATCCTCCCACGGTTGACAACGCACAGCTATGAGCACTTATGAGCAGCGCCATAATGCGCCGACCGAAAGCTTCCGACACTCAATTCCCATTTGCTTCCTTTGCTTCTTTTCCCCTTGGCGTCCACGGAGAGCTAGCTGAGTTCCCGGCCCTCCGGCTTGTGGCGCAAGTGCAGGATTCACATTTTCTAAAGACACGTTTGTTCCAGACTCTTTGTTGCAATCTCGGAGTGTCGCTCATTAAGCGCCCATTCCTCACAGCAAACACTAAGACTTTCCTAAACCAGTATGATCTCCAGGCCACGGCTGTGAGCTCTAGATGCGGCAAATTTCCCCGCGAAACGCCAAGTCATCGAGTCGTTGCTGTTAGATCCGACGAAGCACGGCACTCACGAGCAACCGGTAGCCGAGGTAAGCAACGCTATCATACATCCTCAGCGACTTCGAATCCAGTCCCGGCTGGTTGGGCCCGCGTGGTGCGCAGGTAGTTAAAAGTTCGTGCAAATGTCAGCTTAAGTCAGAATAATGTTCCCTTTCTCGCTCCTCACGTATGTCGTGACTGCGACCCGAAGCTCGACGCCCTGGAGGCGATGCGCTGGGATCAGGACGACACAACCAATGGGATGGCGGCGTTTTTCCAGCCCTGCGATTTCTCATTCATGGGAATGAGGATGAGACTTCGACTGGTAGAGCTAATGGCCCTGATTGAATACGTACGGTGAGCTGCGCATTAACCCGCCAGGGGTGCAGGGAGAACTGAGGTTATTGTATCAGGCGTACCATGAGATGGCTACACACAACGTCGGCGACGGGACTGGAGGCCTGGATGCCTCGATCAGATTCTCAGAGGAGCAATCTCGCTCAGAGGTTTGTGCACCGGCGTATGTAAGATGCTTCATCCACTTACTGGCCACACATATTTCACAGAATGCGGGTACTGGGTTTCAAAATAGTCTCGATGTCTTCTCTGCCTTCCAGAGCCGTCATCTCTCTATGGCAGACTTGATTGCTATAGGCTTGGTCACCGCTGTTGAGACTTGCGCAGGCCCACAACTTCCCTTCCGCGGTGGACGTGTCGACGCCGAGGGACCCAATTCACCTGGTGCGCCCGAGCCACAGCAAGACCTGAATGCTCATATTGCGTCCTTCGCGCGCCAGGGTTTCACGCAGACAGAAATGATCTCGCTCATCGCATGCGGGTGAATGTCAATTATCGTGGATGAACACCGAATCTGACTTTGACCAGACACTCATTCGGTGGCGTGGAACATAAACCTTTCCCAGAAATTGTTCCCGAGTTAAATGACGCCAACAACACATTGTCTGTCGCACACTTTGACTCGACATTCAATGTATTTTACAATAACGTCTGCGTATTTTGGATATCCCTTCCCTGCTCTAACCTGACGGTACGGTAGAGCAACGGAATATATTGCAGAAACTACCCAAAATCCTCTCGTTGTTGGCGCTAATGACACCCCGAATGCCGACAAGCGCAGCTTCGCCAGAGCTGGGAACGCTACCATGGCGTCGTGCGTTTCCCTCATCCCATTTATGCGCCCACCTCACTGATTATTCCTGGTTTCGCCAAATCCAGTGACCTCTTCGCTTCAACATGTGCTACTCTTTTGGGCGCATGCCTGATACCGTTCCGAGCGGAGTTGAACTCACCGATGTCATTGATTCCCTGCCAGTCAAGCCCGCCAATGTAGTGCTGCTTCTGGACGGAGACAAGCTGAAGTTGTTGGGGGGGCTGATGCGGGTACGTCTCACTCGCGCGAACCACATACATTATCTCCTTCTCAAATTTTCTTATAGTTGTTCGGCGTGGATGACGATCCAACGCGTTCCGTGCAATTGCTGATGGACGACCGCTTTGGAGAAACGACAAACGCAACGCTGCCCAGTGACCACACCCTCCTCATCTATGGGTGGGCGCATCACATCGACTTGGTACGCTTTCAACCGGACCGCCGATAGAGAGGCCGCGACACTGTCCCTCGACAACGCTGCCGGGACCACCAAAATACGCTTCAATGTGAATGGGAAGATTGAGGACCAGGCTGTGTTGGATTCGCTGTTCAGGACGGTGTGATTTTTTCAACCTCGTCTTGTCTTACGACAGTCCCGGTGGAGGCGACGGACCCAGTCAAGGGGCGATTTGATATCGCGGCGAGTGAATTTCTACTTAAATGTGCGGTGAACTGACATCAACCTTGCGCAGGTTAGGAATGGTATCAATCCCACACGGGTGTTTCTCGAGCAAGAGGTGAAGGACAGTATCAATCGAACCATCGTCAAAGAAACGGAAATCCCGGCTTCCACGCAGCCTGTGGCCGCGGGCGAGACATACTCACACTGGAGCATCGAGTTGAGCGATGCGAACAGGCACACCATTGGCGTAGAAATCGATGGCACGATTTTTTCGACGATTGAGACACATTCACTGGCCGACCTTACTACGTGTACTGGTGTCCCAACGAAACCGCGGCTCCAGTATAGGAGGAAGTCCCATGAGGCGTGGTTGGGGTGAATTCACTATGCACAATAGAGTTACGGTACAATATTCGCCGTGAATTAAAAACTACAGTATGGGAACTTCAAGTGAAGCGGATCGCGACCTAGTCTCGCCAGGACTTCCAAAATTCCCCCTCTCGCTTCCAGCTAGTGTATGACCCAAACGCTATCCCAGTGAGGAGAGGATACAGCGCACTGAGCACGGCAATGGCCTCACCCATGGCCGTAGGATTTAGACTGCAGCTATGTATGTAGCCAAGTAAACCTACTATCTCAATCTATGACTCTAGCCAACCGATGGCTAGGTCCATGTGACTTAGCATAATTTTTCCAGCTGTCGGATGCATGGCTTTGCCTATATTAGGACATCTGCCGTCGCTTAACAGCCGGCATACACCAAATTGGGAATAGAGTGAATTGTACACCTAAAAACAAGTCGAAGCCCCACACAGTGGGCCTCCATGGCGAGCGGAAAGCTCCACGCAGCGGGCCCAGTGGCGAGCGCCAAGGGGGGTCTGCAGGGGTCTCCCCATGCTATGTACCTTAAAACTGGCGGAAAAAGAGGGGTAAAAATGTATTCAGAGACATAGCAGAGCCTAAAATATATCATGTGTGCCGTCAGGCAAAAGGAGGGGGGTCTGGGGGGAACAGTGTTCCCCCCAGCACAGAATAGATTGAGTTGTATGAGTATATTGATGGCTGATTGATGGGACTGGCGACTCAGCGAGGGCAAACACGTAATTACCGGAGAGGCCGGTCCTACGCCTCTAGGCTAGCCGACACTTGGCTAGGGCCATAACTTTTATTAGTAGGTTTATATGGCTACAGCCATTGGCTTTATTCTAAATCTTACAGCTATGGCTCATGGCCTGATGCTGCACTTCCGGTGACGGTGCTTCAACTCTACCCCCAGCTTCAAATCCAATGAACTCGATTTTAGGAGAAAATAAAATCCTCCCGTCCAGGATCCACCCAAAGAATTCCTGTAGTGGAAATTGTTAGCACTGTTCGAGATGGACACCGTACCGGCAACTTTGTGGAAGAATCGCTTAATGGTTCTATTTCGGTGCCCAGTACCTTCATATCGCAGTCCTTTCTACTGCGAACCTTCACGTCAAGGACGGGTACCCTCTCATCCGCTTCAGCATCGGAAGTGGCATCTCCCGCGAGATTATCAAATACACCCTCGTCATTGAGATCAGCACAGCGTCTGTCTACTTCAATTGCTTGTAACCGTCGTCCATAACCATGACAGGTTCTGCCTGACGAACTTGAAATCCGTGGCCGGACCGCAAATGAGAATCTCTGGAGTTCCGGGAATAGCGTTGTGACCCCAACAAGAAAATTCAAGTTTAGTTCCGTGCGAGATGCTAGCAGCAGCAGAATCCGTACGGGGACCGAGCTGCGTGCGGCACACCTGCATCAATCGATCATAATCTTCCTCGTCTACGACGCCGTTGTTACGGAGGACGTGCACATAATCAACTAGGCGACCAGGCGTCAGGACTTGATGAAATATCGATGGTGCTACAAGATGGTGTAGGTGGAGAAGGCTGTCGCAATGGACGGGTGGCAGCGTGATGTGATTATCGGGACTGTATATTGTGAGAGATTCGAGTCGTGGGCATTGGCCAAGGAACCGGAAAAAAAGTTCGACCTGCTGTACAGTTAGGTCTGACAGCCATAGTTTAACCAGGTGGTTCAGCTGTCGCGGACCGAATCCACTGATCAGACGTGAAATGTGCGCGCCGGGGTGGAGAATGTGAAGGGTCTCTGGAGACCCAAGCTGCAGTCGTTCTTGATCTTCTCCAAAATCACATCGCCATACCGATAGCCGTTTGAGTGGTAGAAAGCCACGCGAGACGAGAATATTGCAATCGCTCAGATTGAGGTCGTCCAGCCTCAAAAGCGAAGTCAACGTTTTGCACAATGAAGCGTCAATGGTGATGTTTGCAAGATGGTGGGAGGAGAGATTGTGGTAGCGTACCAGCGTGTTGTGACAGGCTGCGACAACTCTGTCGTGAAGATCATTAATGAGATGGATGTTCTGCGCGCCAGAAACACGCTTGGTCAGGTTTTCCCCCATAAATGTCACTCTCAATGATCGAACCAATGCGGCGTAGGGATCCTCCCGCAATCTGTCCAACCGAACCGCCGTGCGATGCAAGTGGTGAACACGGTCTATCCAGTTGGTGCGATCGAGGCCGGTCGCTATGACCCTCATGTCGAATGTCTGGCGACCAAACAGAAGGGGCAGGACGAACGATCGAAAAAGGCGGCATACCAATGAGCGATGAGAGTCTGCGAAGTTGTTGACGGGAGCATAGCGACCAACATGCGAGCCAGATTTTAAGAGGTACGAGCGTCAGGTACGTGATAGAGGGCTGCATGCTTGTCGTTTTACTATGAGGCAGTGATCCCGCACTTGTATCCCGTCATGAGGGCAGTGCGAGTGGATACCCGTGTTATAGAATGCGGCCCGGTATCAGGACTGCACTGCCGTGCGCTGCTGTGTCTTTTCTCAGTGTAATGGTCTTGAGTAGATGTGGAACCGCATTGAAACCCGCGTAGTGACGTGTAAAATTCACTTGTATTGGATGAGAAATCTCCTTTCAGTCGCACATGATACCGAATTACAACAATTATGTCCATACCTGCTTTTTCAGCGAGTACGAAAGCTCCGATTACAAGATCACCCGAATCCATGGGTTATCTCCGCCCGCCTTCCACAAGTCGCCCTTAGGCTGTCGCATCCAATTCGTCGACGCCCCAGATTGTAACTCGCGAAGGGAAGGGTACATTGCGGTCAGTGCGGCGACAGTCTCGTGCAGCTCTGCTCCCGACAGCTTTAGGGTACCCCCGTGGGTCTTGAGTCGAAGGATCTCGATGCTGGATGGGAGGGGGAGTAGGCTGTTCAGGATCCACTCGAATATGATCTGGTACGAAAATCAATAGGCGGATAATGTGGAAATTCAGAGGATAAATGGAAAATACAATGCGTACATGAAGAATGGTTGAAGGATGCGTCGCGCTGCCCCGGCTAGGGTCCTCGTTCTTGACCGGCGCCTTCACGACAACGATCGTGTGCGTCTCGTCCGGCTCACTATCGGAAATGTCGTCCGCGGGAATGTTATCGAACGCGGCGTCGTCATTGAGATCAGAACGGCGCGGATCAACAGGAATAGGCTTCGAAGACCGCATGGTGGGCGTTCCAAGGGCGCATGCACGGCGGCCTCTTTTAGTTGGCCCGCCCCAGACGGTGATTGAGAGTGTTTTGAGCTCGGGGAATAGCGATGTGAGCGTGACAAGGAATTCGAGGGTTGCCGCAACGGGGGGCAGTAGGGTGAGGGATTGGAGAGGAGCAGAGCTGTGCGCAATGTCTCGGCACACTTCGGTGAGAGCATCCTCCTGCCATGTGACGAGAAGATCGAATAGGACCGTTGCACTGCGGACAGGTCGAGCGGGGGTCAACCACTGGTGCAATTGCGGCGGACCTGTGAGGGTGGAAAGGAGAAAGAAGAGGAATGACTTCAGTAGAAACGGGAGGAAGAGTGGTCTGAGGATTGAGTACGCGGAGTGTGAAGGATTCCAGGAGAGGACACTGTTCTAAGAATGGGGGTAGGGCGTCTACATCCCGCAGAAAGCCGATGGATAGATCAACGAGCTGGTCGAGCCGAGCTGCCCCGAATCCCGAGCTTAAAGAGGGGAAGGAATTGTCTACAGTGAGGGTGCGGAGAGTTTCCGGCGAGGCGATCTGCAGAGGCGCGTGATCGGCCGTTAGGGGAGATCCAACAATATTTATTATCTTCAGACGTTGTAGGCGAAGAAACCCATGAGAGACTGTGATGCTGCAGTCGCAGAGATGGAGATCTTCCAAACCCGAAAGCAACGTCAAGGTTTCGCGCAAGGGTGCGTCGATGGTAAAGTGTGTGAGGTGAAGGGAGGAGAGGTTCTGGTAGAACCTGAGAGTGGTGCAAAAGGTCGCAACGACCCTGTCGTTCATGAGATTGACCAGCTCGAAATTCTCGACGCCGGGGAGGCGACCACGCGTCAGACGGTCCCCCTTGGTCAACGTAACGTGCCAGGACCGAACGAAGGATGCGTAAGGGGCCCCGCTCAATCTGTCCAGCCGAACGGCAGTACGGTGCAGGTGGTCAACGCGCTGTATCCAGTTTTTCAGGTCGATACCTCTCGTCACTGCAGCCACGTCGAAGGTCTGATGCTGCAGCAAAAGAGGTAGAACGATAGATCGGAACAGTCGACACACCAGGGATAGTCTCCGGAGCTGTCGATGAGAACACAGCGCCCAGCATGCAAACCAAGTCTCCACAGGCAGAAGGTCGAGATAGGCGAGAGATGAGTCCATTGACAGGCGTTGTCATTACGACGTCTGCTATTTAGGTCCTGCGACGTGCTTACATACTGAAATCATGATGCACTGCCTCGGAGTCGTTTGCAGCTGGCCATGGTAGGTATCGGAATGCCCTTGGAACGGGCTTGAGAGAATAATGATTGCACTAGGCGTAATTTTGTTTCCTGGGCGTGACATCCTTGGAGATTTTGGATAATTTCCCGCCATCGGCTTCCGAGGCCCCGTGACATCTTGTCCAAAGATAAGGCCCAAGTGCCTGAGTCAGCTCCCTCTCGCTGAAAACGGACTCAGTTTTGTGAGGATAGTCGAGAGCAATCCGAAGAAGAGGATGAACGAGGATGAACGGCAGACATTCGGCGATCAAAATGTGTTGATGTCCGAGTACGGTTTCCTCCTGCCATCACGTTGCACGCAGGCCATGGTCTCCAGCGGATTCAATTGAAGCACGAGACTGGGAGATTAGGTCTCGCTCAGGCTGTGTCAAGTTGATCTCCCCATCTATATGGAGTCTGCCACTTCCAGTCTATGTCAACTTGGAGCAAACTTCCCTTCCTCGGATCCCGCTACAATGTGTCTGGAGGCTATGATTTGTTAATCACTTCCGCTTGAGCTTGCGTGCATTGGAAACCTTTTTCAGTTTAAATAAGTAATTTCTGGGTTCCGTGCGTTCTAATGCTTTCCGGAGGCGACCTTAGCGCTTCATCAAACGGCCTCTGCATGCCTTCAGGCCTTCAAGTCCGAACATATTACAACGGAATGCCGTCCTTTGGTCGACCGAATGGTCTATTTCCCTTTTACCTGCCTCGATCTGGATCCTTCCCTCTTCGACTTTCTCTACCAAGAAGGGTAGCCATAAGTCTCTCTACAAACCCAACACCACTTGCCATGATACCTCGAACCCACGCTTTGACTCATACCTTCCTCGACCCCTCAACTAAAACCCAAACCCTCGGTTCGGTTCCATAGTGGATCTGGAAGTCCGGCAGACCTTGCAATTTTCCCTGCGTGCATGTAGTCCTGGCGCGATTTGACGGCGAGTCAGCTGTATTTCTTTGACGCCGGCAGATTTCTCAATCATGTGTTTCCCGGCTTCAGCAAGCCACAGCACGCCCCTTTCAACATTATTGGCGGGACATGGTGCGTTGAGCCGACTATTTAATTCAGATATTCGACGTATCATTCTAGTTTGATTATCGGCGCCCGAGCGAACGAAGGGAGTCGCTGCGGTTTCAGGGTTTTAAGACCGATTTTCACTCACTTGTCTCAGATGATGCGGGACAGACCGATTCAATGTCGCTCAACTATAGCTCGGTGGGGACGCATCAGTTTAATTTTGTGGGTACGCAAACGAAAGACCTGTGCATGGGCTTTGTTCTTTGCCTCGAGGCCAGGCTCCCAGTTGCTTAACCTTCCATTCGTTGGATAGGATCACGGTATTGGTTTAGCACCGTTGAATGGCTGGTCGCAAATCAGCCAAAAATCCCTGAAGATCCATTACTCTTTCGTCAAGGTCCCCGCTTGTCCTCATGGACCCGGGATATCGCGCCAAATGCCTTCATATGCGGTTCCCTGCGGGTTCGCTAAATGAGCTTCGTGGTTTTATTCCATTCTTCTCACTTCTCACACATGTGTGCGAGTTATCAGCATGCTTTTTGTCCCTCAGCAATCACCATGGGAGATCGGACGACCTTGTTCCCGCGAGCTGCGGCAAGCTCGAGCCTCTGCAGTGGACCTCTCGCTATCCATGCGAGGCAGCACTTACTTGTGTCCTGCTCCCCATCGCAAAGCTAACCATCGTCGTCCTTTCGGAGGTCGTCCAACAAATCCGGCGTGCTTGTGAAACAGTTGGATTTTCTCCGGTACCCGTTCTACGTAATTTTGACTCGATTCGTGTTTGTGTTCCTTATCCTTCACATTAGTCCAGAACCACAGTATTCCAGAGCAGGTTGCCCATCGCTGTCTCGACACATGAGCGAAGTTCTTCTCGCTCAGCGACGAAGCCAAGACATCAATTCCACTGTTCCTCGCCGCGGGTCCGGATATTGTGCTGCAGGTGAAGTCCGATGGTTTAGTCTTCTCCTTTGTATTGGATCCTCACTGCCCCCGGATAAAAGCTTCATGACGCCGGAGCGGCCGCGTCGGTGTGAGCCCATGACTTTGTCCAGTAAACTATAGAGCTAAAATAATTCGTATTGCCTTCTGAACCTTGTAAACACCAGTGTTGACTAGGATATCACAAACTGGAACGATCTAATCGTTGCATGGGCGGCCACAGGCGAAAGCATTCCCTATGCCAACTTCAACGACCCGCTCATAATTCACGACGCCAACGTAATACAGCTCTTGTTTGATCCAGAATATATAGATGTTTCATCCCGGTATCACGTTAGCGCGAATGAAACACCTCTCTACGAACTTCTACAACTAGTTTGTCAATAGCTTCCTCAATCAAGTACCAGGCGTCGCCGGCCGTCATGCCCTGGGGAATCATCGTCACGGCGCGGTGCAAGCCATTGGGGTCCTCGTGTGCATCGGGACTACCAGGCGTCGAGAGGCGCGTCCTTGATATAGCATCACTGCATGCATCTCCAGGCGGCCACCACTGCACGGCACCTGCGCGAGGAATCAGAGGAGATGCAGCTCCTCTTCATCCGCGTCGCAGATATTCTCCCTTTGGATACACGTTCACATCGGTGTCGCCAGACTCGTGGTACACGAACACGGTGAAGTACGGCTCGCCCGGATTTTCGTGGACGAATTCGATCTAGCGGAAATAGATTTCCTTCATTGCGGTCCGATAATCATGGGTCAGAATGGCCCGCAAGATGTTTTTCTCTCGAATCCTAGATAAAGATGAACAAGGAGGCGTCAGCAGCAAACATAGATAACATGAAGCTTTGCTAATCGCAATCCTTCGCACATGGAGCGAAGTCCATCCCGCCAGTGAATAGACTGACATTCTGCAGAGCAGTAGTCGGCCCGTGTACATTTTGAACACTTGAACCGTCGCCTCGGCCCAATTTGGCGGCACTGAGAAAACACAAAAAAGAGATCGAAGACGATGAAAAACAAGCTATTCCACCCACTTTTAGACTTGAATAAGCCTTGTAAGAAAATCTGCCCCTTGCTTCCCACGAAACTAGCAGTTCGAGACGGTTCTTGACTGAGGCAGAGAAACCATTCCACTAATGTTCGGGAACTGCACCCGAATTCAGTTGTACACTGTGGTTCCTGACCGAAGAAAGGCTCAGAACACACCAAAATCAAGCCAAAACTATTTTATTTGCATGCCGGAAGCTCCCTGGACTTCATCCAAGTTCAATTGTATAAGGTCATGTTTTTTTTTTCTCTGACCTCGCGGCTGACCCACCCTCCCTGCACTAGGTCTCGGCTTGTCCAGCCTGCACCCCCTTTGCAGACCATTCTCTACCGAACCCTGGCACCAATCAAAGGCACGGGCATAGTGCGCGACGTACTCGTGAGCCGGCAGCACTTCCGGCCGCATGGGATCAGGACACTATTTAACACGCTTATTACTGGGGCGCATCGGTTTGGCATCGGTTATCCCGACTGGCTTATTGAACTCATCCCCACGGTCGGCCGAGCTCCGATGCTCGCTCAGTCACCGGCTATTCCAACGATAAACCTCATGAAAATCATTAATAAGTCGTCGCTGCAAAATACAGGCGCTATCATTTGTTCGTTTCTAGTAAGCATCAAGTGACGCCGCCAGAAGCGCATCAAAGTTGGGTGTACCGAAACCGGCTGGGAAAAACGGACGTTAGGAGCCCTAGGCCTTCGATATCTCATAGAACGCATAATACTCACTGAGCGGATCCCATCCCTGGGCAGCATCAAATGCCGTCGAATTCTCTGGGCACGTAAAGCCCGAGTTATGCCCAACAGTGATATCCGTGAATGTCGACCCCGCCGAGAGGTAAAGGAATGGGTTCAGGAATCCGAGCACAGGTTTTCCGGCCGCCAATAGTCGATCATTAATGAGCGCGATAATGGAAGCGAATGTCGGTGCTGAAGCGCTCGTGCCGCTGATCCCGAACGTAGCGTTGCTAAACACGACCTCGAAGTTATTACCCTGCAGCGCGACGTCAGGGTACCCGCGACCGCTGTGGTTGAACACGCCCGAAAAGTCCGAGGAGAGGGTTGCGAGGTAGCCAGAGATGGCGGCGCTCTGGAACCATGGCGCGGGGAAGACGTTGGAGAATCCACCGCCGGTAAAAGAGATGGCCGTCTCGGGATTGATGCCCCAGGTAGCCCCGACGCTGGTCACATACGGGCAAGACGCGGGAAAGACGGTGATAAAGGTATTATTGTTACACTGGCTGGGGTCGTCGTGATTGCCACGGACACCACCCTGAATTATATAAAGTGAATATTTCCCGTTGAACGGGCGGAAGATCACTGTACTCACGTCTCCGGAAGCAAACACGACGGAAATTCCACGTGCGCCAAGGGCCATATGACCGTTGCAAATCTTCCTGGAAAATTATTGAAATATAAATACCCACAAGTGGCTGAATCCAAGATGAAAGCTCACGTAGCCAGGCTAGTGCCAAATCTGTCTTCATCTCTTCCATAGGAAGTCGTAATAACCGTTGGCGGGTTGTCGACGCCGTCCAGGAAAGTCGTCGTGTCCAGCAAATTCTGGGGGAAATCATCTACAGTCCCGCCAACCGTTAGGAACTGCGCAAGTATATTAGTGGGTCGCTTTCACCGTCACCACCGGCTCACATACCTGAGTCGTCACATTCGTTGCAATGCCTGGAGGTTGAAAATTATTGGTTTCCTGAAGTCTGGCAGGGCAACTTACCAACGGTATATTCGACATCGAGATCGGCCTCAGCTCCTGCTTCGGAGGGACCCTGAGGGTTTTCGCCCCCGTTGAGAGTTACCAGTTGGAAGGTTGTGTTCGAAGAAATATCGGGACGCAAGAGTTGAAGAAATTGCTACGCATGAGGGTAATGAATAAGTACCTAGCCAAAGCAGCGAGCTGAATCGAACAAGAACCTGAAGATCTGCAGTTTGCGCGAATTCGTCTTCGTAGGCAGTCACGAGAAGTATATTGTTTGGCTGCGTCGCAGGGGTTGTCGGGATGCCATACAGATCTTGCAAACAAGTAGGTGTGATGAGGCCAGAGCTGTTGGTAGTGTCGCACGACGCGGGCACTGTCGCGCGCTTAGTCAATTTGCGACGGGCGGCGGGCAAGATGGGAGGGCTGGGCTCGACGAATTCTGTTGTAGGACGGATTACATCGACGTGGCCCACCAGCTGAGACGGCAGCGACACGGAGAGCGTGCGAATTATGGGTGTCTTGAGGTTGGGATGCGTAAACGTCTGGAAGTTCGCTGCGAAGAGGGTGTTTGCTTGCGAGATGGGAAGCGTGAGAGAAACCCAGTCGCCATTGGGTGCGATGACGGTGGGCTTCAATCCATTAGCAGACGCGAAGGCATTGAAGATCCCGACGGTCTCAGCTGACGGCTGAACTAAGGATTTCACCTGTACAGCTTCTATGTTAGGAACAAGGGCCATCACGGTTAGACAGCACGCAGGACTCGACCTGGTCCTTTGTAAGCCAGCGCCGGAATTCAGGGCTACCGGGTGTCGAAATGGACACTAATTTATTTTGAAGACCGGCGAGGTCGTTCGAGGTCAATGCAAAACGAAGAGTTATCTCTTGATCGGCGGGTGCAGCGCCTTTCGTGACGAACCCCGCTGGAGCGGCAGGGCGACTCTCGTGTACAACCATGCGGCCAGCAGCCGCGGTGGCAAAGAGCAGGAACCACAACAGTTTTGAGAAGGCCATTGTAGCGAAAGGAAAGGGGATCTAGCGTTAATCGCATCCTGCACTCCGTTTTTAAACTGTTTCTGACGGAAGCCGCATTTAGGGGTATCTATGTTATCGCGCCTGGATTTGTAATGCGATTTGGACGCAAGAGATCCCAGCATTTGTCTTGGCGCTTCGCGGCACGGAGTCCCCTCGTATCACGGTGGGATATTCACAACCACCGAAGAAGCATCGAACATCTGCTGACCATAAAGATCATATGGTTCCTGCGGCGTTGATAATTCTGACCGTGCCACGTAAAGCTGTACTAGGCGTGCCGAAAATTACCATGCATTCAAATACATCTCGAAATAGGACATGGGGTACCGGTAAGGCCACAAGAAATTTCTCTGCGCTCTGATTGGGGCTGTTGTTGAATAGAAGTTGAGATTGACACGCATATTTCTCCATGGGAAAATAACTTGATATAAACTCATCAATTGCATCCGCCTCTCAAAATTTCAAAGTAAATAAGATTCAAGGTGAAGTTGACCTCTCTCTTTTTCCGCATCGTGGCTACCTTTGCATCAGACGAGAGTGAACCGCAGGCGAGCGTTGAGCGAACGGTTGTGAATTCGTGATCCTCACATCTTCCATCAAAATCTGATACATGCCGTTCTGTGCTGGGTCCGCATAAATGACGAGCTTCGTGTCGGGATATAGAGCCCGTTCAGTGAACCAGAAGAACCATAAGAAAGGGTTTGATAATATGGCAGAACCGGCAGCATGGTTTCAGCAATACTTCTCCTGCAAATGAACTTCCATTCCCGTGAAGAAGGTTTGAAGGAATGATATTTATCGCGGACCACCTGAGAGTCTGCCCCCTAAACTCAGTTTTCAAAGAATGGCTTGCCGCAACTGATACAGGACCACGCCAGTGCTTAATTACATCAAAGAGTCAAGAAGTACAACGTTCCCTATCAGTATTCCAGAACGTATGGACATCGTGCCGTGCGAGTATCAGGCAGCAAAGATAGCACCAAATATCCATCGTCAACTTGCCGCTGTCAATCGTGAGGGTTCATTGTATGAAACAATCAACTTGCGCCTTACCGATCTCAACTTCCTGGAATGATGGAACCATAGGCGGTGTTTGTGTGCTTCAACAGC
Organism: Mycena venus; assembly: GCA_014462655.1. NCBI lineage: Eukaryota > Fungi > Basidiomycota > Agaricomycetes > Agaricales > Mycenaceae > Glaucomycena > Glaucomycena venus. The sequence continues at coordinate 10,139,694 of JACAZI010000003.1, forward strand.
ATTTTCAGTCATTGGGGGTTGAAGGAAAGTAAGATGGCTTATTATAGCCAGTGGGAGGGTAACGAGATCGAGAGCAGGCAAACTACCCTCAGAAAACTTTGATTCCTCCCCGGCCTTATCCGGATCGGCTCCGATAGGCCGGTCCACTTCGGCTAACTCCGGCCACACTCATGCAGGGTGCCCGATGGGCACCGATCTCCCACTCCCATCCCGACCCTCGTCTGGTGATGGCCCGATGGCGGCCGATGGCGGCCGATGGTGGCCGATGGTGGCTGATCCGTGTTTTCATGTATATATCCCAGCCAAATTCTGCGCTTCGACTGTTGCTCTTTCCTTATCAGCGGTCGTGTGACACTCAAACCTTGGTCTCAACAGATAATCAGTGAATGTCGACTAGCCCCTATGGGAATCTTTCTAGTCACACTGACAGTCCAGGGCTTAACGCCAGGTAAACCCCACGTCGAAGTCGCCGTCGGCCGCGGGCAGGATGGATGATTCAGTCTATAACTCGCTGTCGGAATATTGCGCCCTTGCCCTTCAAAGCTCGCCCGACACACCCATTGCATCGACCTCCCCCTTTATCTTACCACCTTCTCCGTGTTTTCTGCCTTTCGCCCACCTCCCACGTGGATCGCCCCCCCGCTAACCGTTATTCCGGTGCATACCTTCCCTTCCTCCTCGCTCTTTCGAGGACAACGATGATGCCACAGCTTGCGCAAAGGGCCTCCCCGAGTCAGCTGGCTTCGACCCGCATTCTCCTTCGATGCCCCACACATAGTTCCCAGCCTTTTTTCTCCGTTTTAGTGGTCGCAATTGAATAAAGCATGCTTCAGATTTGGGAGTTTTTTTGGTCTTTGGTTCCAACTTCCATCAACAGCGTAACGGCGTTGGCAAACGCTGCGGAGGATGTCTCATGCATTAGTTCAGGAGGGTCTTCAGCTGATTCTTCCCTTTTTTTCCCCCTCTTTTTAGCCAGGATCTTGGGATGTGGCTCCATAATCGATCGAAATGCAAATGGCTCCTTAGCTGCACTGGTACACTTCCTCGGATCTCGTCTGCTCTCAGTCTTTCACTAGAATTTACCCCATCAATCCGTTCTTGAAGCTTTCCTACCCCTCACGGTGCTTTGTCGCCACTCGACACTAGTACTGCCTTTCAAATCGTTTCCCATTTGCAGCCACGCAAGTTTCCCTGACCCGACGCAGGACGCGGCGCTGCGCAATTATATAGATAATGACGGGGCTGCCGATCTTTCGCCAATCGCCGATTTCATCCGTCCTCAAATCAATAACATTCCAAAAGAAAGTCTTTTCGGAATCCCGCCGACCCCTCCCCTTCCTTCCCTTCGTTGCCAGTCGGATCCGGACCTCTCCCATGGCCGTCATTTTTCTATTCGAAGCCGGTCGACTACTAATACTCCTGGTGGTATTTCGTGGCTCCCAGATGGCCTCTCTGGCCGAGATGAATCTTTTGGATCACCTTCTCGAACTCGAAAGCATTGCTTTGGACCAGCTTGGCCTCAACTGCGCAGTGTGGCCGCCTCCTGCTATGGTTGCTGCTCACTCACGCTCTGTCGACTTTGTAACGATCAAACGGATCGCTCCATTCCCTCCCCTGGTTCCTCAGGCCGTATCATCAGTGGTACCTCCGCCCTCCCTCTTGTTCATGTTGAGATTGATCATCTGCATTTTTGCACGAAGAAGTGAGTACTGCCCCGCAAATTTGTGACAGCCTCATCCTGCAAGTATTTTCCTGTAAAGCTGGTGAGTTCATTGCAACTTGAATACAATTTGTATGTTGCTCCGCAACCACGCTGACGAAGCGAGCTCTTACTGTCGGTGTTGATGTCGCAGTTCTCCGCTATCTTCTAGGACGTCGAGTACCAGGACAGAAGTCTTCCTTCTCTTACCGATTCCAAACGCTGAAGCGAAATCTTTCCTACCTTGCAAGCCGTCTGGCTCGGTCTGTTCGGATTGGCGTTCAGAGCCATCAGGGGGCCCGATGGCAGGCAGGTGGAGGGGAAAGCTGTGGCGGATGATGACTATGGTGCTTTCGTCGCTTCTCGCCGCAGTACAAAACGCGTGAAAGGAGTGCTGATTTGTGACAGAAATCGCTGGATACAACGAATGTAAGGTCCGCGTCGATTGAAGTCGAACCGACCCCGCAAGAACCTTCAAAAATTGATACTGTTCAGTCCGAGGTGAGTGGATGAAATATATGATTCAAGAAAGCTAAAGAAACTCATAACTACTTCGTGTTTAAATACTAAGATAGGCAAGATTTGTATCAAGTGTCTTTGTGTCTAAAAAGCCAACTACTTTGTATACTGACAATAGGTCTCAAACAACTCTACAAATCAGAACAACGTCCGCAGCGCGGGCGTTGAATGGTTGATCCAGCGGTGTTCGGATGCAGACGAAGCTATATCCGTTACAACGAATCATGGGCCGATTTGAAGGTACACGGTTGGAATATGAGGATATACTCTTTAGTTTTTTCTATAAATACTGTCTGAGTAGAATCCGAATACACTATGGCTCATATCATCTTTCAGGCCTTTTTTGCATGACCCAGCCCGCTAATTCTCCATGCAAACAAGCTGTTGACATACGGAATCTTGCAGGCCAACCGCACAGCGCTTACGCGTAAATAAAAGCCCCAGTCTGATCCTCCCTTCTCTACCTTCGTCATGTCCTCCACCAGGGCGATGACTTGGCTTGCGACGGAGCGGCGATGGGCATTATATGCATCCAAGATCTCCACGGCATCGCGCTTAGCGCCCATTGTTTCGGCTTCAAGGGCAGCCGCGGTGCGCGTCGATCGCATCGGCGAGCTCGCAACCATCGCAGATCCCCATATTCATACCCTGTCCGCCAGTGTGACGGAGAGCACGAAGCTAGTCCGGCACACGGGAGTTTGAGAGGTGGTCGATCAAAGTTTACTGGCGTAAGTGTAAGATTAACCGGGGCAAATCTACGCTACTACAAGCCTTATATATGGAATCAATGTTTGTAAGTATTTGGTATGATTGTAGACATGGTGAGATGAAACAGAGTTAAAGAACGTGGGCGTCTGCAACGCGGAGTGGACTAGACGCAGTTTAGGGAGCGTGAGGCCGAAACGTCGGCGTGGTAAAAGAGACTGGACAAAAGGATAGGTCAGTGTGGTGGTAACGGGATAGGGGGTTCAAGAAAGAATATTCCGTTACAGCCAGCGGGACTATGGGGAGATCTAGATGAGTAAAAGCGCAAAGAATTGGGCTGAATTCTCACCCATGCTTGTGCGCAGAGTCACCGGCGAGCATAATGTACGCGCCGCCATTGGCGCGCTGCACGTACCGGTCGACAAGCGCCGGCCGGGTCCGGTATCGGGAGCTGTCCAAGACTTGGACAATCTTGGGAACGGCGTGCTGCGTTGAATGCGATCTAGGCCCCCGCGCGTTCAAGATGGCCTGAAAATAGTTTGCGTCCGGGGCACGGGGCGGTGTGTCGGGAACACCGAGGTAGAGTCGGAAGAGATTCTGGCCTGGAGCGAGGGACGAGTCCAGCATAGGTGCTGTTAATATGATGCCACCAGCGCCGATCATCATTTGGAGCCCGTCCCTTGAAATGTTCGCGGGCACTGGTAACGCCAATAGTACGTCTGCCACCACGAAGGACAGGTCGTTCTCACCCGGCCCAGCATCCTTCCTCGTGTATGGGTCGATAAAACGGATTCCCGCAAGAGGGACTTCGAACCGTCCGCCGCAACAACGTAGCGTGCCCTCAGAGCTTCGCCGGACTCGAATCGCAGCTCGTACTGCGAGCCCTTGGCGACTTCCTTGATATCAGCGACGCGTTTCTTCCAGTGGACGTTATTTCTGCTGCGTTCGACATACTCGCGCATCCGAAGCTCGACTTTGTGCTGTGGAATCACCAGTGAGAACGCATATCTGGTGTACTTTGCAATCTCCGTCATGCGTATCCGAAACAAAAGCCGTTCCTGCGGGTCGAGGGTGCGGGGGAGGAAAGGTCGATATTCAACATTTAGTTCCGGGATGTGCTCAATTGCTGTTTCCATCGTTCTCATTTAGTATCTTTACCCAATATGCCTTGCTTCAGCAATTCTCAAGTGAATAATCCGTTTAACATTGCTTGTAGACTCCAGAAATTTTCGTCGATTTGGCCTCCGTCGCCTTCGACCAGCAGATCAAAGGTTTCACAGTTAAGATACCTCAGTGGTATCCGAACTCCAGTGAACCGAATCCAATTGCAGGCCATAGTACCACCAGGCGACACAAGCCCAGATAATAAGAGACACCAGAGAATGATGGAAGGTAGAAAGCAGACGAGGTCGATAAAGGTGATAAAGACGTCGAAGGGGTAACACCAATCCCACCCAAAACTGTGGCACAAAGAATTAGGGAGACCACAGCGGGGGAGGCAATGCCGTCACGCGGCCTCCAAACACGTAGGAGCTTTCTACGAATACCACCGGAGCCATGGCGCAGCATAGGGATGCTATCAATTAGCTGGGTGGGAGACTATGCCGGAGCGGATCTGAAATAGCGGGAGATCATGTGTAGCGGCAATGGAAAAAGAGCAAGGCATTAGAAGCTCCGAGAGACTTGGGCAAGAACCCAAAGCTCACTACCGTCGAGAAGCGAGAAAATGGCCAGCAGCAGCTCGGATAGTAGACTCGCCAGGTGCGCCATGCGCGAGGAACAAGATGAAGGAGAAACGAGCTGGGGCCAAGTGGTAGTTGGAGAGAGAGGAGTTGGTGGCGCTGCCTGTCAGCCCTCGGATCCACACCCGCCCGATCCTTCCGACCTGCTCCGACCACTCTTTGCCACTCTTCGCCGGCATGTCACCGTCCGTAGATCTCCGAGTTTTTGGGGAAAAAATAGATTTCAGCTAGAATGAGCTCCAAATTGCCCGTTCTACGTCGCTCCCCTGCAGGATATATATGAGAGCGGATATATATCCGCCTGCGATAGAACAGTCATCGTGCGCTGGCCATTGAATCACATATGCACAAGTCTGGCCTTGAATGCAAGTCTGTTCCATTCAAACTGCGAAATTTATCAACGAATACACAAAAATTATAAATAGGCGACAGCAAGTGCTAGAGGAAGAAGGAAATACAAATGTCCGACGGGCATTGGGACCGCGGCGTTCGTCTTCGCACTGTATAGCCGTTAACGAAATTCTGAAAGGAGAATAGGGATTTCGACGCACGGTGGTGACGTGGTGGCCGCAGGAGACCCGGGAGTGCCCGTTCCCGCGGCAGATCCATCGGTGGCAGATGATGACGAGCCGACCAGCGGGAGCACATACCCCTCTATGCGCTCGAAACTGTATCCCGGCATATTATCTACCTCTGTCGTACTGATGGTATAGAAGTGATCTGAGTTCCCCGCGCTCCAATACCGAAGGAGGGGCACGGTCCCGCATATTTGCGACGAGTAGACGAACATGGGTGCAAGATTCTCTAGGACGTAGCCCCCAGTTGACGAGACGGCATTGGTTGCCTCTGTCGTGTCGAGGGTGAAGAAGTGGTCGCCAGCGCCGCCGTTCCACAGCCGCAGGAGATGTTCGGTGGAGGGCACCTGGGTGGAAAAAACGCGGAAGCGCGCGCCTTCGGCGAAGTAGCCACCGGCATTGGCTAAGGTGTACTCTGTGTTGTTAGTCTGGGAGCACAAATTCAGCTAGCGCGAGATTATGCGCGCTTCGGCAACGCACCGTATAAAAGTGATCTCCAATTTGGTCGTTGAAGTCTCTGTATACCGGTACAGCTTGTGAGGGGTCAGCACAGGAGTCCGCGAGGACCTAAATATCATCTTTAAAACCGCCGCGTGCACCGTGTACCCAGAAACTGCGCACCTCTGTGACCAAAAAGCTTCCCAGAGCGAACAAAAAGCAGGAGAGCGTCTTCATCGTTTCGCAGAATGATATGGACCAAATATGAACGGTCAAGTCGGGTAAGAGTGCGGAGAATGACGCACGAGTCAAAAGACGAAGGAAGGGAAGGAGGCAAAGGTGTGCGAGGGCATTGATGGGGATTGGCGAGTGGCGATCTGGGTTTTGGTGACCTGAGTGCAGACTTCTAGACAAGTGGACATTCGGACAACCCTGCATTTCAACAAAGCTTGCACACAGTTCGTACACAAGTTCACGGGCAGACATTCATGAAGAATCTGGAAACCAGAAAACCTTTCAGGATCTGGAGTGCTCGAAACACACCTTCGTACTGCTCGCAATAAACTCCAAATCACACCTTGGACGTATGGGCGGCAATCATTCGCGGGATGTGCATCCCGACGGGAGCAATGCTCAGCGCTCATGTTGATCTCCCTCCCGCCCGGACCCGCCATTCAGCGATTGCCGTGAGATGCCGGGACACTGACAGATTTTTTGTTGGGTGGGATGGCGATAAGTACTGCGAAAGTTTGGTTGAGATCAGTTTTGCGCAACTAGGTGACCACTGATACATGTTGTGAAGATTGGCGCCCGCCGTGATTGAAAATTTTCAGGACCGTGCTGTTTCCTTTCCAATTTTTTTCTGCGGAGCATTTCATTTCCAGGAACTCCGGAAAGCCCGAGACAAGGACGTATTGATGATCAAAAAATTTGTCAGCCGCCTCGGCTCTCTTCCCACCACCTTGTTCGTGTTTCCCGATGTCCGACGGGGAGAAAAACGGTGAAACTACTCGTGAGTCTGCGGATGTATCATCCGGTCGGCTTGTTACATGCTTTCAACAGATGACCTGCCGTTGAAAAATGCTTTCGAGCACAATTTCTCCGGGTTTCGATCTCAGTCCCGCCAACGACGGGGAACCATCGAGAAAGGTGGTTCCTTCAGTGTTTCTCACTTGAATTTGTTTTCAACCTCGTTTAGATTCAGCAACATCACCGCTACAGGCCCTGACCGAGGACTCATCTGCCAAGTTCTGGTCAGTCTACATCTGTGAGGCGGAACGCTATGATTCCGCACTGGTGGAGAGTTGGAAGGCGGATATGGAAGGAATGCTAATTTTTGTAAGCCAAAATATCTACATTGGAGTCCCGTCTCAGTTATTAATAGTCGGGCCTATTTTCGGCGTCCTTGACCGCCTTCATCATCGAGAGTTACAAGAACCTAATCCCCGACACAGGCGATACCACAGTGTTTCTATTGTCTCAGTTAACACAACAGCTCAGTGCTCAATCTAACGGCTCACATTTTGCTCCATCATCCCCTCCTGCGTTCGAAACACCCACCTCGTCGCTGCTATGCAACGGATTTTTCTTCGTCAGCCTCGGGCTTAGCCTTACATGTGCACTGCTGGCGACCCTTGTCGAGCAGTGGGCACGGGAATTCTTGCACAAAACAGAGAGAGTTCACTCCCCTGTTCGCCGCGCCAGGGTGTTTTCCTTCCTGTATTACGGGGTAAGCCGGTTTGGAATACACGCAATCGTGGACATCATCCCCCTTCTTCTGCATCTCGGATTAGTCTTATTCTTCGCCGGACTGGCCGTATTTCTACTGCCCATCAACTCGATAATGGCCGGCATCGTCACAAGTGTGCTGGTCGTGTTTATAACTTTCTATGTGATTATCACGGTCCTTCCCGTGATATCCCTGGACTGCCCTTATCGAACACCCTTCTCGGACATCTTTTGGCGCATTGTACAATACCTCGCCATGGTCCTCAATTTACCCTCTACAGGCCGCAATCTCACGGACGAAGTGCTCGCCGCAGCCATGCAGCGCCGAGACATCCGAGACGAGCGCGCTGTCCTTTGGACGCTCGAGGCTCTCACGGACAATAATGAACTCCTCCCATTCGTCGAAGCCACGCACGAAATTATCGACGGGCCAACGGGTCTCCGCCGCGTAGACGACTACCTATTTCGCCTGGTTCTCCAGACCGAAGATCCACATACATCTCTGCCGCGGCGCATTCTTTCCCTTCTATGGAGTGCCGAGACACTACCTCTCAACGACCCGCTGCGTGACCGGCGCCAAATCGCGGGGCTGCGCGCACTGTGGGCTCTCGGCATCGTCACGGCGCGCATCGCTCGCGCACCCGCGAGTGAGGTTTACGGGATTAATCGCACCGGCCTCTACGCGCTCCGCATCCCAGCGACATACCGACTCTCTTTGGAGGCCGTGATCACCTACGTGTATTTGAAGAGTATTCAGACTAGATTCGAAGATATCGAGTCCATGTTCTCATCCAGAGATCTGTCGATACCACGGGAGCGCCGGCGCTTGGTGCAGTCCCTCCGCAGCATGATCTCGGGCCTCGAACACGACTGCAAGCGTGCGGGGATGGCGCTCGAGGTCGAAACACTCCTTCGAATACTCGAGCAGTTCGCGAATTCCGACTGTGACGATCCCGAGAGCGCCCTTGAGACCGCCAAGCAGGTCATGGAGAGAATGCATAGTGGCCGCATGATCAGCTGGCCGATGCATTACTCGAAGATCGTCATCCGTCTCGTGGACGCGGCGTTTCGTGAAGGGGTGGCACCGTATAGAATGCTTCCGACATGCAAGGAGGTTTTCCCCGGTGTATTGGCTGCCCCAGGTCAGCTTCTACCTCTGGAGACTTTCTTAGGAAAAGGTCCAGAAGTTCTGCCCCCATCGCTGCATGTCTCCCTGGGGGATGCCTCGCAGAACGATCTCGATACCATCATGAGATGTGGGCTACGCCTGCTGCCGCTCCTCGATCCAACCACTTTCTTGCCGACCATCTATTGGTATTTATCGAATCGTACAGGGGATAAAAATTGGCAATACGCGTTCAGAGATTGCAGTTTTGGATGTCCTCGCAGAGGCAACTCTGGCTGGGACAACCAGCGGTGCGATGTTCGTTGATGCCGACTGGCTCCGCGGGATCTCGAGGCTCTGCTTGTGGTCGAATAAATTTGCTGCGGTCCTGGACTGTGATAGCGTCCTTGCTAACGTCGAGGCCAAACAAAATAGGTCGCCTTCGGAATTCCCCACGGTGAAAGCAATTCTTTCCGCTAGAGTGCTCGTAACCTTGGGCACGAAACTACGCATAGGCGGTGCATCTCCTCATGTTCCGCCAGATCCTCGCACGATTCAGGAAATTGCAGCTCATTCTCTCATTCAAGGAACCGACGTCACTGATCTGAACAATTGGATTCCAGAGCCCTCGATAGAAACCCACGATCAACTCGTCCGTCGGTTATGCGAGCGCTATGCCGCAGAGGTCATCGCCTTTCTCTCTTCCTGCACGTCGCCGGTGCAACTTCCATACATGGCCGAGGCAACGGTCATATACCTTCAACGCGAATGGGATCTGTTTCTAAACGTGGGGATGAGCGCGCGCACCCAGCGTCAATATGCACGGGCGGTGCTGACGCTGTTTGAGTGCGCGTACGATGAGAACCATCCCCAGCAAGGTGGAATCTACTCGATCGCACAGGCTCTCAGCGAGGTGGATCCCGAGTCAAAACTAGCCCGAACCATCACGGATTTGGAGAGTATCGGCCTTTTGGCGCGAGCCAGGAGGTCTCCGGCTGAATGGGGGGTTTCTTGACCAGGATACCGAGAGCAGCACATTTATCGGCAGTCATTTTCCTTTACTTGCCGTTCCATTCCTAAATCCGGTAAAACCATCGTCGAAATGAATTAAGGACGTGTGGTCTTGAGTCCCCGCTGAAGAAATTTCAATCCGCACGTTGAAGCGTTACCTCCAGGAGACCTCCGACATTGGGACCCGTTTTGAGAGAAGTTTAACTTGAAATCTATTCTTTTATCCTGTGTAATTCGATCTAATCCACTCTCCCACCTCGACCATGTCCAGTTCCTTGGGCAAAATTGGCCTCGGACGTTTAAGCACCTTTTCTCAAGCGCGATTCTGATTCTCGTGGGAATACCGCTCAATTTTCGCGCACTTCCACTCTCTGAAACTTACAACGGTTCCATTATCAAGATTGACAAATCAAATGGCAGCGGAATACGACGGCGGCGGGGCCGTTGAAGAGGCCTCCATGTCAGGCGCATCTAAACCCGATGTGGCAGTATTTTCCGTTCCGGCAATTGCCGAGGCATTCAATCCAATCTTGAGTTTGCTATGGCTACCGCGGCGAGCATCATTGTGGGTGAAGGGACGGACCACATTGAGCGACGCTGCAAAGGATTTAAATCCATGTATTCGCACTTGAAATGACGCTGCAAACTTACTTGCAGCGGCGATGCGACGTCGCCGCCGTACGGTAATGAAAATGGCAAGGACGACTGCAAGCACAAACAGCCCCGCCAAGACACCGCCCACAATGCCAGCCACAGGAGGATTGCCACGGCTTAAGGATGCTACCTTTTCAGACATTAGTCGCTCCTCAGTAATGTCATGAATCCAACCGTACCTGGTGCGGAATGACAGGAGCGGGTGTGGAAGAGGATATCCCGGTGGAAGTCATAATACCCTGGGAGGAAGTCACCCATCAGTTGAGACGAGAGACACAAGAGAGTCGACTGACACTGTTGGAGCGCGATGAAGATCCCTCTGATGAGGCTGGAGATCCACTTGAAGTTGAAAAAGACGCCTATTGCGGTACTCTCAGCCCCACTATCAAAGGCAATAATCAGCACCCACGGATTTGGATGAGTTCGCCGATGAGTTGAGTTCAGAGTCTTTAGAGGTGGTCTGTGGAGAGGGATTTACTGATGATGAGCCTGAGAACCCGCTTGATTCCGAACTCTAATTGCAGTATGAGTACACCTCCCCATGCATGAGCAACGGCAACGCACCCCGGGCCTGCCGGCATTGGCGACTTCGCTCACAAACTCCGATAACTGAATAGGCAGATTGGAACTGCTGTCCGACACGTCCGTTATGTAGACGGCTGCGACTCCCAGATTCGAAATGACTGAACTGTAGGACCCTGTTGATGGTGCGTTTACCAGAATCACAGATTGTTTGGTTAAAGTGCCTGACAGCGAGGAGGGATCGAACGCGGAATACGAGTCTTCGTACGTATTGACGAGATCGGCCATGGCCAAGTAGGCGGAGGGAGCGGCTTGTCCGGGGTCTAAGGCTGTCTGGTGAGTTGGAAGAATTCCATTAGATTGGAAACAACGCTACGGAATATATAGATACTCACGAAAGTGAACCCCTTGGACTTTGCATGCGATACATCGCTTTGGTATGTTCCAAGAAGGTCAGCAGTCGGTGAGATATTATCCAAAAATATTCCCGTGGGTCGATACGAGTTGTCCCATCCGGCGTAAGTGTCAATATCAGCTTGAACATTTCCAGAGGACGGAGCAGTCGTATCCACATATCCTAATATAAGAGTCCGGCTTCCAGGCGGTCGCAGCTGGGGAATGCATGTGACAAAATTTTCATCGGGTTTCGATCCACTAGGACCTGGGCCGTTGTTCGGGTTCACGACGATGTAGAACATTGTTGTCAAATGAGCGGATACACTGGAAAATATTTTTCCGTTAGCCGAAATGCCTGATAGTTATTCCTCGCGTATACTCGCGCCGTGATGACTGGAGACCATGCGGAACAGTCCGTTCCGGGATAGATGTACAGAGGCAGGAAAACCTGCGCGATACGCTAGCATGGATTTCCGGGCTACAAAGGTACGCACTGCAAGGGCTCGGATAGTGGGCAAAAGCGCGAGCTGGATCAAAGGAATGGATGTGGGATACAAATGCATCGCGCTAAAGAATGAAGGTGAAGGTCAGTAAGGACCTTGTCATCGTAGCAATTATATCGGCGGCTCCTAGCGCCCAATCCGACAGTTTTTTCGCATCGGCATTCAAAATTCCACTGGTCAACGGGAGAAGCTGTTGCCAGACAGGACCGAAAATCATCGCACCGACCCTCCTTTCACTCACGCCTATGTGGTACATCTCGTAGAAACTTCGGCGCGACAGTGGTCGGCAACTGTTTCGCCGCCCAGAGAATGAGCTGCGCTTGAATTCATCAGATAGATGCAGATATGTTGGTTGTACGGGCGCAAGATGGTCTCCCGTGATTCTAAGATGGGTTCGAAATGTTGGTCCCTGTGTTGTATAAAAATGCATATCGGAGGTCATCAATCGGCGGCCAGGCACAAAAACTTGAACTGAGCTACGATAAAGAATCGGTTGAACATAATAAGGAGCGATGAAGAGAAAGGTAGAATCGAATGCCATGACTTGGTTTGATGATTCAAAGAAACTAGAACCGTAAGCTGTTATCCTTGTAAATAATGCTTGATGAGACAAAGAGAATAACATGCAAAAAAGTTCCGGTGCAAATAGTGAGTATCACAGCAGACTGGAAATGGAGCAACGGCGGGGCAGCTATCAGCGACAGCAACCTTTCGCAGCAGCCAGTAAATTGAACACTTGGCAGGTTACGCTTGACCCAAAATCACGGCAGCACATAGGGATGTATTTGACGGCGATAGCGGACGCAAGATTATGAGCCAACCACTTGAGCTTACGTAGAAGCCGACCAACAGAAAAGAACATAATCATGTGAATATGTGTGGGGGTTGACACTGAGGGATTGTAATGGGGATTCTGCGAGAAACGATCGTGCGGGTCTGTTTTTATATGCTCAATCTTGCCGAGATACACAGGACGCGCGTCTTTGTGCCTCCGTGAAGAAGAAACGCGAAGGGAATAGACTCAACAGCTCGAAGGCTGTGAAACAACCACGAGACATGTTGGCCGTGCTCAGTGAGACAAATTAGGAATAGTCACCGCAAGCCAGGGCCATACGGTATGCATTCATCACTTCGAACCGGCTTGGTACCGGTTCGAACACTTCGGAAAATTCTATACAGCCTTGAAGTTCTGTTGAACTGCGGATCGAGCGCGATCTGTTTCTGACGCCACGGATCAGCGGAGAGTGTGCGAGTAATCTCATAACTTGCCAAGCAGCGTGGTTAATGATGGCGTTTCGGTGGGACAGATGAGTCCAAAAGACTGTAAGGATTCGGGCACCGGAGCAGAGAGATCGAAGCTGGGAGGGCTTGAAGGCGATAAGACCAAATAATTCCAAATGAATTGGGCAGTAAATCTTAATAAAACGGTTAATTTACTTAACCCCTTCAAGTTTACCCAGTTGACTCTCTCTCTCTGATGACGGGATCTCCCGGGCACAGCCACGACCTCCTTCCTCTCCTGCCATGTCGCCGATTGTGGCTCGCGAATGGAAACACTCGCAATTGGGCGCTCACTCCTATGTGTATTTAGGCCTTACGACCGCATTCTTGCACTCTCTGCACTATCGGTGGCATCGTTTTCCGATGCCGGCTACGCCATGGAGTCGTTTCCGCACGCGACTACGCCCGCGCCGCTCCGCGTACACTGTCGAGTCAGCCCAACTGGAGATCCAACCGAGAGGTTAGGGAGATAAAGTGCGTCTTGATGCTTTATTGTCGCACTGCTCACGTTTCTGGAGCAGTTACGCACCTCGCCAGCCAATCCCTACCAAAAATAATGCTCCGGCCCGCGACTCGTGTGGACACATCACCACCGCCGTGCAGGACGTGCGCACATGCAGGGGATATTGCTGTGGCGCGGTGGCCTACGGATGATGTCGGATGGACGTGTTGCTCGTTCAGGGTTCGCAGACGACGGCGCTGGATGGCAGAGCTTTCTGGGAGTGAGGTCAGCGCCTATTCCTTCGTTTCCCTTCCCTTTCGTCTCCCTCTTTCCTTCTGCAAGCCGACGTTTATGGCAGTACAGCAGACTTGACGCAGTTCTTATCCTCAACTTCCCGCCAGCACGACTTCGTTTCCGCCGCATTGCCGCTCTACGCGCACGCACAACATATGCCGTGCTGCGCTTCTTCGTGTTCCAAAGCCGTGTCGTGCTTGCGCTGGGACGGGGATGCCTGCGACACGGAACAAGACGACCGCGAAATGACCGCGATCACGATTGGAGCCACCGCTTGCCCCTCAACGCCACCATGTGCGCCGGGAGGGGGGGGTGGGCGTGGCCCTGCGAGCGCCAGGACGAGAGACCCGGGGGAGGCCGTGCGCGAGAGGGGTACGGGCGGGCGACGGACATGCATTGGAGGATAGCTTGGATACACCGACGAAGGTGAGGTGGGCCTTTCGTCCAGTTCCGTGGCACTTTAACTCACGATGAAGCAGTCACAGCAGGTATCCGAATGCGAGCCGCATGCCTTGCAGGAGGCGACGGCCTCCTTCCTTGTGTTGCTCCCAGGCAAGCGACGTGCCAGGGAGCGGGACTGGGACCGCGAACGAATACAAGATACGGCTTCTTTGTTCTCATCCGCGTCGAGGACGCCGTCGCCATTCGAGCCCGCCGACCTCGAGTTCCGCCACCTGCATCACTATCATCATTGGTAGTGCCGCTGTCCTCACCAATACACGCAGGGCCCAGGGTGGATGCAGACACGCGGGGTACACGAGCTATAGCGCTCGGCTTAGCTTCATATCGGGGGGCCGCGATGATGTGGGGAGGTAGTGGACGTGCTCGTGGATGGAGTTGGTGCGAGGCGCCGGTGTCTCGGGGGGACGAGTAAGAAGATAGTGCGATGTGTACAAGGGAGGACGGTGCGGAAGGCAAGGAAGACGTGTGCATCCATCGACATTGACGCTTGTTCTTCCTCCTCGTCGTGCGCACCCTTTCCGCATGTCCCCTCCCCCTCCACTTCTTCGCTGTCTCTGCAAAAGTATCCCCGCCGCCCCAGCCTCGGTACGGATTCTGTCTAGTCACCTTGTCCATCCATTCACCCCGTGCCGCTACCCGTCCATCTATCGCGCCTCCCTCCCTTTCGCTCAGCCTGCATCGTGTTGCCGGTACGCTCCATCGCACTTCGTCTCGCCCCCGACCTTTATTTCCTTTTGGGGATACCTCTGCACCCACCGGCCTTCCTTGGATGTCCTCCAGGAGCGGCGCGTCTCGCCGAGTGCGAGCGGGGTGTGGTGGGCTTGGCGGACGTTCGCCACCGCTATTCTACACCCCCCGCGAGACAGCGCCCAGCTCAACCCTCCTTGCCGAAGTCCTGACGCTAGCGCGGTGAGGGAAGGCGTGCGCGTGGCACGACGGGATCGAACGCGCACTAGCTGAGGTAGTCGTGGTCCTCGCCTCCGGACCCGTCTTGACCTATCGCCAAGGAGCGGGATGCACCGAGACTTGGAGCGCGAATGTAAGAACGAGACCCCGCCGCTGCCTCGAGCTCGTCGACTCCCGTCGGTAGTGGTGTCGGCGAGCTCGTCCGCATGCGCAGGACCACGGGCAGAGGCGACGGAGACGCATTGGCACGAGGGCTACCCCCAACTGTTACCGTTTCCGGACAACTCACCGTATGTGTCGCCTTCCTTGAAGTGCTGCGATGGCCACGATTCGTATTCGTGCCCCAGCGTACGTATATTACACCGTCTCACCCACCTCCCGCTCGCGTTTTCATGCTACTGGCTTCGTACCTGACCGGCATCTTATACCATGTACCAACGTACCGTCCACATATTGCTTCTTTTCCTCGATACAGGCACGAAACCCAGTGCTGCCACTCTGCGAGTGTGTGACAAACCCAGCGGTACGTGGTTTTCCTTCGGATATCGGGGTGTTTACTTAGAGAACTCGCCTAGTATTATGCGGAAGTAAATGGTGACTTATGCGCGTTGCATACAGGTCCCAACGCCCTAGAACATAGTCCTATTCTTTCACAACCTCCACGAGCAGTTCACTTTATCTACAAAGTACTGACTTTCTGGCTAACTCAACCCGTACCATCTCCCAATATTATTTGCTTGTTTTTGCCGTCCTCGTTCCACTTTCTCCATGCGCCACCCCGAGTTGCATCGATCTCACTAGCGCAATGTAACATGCACGGCCGAATTTGTGTGTGCGAATCTAACACAGCGCTGGATGGGCTGCGGCGGCGCTTGGCTGCTCTCGGGGAAGGAAGGATATCCGTAAAGGTGCGAGCCGATTCTCTTTTTGCATTCCGGGCGGTTCGGTCTGATCTCTTTCTCCAAACGTCCAGGTGGGTTTCCTCTTGGATACCCGACTGGTACTGGTGAACTGTACGGCTCTGCATCGAGAATCCGCGTGTATGTGATTCAGCGTTCACCATCCTTCTTTTCTGCGTATACTGATTCTCTGCCCAGTCTTGACGGCACTATTATACTATGAATCGCACCGGCCACCGATTCAAATTTCGTTAATTCGCAGTTGGCTTACTTGTGTGCATCACCCCTCCAAGTTTCATTCATCACGCTCTCCATGCCACAGCTTTCTCGTCATATCATTATCCTCATTATCATTATTATCATCAGGGTAATTCTGTTTGGCACCCCGGACGCTAAACATGAAAGCTGTGCCCTCCGGGGAGCTTGATATGACCGCACCCCTCATAAATACATCAATTGTAGATCCACGCCGTGGTGCGGTGATATACGTGCTCGTTTGATCTTCAGTGGCTCAATTGCAGAAATGTATGTAAGATTCGTGTTCAGAGGAGCCAGCGGAAACACAATGCAGCATAAATGCCCATGTGATAGCCTCCAAAAACTACGAGCCTGGAAGTTTTTTCCGCAGCATATGTATTTCTATGTCTCCTCACATTCAACTACGTATCATTGGGAGGATTAGATTTATTGCTCCACGTCACTGTGGATGAGTGCGACAGGTTTTAAAAGCACTACTGGAGTGTGCGAGCCTTTGCCGCTACCGGTGGGCTCGGCTCCATGCCAATATCCATCGAGAGATACATCACAACTTTCGGATTCTTCAGGATTGCCATTCCCGCTGTGTTCGGCGCAAAGTACCCAGTGGAATGTGCACAGCCCTCGGGGTCGATGCTTCATCTCAGACTTGGAGTCTCAGCGTTATGACTTACTTTGCTATGAATTGTCCACAAATCGCTCTTTGCTTCCACTTCCATGCTAAGTTTTAGCCTCTTATCAGTCCCCACCATTCTGCGAGTCTCAATGCACAAGAGATAGTCTTCGGTTTATGGATCAGAGCAATTTCTTTTGCTTCTCATTCACTCACGAAAGCTTATAACTCGCAATTCAAGAGGATTCCAGGATGTAGCCGAAGCTAGACGCTGTGGTTATCCATGTTAGCTTTTGTTGTTACGATGTCCGTCTATCTCATATCACAAACGTCCTATGGGGATTTTTGCGACGTTCAGTGCAGCAGGACGCAGTTCGAGGACCACCTGTAAATAAAGGGATTGGATTATAGGCAAATCTCGGTAAAAAAAAAATACAAGGGTGGTCTCAAATGAGGGGTACTTTGTGGAGGAAGTGAGCTACCCCAAAGAATTTCGAGGCAGGGTTTGTGGTTTGAGAGTTATTAAGAGAACTAGGCAGAATTAAAGCATTTTTACCATTTTGAAGAGTTGAACGCAGTTTGGGGGTAATAATTGGGTGCTTGATGTTTCAATGCGGGGAATGACCCATGGAGTTGGATTGTGGAAAAAGTGACGGGCAATCAGTTGTTTTCGCGTGGCTACAGCGGCAGGTTTGGGCAGGATTTTATCGGAGCAGCAAAATTGTGCTGATTTTGGTAAATTCAGAACAGGGGTTTGTGCAGGGTATGGTATAGGGGTTGAAACCTAGGAAAATGGGACTTAAGGGGTAAGAGAGCACCTAAAAAGAATGATAAAATTTGAATGATTCTTTGGTATACGTCGCATAGGCGTGTAACGATGGTTGGTGTGGAGGATGGAATAAACTAGCAAATCAACTGTATATCTTCATGAAGATCTTGAGCCAATGTGAGTTTTGCAAGGCGTGCCTCAACTGCGGCGGCAGCTTCGGTTTGGGAGTCTCGGATGAAAAGCGGGATAGCCCCCTTCCACATTTGCCTCGCTTCCACCCTATTATCCCGGGCGCCCATGATGTCCCCAATTCCAACCATGCATTCAGCACGGAGGCGATGGATATCAATGTTTGTTGCTCCTTCAAGGGCAGTGTGGAAGAGACTGAGAGCAGTTTCTTCATCACCCAATGCTGCAAAGACATCCGCAAGACACCGAAGAGCATGAAATGTGACTACCAGGTGTTTGTTCTTCTGTATAAAGACAAAGTATGTCATCGCCCAGTGTAGTGTGCTCCATGCATCATCCAATTTGTTCTGTAGATCCCCAAGAGCAGCTAAACACAAAACTGTGATATCCAAATGGACACCTAGGCTTCTCGATAGGCATTCCTTGAATGCGGAACTAGCAATACCCGGATTCCCTTGACTGAGCTCTAGTTCTGCCCTGACCCAAGAACATAACAGGATTCTTTGGCTGCCTGAACGTATATACACACTTTCTGCAGTTACCACATTGTTAAGAATTTCAGTCTCCTTGCTGCCTGTGAGAATGCCAATATATGCTCTCTGCACCAGGAAATGTGCATAAAAATGCGGGGAATAGGTTGGAGAGGCCTTGGTTATGGCTATGTTACAGATTTTCTTGGCTTCAAGATATTCAGTCTTTGCAAGATAGATATCTGTCTGAATATCAAGAATACCGAGAAGGCGATCTGAGTCCTCTATGCCCATATAAATGACTTGCTCATGGAGACCTTTAGTAAGGGCACAGGCCCGAGGAAGATTGCCTAATAAAAAGTGGGCACGTGCCTCAGAATGTAGAAAGTCAATTTCTAACACACTATTCCAAGTAAGTGGGGCCAATGCTCGTGCTTCTTGAACAAGACTAATCACGCTAACTGGATCACCCATTGAGTCTGCAATTTTGCTCCTCATGGATAGCAAGCTTAGGATGCTGTGGATATCCGTAGTTTGTCTTGCCAAGGCCAATGCGGCATCACTGAATTTCATGGCCCTTTGAAAGTCTCCTTGAAGTTCAAAATGGCGTGATGATACAGCATAGAACCTCCAGACTGGAAAAATCATTTTCAGAACAATTTATAGATCAAGATGAACTCAATACCATCCTCAATTGGGTGCTGAACCGTTTTGAAATAGTCAATACCCTCAGTGATCCAAGCACTCAAGTCCATTGATGAAGATGGGGAACGTAGTTGGAGACATCTATATGTCCATTTTAGCCATGCAAGTCCTCTAGTTTCAGCAAGGCTGGCAAGTTTGTCCACTAGGGAGGTTTTGCCAATCATCATAATCTCTGTGAAGTCATCCAGCCAGATAATACTGTTGATAATGTCCTGCAAAGAGCCCTCATCAGAGAGCCCCTGAAACAACAGTTCGCTGATATTGCTGAGACTGCTCATTATTTTGGGAATCAGATTTCCAGAACCAAGGTGCTTGTGTGTCCTCCAGAGTGAGAGAAAGTGCTGCAGATGAGTTCGAAGTGGCCTGCAGAGAGCAACTGAGGGTGGATGCACCCTCCGAATATATTCACGTATGGGAACCAAACTTTTGATGCGCCCCCCAGTGTCCACATAAGCCAAAGATGTTTGAAGGAGGGATGATGTACAGTGGGCTACTTGCGGAATGGGGACCTGGGATGCAAGAAGATCCTTGACTGTGATCCCATCAGGGAGCAGAGACAGTAGGGAAAGCAGATCCCTGGCATGTGGGGATGATGACATGCGGGGTCCGGTGAGTGATAGAACAATAGACTTCTCAAGATTGGAGCTCTTGTTGTGGCCTTCAGAGAGCAGAGTAGTGTTCTCGTGGTGCCACCGAGACAGAGTACCAGAGTAACCCTCAAAGGATACTATGTTGGCCATGAGACTGATAGCCAAGGGCAAACTTCCAGACAGAGTAAGCAGCTCATCAAGGGCAGTCTCTTCTCCAGCAGCAGGCTCCTCTGCAACTTCAACAAATATCTGACGTGAGGCAGATACTGATAGTGGTTCAAGTGGGGGAAGAAAAGGTCGACTCCATTTGACCTTCCCTGGCCTTTCTGCTCCACACATTGTGATCTAAGGCAGGATGAGCAACCCAGAGACTGAAGCCATGGAAAATAGACTTGCCAATAACGCCAAGTGAGGGACCTCCGTGAGGGCCGAAAGAAAATCCTCCACTTTTCCACGAGAGTGTGATGGTTCCCATGGGGTTTCAAAGTTGTCTAGAACCAAGAGGCATGGACTGCACTGGTGAAAGTGCTGAACAATAATCTGGGAAAGCTGTCTGGAATCTTCAAACCCCAGATGTGATCCAAGCATAGATACCAGCTCAAAGCTGGTATTTGTGGATTCACAAGACACAAAATGCTGAACAGGGTATTTCTGCATAATCACTGGATGATGCAGCACTGCTGTTGCCAGAGTTGTCTTTCCGATCCCTCCTGGGCCAAGAATGGCCACGCAGGCAGAATCTTTGGTGAGACTGACAATGAGGTCACTGAGCTCAGAGTCTCTGCCATGGAATATTTTAGGAATGGCTGGAAGGAGGGAAAAAGAACTAGAACTGTATTGATTATCATGAATTGGAGTCGTGTTATTTTGGAACATAGATAACAGCACTTGCCTTGAATTCAACATGCTTCCCCTTATCTATTTTGACAGGCTCTGAGATCAGTAAATATACATTGCAAATTTGGTCCACGTACAGAAGATCCAGTTTCAACTGATTCACTCTGGGCTGATATCAGCTCTAGAAGTTCTTGATGCCGCTGTTCCATATTGCCATCTAGCTGGGCAAGACTACTTGCAACACTGGTTCCCAATTTGATCTTCAGCCAAATGTCTTCAGATAGGCTGTGAAATGTGAAATATTCTCAGAGTCACCCACCGTAAATACATTGCAAGCACTGCTTAGGTCCTTTTTGCACATATTCAATTGTTGGGTAATTTCACTCTGCCTGAAAAGCCATTTCAAGCTACCCAACTGTTTTTGAGCCTTCAGACAGGCGTGAAATTTCTGAAGGGTCCTAAAACTGTATTAGTATTATAATTTTTTTCTTAGGCAGGGCACACACTGTGCATATTCCGCAATATTTTCAAGGAGCTGGGGAGAACCAATGTTGTCTGAGTCGATGCAAAGATACATCAATGCACAGAGCACAACATGGATATCCTCGACCATATGGAGGCACTGGGCCTTCTGTGATTTGGTATTCTAAATGACTGTAGTGAGTCAACAATGAAGTGATTGCACCATTGACCAACCTGAATGAGTGGAATGACTGCAAGAGTCAAACTGCAAACGGTGCCAACAAAAGGGATTTGGGCTGCTTTCCCTAGGTCAAAAAGAGCATTGGCAGCAACAACCGTATACTGTAGGACTGTGTTGGAGACGTCCGAGGAGTGAGTGGGCATTGGGAGAAAAGGGTTGTAGCTATGGGGCTTCTATCGCTCTATATCTATCTGCCATAGCTGTCACTGATCACGCTGTGGAAGACCAAGGAGTAATGATGTTAGCAACCGGTACATGTTTCGCCACAAAATCACGTATCATGTCCGATTATTACCTAAAGGTACAATATAATAGTATACGTTATAGCTGATAGTGTTTCGAATTTATCTCTTTTAATTATATAAAATACTCATATGAAACTAGTACATAGTAGAGCTCATCAGTAATTCAGCGGGGATCCGGACGTGCGGTTTCTCATAAACTCCGACTACAGAAGTCCGTGTGACAAGAAACGAGTACAACCCGGATGTCTACCAATCCGATGGACGAGGGACAGATAAGGCAACATTGGAATTCTAAGAGAAGGAGCAAACGGACCACTGTCCTTGTCCAGTCAAAAAAGGGAAAGTCATTGAGCACACGTCGACCAAATAACAGCGAAGAAGACTGTTCAAGTCCTATTTTGCATTATAAGAAAGCCAGAGGGTCTGGCCGTAAATGGAATGGCACCGGGCAGATCTTGAGCGGAATGGGTTCAAATTTGGAAGGTGGGTCTGGATGTTTAGTGTGTGCCCGCTTGCCTGAGATCGGACCGGTGCAGATATATCGCTGCATTCTAACTAGAGGTCTGTGGGTACTCTTTTTCATCGTCTGCGAAGATGCGGGTGAAAATTCCCTCTGGATTATAACCGTTTGATTAGCTTCTAAAACTGGGATGGTCACTTAGAATTCGACTTACCATCGTTGTCCGTAACCGAACTCTGTGCACACCGATCGTGTCCAAATGATTCTCCCCCCGATCAGAATACAATCACTGGGAATATTTATCAGTCAATGAAGGGCACCTGGGCGTAGTGAGCTTGCATGCCGGGAGACAATTGAAACCGTGGTTGTCCGAAAGGTCGTGCGACGTCCCGCCCGTCTGGATCGAAAGGCCACTTCGAAATCCTCCTCGGGGCAGAGGAAAAGAATCCGGTCGGAGGGCATTCGGTAGTGTACGGGAATTTGTCATGAAAATTCACCTGGCGCACAAAAACTGTTGAAAAAAGTTTACACAAACGCAAAAGAGCGTCTGGGTCGGAGGCACCATAGTTTTGAAATTAGAAATGATTCGGAGCTATTATCTGCGACTGCCTATCCGGCCAGACTAGCTATCCGGCCACTAGGGTCCTGTAGCACTGGTAGATTGATTTTTGGACAAAATTTGAGTTGTATAGTGGAAAGTAGACACATACGACACCAAAAACCAGATTTGAGCCCATTTGATCAGATTGACGTGATGCTGTGCCAGATCTCTGATTGACGGGTCGCCCCGAACACGGTTTCCTTATTGGTCAGCCACCTTTTTCTCGACAACCGCTTCATCGTTTCATGACTTCTGCTGCTCATTCTGACCACACGACACCTGGCTACCCCTAGATACTCATCCCGTTGAAATCTGATCTAGTGGATGTTGCAATAACCTCAAATATTGGTGAAATATTGTCAATATCGAAATCTGCATCAGAAGGTGTATGCGATCCAGATCCTTTGACCAGTTTCACCATTCCCATTACCTATGCAAGACAAAATTTCATACCCACTGCTAATATTCCGTCATGTTTCAAACACTTTGCTCTCGTATTAGTTGGTGCATGTGTCCCTGGCCGGATACCTAGTTTTTGCCGCTTTTTGCTCATCCCGAGCATGAGTTTGCTTATCTACGCTGCCTGCCTTAGAACTCATGACTTACTCTCTCTATTCCTCAGCCCGACGCCCCAGCGCAACTCCCCGTGAACTTCAAGGATCTATCAAGGCTGCAGCAGGAGATCCTGCAGCACATGCTGAAAAACACCGACCACCTCCTCCCCTTTCGCCGCAGCGCTGTTGGCTACCACCTATGTTCAAAAAAGGCGGCCCCCCTTACGCAACCCCATCTCTTCACTATCCACGGTCTCTATAGCATGGGGATGTGGCGCGGAACTACGTACCACTCGCGCTTCGCTCGGGAGAACCCGCTAGTCAGATCTTACGCCGACTTCAAGGCCCGTGCTGAGAAGTAGGAGCTGGCCGATGTTGCAATCGACGATTGCTATGGTGGATGCACCCAGATCACTCGCAGCCGTCAATTACACCCGCACGCGGAGATGCTCTGGACGACTGTCAACACCGAGTCGTCAAATTCGTGGCTTCTTTCGCAGGCATCCCCAGCTCCCAAGCCTGATCCCAAAGGCAAGGGAAAGGAGAGGGCTGATGTGCCACCAAAGCCCCTTCCCACGCATGACGAGGTCTTTGCCATTGTTATCGACAAAACGAACTCCTTCCCTCTCCTTGGCCCACTCTCAGGTCACCTCCTGGTCGCCGATTACGTTGACGCAGGCGCAGTCTCTTCCCCAAGCAAAACCAGCATGGCCGCAACCATCGCCAAAATCAACGCCGAGCTGGAGTCTGCATGGGACCAGGCTTGTACCTAGGTGGACGGTCCTCTGGATACAGATGGAATGACCACCTGAACATGAGGTGGGTACCATTTGGGTGTGTACCGGAAGACGCGCATGCAGCAGACAAAAAGTCACGCAACGGAGAACCTGTTCAATGAGCGTAAACACGAATGACTAACCCGTTCCAATAGTGATGAACGTACATGTGCACCTTGATATGTGACGCGTTCCGCGGTAAAGGTAAGACGGGCGGATAAAGACGACAACGGGAACGTATCAAGTTTGATTTGCACGAGAACAAGCCTCCACAGGTGGAAATGTTGCATTTGAGTTGCGAGATGTATTGCCGTTTTGATGCTCCATGGAGCAGAAATCTAGGACGCATGTAGTGTTATTCGACGCTTCCGGCGCGAATAGAATGGGCGTGATCTGCAGTAAAAAAAATGGGAGACGTACATTCGGAATCTGCGGTACTCTGTGGAGTCAAACGACAGATGGGTGAGCTACAGGACACCACAGAGGGCAGCGCATCAAGCCTCGCGACGGATAAAGGGATGGAAACGCGGCGACGTGCTGTACGTATTTGCTCATGTTCGACGAGAAATTTTATTGGCAGTTATGGAACGAAGATGGGATACTCTTCAAACAAGGTTGGACTCACGGAGGAGACACATCAGGGCGGCAGAGGGTTTAAGAGCTGGTGTGCAGACGCACCTCAAAGTGGATGAACACTGCAAAGTGGATGACCACTAAACAACGGCCGAGCATTCCTCCAGTGGAAGAGAACAGTACTGCGAATTTAAAAGGAAGGATCAACAGACATCGTGAGGCAAGAAATAGAACGGTGGCGGCCGAGAGCCTTGTGTCGTAGGGCTTGGGGAGTCGACACTGACTCAGACAGGGCCTCTACCGTTATGTGGAGCGCGTGAACGTTTCCGACGACGCCCACTGTCGTACAAATGAGAAGGAGATCCGGGATGTGAGGCCATCGGAACTGCTGCGGAGCGAGCGAGAGAAACACTTGGACGGCGCCTGGAAAAATCACTGCGTTGGGATTTTATCTTTGACTAACAGCGAAAATACACGGAACGCCGATAATAGACATAAAAGAAGAAATACTCGGCGGCACTCACAATTGTCGGCGTCAGAATGTAGCCCACAAGAAAATTGGCCATGCGAGGGAGAGCCTACAACCGCCAGCCGTTGCCAATAGCGACGGAAAGCGTTCTCCTATGACATTTGAAGAGCATAAGGGAGAGATAAAGTGTCCTATATATTTGCCTAGCTGTGCTGACCCTCAAAACGGTGGCCGTGTCATGTGCTCAGCCACCGGTCGCTGTGTTCATGCCATGGCCACCATTTTGAGGCCAGAACAGCCAAGCAAATATATAGGTTTTCGCTGAGGTACTCTACAATTGTGGGAAACCTGACGGTATCCAGCTCTTTCACCCCGTATTTCCCCTCTTTTTTGTATATTATGAGACACCTCAGTAGCGTACATTTATTGTTCGGTTCGTTTATCTGTACTTGAGCTCGTACAATATTGTGCTTACTTTACTACACAGCTGCAATTCTGGGAGATACTCGGTTCCAGATCCTCAGTGCTCGAAGTCCTCTCAGGATTCTCTGCGGAACCGAAATTTGGCTGGGCTGAAAGCACCACAGGACCCCGAACAAGACCACTGCGGTTGAACAAGCCACGAGCGCTCGAGCGGAGCCATCCGACGACTGTAGGCACATCGCGAGAAAAGCTATCAAGAACGCGATGGTTCTTTGGTGATTTTAATCAGGGGATTAAACGAAGGGGATGGGCAAAAAACAAACTTACCCCCACATGAGCAGCGCAAATGGAAGAGAATATAGCAGCGCAAGAGTCTCAAACCCGAAGTATGCGCGGAAGTGACTTCCCAGGAAGCTGGTCTGTTCGGTGATCTGAGTCATAATTGAAGGATCAAGAGCTCGATGGCACGTCACCATGGCATCTATGTCATCCTTGCGCGTCCATCAGACTTTTGACATTTGATTTGTGAGCTTGAACAAGGTCAAACAAGGTCAAAAAAGGCCTGAAAATCTCGCAAGATCACAAGACGGCAAACCTATGTCCGAATTTCACAAGCTTGGAATTTTCGGCTAACAATGGCTTGTTTTCCGAGCACCATTGGCATTCGCGCGCTCTGTTATTTGTGCGGGAGTATGTCCTGAGCATCGCGGACATAGAATCTGTTGATACATGCCAATCCTCCATCTCGAAGGGAGGTCATATTCCTCACTTCCGACTTTGTCTAACCTTTTGAACTTGTCGCTTAGCGTTGCCAAGCCCACAAGCCGGAACAAGGCACAATCAAAATGTCAAAACCCTGATGTCCGGTTCTGGCGCAGAAGAATTAGGCCGACGATAACGGTCCCTAGACTGGCGATCACAGAGATGTAGCTTGCAATCTGGCCCGTGGATCTTGTGAAAGTATTCTGCCCGTTGTCAACCGTAGGTATCGCCAAAAATGCAATGCTGGCATTCATTAGAACTGTGGCCTACATGATATCAAAATGACAGGCCATAACCAACATGGAGAGAACAGCACACGTAAAGGACGTGTTCCTGCCATTCCAGAGATAGGGTGTCGATGACGCGGCGCCAGGAGTTGAGATTGAGGATCTCATCGACGTATACATCCTCCAGTGTTCGCAGATGACCGCTAGGGGCGTTGAATAAAATAGGGGTAAGAATCCGGAGTATGAGGGAATGTGCAGGCACGTATCCAAACACTGAGGTCCGCCCGTCTAAACGAGCGAAGGTTTCGCCGTGAAAGTTATAGAACTTATCGTTCTCTGCGTAGCTGTAAATATCAACATTTGCATGACAACTTGAAGAATATGGCCGAACCGAACGTCCACAGGAACCTGGCTGTATTGAGAATGAGTCAGATACCCAGAACGAACCAACCCACTGACAGATTACAAAAGCAGCTCCGTCATATGGGGTGTCGATGTTTTCTGGAAATCATCATAACCACTTCACGCTATGGAATATTGACAGACTACCTTTGAGACTCTCTACAACCGTGAGCATCTTCATAAGATCATCGACAGAGTGTGGTAGTGGTGCCGTTGGAGAAGTCATAGAATCTTATGTGGTTAATTCAAAAAACTATAATGACCATGCGAGGTTCCACTGACCAGCCATGCTGTACAAAACAGTGTCTCGCAACTCGCAGATTAGGTCCAGCGTCACAGGTAGGTTGTCTGGAAAGAAGGAGCAGTGGTACCTGCCGCCTGTAAGCGCTCAAGAAAGGAAAATCACTCAACGAACAGATTCTTACCAATACTGTGCTGTGAGCTCGATTTCTGAGCAAATGTCTTGTAGTTAAATTGGGTCAAGATTGAAAATGGTGTTATAGTTACGGATGTGGCTTGGTGAGCGGGGACCGTACACCTGGTAGCAGCGTGGTAGGCGTTCCATTTCGAATGGATGATACCAGAAAATGACCCGTTTACTGTGGTCGGCGAGATAATATCCACAGGTAGGTGACCCCTGTTTGTCGGTTGTCACTTCGAGGACGAGATCGACTTTCGGATCCGGTAGAATCCCATTGGTTGAACGGAACTCTTGGATTTCGTGGATGAATTTCATAACAATTTCGAAGGTGGACTTCTCATGCATTGTACAGTCTGTAAAGATGTTCTGTGGCTCTTTGAGCTTCCTACTCGAATGTGCTGATGACATGGCAACACGGACCATAGAATCGTGAGCATAATACAATGCTCCTTCGGAATGTACATGTCCAGCCCAGCCTGGTGGATCATCTCTAGAACAAGATGGTCAAACTGGAGACAAAGTATAGCTGAGTGACTCGGGCGTACCGCATGAACGATCTTGTATGTGGTTCAAGGGGCACCTTGACATCGGTTTTTGTTCTGACGGAAATCAGTCTCCTGTGTGCAGTGTACTGGTTAGCACATACATTGTTCCCCCTCTGTGATATCTCTGGACTAAGAGCTCTGGCGCAGTCGGAGAAAGCGCGGAGCTCGGGTAAGAAGGAAAGCTTGAAGGCGAAACAGTAGGCGTTGGGGCAGGACGTGAGCTAGGATTTATGTTGTTGACAGTTTCTGTAGCTTCCGTGCTGAGCGTCTGTTCTCCAGCTGCAGGTTGGTTTTCGCCGTCTTCATTGATATCGTGAGCAAGCGCTGAAGGCTCAGCATGCTCATGAGGGAGCGGGACTTGCGGCGCACAGCTCCTCGACCTCCCGTCATCGCGATCCAATCCTTCACCAGGCTTTCCCGCCGATAGTGTCGAGGATTGGCTTGCCCAGCCAGCTTGCCTGTAAAAAGCCCAGCGCCATAGACCACGAACCCAGGCGACGATACAAGAAATGAACTTGGCCGGTGAGTATCTTCCTACGAGGCGCACAAGTAGCTTCAGAGCTTGGATGCCCTGAGCTGAGGGCATTGTGTGATTTGGTGGTTTCTGGCCTAGTGACTGTACACGCCGAAGCCACTGGCAGCGCTGAACAGTGTTGCAGTTAAGGGTCTTATTAAGGGTGCTCCCCATAATTAAGGCCTTAAGTCTTGTTAAGGCTTATTAAGGGTGGCAAATTAAGGGTCAAATTAAGGGTTATTTCCCGAAAAGATTGTGGACCAAAATCATTGACAAAGAAGTGCTACGTGCATAGCTAAGCATGGTACTTTCCCCCCAGAGTCCTCCTGAGCCTCAGTAGCATCAAGTTTTCATCACTGGACTCGGGAGTGCCTAGCTGGAAAGATAAAATAACGGATGCCGACTATCTTACCGAGTCAACAACCACCATTGGCTGCCGACCCTATCTTTTCAGGTTGCATTGATCAAAAACACAAGGAATAATGGATTTGAGAGATCTCCTCCAATTTTCGAAGGCTTGTTTTTAATTTTTCCACTCATGCCGCTGTGCAGTGCAAGGTCAAGGGCAATTTGATTGTTTGCAGTGTGAATAAGAATTTCTATTTTATTTTGCTTTGTGAGAGCGTGCACCGCATGTAAAATGGCATTATGTAGGTGCAAAGTGGGGTCAAAATTTTTACCGCTGCAGCGAAGGGTCGCATTGAAGTGGCATTGCGTCCAAATCGTTTTGATCATTGGATTGATGCGGACTGCGGTGCCCATTATTAAGGGTTAATAAGGCCTTAAGACGCATCCATTCATATGTTAAGGCCTTATCTTAATATGACTTAAGGCCTTATTAAGGGTAAGCCCTTAAGATCTTAACTGCAACACTGGCGCTGAAGGCTGACACGTCACACGAGGCGTGTAGCTGGATTAGTAGGTAATCCTACGAGACCCCCAAGGGGCAACCGGCATTTAAACCGGTGACTAAGGGCCGGTCAGTTAGTCCGGCCGTCAGGCCGGAAAAAAAAATTTTGACCCCCAACTTTCTAAGCAGGAAGGAGGTTGAAAATGATGTTAGCCACACTTGATGAACCAAGAAACCGTAGAACTCGTCCACACCTTGATTCCACCTGTTGAAGCAGAACAAATCCATATATGGTAACCGCTGTGGTCTTGTTTGTCACAAGCATCTATTTCTCAACTGAGCCAAAAATCAATTTGATGGTCCAGCTGTGATTCTGAACCCACCTGAAGTATCCAAAGCTTCAATTCTATGTCTATGAGGGCGATACCCATGCTGTAGACCACTTCTGGCAACTCAAGCACGTGAAAAACTACCATATATGGTGCGTGGGAACAGTTACGTAGTTAGTTAGTCCCAACCCGAGGTCAGAAAAAAGAAAATCGGCCCTATATCCTTTTTTTTGAATGCCGGTTGCCCCTTGGAGACCCCCGGGCCTTAGGCTCGTGGCGAGCACGTTGCAGTTGGCTACGGCAACGTGCTCGCCACATTGTTGCAACTCGAAGCTTGGTACTACGTATGTTTTTTTGCCATTTGTAGGCAGGAGCCTTCGAGAGGCCTCAGACGAATGATTGCGTAAACGTAACTGATTGTATTCCCTTCCGGTGCCGAAGCTCGTGCCGAGGGGGTGCCGAGCCATTGTCTCCCCAGGCAAATTAACTGTTCTTTATTAATAAGATTTTGCTCGTTCGCTGGTGCTCGTTGAGTCTCTTCTCAATCGGGTGCACGAGCCGTGCCTTGTATGATCCTCGTCACGCATTGACCGGCCTGCATAGAACAAGCACCCTCCCAACTGTCGCACAAGAGGTGGCAAATCGCTGGATCGCGCACACAGATCAACAGCCGTAATAAGTCACGTTTCGACTGTTCTAGACCGCTGCGTCAGAAATGGTCAGCCAACATAAAAATTTTGGGCTCAAGGAGTTCATCTGAGTGCTGCTTATAGCTGACAATGTAGACACTGAGATTCCATACATTACTACTGAGAGATGAGGGACACTGCGTTGTAGTTGAGCGAGTGGCAAATTGATAGGCCTTCCGCATTTGGGGGGGCCTTTACGTACGTTGATCAGTGTGTCGGATAACGCGATCTGCCACCTCTTGCTGTCGCACACGAGGCGATCGAACAGCTTCTAGAATCTCGCACAGCTTTGAGGGTCAATAAAAAGGCCGCTCTGCTCCCACATTTCCGCAAGCTTTCCGCACGACCAAGTCGTACGCACAGAGGCCCTGACAAAAGTGTGCGACTGCGCAGCTCACATCTCGAAACCTAACGCTGACCTGATCCATGTAAAAGAGCATCATTCCACAAAAATGGGCAAAACTACCAACACCACTCCCGGGAAGCCCAGGCCCCCGACCTCAGGCGGTCGGTGACATTGACGGGTTTCGATATCCCGAGCGGCTGACCTCGTCGAGGTCGCCGAACGGCGTTGAACATTTCGCTCGCTGCTCGCACCTCTCGCTTTGTCCGTCTTACCTCGCTCCTTTCTTCGCTCGGCGTTTCCTCCTTCGTTTCTTGTCGTGCGTCGCATCCGCGCTCATCTCATCTCTAAACTGACGGGCACAGTATGTTCCCTATCGCGGCTCTGACCCCGACCGCCTCCTTGACGTCCGCCGTGTGGCCGCGCTATTCCTCCCGCCCGAACTTGAAATTGATCGTCATCATTCTACTCGCTGCGTTTTAGAGAAATCTAGGCTAAGTTAGCTGAGGTCCATCTAGGGCATATGTACATACACTGTATGGCGATACACAGGAATGCATGTTGGACTGGAGCTTCTTCTTGTGCCAACCTAGTCTCTTATAAACAGACTATAACAAGTTAACCTCATACCTCGGTTTGCCATAGTGCCAACCTCGTAAAATCCCAATAATCGTAACGCTGGCGCGTGTATAAGATGTCCAACTGCGAAGGGAGTTAAGTACGTGTTTGGCCCGTTCGCGGGCCGCAATGTATGCTGGGTGCCACGTGGGACAAAAGAATGGGCAGCTTGATAAGTCCGAGGAAATTACCATACTTGGCCGAACAAAAATACGGCTGATGGTGCAGCTTACACTAGGTCAATCTCCAGGGAATATGGGTGCCCCAGCGTTCCCAAAAATCCGCTGGCTTTAGACATAAAAACATGAAGCATGTCGTCTTCGACCGAATACGAAAGCATAAATTCGAGTCTTGTGCTTTTGAGAGAATGTCTGGACGATCGGTGGAACTCTGGGTACTTGGTTTTACTCATCTACAATTTATAATTATTGCTAGCGAGGAAATAAGTATCGAGAGTACATGTGTACTGCGACACAATGCTGGGGGGAAAATAAAGAGCGGGAATAATACACTCGGATAACGAGGAAACACAGAAGACGTGAAGAAATAGAAAGGTACAGAAAGAAAGCAAGTACAGTCACGGCAAAAAAATGTAGTCCCCAACCAAATAAGGAAATTCCCATCAATCCTGCTCCTTTTGCCTGCTTTTCAGCTCAGATAGGTGGTATTTGGCTTGGAAAATGTTTTTTAAATGTTATAAGTATAGGTATCCTACTTTCAATAATATTGCTCCCCCAAAAGAAAGCTGGTCTACAGTGAATTCAATGAGTGGAAATGACCAGGATCCAGAGGAAATCTATTGTTCAGATTTTGTCCATATCTCTTCCAGACAGATTACTGACTACTAAGAATCATTTAGACAATTTTTTCAATCACATATCCAGTGTCTGAGCTGAAAAGCATGCAAAAGGAGTGAGATTGATGGGAATTTCCTTATTTGGTTGGGGACTACATTTTTGCCGTGACTGTCACCTGCACTGCCCACCAAACCCCCCTAACTAGCGGGGGATATATATGGGATATCCACCGCTAGTTAGCGGCTGTTTGAGCTGGGGCCTCCGGGAGCGATAATTACCGTTAATTACACCTCGCTTAGGACCGGAATAAATAGATATTACTGATAATTGTCGCTAACGGAGGGCGGGGCACCCGCCTTCCCATCACTACCCCGTCGCTGCCATCAAAGTCCGGCGGCGACGTCGCTACGGGCGGTCCCCGACACCTCCCATCACTCCCATCAAAACCGCCGCCCCGCCCGCCCCACTCACGCATTCCAGCCGCAAAAATATAGATAAAATCACGAAAAAATAGGAGTATAGACTATAGGTATACTAAGGTCCGTAGAGATACAATACAAAGGCGTAATAGAGACACAGTAATAGAAATACACCAATGATAAGTCAAATATACAATACAAATCTCTAGCTGTCCTCGGCCTCGGCGCTGCTGTCCCCTGAGATACGAACGATGTTGAGGAAGGCGTCAGCAAGCGCGCCATCCTCGTCGTCATCGCTCGGCACGTCCTCGTCCTCTGGTGGCGGCGGTATCCCGGCAGCGTCTGGGTCAGGTAATGGAGACGGCGCGCGCATCTCCACATCCCTGTCTCTGGTGACGGGTGTGTGACGCTCGCGGGAGACGCTGGTGCCGGGGAGGATGTTGGCCGTGCAGCCAGGCACCTTGCTGAGCTTCAGCAGGCGTGAAGTGTGAAGGGCGGTGAAGCGCGCGCGCTCCATCCGTACCAGGCGCACTTGATGCGCGATCTCCGGCTTCCCTTCCTCCTGCAGCCGCCCTTCCTCACAGCTTAGAAAGGCCTCCTCGTCCCTCATGTACGTGACGAAGCGGCGGATCTCCACATTGAGCCGCCGTATTTCTTCGTCCGCACGGAGCAGCTTGAAGTGCTGATCCATCGCGGCTCGGCCAGCGGGCTGTGCCCAAAGCTCCCCGCGTATATCCTCTCTTCTCTCTCAAAAGAAAAAAAATCTCTAGTTTAATGGTCTGACTAGGGAGTGTTGAATCAACAACCGGACCCTCAGCCAAGTCCGTGTTATTTTCAAGTTCAACTGCGACTCGCTGAGTCTTTATATTTGTTTCCTACTCTACATCCGTGATCTATCTTCTCGTTCGACTCATTCCAGTACTCGTATCTAGATACACGATAGCCACTTTTATTTCGGTAGTTAGTATTTAGACGCTTCGGACTTTGTACGCACCTCAGACGTTGACTTCGCTTCTCAACTCTGAGGTGCTTATTATATTATTAGTCAACTTACAACAGGGAGACTACTTACACGAATCGGCCCGTGTCTGGCAGGCCGTGTAGACCGGGTCGTTGGCAGTGAATAATGCCGTTTTTAACAATGGTGGTAGATATCAACATGTACATGCAATCTATGTAGCCCGAAAATTCAGTCTCGAATATTGAATAAGGTAAAGAAGACCTTTCATTCAGTCTCGATAGCTTCCCGTGACGTAACATATAGTCCCCAGACGCTGTTCTATAGATCATGAAGTTCATCGGCCCGCTCCAACACCTCATCCGCAATCTGCCCGTCTGATGCCGCAAAGATATCAAGCAACTTCGGGAACACACCAAACAGATACGCAGCGACCGGTGCCGGCTCAACCAGCACAGCGTCTTCACCTGTAGGGCCTTCAGTGTGAACCCCCTTTCAGCCTCCGTGGCACGTCCCTGACGGGAACGAACAGCGCGAGGTCCCAGCAACATCGTACGACTGTGCGCAGGCCACGGAGGGTTACGCGGGGAGGAAGGTACATGGTATGGGTGGCCCCGCAGCTGGAGGTGCTGTATCTGTGCGAGAGCTTCGACTGCGGCGTCGTCGAGATCGAAACCAGCGGGAGGGGCGAGGTCGAACTGCGGAGGGCGCGGAAGCATAACAAGCGCCGCAGGGCATCGAACTTGATGAGATAGCCCGCCAACTGATCGTGAGGCGGAACGGTGGCGAAGGTGTCGAGATGAAGTGAAGTGAGAGTCGAGGCGTTGCACTGCGTGGCGAGGACATGATAAATCTATGCCATCTCTGTGGAGGTTGGGGTCCACCTGAGGTATCGACGAGGAACCAAGCGTTCATTGCCAGGAATTGCGACAGAAACGGGTGTGTTACGCATGCAAGGCGAGTTTGGACAGCCGCAGAAAAACTGGGGTGTCTGCAGCTGTAGCTTGGAATGGAGCGAATTCGGGTCTATCGTGGATTATAGGCGACTCAAGCGCGGGTAACTGGGCGAGATGGTCGAACGCATCTTGATTGACGGAGGGTAATTCCAGTCTTTCAAGATGAGTCAAGGCGCAAACCATTATCGATGGCGCTGGCGCTCGTTGAGCTCTGGATTGGCGAAGACGGTTAGGGATCTCAGTTGCGGACATCGGATGGGCAGCATCGGAAGAAGGGAAAGATGTGCCGGCGTCGATATATGCCTAGGGAGACAGACTCCAGCCGAGGCCCTAGAAAAGGACGCACATACGAGAAGCACGGCAAGGTGTACACTCCAGCTAAGTGACTGCAAATTGGCTCCACAGTGAGCGAGACGTAAAGCATTCGAATACGGGCGACCATTTATCCTCGTCCACATCGCACGTGTAGTAGTTCCAGGCATTAACGCGTTGCGCGTAGAAGTGGAGGTGATTCCAGTCCTGGGGTTTGACAGCTTGCCGTGCACTCTGTGATGAGGAAAGGTTACCTGGACGGTTCTGGATATCTCGGGGGCGGTGCGCACCGCATAAAAGTCTCTCACAAATTTTATAATCTCCCAGAGATTATTGGGCACGCAGGAAAGTGCATTGACCAGCCTACTGTCGGACCACAGACGGTCCAGAGCCGGTTCGCTGAAGAAGCGGCATACGCGAGCAAGAGAAGACAGGCCCTTCCGCGAGTCGATGGGACCCGACTTCCCAGCAGATAGTCTCGAGGATCTTCAGAGTTTCGTGCAGGAACTTATCATGGACGTAACAGAAAGATAGGTGTCATCACAAGCCAAACAATCACAAATGTTGTCACTGCCACCGGCCACTCTTCCTTCTTTCCTCCATCCTTTGCAGACAGAACGGACTTGGTACCGACCACGGTTATCGTCAAATCTATAGGTTGACCTGACTGTTCCAGATGGATAGCAATCTCTCCCCGAGCGAAGACCCTGTGACGGATGGCCAGTTAGAAATGACGCCGCGACCAACGCGCGCAGAGGGCTTGTGGTTCGATGATTGCGGGCTCATCATTCAAGCCGAGACCACAATTTTCCGTGTTTCCAGCGCAATGCTTGGCATTCAATCTCCAGTATTCCGGGATATGCTTTCCCTTCCCGCACCTAAAGACGCGGACACGTTGGATGGTTGTCCCTTCGTGTTTCTACCTGACACCGCAGCAGATGTGGCCTATTTTCTCCGCGCTTTATTCTACTATAAGTGAGTTCCGTCTTCCCTATTCTCCTTCTGTTACCTGATCCCGACACTAGCTTTTTTGAACCCTTTCCAGCGTCAACGACATTGCCTATCCTCTCCAGTGTCCTGCGAATGAGCCACAAATACGAGGTTGACGCCCTACGGAAGAGAGCTTTGACCCATCTTTCGCATGCGTATCCAATCAAGCTTGATGAATGGGATCGACTACCTCGCAGCCTACCATCCTGGTTTCGCGAGCCCGCTAAAGAGGATCGGGACATGGTTGTCGCCAAAGTCGCACGCCAGGTGGGTGTCGATTGGATTCTCCCCCGCAGTCTTCTACAGGATATGCGAGTCTTCCTTCGAAACAACTATTATTACCGGGGGCTACCTCAGCAATGCGGACATAATCAATTGCCTCAAGGGCCTGCGCTATCTGGAGACAACCGGCGCCGCCGACGTTCTAGATTTTCTGTGGGGTCCGTACGATTGTGCGGACTCTGTGGACTGTAACACGTCGAGACATCACATGCACCGCGAGGGAGAGAAGAGGAAGAACTACGACCCTGAAAAAATCAGTGTCATGCCGCTCGAGTTGTGGCAGGGCGTCGACTGGGGCTATCTTGACGTATGCGACGATTGTCTTCCGGCGATGACAGCTGCCCACGAAGCTGCACGACAAAAACTTTGGGACGGCCTGCCCAAGATCTTCGGGCTTCCCGATTGGAGCAAGTTGGAGGAAATGAAGGCAGAAGCGCTGAAGTGATGGGCAAAACGGGTTAGTCTTTCCTTTCTAGCAAACAAGCTCTATCCCTGATCACAGGTGTGTCTCGCAGCGGCATTTCCTCTTTTTCTCGGATGCAGTTGTTATATTTTATCTTAATGGTATCAGAGGGTCGTATGACTGTTCCTTCCTGTTTTTCTCATTCCGTGCACTGGAACAAGATATAGGTATTCAAATTAAGGATAACCGGAATGCGAGTGGCACTTGGCGAGACAATGTGTGGATCTGGTAGGTCCATTCGCTTGACCGATGTATAGCGTACGACAGCACACCCAGCATTAGCCTTGGCAAATGCTTGCTCAGGGTTTGTATTGATGCGTATGCGGTCGAGTGCTTATCTTTCTCATTTCAGGGGCACTTCGTTTTCCAGAAAAATGGTAAGGATAAGTCTGTTAATATGACGAGAGCTATTCTTTCTTCCTCCTTTCCAGATTCCCGTCTCGTAGAATATTAATATCCTCAAAATGCTTGATCACAGGGTCGACTGTCAGCAGAACGAAAAATTTCTGGCCAATCTCCAAGCTGCAAACACAGCGCAGGTGGCACTTGTGGATTCCGGAATCGGGTGGAGCCAGACTTGAGGAACCGCATGCAGCGTCCACCGCCCCTTCTGCTGCCCCGTCATTTCCTCCCCACGATCCACTGTTAGAGTTGACTATGGAATAGCTCTCGGAGCCGTACTTGCGGTCCTGGTCGGCTATCGCTTCCTCAGTCGGCGGAGTACCATCGGCAAAGTCGCAGGCCCACCGTCCCCGTCGTGGATATTCGGCGTGTTGTCTATTTCATTCCATCTATCTCTGACCCACACATTCAGGACATAGGCGCCAACTGTGGCTTCCCGCTACGTACGGTGAACATGATTTCAGATGCTTCAAGGTGTGCGGACCAATCTACCGCCTTCAAGGGTTCTTCGGAGTTCGTTCCCTTAAGAGGCCTCGTTCCTCAATCCTTGCTCCTATTGGTTCTCTAGGAAGACCAACTTATGGTCTCTGACCCTCTCGCGTTACGGTATATTCTGAACAGCCCGCACTTCGGAGCGCCACCCATGGTGCAGAGTATGGTGGAATTGGTGTTTGGAGGTTCAAGTCTCATGGCGCTCAGAGGCACGTATTCAACGACTATTTATTCGCTGCGCTGAAAATGCTTTAGGTCAAACGCACAAGCGTTTTCGGAATTAGTTCAATACGGCATTCAGTGCTGCTGCTGTCCATGGCTACCTTCCGGTCCTTCACAAGGTCGCACAGGCCGTACGATGCATCGACAATATTGATCTCACTCTCCTGACGTCGGGTTCGGTCCTTCTAGATCATCCAAGGAATAGAAGCAGCCGATACGGTGTCGATTAATATCGTGCCTCTCCTCAGCACTGCGACGCTTGCTGCGATAGCGCAAGGTAACCATGCTGCACCGTAGATGTTCACGAATTACTTTCATGAAACACGTCACAGCTGCGTTGGGCTACCTGATGGAAGACTTGGGGAACGAGTATGTGATCGCAAACGTCCAGATAATGTGCGTCGTCTGAAATCTCGCGCTACAATGCTGAGCGAACAACCTTGTAGAGCCGGCGCATCGAATCAAGTTGCGAGTCAAATCTTCATCGGCCGATACATGCCAACGCGGCTTCTGCGTGCGGTGACTTCCCTGCAAAAACATTCCAGGACTCCCGGATGGCGCAAGACCTTGCCTATGGACTTGGAGCGAAAGTCGTTCAGGAGAAGAAGGATTTGGCGCGGTGCGGACTTGAGGTTAACGATGCTATCTTCGGCATGCTTCGTGGGCAAGATCCCTTTCCTCTCTGGGGTGTGTTGTTAACATGCGGCTTCAGTTTATCCGGATCGCTCGGATATGACGCGGAAGCCACTGACTGGCGAAGAAATTGTCTCTCAGACTGGGACTATTATGATAGCAGGTAAGAATGGTCATTTTTCATCATGCACTCTTAATTGCGCGTTCCGATGCAGGTCATGAAACTACGGTAACTACTTTAGAACACCTTGATGAGTTCTCGATTATTCTTCAGACGAGTACTCTGGCATTTGGCCTTATGGAACTGGCCAAGGATGTGAAACTCCAATAAATGCTCCGCGCTGAAATCCACTCGATGCTGTGGAAATTTACTTTAAAATGAATGTTTTCATAGGAGATGCTGAGATTTTACCGGTCACCAGCATTCACAGAACGCATGGCCCTCGATGGTACGGTCATCCCTCTGTCTCAGA
Organism: Mycena venus; assembly: GCA_014462655.1. Classification (NCBI taxonomy): domain Eukaryota; kingdom Fungi; phylum Basidiomycota; class Agaricomycetes; order Agaricales; family Mycenaceae; genus Glaucomycena; species Glaucomycena venus. Next base: position 10,177,906 of record JACAZI010000003.1, read on the forward strand.
GTAAGTATCGCCACCTCAACTGGAGAACAACTTGAAATCGCTCAAATACCTGTGCGCAGCGGTCAAATCATGATAGCGGGGACTGCATCGCATCATCGGTCCGTAATTGATAGTGCTGTTGTCTCAGATGTCCTGTCGACGCGAGAATGTAGGCTCGAGTCGCGCCGGAGCGGGGAGTCGGGGACGCACATGAATTCAAGCCATCTCGCTGGATTGAGCCGGGCACTGTATCCAAAGGCGAGTTAACCCTGAAATGCGGAGTGTTGTAGAACACAGTTGTCGCGCAGGGAAGCTGCACGCCAAGGCGCACCCAAGAAGGAGATGCAGACGAGATGTCGCCTCGGATTGGGCAAACACGTGACCGCATCAGCATCGCCTCATTTGATGCGGCCTACTGCCTAGGCGCACTTCTCCGCTGTTGCCACGTCGCCACGATGCCGACCCAGGTTGCACAGGAGCTCCTCGACGCCATCGTTTCCGACCTGGACGCAGAATCACTCAAGGCGTGCTCTCTGGCCGCGTCTTCTCTCCGCAATGCGAGTCAGCGCACACTCTTCCGCTCGTTGACACTGGGCAAGAGAGGCAACGGGTATCCTCCAGGTTACGGAGCGGCACTATGTGTGCTTCTCAAAGACTCTCCACACGTTACCCAATACATCAGTCGTCTGGTCATATACACTCCACTTTTATATCTTAACAGATCGGCCGAAGAGCTCCCAAATATCGGTGTTGCTCTCAGTAAGCTCGTCAATGTGCGCCAGTGCACCATCCATGGGAATGGCTCTCCTCGATTTTACTGGCAGCAGCTCACCCCAGAATTCTCTTCGATTTTCCTCGACTTCATCGCGCGGCAGGCCCTGCGTGAGCTGCATGTCACTTCTATGGAAGATATTCCGCCCCCTGCTTTCGTGCGACTTATCACCGCAGCCCCTCTGCTATCCTTTTCATTCGTCTCCATAAAGGACAGCGTCGAGCATTCCCCCATGATCGTTCCCGCCAATGGGTCTGCTATCAAGACATTAATCCTCGACACGGAAGCCTTGACCGTATCCAAATACTTGGTTCGGTCAGAATTTACTCCCTATATTGCGACTTTACGCCACCTGGGGACTATATCAGACGATGTAAACAACAATAAGCTCATTTCCTCGTCCACGCGGACACTCCATCACCTTCGTCTATATTTCCCAGGTGCGTTCTCCTGCACCATTCCAAGCAACGTTCATATATCTGTTGAACAGGTCCCCAGGCTGCGGCTATTCGCCTCCCATCGCTACCTGCCCTCCAATCCCTCGAACTTTCTACCGCTTACCGTTTCCACGGCCAGGCATGGTTCCTTTCCACGATCTACTCCGTCGTCAACCGAACGACAACCCCCTTGCTCACGGAACTCATTCTCACCCTTTTCCCCATGGCACCCAGAATACCCTGCTCGCAACCCAAGAACATACCACACCACTGTCTCGCAAACTGCCAGACTGCCGCCTATCGGTCAGATACCACGGGTTCTGTCCCCGATCCCGTCTTCCTCAACGCGCTAGATGCGACGCTCGCCGAGCACCCTGCAGGTCCGTCCGTCCGTTGGCGTCTCACCTGCATCGACGACGATATACCTTCGCCGACTTCATGTCGGCGATGCAGCGCGGCATGCCAACGGCTGACGCGAAAGGGGCGCCTCGTCGTGCAACAGTATGCGCGACAGGGTGGGGTCGTGAACGGACTGCCATATCCATTGTGTTTGTGTCCGCATTGCCGTGTTGATGTTATCTCTCATTTCATCCTTCTACAGCTCCTCGTCCATCGTGAAGGCCCGTGAAGCGGCCTCGCAACCTCTTCCCAAATTCAAATTTTAGGGGTTAAACTTTGAATGAAGGGTTCATACCTGGTGAGCAGAAGAATTGGAGTTGGTGTGAATGCGGCATTGACGCGGCAACCGTGACCACGGCATGAGAGCGAAACCTGGACGAAAGGGAAAAGCCCGGAAAAAAGTTGTTGGGGGAGTTTGAAATGGAGGCGTATTTTTATATGCTGAGGGTGATGACGAGTCTGTGGACTCGACGGAAGTGACAGCTGATATATATTAGCCCACCTCTCATCGAAAGCTTTTGTACGACCCCAATCACAATCCCTCGAGCCGCCATTATCAAGTTGCCCATAAAAAAACATGGCCGTCCTTGGGCCGTCCCACGATAGATGTGGCAATTGGCTGGTACGAGCTCATAACCAGGTAACATGGTCGCCCGCTCAGGTACTGTAAAGGAGAGTAACCACCTCCCCCGCCGTAACACAAAGTGGCCAGAGCAGGGGGTTCTTGCTGCACTCCGATAACATAGTGCATCCTCGCGCGATCCGGAACAGCATGTGGGTATTTGAAACGACCTAGAAAATTGTAAATCTAAACAAGACGAACCTCTGCTTCGCTCCAAGATCCAGAGCGTGAAACGAAGGCTATTCCAATTCTGCGGAAACCAAAGAATGGGAGCGCCACAATTACTTCGGTAGGAAATCCACAATGGATCAGAATGAAAGGAAAAAAGGATGGAAGCATTCAGAAAAGAGAATCAGAGCTGCCAGTAAGCTATGAGGCCACACAGTCAGAAATAGAACCAGAATTCAAAATGGGAGCTCCGAAATACAAAATAAAAATTGTGGATTCGAGCGCCGGCGCCACAAACCAATGAACAGGGAGGACCGATAATCCGAAGTATGAATATGTCCATGGGCGAAGGTTGAAAGAATGACAAACATCTGAGAGTAGGAAATGTTCGCAGCACACAGGTCAGGAAGTTCGCATTGACAGTAGGTACGATCCCGGCTAGAGAACCCCGAATGCTTCGATGGCAGGCGAGATGAGAAAACCCCATGAAAGTGTTGGTCGAGGAAATGGTTTTGCCCATGGCAGCACCACCCACCTCCAGTTGCTGCTTGGGACTGGTGTCTGGTCTGGATCATCTTGGAAACTGTTGGTTGCTCCGGTGAATTCAGATTAGTCTAAGAGAATTGATTTCAGCAAGAATGTGTTAATCTATGCATGAGGGAAGGGAGGGAAGAAATGCCAGTGTGAACGAAAGGCGTGTGCTTGTTATGTCTGGGAAGATTGTGTGGCCCTCCGGAGCAATTGAATTAATCTGCACTGCGGACAGCAGCAACTACTGCGATCTACTGCGTGAACTGCGTGCTGTGTTTCAAAGAACTGCGCGCTGGTCACCTGTTCCGTTGCAAGATGAAAAGGTTGCGTTTTAAAGCACGAAAAGTCGAAGCTGAAAGGTGTTAATCAAAGAGGAAGAGCGAGGAAAAGCAAAAGGAGGATATGGGGAAATAGCACAGCAAAACGAGTAAAATCTTAAAGAACGGTCAATCAATTAGTACTTTATTAATTAATCGCGAGGTAGAACAATGACAAAGAACACCGCCACCTGCGTCTCTTGCTTCTTTCCTTCATCCTCGCGGCTAAAACACGACAATCCGGCTGCCGCCGACTATGGATGACAAGTTTCAGCGCAACTTTTGTTGATATTCAGTCTCGCATATGGATATTCCACGGCTGGTTCGTTCCAAACTATGCAGTTCAATCCGGTGGCCACTACGACGGTGACCTTGGCGTATCTCCTTTATACTGTGCAATTATGGGCTCTGAGTCCACGCCGATTACCCACACTCCGTTTTCCGAGTCTCGTTGGTCGGGCGGTTCTGCGACAATATCTCCAAGAATGACTCACCATCCTTTTGCTCCGCTCCGCGTTCCATGCGGCTGAGATAATCTTCGAACCACCCCCGCGGCGACCCCGAATCATAAAGCTATTTTCTCCTGCAAGTGGCGTCTATCGAAAGGATCAATGTCGGCCAGGGGAAACCGCGTTATCGACCTTGACCCTCAAATTTAGACGGTGCGGATGATGCCCATCCTAATATCCATGCACCACCGCCCCGACTGTTTGATAGCCGACGAGACATCGACACAAGCTCGGATGTTCTTCCCGCGGGCAAATTCAAAGTACGATGTCCCCACGAGCCGCCAGTAAACTGACCCCCCGATATATTTCGCGGCATCCTATCGTCAATCTGTGCACCACACTTACCTTGACGCCTTACGCATGGAAGCAGGTCTTCTCGACTTCTTGTGAAGATAGCACCTGATGCTGTGATCCAGGTGATCATCTCCTTGTGGGCAATGGAACTATATATAAAGGGCCACTGTGTCGCGTCCCCAGCAAACGAGATAATCTCGCTATCTTCTTGTCATGCTGCTTCTGTCCTGGGTCGCGTCCCTCTCGGCCATCTCGTCTGTCCTTGGCGTGAAAAGCGCGGGGCAGATCCCTATTCGCGAGGGTGTGATTGGCGGTGTGGCGACTACGAAAGCGCCAACAGTTAAGGCGGAGACGTTGCAGCCGTTTGTGACCACGCCGGGCGCACTTCGTGTAGTGGAAAACTCGGGTATCTGCGGTACGCCTAATTTCTGAATTAAATAAATATGTGCTGCACTGATCATGAGATCAACAGAAACAACTCCCGGCGTATTCCAAGCATCGGGATATGGGGATCTGACGTCTACGAAAAGCATCTTGTTCGTCAAATCCTCGGTGTTTCCGTGCGAACGACTATATTCAAGTGATATACAGCTTCTGGTACTTTGCTGCCCGGAACAGCCCCGCAACCGCCCCGCTTTCTCTGTGGTTCAATGGCGGCGTGAGTACATCACACTCTTATTTTGCAACTCTCACCATCAGATCTCACCCATGCTAATGCATTTCTGTATAGCCCGGCAGCTCCAGCATGATTGGTCTGTTGCAAGAACTGGGCCCTTGTAGGATCACTAACGACAGCTCCTCCGTGACGCTGAACCCCTTCTCGTGGAACAACAATGCAAACGTGCTCTTCATCGACCAGCCTGTCGGTGTCGGCTTCTCGCACGGGACCGAGAGCGTTGGGACCTCGCAGGATGCAGCGGCGGATGTGTGGACGTTCCTGCAGATCTTCCTGAAGGACTCGAGGTTTTCGAACCTCGCTGCTAACGACCTCGCTATTTGGACTGAATCGTCAGTGCCCTTTATATTTTAAATTTTAATTCGGCAGGTGCTGAGACATAGTTGGCAGGTATGGAGGCCACTATGGACCAACGTTTGCTGCGTACTTCCTGTCTCAAAATACTGCCATCGCCGCGGGAAGTGTCAGCGGGTTGCATCTCAATCTCAAGACTTTGGGTGTCGGCGATGGATTGACTGTTGGTGTTTTGTTTGAAGAGAATATTATCTCGTCTTACCATCGCCAACTCACAGGACCCAATCTCCCAATACCCAGGCTACATCACATACGCAGGATCTAATCCCTATCACCCGCTCGTGTCCTCCACGGTGATTGCGAAGGCCAACACGTCTTGGAATACCGCCACCACCGGATGCAAGGCTCGCGTACGTGCTCTACCATTCCCTTTGAATGATGAATGAATGCGGTCGTGCAGATTACAGCATGCAACAATGGCGGCTCGAATTCTGTATGCTCCGCCGCGCAAAGCTTCTGTAACAACAATATTCTGTCGCCACTCGTTGGCAACTTTGATGTGTCTTTTATTTCCTCCTATTATGTTCTTTGGCCACTGAAATATGATGAATAGGTCTACTACGTCCCCTCGGGATCAAACGACCCCTACCCGCCCGACATCACCTCTTATCTCGCGTCTGTGCGCACCAAGATCGGGGGGGAGGTTACGTGGCAGGAAACGAACCTTGATGTGTACGATAACTTCGCGTCCACTGGTATGCTCACGATATCTGTTTCGTCTTTGGTACGTACTGAAGGACATCCAGGCGATTGGATGCGCAGCTCTCTTCCGGACCTCGAGCTCGTTATCAACTCCGGCGTTCGTGTTCTGATATACGACGGCGATGCGGTGAGGTATCTCGCTGCCGATGCTTCCAATTTTCTCAAACCCTGGTCAGGATTACATCCTCAACTTCAACGGCATTGAGAACATGGTGGGGCATATTCTGACTACTCATTCCGATGCTCTCTAATTCCAATGGTCAGCTCGCAACCCTCAATACGAAATTCAGCACGCAGTTCAACCAGCAAGTATTCGCGCCATACAAAGTCAACGGGTTGCTCGCAGGACAGTTCAAGAACGCTGGCACATTGTGAATTTATTCATTCTTCATTCAATTTACCGCCCACTTGGGCTGATGATTAATTTATTCTAGCTCCTACGTTCGTATCTACGGTGCGGGCCACGAAGTCCCTGCGTACAAGAACGGGTCCCTTGCGGTGGGACAGGCGGCGTTCCAGTTCTTTTCGCAGATTATGGCTAACCAGTCTTTATCCTCGACGTGAACACCGGGTAAAAATTGGGAAGTATTTGTACGTGGTACAGCGGGTATTCGAGATCGATATATCAGGGAATTAAATTGTATTCAACTCGTTCGATATGGTGCTTCAGGTCTTCTCGTTCAAGCCGAAGACGAGATAAGCACAAAATCAATGGTCCTCCTCTTGCCTCCTACGTTCATCATATCCGTCAGCGGAACGGGACTTGCAAACCCATTCCATCACCTGTACTTTATTCACCACACAGACGTCGACCCAGTCCTTCCAACTCCCACGGATACAAGACTCACGCGCGCAGAGAGCCTTGCGGGCTGATCATACGGGCGAAGAAACTCTCTTTCAGATTTCACGGGATTTTGTTGTTTCACAGTCTCCCGTGTTCCGTAAAAAAGATACCGACATGATGGATGGGTGTCCTTTTTCGTTCTGCTTCCCGACAAAGCGGAGGATGTGGCGGTCTTCTTGAAAGCCCTGATGTTTTACAAATGAGTCCCGCCGCCATTCACGAATACGAGTCCAAGGCTTCTTGGCACGAAGGGCTTTTGACCACCGAGCAGCCCAGCATGCTTAGTCTTGCCCGCGAACTAGATATCAACTAGATTCTCCCCATTGTGTTTTACCGAGTCTGCGGATTTTCATGGGAGCGCAAACGGCTCGACGCACCCCTCAGCATCGATGATAAAGTCCATATCATAGCGGCCCGTCGCGTTGTGGAAGGTGCTTGGGCAACAAGGATGTTAGACCTTCTGTGGCCGGATCCGGTTGGCGGCTGCGACTCCCTTGAATACTGTGCTAGGTCGAAGGTTGAATGTCGTCAGGCCGCGGAAAAATGGCGTGACCGCCTGCCTGAGGATAAAATAGCGTTGCCGTTGGAAGTATGAGTGGCTAGCGAAGGCAATGTTTGTGCGCCGTGTACGACAACCACGACGTATGTGCACCGAAAGGCAAGACAGATGTTTTGGGATCAGCTCCCTGGGCTGTTCGGACTTCTACAGTGGAGTGAGTTGGAAGCGAGGAAACTGGAAGCCCTCACGAGATCCTCGACATAAAGTATCACTACGTTCTTCTTGGTTTGCAGAAACCTTTGGATATGACTATCTGCTCTAGTTATCCCAATAGCATTGCCACTCGAATGAGGATTGTGTTATGCTATGTGTTCCTTTAACTATTCTCAACATCTAGATGCTGTAGCCTCCGATGAGGCCATCTACGTGCACTAGAGTACTAACAGCCATCGATTCGGGCTTGGGCCATGCAAAAATGTTCGCCTTGGCTTTTCGTTACTTTTTTGATTCCGTTTGCAAAAATTTCCGGGAGTATTCCATTTATGCGTTTCTTTGCCTCATTCCAAAAGCGGACGTCGGGTATCTCCGGCCGACCTCTTCCCAAATTCTTTGTGCCGGAATTACCCACCGAGAATATGCAAGTACAAACTCGCTGGAACATGGTTCCAGAAATTTCGCTGGCGGCGGCTCTGTATGGAACGTTTAAAGCCTCTTCTTTCATGATCTGATTTCGGTTGGATTCGACACTCGATGACACACTGATCGCGGTTTGTTTGCTGATGCGGGCTCAGGCTATGCGCTCTCCCTTTCCCCACGACCACATATGAGTGAACCGGTCTTCCCAATGGAACTGGAGCGAGAGATCTTCGAAACGACTGCCCTTATGCACCCCAAAGCAGGTCCGACCCTTCTACGAGTCGCTCGCCGCGTTCTCGTCTGGTCAATTCCCCACTCTCCGAGTAACGCTGATCTGATTTGGTACTACAGGATCGAACCTCTGCTCTACAGAATCGTCATCTTGAATAGTCAAAACGAGAAAAAGTTCCTACCGCTTCTAATTGCGATGGAATGCAAGCAACCGGAGTTCTTTCACGCCGTACATCACCTCGCAGTGTGGTACTATCGTGAGATGTGTACGGTGGAGGAATTGACGCGGCTCCTGACACTCTGCAAACGAGTTGTCGATCTATCCTTCGGGAACTTGACCGATCCCGATCTTCTGCCCATTATCGCAGACATGCCTCTCCAGCGGCTATCCCTGTCTCTGCAGGAGTTGTTCGGCAGCTCGCCGGATCTCAAACACCCATTATTTGACTCTGTCACGCACCTCGATATCTGTGATAGAGCGGATCGTGGCGCAGCGATATCACTCGCCTATGCACAGATTCCTGCGCTGCCTGCTCTCACCCGTCTGGCTCTAGAGTTTCACGTACCAAAAGAGGTCGCACTGACGCTGCTAGAAGAATGCCCCCCGCCTGCAGCTTCTTCTTGTGCTTTGGCCCCCCCTCCTGCGACGATCTCTACCAGGAGGCGCAGGTTCCTTGTGTCCACGACGTGCGTTTTGTGATCGGACTCCTTGACGACTACTGGAAAGATTGGGAGGTTGGCGCGAAGGGGTTGCCGGATTCTTGGGCGCAAGGAGATGATTTTGTTGCTCGGAAGAGAGAGGGGCGAATCGAACGTGAGGTTTCGTGCTTTTTTTCATTTCACATTTTTAAGGACTGTTTTAGCGACGCGTTATTGGTGGTAACATACGCCAAACTCCGTATCGCATTCAGTAATTGTACTCTGTGGCCATCTTACGCCGGTCTATTCCCGTTCCCAGCAGGATTAGACTCCGGGTTGGAACAATAATTAGTATGGACCTCAGACTACAAGCAGCGAGTCAGAGATAAATGAAAGGAAAATAGAACGAGAAGCTCACCTCAGCGTTACAAGAACGATTGGGTTAATACAAACTTCGAGCCATTTAAATACGAGGTCCAGAAGACGATAGCTCTATAGCATTGACACTCTATCCCTGTTATTTAGGGCCTACTCTTTCAACGGGTTGATGCCGATCGGTGCCGAGATCCAACTATGTAAGCACATGATCAATACTCCCACGATAACCCCTTGACTCCTGTCCTTTGTCTCCGCATAGCAGAACGGGAGTTGCATACCCATTCTATTCCTGGCACTTCTTTCACGACCGCATGGACACCAACGCAGCCATTCCAACTCCTCCGGATGCAGCCGGACTGACGCGTGCCGACGGCCTGTGGTTCGAGGATTGTGGAGTGATCATCCAGGCCGAGAAAACCCTGTTCCGCATCTCACGGGATTTTCTTTGCATCGCAATCTCCCAACTTTCGCGACATGCCGTCTCTTCCTCCATCAAAAGATGCCGATATGATGGATGGATGTCGCCTTGTTCTGCTGCCTGACAGCGCCGAGGACGTGACTGTTCCTGAAGGCTTTGATGTTCCCCAGGTGCGTTAATACACGTATTCATTCAATGCACTTCTCAACTTCACTCAGTTTCTTCGAACCGTACCCTGCCCCCACCAATCCTTCAATTCTCACCGGCGTCCTCCGCATGAGCCATAAATACGAGGTCGATACATTGCGCAAGTGCTCTCGTTCATATCTCCGCCTTTCACCCAACTACACTCCAATTTGACATGAGTACGAGGCTTTGGACACCAAACCTAGACCTCCTTGGTTTGCTGAGCTTGTAGGGCCCCATTTTCCTGTGGTCACTGTTCTTGCCTGTGAACTCTCCATCGATTGGATACTCCCCGTGGCCTTTTACCGAGTCTGCGAGTTCACAGTTGGACGCACCATTCTTGATTCGCCGCACAGTCTTGATGACAAGGCATGCTTGATGACCGCCTGTCGGGTATTGGAAAGCGCTGCAGTTACCAAGATTCTAGAGTTTCTTTGGTCGACGCCTCCGCCCGACGAGTGCGACACACCTGCGGACTGTTATGCCTTGATGGTTCAGTGTCGCCGTGATGCCGAAGGATGGCGAGATCGTCTCCCAACTTCCGCGGCGATGATGCCACTTGACGTATGGGAGGCCGGGGACTGGAACAGGCTGGACGTCTGTGTGCAGTGTATGGCAAGCATGACGGCTGCGCATCGACAGGCAAAGCAGGCAATTTGGGACCAACTCCCGGAGCTATTCGAGCTCCCTGAGTGGAGCGAGTTGGAAAAAATCAAAGCAGAAGCTCTTGAATAAACCTTGAGGTGCGATCTCCTCTGTTTTTTCTTGGTTGCCTGAATCCACGTTCACTGTTACTCTCAGCATCGTAGAAGCTCTTGAATAAATCTTGACTCGGAGGTGCGATCTCCTCTGTTTTCTCGGTTGCCTGAATCAACGCTCACTGTTACTCCCAGCATCGTAGCTTCATGTTGATAACAAATTCGCTATATCGTGTATTTACGCAAGTTCAATCCATTCTGGCATTCTATCTCGATTTCCGCTCCGGTTCAGCCACGTCTGGATTTTAGTTCAATCCGTACACAACGGGGGAAACGCTGAAACGTCGATTCTTACCAGCCGTGGCCAAAAGAACCGCCTGAACGGTGAGTGCCGTCTCCAGATCTGAATACCAACAGCAGCATTTCAAGGTCCAATGCGGAGCGGTTCGCACCCGCTCGCAAAAGACCCTGGCGCGCAGTCATTACGCAAGGATCGCCCGATCGATTCGGGTTTGCGCCATGCGCTCATTGGTTCGGACTTTCTTTGTTTTTCTCACCGCCTTTCTGACTTGATTCACCCCACAGCCCTCGTCTTCGAACCAGAAATCACCCACCTGGAATCCGTATGTCCGGATATGCATGTACAACGAATTTCATCAATACATACTCGGCTCGCATGGCTCACAGACGCAGCACCTCCGGCACACAAACTCCTCAACAATACGCCGACAGCACCGTGTATCGAACATCCAAAGCGGAGCGGACGGCACCCACTACTCCCAGTAAGCCCACTCGTCGCACCGTGTAGTCGCTCGTTCGATTTGGGCTTGGACCATGGATCACGCAGTTGGTTTTCGGTTCTCACTGCTTCTCTTTCCCCTTCTCCCTCCGCTCTCTGATTTCTATTCCAGTTTCGCTATGGCTTTCCGAAAGGCCCGGCTAAAAAACTAGCTCAGAACCGAGTATGTTGAGCTGACTTTTTTCTTGCGGAATCCTTGAACTGAACAGCCGTTTGAAATCGCCGGACCTGCTCTACGGTGAAGCGGTTTCGCGACTGCGGAGCAATTTTGGTTCAATGCTTGGACCTGGCCTCGTCCCAACGCAGGTGTTTCCAACTTCTCGACATCACCCCATGAAACGGATTATCGTTGGCCCTGTGTTCAAAATTAAAATAACGGTCGGGAAAGGATCCTTGCGAATCGCGACACCGGTCTCTTCCAGTCTTGTGGAGCGCCATGCCTGGTCAGTGGCCCTGAACTCCTGCTAAACAATGGGACACGCGCGCGTACAATGATCTCAAGCCGTGTGATGTGGATTACCCGATATCTTGCGCGACTTGAGACGCACCAGCACAGCCTTAAATTGACCGTTGTCAACTTGTTGTTCACTTCGCCCATGCGTGCATGCGCCCCCACCTGATGCCGCGTTTCTCCCATATGCTTTCGATTGCTGAGTTGCTCAAGAGCGTCTATATTTATCCTCTCATCCCCTCCATCCGCGTGGCCCCTCGCAGGATAGAGCTCTTCTCCACCTCCGCCCGTGATATACTCCCGGTGCAAAAATAGCACTTCCCGACCATATATAATGCGGTCTTCGTCCCCCGACGCGGCATCCACCGCCTACTCGTCCAGCCATGCTCTTTCGGTGGGCCGCCCTCCTGGCATCACTGCCCACAGCCGTTGTCAGCCTCAAAAGCGCAGGTCAAATTCCCTCTCGGAACGGCGTTATCGGCGGTGTGGGGAACAGGACCGTGAAGGCAGAGACGCTGAAGTCGTTTGCGACGACGCCGGGGAAGCTGCGTGTGACGGAAAACTCGGGGATATGCGGTGCGCTCGTCGAGTTGGATCTTTCATGAAAATGCTCATTTACTCTGATCCTCAGAGACCACAAAGAACGTCTACCAGGCGTCCGGATACGGTGACCTGACCTCGAAAGAGAGCGTCTGGTACGCGTCCGTTCTAGCTCAGGCATATTCTCGCCGTTAAATAGCTCCTCTCAGGTTCTGGTACTTTGACGCGCGCTCGAATGCCTCAACAGCTCCCCTCACCCTATGGTTCAACGGTGGGGTGCGTCCATATCATCTATCGTCCCTATCTCTCCCCTCGCCTTACACCCTTCACAGCCAGGGAGCTCCAGCATGATCGGCCTGCTCCAAGAGCTCGGCCCCTGCCGCATTGCCAACAACAGCCGCAGCGTGACGCTGAACCCCTACTCGTGGAACAACGAGGCGAATATGCTCTTCATCGATCAGCCCGTCGGTGTTGGTTTTTCGCACGGGACGGAGAGCGTCGGTACCTCGCAGGAGGCTGCTGCGGATGTGTGGAAGTTTTTGCAGATCTTCCTTGCGGATTCAAGGTTCTCCCATCTCGCGGCGAATGATCTGGCAATCTGGACAGAGTCGTGCGTCCTGCTTTTGTGCTGTGGTGGAGAATACTAAGCAAAGAATCCCCAGATATGGCGGCCACTATGGCCCGAACTTCGCGTCGTATTTCCTCTCGCAGAACGCCGCCATTGCAGCGGGTACCGCGACTGGTGTAACACTAAACCTCAAGACGCTTGGAATTGGGAACGGGCTGACCGTGCGTTTCTTACACTCCATGTTCTCCGAGTCTGGGCGCTTACCTTGAGAGCCAGGACCCCATTTCGCAATATCCCGGCTACATTTCGTACGCTAACGCAAACCCGTACGAGCGCCTCGTCTCCACATCCACGATCTCACGCGCAAACACATCTTGGAGCTCCTCGAACGGGTGCAAGGCGCAGGTGGGTCTCTCTTTACCATTTTCTCACCTCCGTATACCAATTATCGTAGATCACCGCGTGCGGCAAAGGCGGCTCCAACTCCGTCTGTTCCAGCGCGCAGAGCTATTGCAATAACAATATTCTGTCACCGCTCGTTGGCGACCACGACGTGCGTATGCTTCACCAAATTCCCTTCTTTTAATTAACGATTCTCCCCTCCCCAGATCTACTACGTCCTCGCCGACTCCTCTGACCCTTACCCACCTGACATCACCTCATACCTCGCCTCCATCGCGGACGACATTGGCGCGGAGGTGACCTGGCAGATGACGAACGATGATGTGTATAACAACTTCGCTGAGACTGGTGCGTGGTTCTCCTGTGGATAATGTTTCCCGGTCAAAATTGATTCTATAGTTTCGCAGGCGACTGGATGCGCAGCGCGCTGCCTGCTCTCGAGAGCGTAATAGATGCTGGGATCCGTGTTCTGATTTACAATGGCGACGCCGTACGTTCTCTCTTCCCTGCCTTTCCAGCTGCGTCACCACACTCACCGCGCCTCATAGGACTTCATCGTCAACTACCAGGGTGTCGAGGACATGGTGCGCTTTCACCCTTCTTCGCTTCTTCTCTTTACTGACAATCCGTCCATCTATATCTATATTTATAATTGCAGTTGGCCGTCATGAGCACCAGATCGAGCACCGAATTCAACAAACAGACGTTCCAGACATACACCGTCGGCGGGCACGCCGCGGGCGTCTTCAAGACCGCGGGTAATTTCTCGTACGTGCGGATCGCGGGGGGCGGGGCATGAGGTGCCGGCATATAAGGTGAGTTCTTTCGTTCCTTTCATTCTTCGCCGTGTTCCGTTTTGTTATTTTTGAACGATAAACTAACGGAGTGACGTGTGCAGAACACGGGTCTCGCGGTCGGCCAGGCGGCGTACCAGTTCTTCTCGCAGACGATGGCGAACCAGTCCTTGTTCTCGACATGAGTAGGGGGAGGATATACGTTACGTAGATCAAACATTTCAAAGAACGATTGCATGGCATGGCAGAGGTTCAACATTGTAATTTTGACAGACTATCGCTATCCAGGTCGATTCTAGATGGCTGTTCGCCGAAAAGGCTCCTTGGTTTCTGACCATACACATTTGTAAAGGACAATGACAGAAGAAAAGCGAATCGTAGTCCGTTTTGTTCTGTGGGTGAATTAATAACAGTCGAAACAAGAACGTCACTGACTTACAGTTACTCCAGTGCTTCAGTCTTCAGGAGGGTCAGTTCATCCTAGTCTGGAAGGCCGAATATCTCGGGAAGTCGTTCCCATAGTGCTCACAGGATCATCTTGTACGTTGCCTTCATGTTGGAGATATATATAGGGAACCACGTTTGGAGGTGCGTCAAAGCCTCTTCGCTCCAAATTTCGGACTGTAAAAGCATAGTCATCCTGTATTGTCTCGAATTCTCGCCGTAAATTCGGGCTTTTGTTCTGGCTTTCGCGCAAACCGATGCAGAGTGACAAGCCGGAATCGTCCGCGAGAAACTCCAAAACACCGGATGCACCGGAGGTTTCCAGTCGCCAGATGACCGCCATGACGGTGGTCGGGTCCTTAGAGTCAAGTTCAGAACCGTCATCTCCTTTGATGATTTGATCTGTGGGGACGGAGACGCAGACACCTTAAAGACCGAGGCACAGAGATCTGGCGAGCGAGCAGAATGATATCGAGAAGTGGTGTGCTTTTGTGATGCCAGAATGCAAGGAAGCACTGCTGCGTACCCTTCCCCTTCCGGTGTTATAGGATAGAGTGCGAAAATATGGATGAGGGCACGTTTCTGCAAGTAGTCGACCTGATGTTTGTGGTAGAACGGCTTTAACATGGGGGAGGGTCGTGTCACCCGGATGGCACTCGAAGAAGCGGTATTCAATTAGTATCACAGGGATCAGATAATACACAGAACTTACTCGGAATATATCAACGCCTTCATAAAGTGAGACCCTGGGCACTATCCCGGAGACAGGCAAAAGGGCGTCCATCCAGCATGTCTGCCTCTCTCGGGGTTGGTATAGACAGAAATGTCTCGAAATATCGGAGATTGTAATGCGAGAAAGTCGCGGGAGACGCGAAACTATGTCCTCTGCGCCTAGTCTTTGCACTGACTTCCCACTGTTAACCTCGTTCTGAATGAATGATCCGCCCACAATCTTCAAACTACAGGCCCTCCGCACGCGTCAGATCTGGAATGGCGACCGGAGTGAGGTCTTAGCACATCACAGAGTAATAAATCGACCGCTGAAAGAGGACTGCGCTGGTGAGGTGGTGGCAGAAGGCAAGACGCCGGATGGTGGCAGTGATGATGTTTGTGGAGGCTTTGTGCTCGGCATTCATCGGCACTACATACGCGCACACGTGATCGTTGCGAATCCAGGAAATTCGCGTTGAACCGCACGTTCTGAACCGTCTTCCCGTCTATTCACATCCTTTCCTTTGTAAATCAAAAATGCCCACTATCTTGATAGTGAGTCCTAAAGCGCCCTAATGTCATAGAGTCTCTGCTAAATTTTGAATCTTTGCTTTTAAACAGGACTAAACTTCAAGTGCGGAGGTCAAGAGTTCGAATCTCCCTGTTTGCATTCTTTTGTTCCACTCAGCAAGACATCTGACCGAAAATGGCCGAAATCATGATGCCGTTCAAGCGATGTCAAAAATTGCCAGCTCGTTGCTTCTATATCTTCCATCTCGCCGTCCACCCACCCAGATTTTGCCGCTCATGTTTGCCTCTACTACACTATGCCGATGTTGGCAGACATTGGGCTTAGCCCCGTCTACGGCGCCGCAGCCCATTGCCGCGCAAAATCCTGCCTGAATCGTGGCCCGGAAGTTACGAGACATGCGTGAGAAGTCTTGGTGTCAACCAGAGGTGACCAGATCACATACGTACCTAGGTGGAGCGCGAGAATGGGCAGAGGAGACAGAAGGCGAGACGGTGGAGCAGGTATGAGTCTCGCAGCCCTTGTAGCGGGGATCGGCAACTTCCTGTCGACTTACGTCGGCAGGATGTCGGCAGGTGATCGAGCCATGTCCGGCCAATTCTGCCGATGCAAAGTCGACACAGCTTGGCAACGGGGATCTACATCGGATCTGTACGGATCGGGCCATGTCTGACAGGCTGTGCAGACAGGGCCGTTAAACGCAGTGAGATGTCAAAAATCCATCCGGGGTGGATGCCCAAATAAGGGAGATATCAGCCGGGCGCTTTGGATAGACGGATGTGAGGTGAATATTTATCTATAAGAAATCTTTGCGGCCTCTGGCCGCTACTGGAACTCAGGTGAGTATCAGGGAGGCAATGGGGGATGCGAGGTGGATACAGAAGTGTGGGGGTGCGGGGGGGATTGGCCGCCCGCGGCCGATTCGCTGAGCCGATGAGATGTCGGGAAAAACCGGGCTCGCGAATCGGGATGGACGCGGAGGCCAAACCCCGTACGCAGTGGATGACCGGGTCTTGAGGAGGAACTGACCCGAACAACCCACACGGAGCAGAGCTCTAAGAGCAGGGCTCGCGTGAGGGCGGTGGCTCAGAAAAGACCGGAACACCCCAGATGAGCGATGCAGAGTGTTATTATGGATAAAGTACATGTTATTATTCTAATCATCATTATCAAAATTGAGCGAAGAAGAGTCGAAAGGGTGCCCGTGGGTTGTAGCAAATTGTCTGATCTTGGAGTCCCATGCCGCGATGATGCGGGCCGGCAAAATCTGCTCGAGCCTGCGCCAATAGATAAGGAAACACAGCGACGTCCATCCTCCCAACTTCATGATAATCTCGGGTTCGACACCAGCGAGAAGTAGCTCGACAGATCCGCCGATGCGATAGCTGTGCCCAAAAACGGTCTCCAAACCGGCTGCCAGGTGGAGGCCCGTCGTGGTGCGTAGAAAATGATCTTTGGTCAGCGGACACCAGAGGCCATGTTCCCGGAATGTGAAAATGGGCGTGAGGGGGTGGGGGGGAGGTCGTTGATCACGAGATGGTTTTTGAAAGCCCATGCCGGGCAGAGGTCGGCGTCCTCGCCGATGATTTGAGTGAGGATGCACTCCCCGCCGAGGATCGTGGTGGTCTTCGTCCATATGATGTGAAAATCAACGACTTCGTGCCTGTTGACCGAGGCGAAAGAGGTGCGCGTGTCGCAGCAGGTGTCATGCTGAGGATCAAATTTGTTCGCAGATTTTATAGTGAGTTCGCCGGCGCGACGACAGCCCCAGTACAGGGCCGTCGCACACGACCAAACGGCAGCGCCAAAGCCCGAAGAAAGATTGAGGCCGGTGCGAACAGCTCGCGCTTGAAGGGGACGCCAGCGCGGTCTCCGGCCTTCTTGAGGGATGGAAGCCAGCCTTCATCGCCGTGCCACTCGGCGTCATTGAAAAGGTGCCAGAGGCGGAGGCCGTTCAGCCAGTTCCGTATGCACTTTCCCGAGCACGTGCCGAGCGCTTCCACGATGAAAGCAGCGAGAAGGAGTCGATCTGCGGGCATGCGCGCATTCTCCCCGATGCCGTTGCAGTCGCAGAACTGGTGATAGCGGAGTAGTCCCGCGCCGTACGTTTTCCCGCGTGGCCTCAGTTGTCGCTCAAAGTAGGCCCTCGTAGATCTTAGCTTGCAGCTCGTTATTGATACTCGCGTCGGCGAGGCGCTTGTGTATTGCGATGGAGTACAGCGAGGTCCATAATAGGACGCGACGGTCGGCTGGGACAAGTGGCCGATAGACACTTGGTGAGAGTTCGTTTCCTGCTCGTGGCTTTTGCGCTCGCTTGGGCGGGAGTGAGTGCTCCGCCGTAATCCTTGGGTTCGGACAGATGTCTGCGGGAATGAGGCTGCGGGAGCGTGGGGCGCGGAGGTTGTGGGCATCCAGAGTGTGGTGCTTGTGGAGATGGTGCCGGTCGGAGCGATGATGTGGAAGAGCTATTGAAATGTCAGCGTCGTGTCCTCGGGTGCGATTGCCCGTGCGTACGGATATGGGATTGCTGTTGATGTTACAGGTGCGGATGTATTGCGCGGCTCTGCGGGCGCGGCGCTGGGCACGTCAGGTGCGTCGACGAAAGATAAAGTCGAGAGGGAAAAAATGCTTGATGTTTTTGAGTGGGAGTGGCGATGCCAATGTGGCTCGACTCACCGTTTGCGGTTGGTATCATTTCTATGGGTATTGGGATGCGGTGGTGTGACGAGCGCGTTAGGCGCGGTGACAAAGGATAACGTTGCTAAAGAAAAAATGCGATTGCCGGATTGTGAGAGGCGGTGATCAGGTTTTGTAGGGTCTGGTTGAGCAGATAGTATCATGCTGTGGCCTGTTAGGATCGAAAAAAGAGTGTGTCCGCGATATATCTCACCTAGGCGACGCGGATGCAAATGGCGATGACATGTTGGAGTGATCACCAGTCTCCGTGGACGAAGAGTTCGGCGAGATCGTCAGGGAGCTCAAACTTCCGTTGTAGACGGTTGTGGAGAGGGAGGGAGCGGCCACGAGAGGGGGGGTCGGCCGGATTGAGTTTTGATTCGATGTAGATCAATTTTGGCACGATCATATGATCGGCTGCCAAAGCGTATGCCCGGCGTGCACAGAGGTTCATATGGACGTTCGGGCTACGGGACTTGGTGAGGGCTCCGATGGCAGCTTTGTTGTCAGAGTGTATCAGCAGGTGAATATCCCGATAGCGGAGCTGGACAAGGAAATGATAAAGGAGTTCAATGGCGATCGCCTCGAGCCAGCAAATGTCGCATCCCAGTTGTTTCCATCCCTCACGCAGTCTGAAAGAATACCATCGGCGGCCGATGACGATCCTGAGACCCCAGGATGTCGATGCGTCCACGTAGATGTGTTCGTCCCGCAGCGGGCCGATACGATGTAGTTGACGGTACGCCGAGGGATCCTGCAGGCGGTGGCGCCACCAGCGTAGCGTGTCAACGGCAGATTGGGATATGAAACGAAGGGCAGATGTGTTGCCCTTGTAGTGCGCCATCGCGTTCGAGAAGACAGCCAGGCGCGAGGTCCCGTCACGGTGTACGAAAGCGACGTGACACAACGTCCCGTGTATCTCTTGCAACTCGTGTAAGCAGAACTGCTGAGATAGCCTCGCGTTCTTGATCATGTCCTCGACGCGTGCCAGGTATTTGAGCCGTTTCGGGTCGGGTAGGGATACGCGCCGGCGCTCGAGGTCCCAGTGTAGACCGAGGAAGACCATCGAATCATCGTAACTCTTGCCGGACTTGGTGGGGTGCCACGGCGTGTTGAGGGTTGCGATCAGCGAGAAGGCAGCGTCGCGGTCGAGTCGGTATCGGAATCGGCCGTCGCTGAATGGGCCCTCGTTATTTGGGAAGCGTAGGTTTGCCAAATCGTCCTTGTAGCCAAGCGTGTCGCTGTCTTCGCCCGTTTCGGCTCTCCATATGTCGATGAGTGCGCGGCAGATTTGGCCGGCGTTGCTGCTGGCGGATGCCGCTCCGAAAGGGTAGCAGTGGTCGAGATAAAAACTGTCTTCAAAACCGACGACCAGGTAGGGTTTGTGATGGGGGAGGACAGGGCAGGTGCGGTGGAACGACTTGATGTCGAACGCGCATGCTTGCGTGCCTCGAGGAGATTTTGAGATCTGCAGAAATGAAATTGGATCAGGATCGAGGCTCGTTTGCGGATGACGTGACATGTGGATGGCAGAAGATGGATAGCGGATAGTATGATTGCAGGATAACATGGATAGCATGGATAGTAAATGGATAGCATTGGCTAGCGACGGATAGCAGGATAGCAGGATAGCCAGATGGCATTGGATAGCATGATAGCATTGGATAGCAAGATAATATCGGATAGCAGGATGGCAATCGTGGATAGTGGGATAGCAGGATAGCGAGGATAGTGGGATGGCTGGATGGCCGGATAGATGTTTCGATCATTGGATAGAGGGGATGCGCTGGAAAAGAAAAAAGACGATCCAGGCGAGGGAAAAGAGAACTCACCAATGTGGCCACGTCTAACGCAAAGTCGAATTTTGTCGGGAAATCCGCCTTGTCTATGAAGGAGTTGATGGATGGTGTACCCGATGCCTTGTCCTCCTTCGACAGGTGTCGGCACACGCGCTTCTTTGGCTCCACGCCCGGCCCTTGTTCCTGCAGCGCGACGATCATCGGCGAGCAGTAGAAAGGGCCCCGGCAAATCTCCTCCATCTCGGTTCGAGAGAAGGGGCCCGACATGCGACCCTTCTCGAGTTCCTCCTCCAAGTATTCGTGTACAACGTCGTGGTGTTCTTCAACTGATTTGTGATTGGAGATGATGATGGTCTGCTGTAATTTTGGCATTCGTCCGAGGGGGAAACCGTGCGTGAGATTGTTAACCAGATGAGGATAATGCTGCTTCAGGTTATGCTTGAGAAGGAGGCGGTGGAATTCCGAGGCGTTGTAAGGGTGGATTATGCGGTTAAAAAGTTCGTCGTAATCAGGTTTGCGAGTGCCAATTGGGAAGCAATGGTGTACAAAAGGTCGGAGGTCTGGGTAAGAGAGGTGGCTGCAGGCATCGATCTTCTGCGCATCAAGAAAGAATGTTTTAGGAGTGAAATCACTGGCGAAGACGTCCGTCGCCGAATCGCGCGCATCGCGAACTGGCAGAGACGGCAGGGTGGTCGCCACCGCAGAGGCTGCAGACGTGCAGTCTTTCGGTCGTGTGCCTGGTCTCGTCACATTTCCCGTTGCTACTGCAGTTGTATGCGATACAAATTTCTTTTGTTTCGTTGCCGCGGAAAGGTCTTGCCGTTCTGAGAGTGGTGCCCTCGTAGACTGCAAAGCAGGGACACCGGTCTTGGAAGTCCGTGTGGGTGGGCGGGTGTTCCCTGACTGTGTGCGGTCCTGCGCATACCAAGCAGATGACGGGTCGACGCTCGCATGGTTGGTCCCGAAAGTCCTCCCGTCCCTGGTCGCGAAAATTGTCGCGTCCAGGGGGGCCAAAAGGAGTCGCGTCCGCCGTTTCGGTCGTAATCGCAGTAATAGTCGCGTCCTGAGTCCCGTGCATAGTTGCGGTCGAGGGTCCGGCCGTCGTCCCAGTCGCGTCGCCAGTCGCGACCTTGGTCTCGGCGGTAGTCGTCGCGAGGCGGTGCCGAGCGTTCGTTCTTGGATCCTGAGGGCGGTGCCAAAGGCGCCGTTGGGGACGCCGTCATGGCTAGGTCAGCTATGCGTGTCGGACCAGAGGGGTAAAAGGAACCCTTCGCTATGCGCGTGGCGGCCTTGTGCGCATTCAGAACCATACCGATTTCATTACTCCAGTGCGGCTCGGAATATGCTCGGTTGTTGGTGAGAATCTTGTTGCGCAAGGACTTTTCAACGGGGTACCACACGGGAAAAAGTGTTTCGAAGTCGTCCAAGTTTTTTATGAACTTGAAATGCTTTCGCATCTCCTCTGCGTAGGAGTGCGGGCTCGTGGAATCCGGTGCGGCACTAAGAATGGTCAACGCTTCTATGAAATTCTCCATGGCGTTGGTCCAGGCGAGGACCGAAATGCCCTCGACCATGTCGTCTCCGCCCCAGGCCACCTTGAGCTTGATGATGTCGAGCAGCGCTTTGTCGTCGGAGATGCCGGAATTTTTCTTGGTTGGGATTTCCCCGGGGTTCTCCTCGGCGAAACGCAGGCGCTTGTCTGTGAACCAAAAGAGAGCCGGGTGGAGTTTTAGTTTTATGGCGGATAGGAAAATGTCTGGGACGACGACGGGGGGACGTGTCAGTGGGTTTATCTCTGTCACACCACTCATCTTCATGCTGCCTTGCAGCATCGTCCGCTTCTCTTTCGCCTTCTCCTCGTCTTCTTTCTTTTTTGCCGCCAACTCCTTGCGCTTGAGCAAAATCGCATCCATGAGGCGCGCCGGCACGGGGTGAACTACGTGTTGGCAGTATTCGGGGTCGTCCACCATACGGGACCACTCGTCCTCGGTGTAGCCGTAATATGCCACGAGTTTCGCGCCTACGTCCTGCGTCGGGGGGGGAATCCTGCCGGCTAGGAGTTCGCGTTCGTAATTACGGGTCGCCCGGATGCTACTCATGTTGCGTTTCTCGGCCGCGTCGTTGTAGATATTGCGCTCCTGGACAGACATGTCCTCGGGAATGTCGAGATCCTTTGGGATCTTTCTCCACGCCATGAAATCGAATGACGCGTCCAAGGGAAGGTCGGGTCCCACGACAGACGGCACCGGTGCCATGGCTCAAAATTGGTGGTGGAGAGGCCGGAGAGATGAAAATGAAAAGTATGCGCGAGGACGCGATGGACACGTCGCGAGAGAAATGAATAAACAATAAACATAAACAAAAGAGATATAGGCGTCTATCGGTGAGCGCCCTTATCTCATCTCGCCTTATCTCCCACTAAGTCGACTCGTGCCTCCTCAGCCTTAGCTCCCACTATGCGTGGTGGCCAACTCGGGGGCAGAAGGTAGGCTCGTGACCAGCCTGCCTACGAGCCACAACGATTGGGCGAGCCAGTTGCCATAGGCAGGCTGGTACTTCTCGGAGCTGTCAGAAGGGCGGGGCCGGAGTTTGAATTTTAAGTGGCCTTGAAAATTTTAACTCATTTCTAGCTCAATTTTGAACCCCTTTTTTCGGTTCAAGCTGTAAGAATGAATGGTAATTTTATGGCTTCAATTGTGTTGCCTCATAATTGTGGTTTGATTCTCAGAACAGCAGCAAATCTCAGGATAGTTTTGAAGAGATCGACCTTGGACCGTGATCTCCGAGTCTGCCGTGGCTCATTGCGTTATCGGCTTTTCATCGGCTTTACGCAAAAGAAACAACTTGATTTCAAACTCCGGCCCCGCCCTTCTGACAGCTCCGAGAAGTACCAGCCTGCCTATGGCAACTGGCTCGCCCAATCGTTGCGGATCGTAGGCAGGATGGTCACGAGCCTAGGCAAATGGGTACAAGTGCCATGGATATTACTGCTGGTTCGTTGGCCGTGTCGGGACCGCCTCAATGTACTAACACTTTAGACGATCTTTTTCTCTCCCTAGATCCCCTTGTAGATATTCTGAAATGTGATTCATACAGTGTCTATAATCAGTTAGATTTTCATGGTTTGTTGTCGTGATGTCTGAGTGCGAAGGATTATCACCAGACTCAGATTTATTATATACAGAATGGGAGTTGGGCAAATGATACCAAACTTGAAGAAAAACCCTCAACAACCCGGCATGGCACGCCTTGACACTTGCAACTGTCCACAAATATATCTGTAAGTCTCTATATACCTGGACAGTGGAAATCTTGACTTCTAACTCAATTTGTAGCAGGGTATATGTCGGACATTATACCTTTGCACAACCTTTGCGTGTTTCGGAACCCCTTTGCAATTTCAATCGCTGATCAGCAATTTCCGCACACCGTACATTCGAAATCCAGTAACTTCTGGGGGGTCTCAATTAAGCATCTGAAAACTGGATAGAATTCGTGGGTGAGCTTCATCCAACATTGCCAAAATCCTTTTCTAGAGCTCCTGTCCCCAATTTTAAACTGTGTAAAATACATTTATTTTATTTCATTCTCCGACTCAGCATCACCAGCATAACCTAGCTTATAGGGGGGTTCTAATTAGGCACAAGACATCGATTAAAATTGCAAAAGACACTGGTTCAACACTCTGGACAGAGCTCTCGCAACCCATGGAGGGCAATGGTACTCAAGCTTACCAAAAATGACAGGAATAGTAAATGTTGTGTTTTCCGATGGAAGATAGCCTTTTTGGAGAAAGTAACTGACCTGACAGGGTCAATTGAAGTTCGATACACTCCCCAGTAACCTGAACCAGAGTATATCTTGCAAATAGAGGCAGCAAGTGAGTGGATGTTTGCCACATTAGTTGAGTTGCAGAGCAAATCGAACACCATTAAAAGTTTTTCGTCCACTGACTGTCCCAGCACTTTTTTCTCCTGTGTTATCTGTGATCAGGTCATAATGGACATTCTTAAGAATCATCTCAGAGATTTTCAGGTATCTATGATCATTAATGCAGCCACAGCATACATTTTTGTGAGAGTGTTGGCAGTTTTGATCTTCATCATTTGTGGCTGATGTTGTGCACTAATGATACTGGTATCTTGAGTTTGGATAAATGAGACATGTTTTCTGGATGGAAGACTACATGTACATGTGTATAACTCCATCAAAAACTGCAAATTATACCCCTGAAAATCAGAATTCCGGTCACTTTTGGTAAGCCCGAGTAGATGTTGAAAACAATATTTCATCGGTAAATGGCTGCCTGGATTGCAGACCTTCCTATTAGGTCATAAGTTGAGAACAGGGAGAGATAGTGGGCTTTGCCGCGAAGCGCGCTACCTCAGGTTATACTTTTGTGAAGCGTGTACTTGAAGGAAATTTGAATCAACTCGCGGTTGTTTCTCCTCGTCCGTATCCAGTGGATTCAAACTGGCACAGAAGGACGAGAAAGATCCAATGGCGGATAGTCTGAATCTCGCTGTCGCGGCCAAAATCGATCCAGGCAGAAATCACCCGTTCGATAATTTATTTCAGTGTACAGACTCGAGCTCAGGTGAATATTGTGTGTTTCCGACACCGAAGTTCCCTGCACTTGCAGTGGTCATCCAATGACTATCCGAAATTCAAACTCACTATTCCTTGGCTCAGCTTGGAAAGCTCGCGCTTTCGGCTGGTACTAGGGCCAATGGCGGATGCTCTGCATATGCGCTTACTGATGAAAATCGGGAAAATCTAGGCAGGAACCGCCCTTTCGACTCCGGGCCAAAATTTCTAGGGTACGTTATCCCATGGCTCAAAACACCTGCAAACGGTATCAGGAAGTGTTAGTTCCCAAAGCCAATGCCCAGAAAATTTTCTCAGTTCTGGGCTGCTACTGCGTCCTGGAATGGCGCAATTGAGGCGGAGTGCAGGTAATTCAGTTTGGAATCAAATTAGCCCGAAATATTCCATATTTGTCTGTTGAGTATTAAAACACATAGAATAGTGGAAATGCACATGTTCTATGCAGGTCATTGAGGAAAATCAAAATCGTAAGTGAAAGAGATGAAACAGGGGCGGTGGGCGCGAAATTGAAGCAGTTGCGCCCAGAGTCTCATTAAAAAAAGATGTCGACGTTAAATCAAGACAGATTCCCTTGGGACAGACTAAATGAAAAACTGTCTCAGTGGAAGACGGAAGTCGGAATGATGCGCGTAGTGCTCAGCAAGGCGGTCATCTGCTGAGTTAGTTGCACAAGGAAACCGAGTATAATCCGGCAGTCCACATTGCAGCTGTGGAGGGCATCAATGTATGGAGAGGTGAGCCGTTGCAGGATCCGAGATGAAATGTCAGCGCTGAGGTGGGCGCCCATATACGTCTAGCCGAGTATCTTCCGGACCTAAACGAAGACTAAATAATGGTGCAAGATTGTACGTTCCCAGAATTGTCGCCACATCGGAGAGAATTTGGCACAGGACGCTGACGCAGGAATCAGCCAAAACGTGTGCTAGAGTACAGAGTTAGCCGAATGGCTTGGCCAAATGGCTTGCGCCGCTTATCAGAGTTTAAATTGGCTGAAACGGGCTTGTGGGCTTGGGCTTGCGGCTTGGCTTGGCTTGTCCTCAGTCACACTTAACTTCCTCACTGTGAGTATTTCATTAATTTCTCATTATTGGTCGTCGGCACTGTTGTGCTTTCATCCTCGGCATGTCCGCAACACTCTGATGAACCTCGCCACCATCATTGATGGCATCAGCAACGGTTCACCCATTGAGCTTGATATTGGTTATTTAGCCTCAATCCACCAATCTCCTCAGGACCACAGCATGTCAATATTGAATCCTGTGTGTCTCCTAGTCAATTTGTCAACTAGTATTCAAAACAGCAGCTATCATTGAGTGGAAAATCAAATGAATTCTATGTTAACACAGGTTTTGGGAGCAATTATCTGATGGCACGGGTGCGTAGACGTTTTCCCCATACTGTATCCTTCACCTTCGGGCCCCTGGTTTCAACTTCCTATACTTTTTCGACGTCTTTGGCCGTTTTTTGATTTTTCCCCTTCGCACTTCGTGTCGGCTTTCCACAAGATCGAACCCAGAGCTAACTGCTCTGTACAAAAAGCCAATGCCCTGATTCAGCAGCATTGGTTGAATTTGGAAGCTTCGCCTGCAAATCCGCTGGCATTGTCCGCATCGCGGGGAATATCATGCTACCGTTCCCCGGCAGAATCCACCAGGATAATCAGGGACGAACCTCGGGGAACTCAGTGAGAATCATCTGGACAGTACGAAGAAATTCTCCTGGTGTGGTACTCGCGGCTTCGAGGATCCTGACCAGATACTCGAAGCAATATAAAAATTGGTTGCCGATTGTCTGCTTAATTTTATGCAACGAACGTTTCTAGTGGACGACCATGGCCTCCCCCGCTCCAGTCGTCTTGGTCTCCGCTTCGACCTCCCAAAATTCCAAATAATACACTTCGTCTCCCCTCGACG
Source organism: Mycena venus (assembly GCA_014462655.1). Taxonomy (NCBI): domain Eukaryota; kingdom Fungi; phylum Basidiomycota; class Agaricomycetes; order Agaricales; family Mycenaceae; genus Glaucomycena; species Glaucomycena venus. The sequence goes on from JACAZI010000003.1 coordinate 10,204,429, forward strand.
TCATGCCGAGCACTACCGCTCTCTCCCGCTACAGATTGGCGATATCTGTATTGAAGCCTCCACTTCCGCGAAGCTTCTCGGTGTGTTCCTGGACCATAAACTTAATTTCAGGAACCACGTCGAGCTCGCCCACAGTCGGGGCACCAAAGCGGTACTCGCCCTCTCGCGCATAGCAGCACCTACATTCGGACTTCCGCCTTCATACGTCCGCCAACTTTTCCTCACCGTGGTAGTCCCGCGCATGGAGTATGCGCTCCCAGTCTGGTATCGGCCCGTAACGGAATGCGTTGGAGCCCGACGAACTGGCACGGTTTGGGTATCGAGAGCGTTAGGCAAGGTGCAGAGGCAGGCGTGTAAACTAATCACCGGAGCGCTTCGCACGACTGCCACTGACATCTTGGACTTCCACGCCAACCTTCTCCCCATCCACATCCGCCTCAACCGCTCGGTATTCAACGCAGCCACCCGCCTCGCCACCCTCCCCGCCTCCAACCCAGTCCGCCGCACCTTCCTCCGATGTCGCCGCGTCCCCCGTTTCCACCGGTCGCCCATCCACCACATCATCGCCGCCTTCCCTATCCTACAACGTGACTTCGAAACGGTCGACCCCCAGCGCAGATTCGTACCGATCCCGGACGGCGCACTCACCTCTGAGATCGCGCGCACGAAGAACGAGGCGACGGATAGGATGACTCGTATCACGTCAAGAGGTGGTACGTGCATCTTCACGGATGGGTCGGGCTACGAGGGAGGGGTAGGGTCGGCAGCCGTTGCGATGAAGGGAGGAGTCGAGGGGTTAACGAGGAGGATGCATCTGGGAGACGCAGACGAGCACACGGTGTTCGAGGCCGAGGTATGTGGCGCCATACTCGCCCTGGATATTATCGCCGGCACCCCGAGGCTCACCGAGGTCGACATCTTCATGGACTGCCAACCCGCCATCTACGCGATCACCTCGCCCAAATCCCAGCCCGGCCAATACCTCCTCGCCACATTCCACGCCCTCCTTGCCCGACTCCTTAGCAAGCGCCGTACCCTCAAGGTCCACATCCATTGGGTACCCGCGCACATCGGCATCGCTGGGAACGAGCTGGTCGACGCCCACGCAAAGTGCGCTGCCCAAGGCGACTCGACACCGCTGGCGATGCGCATCAAGCGCTTTGAGGCCCTCTTCCCTCGAGCAAGGCCGCCGCCATCACGTCGGATGCTAAGGCATTCGCCTCCCACTGGCTCCAGGAATGCCAGGCGTCGCCGAGGTACGCGCGTATTGCCGCATTTGACTCGCCCACCCCCGCCGCCGCAGTCGTACGCATGTACAGCGGCCTAAGCTGCCCCCGCTGCAGCGTCCTCACTCAATTGCGCACGGGGCACATTGGCCTTAACGCCTACCTCCACAGATTCCACCTCGCTCCTTCCCATCTCTGTCCTCGCTGCGCCTCCGCCCCCGGTTCTGTCCCCCACTTCCTCCTCACATGCCCGACCCTCCGCATCCACCGGCTTCGCCTCATCGCTCGAATCGGCACCGCTCGTATCTCCATGCGCCGACTCCTCTCCATTAAATACGATCCGGGCCCCGTCCTCACTTTTGTGCGCGACACCGGCCGCCTCCCCCGCTATGCCCTCTGACTCGAAATCTTCTTTCCTATTACATTTACCTATACTTCCTTACTTTTCCCCCTACTTAGCATCGCACCGCGCTTAGACTCATATATCCACGCCATGACTTCGATACCTGATACACATAAAACCTTCTTCCCTCACGGCACTGCGACGATTCGGTCCCTTCCTTTATCCCCATCCTCACGACCTCAATCCACTCCTACCGATAGTTACATTGTAATCTGTAGACGAAGGGGCCTGCATGCACCATAATGGAATTAATAATAATAAATGATGCAACCTTGGATAAGAGCCATAGCTCGAGTTCGTGAATTTGGGCTTCTGTAATGCGGCTTTGTTTGCTGAGAGTGTTCCAGCCTGGAATTCGCATGCACATGAATTCAACAAAAGCTTCAATGAATCCATTCCGTTGTGCTGCTGAAGAATCCAGGACCTGTTCATTTAAGCTGAATGCGAGTACAGAATGTTGAAAAAGCTTACTTACTGCGCCATAGAGACGCTCATCGAACTCGTATCCGAGTCCTTTGGTGCAAATTTCAGTGATACCGTACACAAGCTAATTTGTTTAATCCTCCTTAATCTTCTGGTTCAACCAAAGTCAACCAATGGTGGTGAAGCGCCGGAATACCTTCACTTAGAGTATATTTAATGTCTATTGATATTTTGGAACTTAGTCCTGCAAACTTAGGTAGTAAACTCGAGTTACATGTGCTGAAACCATGTCATGGTTGAGATATGATATGATCTCAACCCGAGTTGCATCAATATTTTCGGATTGTAAGCACTTCTTGCGATGTTCTCTACATAGTTTGATGCTGGGGTGGGTGATCCCACCCAAATCCAAGCCCAAGCCCGATACAAGCCATTTTGCGCTGGAGCAAGCCACTTTTGCAAGCCAAAAACGTCACTCTCGGGAGGTTTCCTATTGGCCGGTACGCTCGCCCAGAGGAGCTGTACAGTAAAACTTATAGATTCTCATTTCTCCTTTTGTTACCGTAACATGGATAAAAGTCACTAGTAGATAGATGGGATGGGAGCCTACCTGCCCGCCAGATATATTAGGGATTTGGTTTGGCTCGTGGATAAGATATTGAATTGGATTGGATTGGATTTGAAACCCCAGCTTGAAAATATATTGCTCTGACTTGACATGAAATAAGTGCCCCGTATGACCTAGTTAAGGAACCTACGGTTGAAACATCTGCCCGTTGCAAAGTAACCGTAGACGTCTAGTCAAGGAATCCTATGGTTGAGCTATCCTCCCACGCACCAGCACTTCTAGACTCTAGATTGGTAGAACCCAACCGGTAGAATACTGACCGTATAGTACTTCTTGTCCAGGGTACCCGCCCTGCTGTGTGCCCAGACAGAGCCATCTGTATAGGAGCCCCATACCGTCGCTACCGCACCCACCGGGATTAGTCGCTGGCCCATTATTGCTGCCCCTTGATATCGTCTCTAAGGATTGTTCGTTGAGGCTCGGTGAACAGAAACCTAGCAATCCCCCTTTCTGCTTTGAACTGTAGAAAGACCTACCCAGACTGTACCTGTGCTCGGCAAGGGTCATGGACGGCTAGATACATTTCAGAACCCTTGTGTTCATGTAGCATTGCATTGCACACTTGTTTTGAAGGGTGATATGTACACTACTTCCCCAGACAATTAAATAAAGTGTTGGATTGGAGTTGTGAGATTTTTGAGAATTTGAGTTCACTGCTGCACTCTCATGCACCTTTTCAATGATCGAGGTGGACAGAGTAAATCTGAACATTAAAACAAATCTTTTTTCTCCCTAGTAATTTACGCCATTACTAGTCTTCTCGCTTTGCAACGAATCTTGTTGACACATATTTATTCTCCATGTTCTGATGAAAGTCGCGGTCCACAGCATGGGGGCTGCTAAACTAATATAATCTGAGTATATAGGATCGATTTCAACATTAAAAGGAGGCTTTGGGTTCCTAGTAATGTACCCCATTCATAGTCTTCACACTAACTAACACCTGTGCTTGATGTTGTAAGTTGACTAATAATATAATAAGCACCTCAGAGTTGAGAAGCGAAGTCAACATCTATATTCACCTAATAATATAATAAGCTACGAATAGGTGAGTACGAGATAAATAAGTAAGAAATAGAATAAGCTTACCACCTCAGAGTTGAGAAGCGAAGTCAACATCTGAGGTGCGTACAAATTTCGAAGCGTATAAATACTGACTACGGAAATATAAGTGGCTATCGTGTTTCTAGCTACAAGCACTGGAACAATTGTATAATGAGATATATCAATGGGAGTAGGGTAGGAAACAAATATAAAAGACTCGGGGAGTCGCAGTTGAGTCGGAAACCAACACGGACTTGACTGAGGGGTCCGGGTGTTAATTCAACACTCGAATGCCGAAATCACATTGGCAATGTTCGGATCTAAATGGCAAAATGTCAAAAGCCATCCTCGACCATCCTGCCTGCCGTAGAATGAGATATCTTCCATTCAGAACGCCGAGGCTGTTGTGGGCGAGGTGTAAGATGACGTGTAGGCAATCAACCTCAACGATAATGGCAAGGAGCGGCCCATAGGTATGTCTTTTCTCACCCCAAGACTATGCCTGACCACTATTTTGTTAGTCACAGACGTTGAAATCGCCACCAGACTTATCTCCCTCGAGGATGAGCCCACTTTGTCTGCCTTCACATTCAGGATGTGGTTCCTTGGCCTAGGTTTGCATTGTTTTCCCTGACCTCGTCCTCATCTCAACCCCATCTCCAGGCCTGAGCTGCTTCGGCATGGTCCTCAAGCAAATTTTCTATTTTCACCCACGAACCATCATTGTCTCCCAGCTCTTTCTGCAGATCCGGGCCTGGATAATTTGCCACTCTGGTGTGAAGTGGCAGTGGAGCGGCAATTGAAGCAGTGCTGAGAATCACTGCTCCGCAATATTCTGTTGCTAGCAACTTTATTTCCGCCCCACAACCAATCCTACTGGTGTAAAGGGTTCCCCTGTGTCCTCCTGTATTGCTACCCGATCAACTTTATCAAATTACCTTGAACTCACAGAGTTTGACGCAAAAGAAATTTGGCTGAAGTGGCAGTGAAGCAGCAATGAAGCGGCGCTCGAACCTTGAACTGCCGTTCCACCCCCATTTGAAGCAGCTCTGCTGCCGCTCAGCACAGCCTGCACCGGCTCTTGGAGAATCTGAAGCGGTGGTTCAAAAAACCGGTGCGGCTCTTCATTCACTTGAAGCGGCTCCTCTCCAAAGTGAAGCAGCCTCAGATCAACGCCACTTCTCCCAGTATCTCAACTTCTCCCACTGTTCCCCACCCCCTGTGTCACTCCCTTCACCATCGAACGCACGCCAACCATGTAACTAACCTGAAGTGGCTCTCAATTGTGATGCAGCTCGGGATCGGCCTTCCACCAAGATTCTCTTTGCACCTCAAACTACACCCAATGCCCATCTTCTCTTTTGTGCTGCTTCCCTTGCCATTAAACACCCTCGTCTTCATCACGCCATGTAGCCTGCAGCAGCTCTTCTAGAATCTGAAGCATGCGTTTAAAAAATTGCCCTGCTTCAAAATGAAGTGGCTCTTCTGTATCGTGAAGCGGCTCCAGATGGGCATGAACTCAATTTCTCCCTGCAGCTCAAAGCTCACCAGCTGCTCCCTCTCTCCGAAGCTTTTGTCATCGAATGTGCCCGGTCTGTCCACCATTGAACATGTTCCTCACCGCCCAAACAATACTGAGCTGCAATAGTTATCAAACAATCTGTTTACGAGTAATTATGTTTACATAATTCTCGTTTATAATCAATCGTATCCACAACAAAGTGCTCTGTTAATCCTTGTCTCTGGTTATTCCTGTAACAAAATTAGTGGCTGTGCAGCCTTTGAATCTAATGCTTCTTTCAGTTTGGTGCACACCATTTTCGATTGGAAGCTTCAACTCACATAAAACCTTCCCAAATAATGTTATTCTGGCCTCAGTTCTGCCATAGAGCCTGCCAACGGTCAATTTCGGGTTAAAGCACGAGTAAAAGGGGTTCTCTCCCTCGTCTGACTTTGTTTGGACTTCGGTGTGCATCCCCTTTCAATGACAAGCTTGGACTCTCGAATAATGTCATTTTGACCCCGGTCTTTCCTACCCATCACCGATTTCAGGTTAAATGACAAATAGAAAAGGTGTTGTCTCCCTCATCGGACTTTATTTGGACCTCGATTTCCATTTTGGTGTGCACCATTTCGATTGCAAGCTTAAACTCACATCAAACACTCTTGGACTAACTTTCATCCCTTGGCAACACTGCCTTACTGTTGTTAATTGCCCTGCCCTGCAGGATTCCATCCAATGATTTCCCTTGGGCTGATTTTGAAAACCTCTGGGCCCAATGCCCCTGGGCTAAAAATTGATGCCTATGCCACACTGGTTTACATCCTCTTCCATCACTACTTTGTCTGACATGTCCGCCGATTGACATTGCCTCCTTCCATCAGCCCCACTCTGTTCTCCGATTTCATCACAACAGTATCCCAGTGTTTCAGCTTCCATATGCTCAACAAATCCAATCACTCTTGAGTGTCACTCAAACAGTCTTTTTTACATCTGTAAGCCTTATTATTGCGCATGATGGAGTCCCAAGGCAAAGGGGAAAGTGAGCACATTTTCAGATTGGTAGTACAATTTAGAAAGGTTAGATTAATGTGGTGCAATGACAGAGTGATATCACAGGGGCTTACATTCCATCTGGTGCATGCCTTTTTTTGTTTAAATCCAAGCTTGATCTGCTATCAATAACAAGTTTCCGACCCCAGTCCTGCCATGGTGGTGCACAAGTCGCTGGCTACTGGCTAAATATCAACTGGAGGGTATTTTCTGTCTTATCTGTTTTTCTTTGGACCTCACATTCCATCTGATGCACACCTTTTTCAATGGCAAGCTTGATCTGCCATCACTAACAAGTTTCCGACCCTAGTCTTGCCATGGTGACATACCAGTGGCTGGCTAGTGGCTAAATACCAACTGGATGGTATTTTCGCTCTCATCTGATTTTTCTTGGTCTTTATATTCCATCTGGTGCACACCTTTTTCAATCGAAAGCTTGATCTGCCATCAATAACAAGTTTCCGACCCCAGTCTTGCCATGGTGGCAAACCAGTGGCTGGTTAAATTGGGAACACAGCTGGTGATCCAAATTATAGAATTAAATGAATAATTACAAGTATCTGCCGTGCAAAGTAACGGCCTCACCCCCCAAGTCAAATTTGAATAGAGGAATACAACTGGAAATTCTAGAATGGGCAGGCAACTGTGAGTATCTGAACTGAAGAGCATTGACTCCAAAGACAGCTGATCAAGAGCCAAAACCAATTGGAGACCAGAGCAAATGACGAGGCTCTTGAAATCTCGTGCAACTGATGTTCTGTGCCACTTTCTCAGCAACCTGTAGACTGCGAGTTGAGGACTGGCGATCAGCAACTTAGTGACCCAGCTGTGAAGGCCAAAGAGCTTTTTTGAAGACCACTAAAAGCTCAGAATATGCATGCTGACATCTCATATACAGGCAGTGGAAATGTTGGAATGAGACGAGAACAACCAGTTTGCCGAGATGCCCGAGAACTAGAAATATTCAAAATTGAAAGGATCTTTAGCAACGTAGCAGTCCAGCAGGGTTTCTGGCTTTTAAAAGCTGTCTTTGTGGCAGATTCCCTGCAAAACACCCTTAAGTGACTGGTTCTTCAACTTCAATGCCTCACAGAATCTCGACTGCAACTCATCGGGCTAATGCATCAATGAAAATGACAAACTGAAACAGTTTCGGAGGCAGAAATGACTGATAGAATGTTTTTGCAAATTATTGCGGAAATATGCTGTATAGAGCTGAGTGACTGAACAAAAGATGCAATTCAACATGATATGAGACCAAAGGCTCCACATTCAAACATTCATAGTGGAATAATTTTGGCTGACTTCCTTTGAGTTTTCTATGATGACCAATTTTGCATGACAAAAGTTGGCCGAAACCCAAGTTCTCCTGGGTAGCCAAATCTGAAGGTTCAGTAGTCAGAGGGAGACTCCAGAACTGACAATAACCTTTGGTGCATCCACATTTTCAAAAGCCCTCAGCTGAAAAAAGGCCACTCTACCAACTAGACTAACTTTGAGGTGGAAGGGGATGTCTAGTCTTATCAAATAAAGAAATATCTACCAGACCCAATAAATGATCCTGAAGAGCAATATTGTGATAAGAAATTGAATACATGACGAAAAGGCATAAGCATGAGTGCCTGCCAGGCTATGCCATGGCCGCCTACCCCAAGTCCTGAGATAATTATTTGACGCCGCTAACTCTTTCTTTATGTGCAGGAAGTGCCTTGGTGCCGTACACTCTCTAATAAGTTCACACATGATCTTCAGCAAGTTGCCATTTTGCATCGCCAACCACGAGCATAGTTACGATGTGAATACTATTTTGCCCCGCGGATTGCGTATTCCAATCAAGTGGATATTTCTAGGGACTGCCAAGGGGGAATCGGCATTCGAAAAAAGGATATCAGGTCGAAAAGTTTTTTTCGACCTTGAGCCGACCCCCCCTCCCCCCCTCTCCTTCTATATTGGGAAGGAGTCTCCCACCCCTGATGGCGGGCCGTACACCCGGCCCGAGTGGCTTCCAACAAAAAATGATACCATAATATCATTGACGTCGTGTACGGTACTTAACAGTCTTCCTGCACCCTCTAGGCCCACCTCTACCACTTCTTACTTCGTCTGTGTCCACTGCATGCCTCACAAATCCAGTCCTTTAGCAACGCCACATCCTCCGAGCCCATAGAAGAAATGTGGAACTAAATGGCGTCACTGTGAGTTAAAAACAAATGAAGAGATACCGCATAACTAATCCATCGCGTCTCGCATCCTTTCTTGGAACACTCGGCCACTAATGGCCTGTCGTTCTTCTCGGCATCAGTGATTGTCTCTTGACAGGTATCGCAGCCCCCGAGGTTCAGCAACTTCCGGACACTCAAGGTGAGTTGTCGCGTCGTATTTGGGAGCACCGGGCTGAAGTAAATGTTATAAAAATGTATGAATATATTGTAAACTGCTTACCTGTTTTCGTTTGTTTCCTTTGGCCATTTTTCTGTTCGTGCGATGCAAAATTGTGAGCAAGAAATGAATTTTTTGATGGCTGAGCTCAAGCTATGGTAGTCGGCTCGTGATCCGCCACTCCAAATCCAGAAATTGTAAGAAAGCATCGCTTAGACAAGCTTTGGGCATGGAAAACATACCTACTACTCATTCCATATCACTTAAACTCGCATTTTGAGGGGCTTAGAAGCTCATATATAACATCAACTAGAAATTTTTTTCAGCCCGACCAGGACCCCCCCTCCCCCCTACCTCATATCCGAAAATTTAATGCTGATTCCCCCTTGGGGACTGCGCTGGCGGAGCCATCTGTACTAGGGCATAGATCACCGTAACCAGCTCGGTTCGAGCATTATCTTGCATGCCCCAGACACGGACAGTTTTGTTCCTTGACCTATTGGGGCCCCAGTAAGTACCTGCTCCTGCAGCACCGTTGATTATCCCGGAGTTCTTACAGGTGCTGTGAGCGGCGACTTTGATTTTATGGGTCTCAGCGCACATGGCCGAGAACTTCAAGAGTTTTCTTTTTATTGACATTGGCAGCTGCGAGTGTGGCGATAAATAGGCGGTCCAGTTCTGTATCTTCAGGCAAGGTTACGTCTATTTTTCGTCATTTGGAGCGATGCAATTGAGCCGCAGTTGTTACGAACCTCGGTGGCGAGCGCGGAGTGGTCGTACCCATCCTCATGCTCGCATACCTGGAATGCGATTACGTCATTGAAGAGGGAGCGCGAGCATAACACGTAGCCAATTACAGATCTACGGGTTCCTTGGAACGAAGTGAGGTTTCCCGAGTTGTGCCATTGAAAAACACAACATTATAGCCAGCGACCGCCCTTGCGAGCCAACGAACTCCGTCGGGTCCGTGGATATGCGGGCAGGGTCGATCAGGGACGCCAGTCGCGAAGCTGTTCTCACATTCAAGTCTCCGAAAATCAGTACCAGGAACCCTGCAGCATACGCCAGAGCGAGGGAATTTTAGTAGTCCGGCGCAGGGCTCGGATTCAAGAACTCCACGGACTCGCTTCAGGGATAAAATCCGGCCCCGAGAAATCAGAATGAATTTTATATGGTATCTGTTGAGATATCACCACTGCGGCACCTCCCGAAGATTTGTTAAAGCAATCTTCGGGTCGACGCGTTCGTGATTCAATGGTGTAGCCATGTGGGAGATCAATTGTGTCCTCTTGAGTAGGACGAAGATGGGTTTCTTGAAATAAATTAATGTCGTATCCCTCAGCTTGCACAGCGGCGACGAGCATTGCGCTCATAAAGCTCATACGCACCCTCCAGGGGCCCAAACGACATACTTGAGCCAGCTTGAACGACTTGCTAGGCGCTCATCTACTCGCTTGCGAGTCGCGCATCTGCTCGCTGGCGAGTCGCTCAGCGACTCACAAGTCCCCCAGCTACTCGCTTTAGCGAGGAGCCACTGTTTTCGATCGGGGAGTCCTGTTTCCAAGCCAGTTTCCGAAGGAAACATGACGAAGAAACAGAGCTTCTGTTTCCATCAGAAACAGGAGTCATGTTTCCGTGGGAAACAGAACTGGAAGCAGAAGTTCTGTTTCCGGTTCCGTTTCCGACGGAAACATGAGTCCTGGTTCCTTCAGAAACAGTTTTAGAAACAGAAGTTCTATTTCCGGTTCTGTTTCCGACCGAAACATGAGTCTTGGTTCCTTCGGAAAACAGTTTTGGAAACAGAACTTCTGTTTCCGGTTCTGTCTCCGGTTCTGTTTCCGACCGAACCATGAGTCTTGGTTCCTTCGGAAACAGTTTTGGAAACAGAAGTCCTGTTTCCATGTGGAAACAGGTCTTATCTTTTGAGAATCTTTCCAAATGGGGAAATTCTTCAATCCCCGGAGTGTAGGTGACACGGCTTTGTCCGCCGTGTGAGTAGTTGTGCTCCAAGTCGCTGGGAAGATAGGAGGGCTATAATCGAGCCGATTAAAGTAACCAACAGTCGCAAACTGATAGACTTACCGGACTGTTGGTTAAGAGATTAGAGTAATAGACTGACAGATGAAATAATGAGTTAGATGCAACCCGTCGTCCGTTCACCGCAAATCTCGGGCGTTATACTCCCGTTTTTGGATATTTGGATGCTAAGTACAGTTCCACTATTACAGTATTGTCTTGACCGTTGTCATCGGGAATGTGCGTCAACTCGTTCAGCAAGGCATCAGAGCGAAGTGGGACTTTTGCAGCGACTTGCGGCTTGAGTGGTAAGCCCAAATCGCGCACCAGTAACTTACCAACAACTGTAACGGGCTTGATAGTGGCTCCTAGCGAAATTCTCCTTAGAGATTTCTCACTCTCCGTGATTGTCGGCCAGAAAGTACAAGAACTTGGTCTTGCAGCTTGCATCCCTTCCATTCCTCATCGATAACTCCATACTGTCGGAAGTAGCTTGGCCTGTCATGTACGACTCATGTCGTCTAAATTCTACATTTCTCCGCAACATTGTGTTGCAACTTGTGACCTGAATGCAGATACCAGAATCGGGTTTTTTCTCTGCCGTTCAGTAACGGGTTGAATGAACGGCTAAGTGAGGACACTTGATCCATAAATTTCATGCCTCGGAATTTTTCGTAGCAGCACGCAAGCATCCAGCACGAGAATCGGATGCAATATGTCCAAGTTTTTGCTTACAAACTCGAATCGTGTGCTTTAGTCAATCATTCACCCCGTTACGATCCGGTCTACAACTGGATCGAAAAGGCGGATCTAAGGCAGAGTCTGCCTAGAGTCACCCGGCCTCCGCATTCGACCTGAAAAGTATTATGTTTACCTTGTCTTAAATCTGCATTTTTGTGCAACATTGTACTATCAATTTCTGCAATCGGGCTTTTCTTACTACCGTTCAGTAACGGCTTGAATTGAACCATCAGCAGAATCAGAGTTCATTCGAAGGAAGCAAGCTCTCATTGGTGCTTGTTACTGAGCTTTCCTTGGATGGTAATCTTCCAAAAACCTGGATATACTGCATCTCATTCTCGCGCCTGATGCTTGTATACTCCGACTAAGGAAGTCAAAGGGATGAAATTGATGGAGTATTTTATTTGGTACATGATATTATCATTCCAGGAAGTGCGCCTGGCCGAATCGACCTTCAATTTGAGCGCTCTCCATCTTTCCTTGACATTTCAAGCTTGGATAAGCGTTGTTAATCGGGGTAAGTTCCCCCCTTTTTTTCTGCGCCCCTCTCAATCTAAACCAATGGGAAAGCTATCAACCAACAGAGGGTTCTCCAGATACAGTGATTTGTGGTATCTAACGTCTCTGCTAGAACAATTGAGTACGCCGTCGATTGACGGAAGTATTTCTCCCATTTCAGAAGGATTTTTCCGATCAAGGTACCGAAATTTTTCGGACATTCTATAGCTTCATCATCCTTTCCTTCAACCTTGTGCGTTGACGCCGGATTTTGATTGTTAGAATGCTTTAGAGAAGCACGATCTTTGCTGCCCAATTCAGTCGAAACAATAGTTGAACGATACTTCCCAATATCCTGGACCGATGACGGACTGCATTCAATGCTTTCCTTCCATCTGTCCGACCGTTCTTCTGTCTACAATATCAAAAAGATGGTGGCTATGGTTGCGCAGAGAATTATCGCCGGCTACCATAAGGAGGAAGCCTATCGGAGTAGTCCCAAGCTTCACACAATAAAGGTATAAAGACAGTTCTCCCCAGGAGAACCAGCACACTTGCTAATCTCAGCGACTCACTCTCAGTATGAAGTTCATCCTCCTCCCATCTGTTCTTGCCCTAGCTGTCGGCATGACTGTCGCCAGCAACTGCAACCCCACCGTCCTATACTGTGGCTCCACATTGATTGAAGAAGGTTAGAATTGATCCCTGTCCCCGCTTCTTTTGAGGCCTGAATCTGATACAGGAAACTACCAGCCTCAGATTGATCAGTGTCTTTTCGATAACAACCACCCCACGTTGGATAATGGGCACAGTGTCCTGTTCGGTTGCATCGGTGGACCCAACGGTGTTATCCAGTTCCTTCAAGATTGTGGTATAGACCGTTGCAAGTTCATCGCGGGAGCGAATGATACTTGCTTTTAAGCGTAATTTTGAGGTGGAATCACGACGTTGGATAACTGCAGATGGTATCATTGTAACCATTTTATCGTTAAAATTCATGGGATTATTCTATTCAGAAACCCGGCTTTCAATGAAAAACCCCATTTTCACAGAACTCTCAACATGTGTCTAATCCGAAACCCCCGGCGATCATTACGACAAGGGCCGATGGGGCGACGTCGCGGAGGTACAGTAAGGGACAGTCAAAGGCCACCTTTTTTGTAGCATGTGAACCACTCTTTTTTTTGCCATTCTGAGTTCAGAAACAAATCTGGCTTGTGAAAAGGAGCCTAAAAACACATTTTCAGAACTTTCCCACGAGCCGTTGGTTTTCTCAATATTTTGGGCCATTTGAATGAAATTGTGTGTACCCCTTTAGGCCTCTGTAGGTCCACTTAAGCTCAAATCCGGTTCAAATGGCATGAAATTTGGCAAAAACTACCTCTGAAGTGGTTTAGGGTCCAGCCAAGGTGATAATTTGTACATCCCCATATTCGTTTACCTGAATCAATGCCATCACCATCAGATCAATCAATAAAGCTGGTAGGGCCGACAAGCGGCACGGCCCGCTACCAGTTAGACAATGACATCATCTCTCTCAAGACAATAAATGAATATCTCTATTCATCTGAACATGCGGTGTCTCATCTCCTTACAACAAAAAACAAAATTAGAATCACATTGAAGTTGATAGTATGCTACTTGATTTAGTGGATCAATGGACGACGTCCGACGAATTCATCAATGAGTGTATGGAAATGAAAGGTTATAGAGCGTAACGAGCTTTCTAAAAGGAGAGAAGTTTCAATGGTTGTTGCCGCTGCGCCTAGATGTTTTGGGAGGACTCGGGGAGGGAGACAATGATTTCGAACCGAAATTGTTGAATGCTGTGTCGGCAGCATCATCCCTCACCCGCTTTTGGGGAGAAGTTGCTGGAGAATTGTAGCGAGTCTCGGGCATCGTGGGAATTGGATGATCCCAAGGTTCACCATCCCCGCGGTCAAGGATGCGAAGTTTGTCTGCTAAAATATGGTAGATCTGGAAGCACTGTCAGAGAGATATAAAATGATAGGACCAACTTGCCTTTCTGTTCGGCTTTGGCTCCCCCCTTTCCGTTTTCTGGTCCTTCAAAATGTAGGCGATGAGCGGAACCTGAACAAGCACAAGAGTGCCTTCAGTCAACTTGAGGGGAATATCATGGGGTGCAATCAAGCTGTTGTCGATATCCCGATAATCACATTGGCAGAGCTGGGCTTTTTCAAGTTCCTAGAACGAGCCTCGGACCTGGGGAAGCATTGTTGGGGGGTATGTGTCGCCGACCTTATGTTCTAAAGTATGATGAGCAGCAAGATTGTAACTTCTAAAGAAAATGCCATACCTGCCACATGCGAACTGGTCATATCAATGCATTGAAATTGTTGACTAGTCCATCCAAGCATCGCAAATTAAGTTCACCTGTTTCCGGATCAAAGGAGCTTTCAGCATGGAAATTATCTTTATGCAGGTCAAATCGACATGTTTTGGGCTCTGGGGGGCCCCGCCAATATTTAAAGCAAGTCTTTGAATGAGTGTGAGATTGGCATTGTGATACAACATTTCGTAGATCTTTCTGCCGTTCAGCAGAAAAAAAAAATCTTCATCGACTGGCATTCCACGAACTGAACATGGATGATATTCGCTTAAAGGGACGGAAAGATTTGGGTCTGGATCCTCAGGAATACAGTTTGAGATTGTGTCATCAAGGAAAGCCAGAAGCCGTTTTCCAAACTCAACATCAGACTCATTAGCCCCTAGTACGCGTTTTTTAATTTCATTGGGGTTCAAGCCACCCTCAACCCAAACAAGCATATGACAATGTAGCGTTCCCCGACCTTGTGCTTCAACACAGCCATAATATGCTTTAACAACACCAAGAAGTCCACCTTCGAGGTCTTTCTACTCAGGATCATAACCAAGAAGTGTTGAAATGAAAGCCTTCATGTATATGTTGAAAAATTGTGCCGCACTGGATTCTTCGCAACAAGGACAGATTGGTCCCAATAGTTAGGAACATCAGCTTGAAGCAAACTGTCAACGTCAATTTCTGCTCCAGCAAGAAATTTAACAATTGGATTGAACACATCTGCAGGATTGATTGTTATGTAGAAACTAGGCAGTCCTTTCTCAACCATGAGTCCCTGAATTTCGTTCCTCATTGCAACACGAGCAGCAGAAGATCCAGGAACAGAAGCAGCAACTCCATTAACTTGCCTCAATAAATTAAGGACTTTACACTCATCTGCATTCTTTGGTGCAATAGACTCACCATTTGCAGCACGATTAGCAACATCTTTGACAACACATGGGGATACAGACGCAAATTCTGAAGCAACAGAATCAAAATTAGAGCGTTTTACTTTTAAACCAGTATGAAGGAGCATGTCATGACGCTGTAGGATATTGAAAGCAGTAAAGGAAAATGAGGGATGCTCCTGGAATCTTCGATCAGCCAAATTTAACAGGTGTTTGATATGATGTTTCATGGATAGAGGTACAGTTCGTCTCGAGTCATTAGGACCGCCAATATCATATGGAAAGAGCGTAGGATACAATAAGGGAAACAGCAAACTGTCCTTCCTAAATTCATTCTTGGGTTTTTGATCATGCGGGATTTGTATATAAGCACCTCCTCTTTTCTGGACATGATGAAGGGCGGCAGCACGTAATTCATTGGAAGAAGCATGGCAGTCAACCTCAGTAATTACAACACTTTGGAATGGAATCGAGTCATCTGGACTGGAAGATGGATTTGGAAGTGGAGTAGAATCATATCGAGAAGTAACAGCTTCATTAGCAGCACTGACCCGCACATTTTCAATGTTAAAAGGCAAAACAGGATTTTGTTCAAGCTTTTGAAGGCATTCTTCATTGAATGTGATATCCTGATACAGAGGATTGTGTGCTTTAAGCCATTGCAGCGCATTGCGGACTTTCGCTGCATTTACAGCCAAAGGTTTAGCTTGTTCGCGAAGCCATTCAGGAGTTGGAGTGGAAGAACCAACAAATAAAATGCAAACAGGTGCGGTTATCTAACTATATTCTTCCCCCATTTACTATAGCAAATGGAATCAGTGGCTATGCTCAGAATACAGCTTGATCCCATCAGAAAGCAATATTCTGAGCATAGCCACCTGTCCCATTTGCTACAGCGAATGGGGAAGAAATATAATTAGAGCCTAGACTAAATTTTTCATTGTTGTTCTTCCCCAGAGATCCATTCATTTGGATCAGGCCTTGAAATCTGCAACACACTCAATACTGTATATACTTTCAAGAAATAATTGCCCCAGCCGTTTCGTACCACGAAATGATGGCTGTGGCATGGGTGGCTGCAGCCATCATTTCGTGCTACAAAATGGCTGGGCAACATACTAGGGCTTGCATATGTGCGTTCCATCATGTAACTGTGTTTCTCGCTTTGTCAATTCCTGCCAGTGGACGCCATCGCCAATTACACGACGCCCGTGGTGAATACTATCCAAGTGAAGAGTGCTGATGCTTTTCTCCCGAAAACCGCCTATCTGTGGCACGGAAACTCCAAACTCACTACAAATACAGGGCAGAAATTAATGTGCACTTGGACCGCCACATGCCTCGGTCGCACCTTGGGCGACGTCCAGCTGAGAGAACTCTTGATTTGAAGCCGTGATTCCCGACAACTTCGTACCTGGGCTAAAAATTCGCTATTGACTTGGATTTTATTGGCAAGTACAGACGGCGCAAGTATATCCTATATTACGGATGATTTTCGGTTTCTTCGCCTCTCACACTATCTATTTAATTCTGGAATTTGGTGCCAAATTCCAGGATTAGATAGCTAGTTCCATGCATATAACGCCTTACATGCGTTGCAAGGGTATTTGATCCCAACGCTGTACGGGTTGTATCATAGCGAATACAATGGTTTAAGTCTGGTTCTGATGACAAGCTATGAAGGCAGAGCGTTGCAAAGCTTCGATGAGCTTAGCACTGAAGATCGGTTTGTCTTCCGTGGCTCTCGCGATTCAGCGTTCTTATTTTTGGTCAGGCACACCCTCCTGTTGCACCTCATCCGCATTCATCAGGCAGGCATTGTACACCTCAACATCGAGCCTCGAAATGTTGTTTTGTCTAAGTCGAAGGGTCCCGTTGTCGTTGATTTTGACGGCGCGCCGCTCGACCACTCTTGCGAAGGCCTGTCTTGCGGCGAACTTCGTGAGCTGGCTCGTCACTTGGGAATCAATCTCGGTCAGTTTGGTATTATCTGAGACTGGTTACCGGGCCACCTTACCATTTTTGTGCTTGAGCCCATGCAGAGAGTCAGATGGATGGACGTAAATGGGCTCAGAACCAAAGGCATACATCCTATGTATGAGCTGAGATATTTTCTGGGAATTTACATTTGCATTTTATGGCCTGCTGAATTTTATTTCTGGCGGTATCCCAAAAGGGGAATAAAACGGCTTAGTGGGTCACCCGGTCAAATCGTTCGTGTGCGTAAGTACTATTCACCCCAATGCATTCCAAATCATTTGGTGGATAGGGCTACATTATTGGGTACACTCAAACCGGAAATCCGACACATATTGGGTCCATAACTGTTTGCCTTTCCAATCATCTATGATGGGTAAGATTGCTATCTGGACGGAATGGCCTACCTTCTGAAGGGCAGAGTGCGATGAAGCCCAAAATCAAGACACAGAGGACTCCATGGGAAGTATTAAGACATATCTATCCGCAAAAGACGGCCCCCACATACCCATAACCCGTCCAACAGAATTCATCTTTATATGCAACTGAAATTCGGTGGTTTAGAATGGTAGCCCAGCATGAACAAAAAATCGGGCAGTTAAAAATCAAACCGACATTGGATAATAGTGGGCTAGTGGTATAAAATGCACCAACAAAGTTTCAAGTCCTTAGCCAAGACCAGTGGATCGCTATAGAGGTGGCTGGATTATGCCGCTCAGGATCGGGTCGAGATGATCTTGAAGGGTCCAAGAGTCGAGGGAGAATCTTTTTCACAGATAGTATGGCATGGAATCGTTGATTCGAATCAGGGTATGCGAACGAGCCCAAAAACTTATCAGTCGGCAAAGAATTGGTGAAGAAACAAGCCAAAGACGGGCGCTAGGGCCCTTCGGAGATAAGAAATAATGTTCACACACCGGCACCTTGGTCGAGAACCTCCCATAATTTTTGATCGCCGCATCACTCTGCCTCGAAATTTGACATACAGTGTCGCAATAGGTCATATTAGATCCCATAACCACCAAATCCCAGGAGTTTGTATCCCAGTGCCTTCTATTATGCAAGTGGCCCACTAACTAGTTTGGCCCACTAAGCAGTCGCGGATCATACCAGCAGCTGGGAATTTCTAGGCTCACTGCGTACATTTTTGGTAGCCGAACTGTCAACAACGTTAAAACCTACTTCCGTCATGCACGCGATCTTCGTCTGCATTGCAATGTTGCTCATATTATTGCCCGTCATGATTAGTTTGTCTAACATCTTCCCTAACATATACTTGGGGGGTGTGGCCATTGCAGGGCATGGCAGATACTCGTAATTATGTATGTAATTGTACTGAATTTCTCTTCCTTTTGAATCCAATTAATTATATACCCCAATGCCTGTCATTTAACTTGGGATATGATGCAATCTGATAAAGTCCACAAGGCATCAAATGAAGTTACTTTATCTGGAAGGTGCATCCAGGCACAGTGACCCCTTTGGAAACTGAATATTGGGATCTGCATTTGTAACCACACGGTTTTTAAAAGGGATTTGGATTCTATGGGCTTGAAATGCTCTGAATCCAACATATCCGGTCATACCAATAACCGCAAGGCATCAAATGAAGTTACTTTATTTGGACGGTGCATCAGGCACAGTGACCCCTTTGGAAACTGAATATTGGGATCTGCATTTGTAACCATGCAGTTTTTAAAAGGGATTTGGATTCTATGCGCTTGAAATGCTCTGAATCCAACATATCCGGTCATACCAATAACTGCAAGGCATCAAATGAAGTTACTTTATTTGGACGGTGCATCAGGCACAGTGACCCCTTTGGAAACTGAATATTGGGATCTGCATTTGTAACCATGCAGTTTTTAAAAGGGATTTGGATTCTATGCGCTTGGAACGCTCTAAATACAGCATATCCGGTCATACCAACAGCTGCAAGGCATCACATGAAGTTACTTTATTTGGATGGTGCATCAGGCACAGTGACCCTTTTGGAAACTGAAAATTGGGATCTGCATTTGTAACCACACGGTTTTTGAAAGGGATTTGGATTCTATGCGCTTGGAACACTCTGAATACAGCATATCCAGTCATACCAACAGCCGCAAGGCATCAAATGAAGTTACTTTATTTGGACGGTGCATCAGGCACAGTGACCCCTTTGGAAACTGAATATCGGGATCTGCAGTTGTAACCACACGGTTTTTAAAAGGGATTTGGACTATATGCACTTGGAATGCCCTGAATACAGCATATCCGGTCATACCAACAACCACAAGGCATTGAATGAAGTTGCTTTATTTGGATGGTGCATCAGGCATGGTGACCGCTTTGGAAACTGAATATTGGGATCTGCATTTGTAACCATGCAGTTTTTAAAAGGGATTTGGATTTTATGCACTCAGAATGCTCTAAATTCAGCATATCCGGTCATACCAACAACCGCAAGGCATCGAATGAAGTTACTTTATTTGGATGGTGCACCAGGCACAGTGACTCCTTTGGAAACTGAATATTGGGATCTGCATTTGTAACCACACGGTTTTTAAAAGGGATTTGGATTGTATGTGCTTGGAATGCTCTGAATACAGCATATCCGATCATATTAACAACCGCAAGGCATTGAATGAAGTTGCTTTATTTGGATGGTGCATCAGGCAGTGACCGCTTTGGAAACTGAATATCAGGATCTGCATTTGTAACCATGCAGTTTTTAAAAGGGATTTGGATTCTATCGGCTTGAAATGCTCTGAATACAGCATATCCGGTCATGCTAACAACCGCAAGGCATCGAATGAAGTTACTTTATTTGGATGGTGCATCAGGCACAGTGACCCCTTTGGAAACTGAATATCGGGATCTGCATTTGTAACCACACGGTTTTTAAAAGGGATTTTGATTCTATGGGCTTGGAATGGCCTGAATACAGCATATCCAGTAATACCAACAACCGCAAGGCATCGAATGAAGTTACTTTATTTGGATGGTGCATCAGGCACAGTGACCGCTTTGGAAACTGAATATTGGGATCTGCATTTGTAACCACACGGTTTTTAAAAGGGATTTGAATTCTATGGGCTCAGAATGCTCTGAATACAAAATATCTGATAATACCAACAACCGCAAGGCATTGAATGAAGTTGCTTTATTTGGATGTTTGGATGATGCATCAGGCACAGTGACCGCTTTGGAAACTGAATATCAGGATCTGCATTTGTAACCACGCAGTTTTTAAAAGGGATTTGGATTCTATCAGCTTGAAATGCTCTGAATACAGCATATCTGGTCATACTAACAACCACAAGGCATCGAATGAAGGTGCTTTATTTGGATGGTGCATCAGGCACAGTGACCGCTTTGGAAACTGAATATTGGGATCTGCATTTGTAACCACACGGTTTTTAAAAGGGATTTGGATTCTATGGGCTTGAAATGCTCTGAATATAACATATCCCATCATACCAACAATCGCAAGGCATCAAATGAAGTTGCTTTATTTTGATGGTGCATCAGGCACAATCACCGACTAGGAAACTGAATATCAGGATCTGCATATTTTAACAGGCCATTGGGGTGGGAAGCCATGCCATAGCTGTCCTGTCATCCTGTGGCAAAAATGGCTGACAAAATGGGTGTCATCAAACCATAGGCACGGTCACGGGCGGCAGCCCTATGCAGTTGCATAGCATCTGACATAAGCAACAGATGAATGTGTTGCCAGGGGGGGCATCTGTCAACTTATGAAACAAAGATCGCAAATGAAGTATATTGATACCAATGTACCAGTGAGTTCCAGGACAGAACCAACATTCAAAACATTTGTGGGGTGACTCAAGGTCCAAAGGTCTCTTTGTAAATTCTGCTGGAGAAAATGAAGGGAGATAGAAGAAATGTTAGATGCTATGCATGAAACTCAATTTGATGCCATTGATTTTTGTGTGATCGATCTTCGATCAAAATTGACCAATCCCTCAATCCATCATGTGAAGAATGCCGTTTAGCCGCAATTGGCTCCTGTAGAGTAGCAGCGATGGTTATGAGCCAAGCCAACCCTTCAGTTGAGTGACCTGTCGAAATTTGTACTGACCCATAGATTTACTTTTTGAAAGCCATGGGATTTTGGCATCCAGAGTCAAATGCCTGAGTTGTGTTTATTTCATAATTGGCCAGTCCCTATCAGTCACATTAGACTGATTGATTCAACGCAGTATGGTTGCTCTAACACCTGAATTTCATTGCTTTTCCAATCGGGTCTGGCTGCTTCAATAACTGAAGGGTATTACAAAAAAAGCTAATGGTTCATAAGTTTTCTAATGAAATTACGGCATAAAACCATTACACGAATGAGCAGAGACAAGTAAAAACCGAGCACTTTTTTCTGCCCTTCAATTGATTAAGAACGAGAATTATGTAAACATAATTACTCGTAAAAATGTAGAAATATACAGTCCTCAACGGTCAATCTAACAGTCTTGGTTGAGATCTAAGTCATTCTATCCTGCCTAGATTCTTTAAATTCTGCAACTCGGGATTTTGGACTTTATACATATCGAACCAATGTAGAAAAGGCTTATTCATTTATTTTTTAACAAAACGATAAAAAATCGAAATCAACAGTAACGTCACACAGCTCCAGAGCTATAGATGCGGCAGTGAAGAGAATAGATTAAATTTGTAGAGTGCTGGGAAATTGTACAGGCGGCAAACAAGCTCTGGCTGATTCATGCAAACCTGGAAACGAATCAAGATTGATACGCACACTGTGGATGGCGTGTGCAGCGGCAGCGTGTACCAATGCACAGGTGGGCGGTAATTGCGGATTTCGACAGACGATAAAACTCTGAGTGCTTCTCAGGAAGGGTGTTGTGAAAGGGAGGACGGGTACCTGTATAACAGAGTATTGACAACAGAAAACTAGACAGCCATTACTCTCTCGCCGCCGTTCCATGCGAGAAGCACGCTCTTCTTCGCGTTTTCGACGGTTATGTAAGTGCAGCAAGAACATGAATATCGCACCAGAATCCATAACCTCTTCATATCCCGCTGTCCCTACGGCCAGACTCATATCCTTCAAGTTTCCCGTTGCTCGGTTCTGGAGCTAGTTCTGCCGTAGTTCGCTTAATTCAAACGGGACTATTGTGGCTGGCGGGTAGATACGTTGGTTAGGTTGGTTTGAGTAGGCGACTAGGGTTGACAGAGATGACGATGGCGAATTAGGTTGATTCGAGTGTAGTTATGTAGGTTTGTAGGTTTGTAGGGGAGGCATGTAAGTAGGTTGCATGATCGGGTTCAACATAGATCAGAAATAGCACAGGCAAGAGGATGTAGGTTGGTTGGTTGGAGATAGGGGTAGGGTGAAACGGGAAGGTAGGTTGCGTAGGTTTGGGTTAGGTCTCAGCAGGCAGGGGCATAGGGGCATGTAGGTTAGAGTAGGTTTTGGTTGACTTCGGGAGGTGCCGGATAAGTGCCGGAGATAGGTCGGCTTTCTCCGAGATGACGCCGGTTCAGTGATGTCATCAACGTTGGTTTTGTAGGTTGGCAAAAAAATGCCTGTAACATGGATACCATTAAGAAAAAAAGGTATGGGTATGAAAAACAACCCTATCACTCTACACTACCTGATTGGGTATGTATGAGGGGTTCAGGGTGATATCTCAGCTTGTTTTTGCAAGAAGATGTTTTTGAAAGAAAACCTACGCAAAACCTGCCCATTTTGGAAGGTATCCTAGCGTGGGAATGGAGGGGGGTAGAGGTGAGATTTTTTTTTGAGTGGGGTTCAGATTTAAAAAATGAACAAGAGAGGGTGCATACTAGATCATAGGTTACCCATTGAAATACCTAGCTATGAGAAAGTAAACGTTAAACAAAAAAAGAGGCGGAATAACGCTAGAAAATGTCTGCCGAACTCCGCACTGACCGCATCCGCGCCATCGGTATGATGATGTTTCGCTCCGACCTTTCGAACGAAGACCTGAAGACCAACGGCATCTGCCTCGTCGAAGTCGTCAAGTCTATCCCCCTTGCTCAGCAGAACCTCCTTAAATATGAGGGTCATCCTATTGAAAGAAGTGATACGAGGTCAAATACCGACTTGAATGCTCAAAAGGACTGGGGCGAAATTTTCTGGTTTTCATAGCTTACTTTCCACTATACATGTGGAAGGGAACAAAAAGGGCAGGTATGAGCAACCCTATTCCTAGGGAAATCGACTCCCAGCTGTAGTCAATTTACAGAGAAAATTAAGGGTAACAAATCCGATGAAAACGGAACAGCAATCAGTGGAGCTGGAATCATACATATCATGCGGAGCAGTGTGCTCAAGCCCAAGTAGACCTTGGATTAGAACTCCCCCGAATCATCTGTAGAGTACGATTGTATAGCCTTACGGCCAGGCATGATTATAGCAGAACGTCAAATCAAATCAAGCTCCCTGTCTCAGCTAAGGCTCAGCTCAGTGACACAACCACGCTTTCCCAAGCCTCTTGCTCCAAAATTCCACAGTTTCTCGAGCTCTGCATCTTGTCTATTGGAAACTACCTCTCCGTGGTCGGCAGGATTTTGCAACGGGTGGGAATGAAATCTCTGGGACACAATGGATGCATGGCATCCAGGACCCATATAGAACAGGCTCCACCGGGTTGCCGTATATTGATGTGTTATCTAATGATTCGGTATCGTACGCCTGTTAAACGTGAAATCATTGGTGGTATCGAATAGTGGGCCTGATGGTCGGCAACTTTCGGCAATTTTATTGCGACTTATTTTCCTTATTTTTTTATTTCCCCCCCACTGCCGTTGGTATCGGGCCTCAATTTGCGGCGTTGTATGCACGGGTGTAAACTCATTCACCAACACAAATAGATAAAACAAGGAGACGAATGTAACGTAGACTGGTTTACATGACAGCTTTGATCATTATCAGTAGATTGGCACACTTCGGTGCCAACATTGCATTCTGTCTCAGCACGGAACCATTGCATTTGATCACCTGCACATAGCCTCAATGGTTTCAAGTCTTGTCAAAGGGGCTTTTTCTTGCTGCCAGGTCACAAGCCCTGATTATATGCGGGCGGGGGATCCTGCAGGCGCTGCACCTCCGCCTGCAACCCCTCGAGTGCCCGTGCAAGGGCAGGGTCTGACACCGGTACCGGTGCAGCTGCAGCGGCCGCAAGCGATGAAGAAGATCCTGTGGCACCCCCCTGCTGCACTTGCGCCTGCACCTGCTATGGCACATATAGTGTGCAAAAAATATCTGGTTACATTTCGAGCTGGAAGCAGGGTTCTGGCTTGCAGCTTACAACGAAGCCAGTGACAGGCTAACAACTCAAGATCTCGTGGGCATGAGTTTCTCGGTGGTTGCAACAAGCCATTGGGGCAATGACACCCTGAAAAGGTTTACTTTGGTTGGTAGAACTTTGAATTTCTTACAGAAATCATCAAGGATTTTTGATTAGCATGATCAGAACAATGATGCGAGCCTCATGCCGAATTCCATAAACGGAAGGAGATATATTCTCCTTAGGGGAAAGCCAGAGTGCACCCATATCACCTTTCCTTGAAAGTAAAATCATGTCCTGAGATATGTGGTTTGGGTTTTACCAAAGAAAGGAAACCCATTTACCTCTATAAGACTCATGGACGTAGACAGAGTTCAATATGGCTATGTCAACCATGTTTGGATGTGATATTCCAGAAATTAGTCCTTGTAGGAAGGAAAGCAGTCTGAGAATGATCCATAACCATCTGGAGGCTCTCCAGAAGGCGGGGCCTCCAATGTAAGGATTATTGCCAGTGTGCCGAGCCCAGCCGAGATCCGAACTGATGCAGATCAACACCAAATAGACGCAATGTTGAGAAGATGTGAGCCGCCAACTTAAAATGCAACCACATGCCAAGATGCCACCTGAGAAAGGAAGTTGTCACCCAACTGATGAGATCGAGATGTAAGTTGTCTTCAAAGTCCCTGCAACCGTAGGGTATTTTTTGCACCATATATCGCCCATAACCTGCACATGCTGCCAGACTTCTCCGATTGGCTTGGCTAAATGGCTTGCGCCGCTTAGCGGAGTTTGAATTTGGCTAGGCGGGCGTGGCGGGCGTGGCTTGCGGCGTGGCTTGACTTGTGCTCGCTTAACACCAAACCATTCCACTGTAAGTAATTCGATTATATTTTCTCTGCCATGCTTCCATGCCTATCTCCTTCATCAGCATCCTCTTACATCCATCCCTTGCCCCCAGGCCACAAACTTTGTCGGCTCCAAACATGACATTGTAATTATTGAGGATGTGAGCCGTTGATTGCCTCCGGCGAGCAACCTTTCTCGTCTTTCTGGGTGAATATAACTGTGTCTCGGCTCCCAGTGTCCTACGAACTCAATTCTTTCAATGTGCACCGTATTTCTTCTTTTTGCTTAAACACCTCCCCAACACATTTTGGATTAATGGGATGGAAACCATTCCCGATGCCCCCACTCCCACACTACACTAGTACAATCATAATAATTCAGGCCAGTACAAGCACTCTAATCCACTCCGCAAACTGAATCTACGATATGAACGAGGGCGCTAAGTCGAGTGAGATATCTTTTTTGGACATCTTCGTGCCCATTTTGTTTGAAAATTGCTCTCCACTGCCTGATTAGCGACATTACCTGTTTCCCACAGGAGTACGCCGTTGGTCTGGCGGGCCTTTCTCTCCTGAGTTCTGGTACGTTTTGTCGGTTTTTCGTCGTCAATTTCGTCGTCTCCTTTGTGCTTCGACACAGTGATCCCTGGACCTTTCCGTTCCTTCGTTAGGTGAAGGTTTTGCCTTTTTGGCCGGCGGCTCTCCGTCGATTTCTTCGTCCTCCTTGTGCTTCAACGTCCCATTCACCATGACGGATATGGGATCTGTAAGGGGGAAGTGGGACGGCAGGTTGACCCGAAAGATTGGGGCCACAATCTTTCTCAAAAGCGGTGTGCTTGTTTGGCATTCCTGCTCCGGGAGGTTGAGTAGCACGGGATGATCCATTAAATTGATCAATGGATCGTTCAGTCCGACCTCGAGCTTGGGCGTTGAAGCCAGGCCAAGTGTGTTCACCCAATTAGGGGCTTCTCGACTACGCGGATGCTTTTTCCTGCGCACAAAGCATTTGTTGAAGCTGGCAATCATCGGGTGCAAGCCATTTTTGTAAGCCAAAGCTTAACTCTCACCAATCTCTCCCTCACTTCCCATATTTAATTTCACAAACCACGCCCCCGCCCAATTGATGGCATCAGACAAAATGGCTTGCGCACGCCATTTTGTTTGCAGCGATGAGCGGGGGGAATTTTAAAACATAGTTCATTGAGTGTATATAGCATTGCACGTACAAATCCATGATTTCCGATGGTTTCTACACCCACGCCATCCCGACATTGACTAATTTTCGTCGCAAGCCACGCCCCCGCCCGTTTGATGGCATCAGACAAAATGGCTTGCGCAAGCCATTTTGCTCGCGGCGACTAAGGGCCAAAAATCAGCTATTATTTTGGAGTTCAGTGCTCCATAGAACAATGTAAGTAGCAATAGAATGATCCCCGAAGCTTGAATCAAAAAACTCTATCCACACTGGGCACAAGCCACTTTGTCACCAGAATGGCTTGTGATGGCATTCGAAATGTTCAACTATCATCGACCCAGTGCCAATTCACCAAGATCTCGCTGCAACATGCTAGGAGTAGGAAAACTAGATATAACTGAGATGGTATTGACCTTATTATGGCATGAGTTCCCTGACTTTTCGCAACAAGCCATGCCTACACCCATTTTGATGGCATCAGACAGAATGGCTTGCGCAAGCCACTTTGTTGTCGAAGAAAAAGAATAATTTCCTGGCACATCCTGGGCCTGAGAAGGCCCCAAATCAGTAAAATGCGTTCATTAGGACAGTTTACATCAAACAATTGAGTATTTACGCCCATTCAGTTGGTTATAGTCAAGACCTTGGTTTAACCGATGTCAGCTATGAGAACCACAACCCCAAGCAGATGTCCAAGGGCTGGTTTCACGTCTACTAGAGTATCCAAAGCCTTTTTGTGAAGGAATCTGTTCAAATTTCAGTTTGAGGTACTGAATACTTGGGTGGTTCAAAAGTCGGGTGAGTTGAACACTGTTTTTGTGAATATCTTTACGTAGTGGACACTCTATCCATTATTTTCACTACAGGTGGACACTCGGAAGCCTGGTCTATCAGTTGAGCTTCACAAGCCCGCTGGCTTGCGTGTGAGGTATGAGTTGCCCTCTTCATTATTCATGGTGACGACAAGCATTCCCCCAATATTAAAATTATGGGACAATTGATGTCCTAGGTACCTGCGGGGGACATATAGTAACGTATCTGTCACATAAAATCCAACGCTAGGACCCTACAGGATGTGCTGTGAGCGCAAGCCACTTTGATTTTTTGGCTGATGCCAAGCCGGCAAAATGGCTTGCCAAGCCGACAAAATGGCTTGCAAGCCAAAAAGCCGGGCGTGGGCGTGTGATGCCACCAAAATCCACGCCCACGCCCGAAACAAGCCATTCCGCGCTGGCGCAAGCCACTTTTGCAAGCCAAAAACTTAACTCTCTCTGCCTACCCATATTTACCACCCAGATCCGTCATCGACCACATCACTGTCAAACTGTTGACTGCTTATTGCACTGGACACCAACCGAACTGCCTCGTCGAAGTCTGGATCACTTATCCAGCAATCCTGTATTTCCTTCTGCCTGGTAAAACATTCAACTGCACTGCATACTGGAGAGTGAATGGAACGCACCGGCAGCAATGGGATGATTTCAACTGTGGGACTCGCCGAACATCCTGGATCGTTGCCTTGCCGAGAAAGTTTGCAATCTCATATGTATCTTTATAACGCATAAGCCATTTGCGCAGGAACACGCCATTATGTACAATGCCCGCCGGTTTGCTCAAGTCACGCCTCAGCTGCAATTTTATTGCCAACATCCAAGTTCAAGTTCAAGCCACTACTGTTGCGGAACGGCTTGCTCAAGCCTATTACGCCTGAAAACTGTCACTTTTAGGCATTATCTATCAATTAAACACTGAAAGTAAGCAGGTTTGCATCTGGGGTATGCGTTGTAAGTCGGCTGGTGCAGGTGCACCGGCAGTGATGTGGAATCATAGCATTAATGAGCAGAAATATCAGTGAAAATTCCAAGTCAATAAATGCAATACTTACAATATACATTGTGTTACCTCAGAGAGAACGAAAAGTGTACCTAAAAGTGTGTTTGAAATGTACTTCATTCCGGCGAACTACGCCCGTTTGATGGCATCAGACAAAATGGCTTGTGATGCCAATTTGCCTGTTCAACTTCGTGCAACCCGGCGTCAATACATTAATATATTGCTGTAATATGCTAGGATAAAGTGGGTTATAGATGCCTACAATAATCTTGACCTCATTATAATGCGAACTACTCGGCTTTTCGT
The DNA here is from genome assembly GCA_014462655.1 of Mycena venus. Classification (NCBI taxonomy): domain Eukaryota; kingdom Fungi; phylum Basidiomycota; class Agaricomycetes; order Agaricales; family Mycenaceae; genus Glaucomycena; species Glaucomycena venus. The sequence continues at coordinate 10,233,008 of JACAZI010000003.1, forward strand.
CGCAAGCCGTGCCCACGCCCGTTTTGATGGCATCAGGCAGAATGGCTTGCGCAAGCCACTTTGTTGCCGAAGAAAAAGGACAGATTCCGGGCACATCCTAGGCCTGAGAATACCTCAGAACATTTGAATATGTTCATTGGGACAGTTTATACGAAAGAATTGAGTCTTTATGGTCATTTGGTTGATCGCCGTCAGGACTGTACCACAACCAATGTCAACTACCAAGACCCACCACCTAAAATGGCTGTCCAGAGGCTTTCTTCAACTCAATTAGAGTATTCAAAGCCATTTCTGGAACGAATCCGTCCAAATTCCGGTTTGAGGCACTTGGACACATGTGGTTCAAGAATTCGGGTGAGTTGAACACTGTTTTTGTGAATATCGTTGCAGGGTGGACAATTCGTCCATTATTTTCAGTACAGGTGTATGCTCAGAAGGACAGTCTATCGGTAAAGGGTCACAAGCCCGCTGGCTTGCATGTGGGGCATGAGTTGCCCTGATCGTATCTGCCGACGATGACAAGCATTCCCCGAATATCGAAATTATGTGACAATTGATGTCTTATATACCTGCAGGGGACTAAAGGGAACTTATCTGCCACACAAGAACTAATGCTAGGGTTCTAGATAAGGTACAGTGAGCACAAGCCACTTTGCTGATGGCAGAATGGCTTGCCAAGCCGACAAAATGGCTTGCAAGCCGAAATGCCGGGCGTGGGCGTGTGATGCCACCAAAATCCACGCCCACGCCCGAAACAAGCCATTTGGCGCAGGCGCAAGCCACTTTTGCAAGCCAAAAAGTTAACTCTCGGTAGGCAGATAGTCAACAATGAAATGGCTTGGTTTGGAAGTGATACGACATTTCAACAACCGCGAGATCGCTGGTTCAAAAGTCGCCGGTGCGATCAATGACGGCAGCGAAGTGGATCCGGGTGTTGTGGACATAGCAATACAGAAGTGGGACGCTCGCAGTGCATCGATATTGAGAAATGGACGGAATAGTTGCAGTGGGAATGTATAGTGTAGCCGAGCACAAGCCACGCCACGCCGCAAGCCACGCCCGCCCGCCCACGCCCAGCCAATTTAAACTCCGCTAAGCGGCGCAAGCCACTTTGGCACGCCACTCGGCTAACTCTGGGATGGAAGTAGCGGCAGCTCAAAACGTTCCCGCAGGAGCGTGCTTGGCTCTAGCGCAACGGAGTGGACAAGACATCCGTCCGACAAGCTACTGCCTTTCCAACTACGATGCGATACGAGGTGATGCACACACAGAAGTTCTTCGAGCGCGACATCGCCCGCAGTGCCGATTCCAACCCTGCGGGGGGGCTTCATGCCGCCTCTCCTGCGTCCCAAAGCCCGTGAAAAAAAAAAAAAAAAAAAAACAGTAATATAACCACCTACCAACAAAACACTCTCGGCATGCTGGACTGTTGCTGCGCGCCCGATTTCACTGGGGCAAACTTAATGTTGCCCTTGGCCCTTGTGAGTCAATGCGCAGAGGGTAATGGGGCTGGCACACCAGGACACAGGAAAACTGTCTTGAGGTCGTTCGTGCTCGTTACCGGTTGTTCTGAGAATCCTATCTGGCGCACCGACAATCGTGGTGGTTGTAAGAGGGAAAGGGTGATAATTCTACGTGATATTCAAACTCCAATGCTTCGCGTGAATTGCGAGCTGACGAACTTTCATTAGAATCTATTCTTCTGACGAACTTTCACAGAAAATCAATAGAAGTGACGAACCTTCACCAAATCCCATCAAAGTGTAAAACTTTCGTAGAATTAAGCAAAGTAACGAAGTGACGAAAATGGCGTGGACTCCTTGAGAAACATCTGGGAAGAGCCCACAACACAGGCGTATGGTAGTCACTTATAAACAGACACTATAACAATTAACCTTGTACCTCGGTTTGTTATAGGCATATGGCACATGAATGCAACAAGAGCAATTTTCATAATGGGCTATCTGGAATTGATCCCACTGGTTGAGCACTGCACGGTCAGTATCTCCACAATCCTGGGTTGTGGGGGTTCTAAAAGTGCTCTCAGATACTTGCATTGCAAGGTTTGTTCAAAATTCCGCTGCAAAATCCTCTGAAACTCATTCGACTTTTCAAACCATTCAAACTTTGATGTAAATCGTTTGAATTCACTGGTACAACAAAAGGAAACGGAAACGGGTAGTTCCTGAAAATAATGCCAAATACGATTTTTTTTCGTGTGATTCCCAAAAATGAAATTCTCGTCTACCGCTCTCCCTGCGCCTGGCCGCAACCATTCAGCCTAATGAAACCTCGGGTGACGCAGGAGATGAAATATCATCTGGCTAAGGCCCTTTCCATCTCGCAGTCGCCGTAGAGTCCGACTTCTCCCGGAATTATCTGACCACTGCCGGCTGAGCAAGGACACCGATTTCTCCGCCCCATGCGAGCAGGGAGCCGGTTCCACTATGTATTGCAGTAACGATGTAGCGGCCGCCAGGCCGCATTCACCTGTCCGTTGATGGAATACAACGAGGGAACGTTCACAGTGGGGTCGAGCAAAACTTGGCGGAGACATCGAGAACCCTAGGCCAAGGTCTGTTGTCTTTTCCTGTGTTCATACATTCCAAACTATATATACTTCACGTTCTAATTCATTGATATCCGTTGTTCTTCGTGCCATTATTTTCAGGAACTACAATAAACCGTGTACAAACGTGTGTACACGGAAAAGGTTGGAGCCTTAGGGCGACCTATTCATCGTCCCTTAATGCGAACGCCGAGTGTGCTCCGTCTCCGCTTCTGATCCCTCTTCCACCTTCTCCGCATCCTGTTGATCCCGAACGATCTTTGCTTGTTTCCGCCACAACCTGTAGAAAATTCTTGTCCCGTGGAATTGAGCGGCCGAAAAAGCGATATGAAGAACTGGAGTCGCGATTTTGAAAGGCAATATCCAGCGGCTCCACAGTTGGCCAAAGAGATACATCGCAACGATTGTTTCGGTAATGGTACCAAGCAATGTAGTAAAACATGCCACACGGAAGAGCGCTGCGAGGAAGCGATGGGAATTGGGATATACACGATAGAGGATGATGGTGAGATGCGGAAGAGACTCTGATATTATGTCGAACGCTCCTACAAACGCAACGTTAGATGGTGAACAGGATTTGAGAAACAGGTACACGCACCCCATACGGTACAGAGGAGAAATTCGATACTCGAGTCCTTGTTCATGTTAATGTTGATTGTAATCGCAGCTTGCGCTATCAAAATACTGGCCATATGGTGTACCTAAGTTCATATTGCGCCTCAGACTGATGTACCCTTCTTATGAGTGTACGTACCACAGATATTGGACTGATCTTGGTTCGGTAAATTAGTTCGAAAATAAACATGCCGACGAGCTGAAATAGAAATTAGTACATTTCAGCAGTTTTCGGTGGGCCGTACATACCATTTGCGCGGATATAACTAATATGTCGCCCATCGTGACTCTGGATCCTTCGACGAACGGCGTATGGAATCCTGACGCAATCAATTGAAAATGCTATCCGGTGGGTCCGGAATCAACCTACCTGAGGTCCCAAGGGCCACAGTAAAAAAAAAGGCCGTGCCGCAATGATTAATATTAGGATCTTTGTAGAGCCTTGTACCGCACGAGTTAGCCTCGAATAATGACCTCTCAACTGAGACTACCTGCAATATGGTGGTTGACAAAACCACGGCGGTTCACTTCGTCCAAGAGAGTATACTTCGTGCCGTAGACTTTTCGGAGAAGGAAAAGCTCCAAAACATAAAACTTGATCAAAAAGAGGATGAGTAGCACCACGGATATTATCAGGCCAGTATAGGGGGAAAGGACAGAGATGGTGGTAAGCGGGAATTTTCGAATATGGTTGTCGACTAGGGGGCCAGGCTGGGGCATGATGGAGGGAGGCAATTGGATCTGGGAATAAGTGTGATCTGGAAGGAAGGAAGGGACTTTAACCTTCGGGCTAAATAGAGCGTATCCGCGTCCCCAAACGCCATTTTGGCCGAAGAAATGACGGGTGATTGCAGAAATTTGTGACGCCCGAAGGGGGAGGATCTCCGAGAAAATGGTCCAGAAAATAAACGAAAAAATAGTAGCGTGCCTATTTTTTTTTAGCTGTAAGGATATATCGAGCCTTCCTGAGTGCGCCCCCCGCTTTCCCTGAGCGATTTTGAACTCAATGACATGCCCTGAGACCACCGAAGTCACATCAGTCATCGGAGTCTTCGCTTAAACGTGATGGCTGGTGCCAAGAACTTAAAGCCGAAAGGCGCTGCGAATGCGCCCATTATGACTTTGGACACACACGGCGTCGGTTACTGAGGTGAGCGCCCATATACTTCTAGCGGAGTATCGTCCAACCTAAACGAAGGCTGCCGAAAGACGTGCTGAAAATAGAGGCCACCGGATTTGAAATTTATCTGGTCTCTTATTGACTTCCAGAATCACGAGCGCAACATGCCGAATAGGGGAGGATGCAGGCAGCCAGGATTCAGCGCATGTCCTATTTTTAAAGCTAAATAACGGTGGAAGATTGTAAGTTCCCAGAATCGTCCACATAGGAGAGAATTTGGCACAGGACGCTAACAGGACGCTGATGCAAAAATTGACCAAAATGTGTGCTTGAATGGATGTCGCCGCAGCCCTGGCATGTCAATCCAGGTGACGATGGATACGCGGCCCAGAAACGGACGTTGCCAAGAAAAAAAAAGGATGGGGAGAAGTGAAACTTTAAAATGGAGCCTGGACCACTCTGCGTCCTAAAGAACCATGTGAAGAGCCGTTTGGTACGCTTGAAACGTCAGAGATGAGGGCTCAACTAGAAATCCACGTTCCATGTTCCCAAGATCGATCCATGATGCAATGTCAGCGCTGAGCTCTGCGCCCATATAGAGCCGGTCGTGTAGCCCGAAACTCTGCAGAGGCTTAAGTCTAACTTAAGATCGGCAGAGGATCATGGACAGAGTCGGTATTGCAATTCTTCCGATTTTTCTAGCGTTCTTCAACCCAGGACGGCGTTCAAATATTTGCACCCGCTCCCTGCTGTACGAATTGTAGAATACTATCCAGCAGCTTGGTGCACCTGTACTTTGAGCTCGTTGGCATCCCAACAATCCCCTAGATGGTCCTCGTACCTGGGCCTGCGAATCTGTACTTCGCTTATGGGCGCTCTTTGTGTATCGGAAACTAATAAGCCGGTACGAATATGCGACGAGGATGACGATATGAATCAGAGGAATCTCTTTTGGCGACCAATCAGCATGGAATGGTGAGTGGTAGGCTCATCGAAGGTACGATCTCTGTAATATAAAGACTCGGTGTAGGCGGCACTCAAACTTAATGCAGAAAATAAATACTCACAGCATTTTTCCAGCTTCCTCCGCAACGCGGCGTTCTTTTCGAGCTATTACATTGCCATCACGGGTGCCTTCAATGGCGGATTTGTCGACCTCGCTACGGATCTCGGTAACCAAATTTCCAGCTTTGGACCAGGTTAGAGAAATGTTTACTGCGTTAGTTTCCCCCCGTCTAACCCCCTATTAGATCAAGGCCAACGCTGCCAGCTGTTCAAGTCAGTGTGACCAATTACTTTCTGTCCTGACAGCGAGTCCTGATCAAATGTGACTGATAGCGCTCAGGGATGCGCGACATCCGGCGCAGACATCCCTGCGTGGTCGGGAGCTGTCGCGTACCCCGGAGTTCAGGACCTTAGCGTGTCGTGAATCGACCAAGATGGCAATCTCAATGCACCGTTCAACGATATTATCTCCTCGTGATACCGGTCGGCATTATTTCCACTCCATTTCTTCCCACCATCAACAGTGGGTTCTGCAGCGCGTCTGGTAAAGGATCGTGGTTGATGATCGTAGCTCTACGAAGACGTCAATTTTCTGTAGCAAGATGTTACGTGAATGGCTTATTTTGTACTGTTCAACGTCCGTTGATCCTTCCTTCTCCGACCGTTGCGACTTTCTGAGAAGTTTTTGAATTTCGTTTCGAGAATGAGCTTTAACAACCCTGCCCACCTCCTGTTGCCGGAGACGCAAATTTGTGTCGACCTCAAATCATATCCAAATGGTGATCTACAACCGGTCACCCAGATTGCTTCCCCTGGGTACAGCGTGTCCAAGGAGTTCGACGCAAGGATAACTTGTCGGCATGGGTGAGAGCGTCGGAAACATCTGAAAGGGTCATACTATCTCTCCCTAAGATCTCGCACACCTGAGAATTTTACTTCATGAGAAAGGAATAAGAATCGGGCAAATGGCATCTTTTTTTTAGAGGTGGTCTGTCCGAGTTCTATGTGATATGTCCAATTCAGATCGCCGGTCTCGCATATGACGCCCTTGTGGTCATAGCACCTCCAATTTTCGTCCGGTGCAGCACCTCAGCAAGAACTATAGTGTACATGAAGGAGTGGTCAAGGAAACCCCAGGGTGGTTGACAGGCAGCAAGGAATGTCATGACATGATCTTTCGGTCCAATCTGAGGGCCGCAAGACTGTCGTTTTATATGGGCACTCTTGTGATACATATTAAGGTATCTTTTAGATGTGTTCATGAAGTAATGAACCAAAAAAAATCAAAAATGGTCCACTATTGGACGAGAAATCTTTGTTTGTCCGAGTTCGGGTTTGTCCGGGACGGTGGGGGGATAGTAAATGCTATCTCAAGCTAAATGATGCATTTCAACGAAACGCTGGATTACTTGCGCCACTAATTCTCGGCAAAATCAATCTGAAACCCATTTATGCCAAACGGCCGACAACTCGTTGAACGAGCTCGAATCTTTGACAGGCGGAAATCTCCGAGTGTAGGTAACGTAACAGGATCGCATTTGGCATGCCAGCTCAGTGGTCGTCCACTACGGCCTCAATCTTTTTCCACTCGGTTCAGTACTCGACATTTGACATGTACCATTTACATTGCAGCTCTTCGGGCTCTGAAATCCAAGATTCCGACCTTTTACCGCCTCATACATTCTCGCACGGTCTGGATGAGCACGACCACTGGTGACTGCACGGCAGGGCTTCACCAGCTGCGGGACTTCCAGTTTGGTCCACCATTCACTACGTTCAAGGAGGTCCTAAACAGAGACCTACACAGACCTACACTCAGTTTGCAAAGATGTGTGTAGGTCTGCCAAGGTGAGTTTAGGCGGCTACACAGGGACCTGGACACACCTGGACAGACCTAGACTCAGCTACACAGAGCCTGCGCAGCCACCTACGCTTACCTTGCCAGACCTACACACACCTTCATAAACTGAGTTTAGGAGCTCCTTGAACGCAGTGATTGAACTCGTCGCTACATGTCCCCCAGGAGCCAGACTTTTCCGATTGGCTTGGCTAAATGGCTTGCGCCGCTTAGCGGAGTTTGAATTTGGCTGGGCGGGCGTGGCGGGCGTGGCTTGCGGCTTGGCTTGACTTGTGCTCGCTTACACCAAGCTCCTACACTGTAAGTAATTCACTGATATCTTCTCCCTGTGTCCTCCATACCATCTCCCACAGCCACAAGTGTCTTACCATCACCCATGCACCTGTGCTTACCAACTTTACGTCCATAATACAACCTTTTTTGCCACCCATTGTATAAGTCATTCTCGCATCTTCCAGTCGTATATTCAACAGGAATGTTGATCTATTCATGGGACTTATTACTTTACAACCGTCGCCGTGTCGGTGTAATCAAGGTTCAAGCCAAGTTCAAGCTGACCGTTGATTCCACTGTTCAACCTGTATCGGCTAGACCCACAAGCACGCAGTACGTAAAACAATATTGCGCACCATGAGGTAGGTATTTGTGTTCATTTCGGTTGTAATTCAATTCCGCCTTGATTATTACAACTGTCACAGACTGCCAATTTCGCCCGCAAGTTCAACCCCTGATTTCGCCAATATTCTGTTCTCAATTCCTTACATGTCCTGTTATCGGCGATCCCAAACGACTGAGGCCTTTGGGGAAGTCACAACCAAGCCATGGCACTGCGCACAAGTCCAACTCGGCGATTTCTATGCGAGTGAGGTGTCGCCGGCATAAACCAATTTGGTGAGCAGAGTGCCTTGCGCCTCATGAAGACAAGCGATTTTGCTTCAGCACACTTCGGACTCACGCCCATGGTCTTTCTCAATCCGTGGTATCTCTGAAATCTGAACCTTCAAATTAATGTTTAGGTTCGACTCTCAGTACTGGCAGAGCGGTTTTGGGTCATTTCAAATTATCAAGGCAAGCCCTATTTTTCAGGGTCAAGCCATCGACACAAGCCACTTTGTCTGGCCACAAGCCGTTTTGCTCAAGCCGCCCAAGCCCCAAGCCCAAGCCCGACCGGTTTGTTGGAATTCTGAATGAATCACTGCCTCATCGATTCTGACCAGCCTTCAGTGATGATGCGTTCAATTGGTAAAAATATGCGTGGTTCGCCAAGAATTGATGGCTTGGATATGGGGGGAGGTAGGGTAATATCTTGAGGCAAGCCACGCACAAGCCAGTTGGCCAGGCAGAATGACTTGCGGCACTTGACACAAGCCATTTTGCCCAAGCCCGTCATCATTAATATACTGTTTTATGGTTGGTACACGACATTGAATGCCTAGAATTTAGCAATCCAGATAGATGAAAATGAAGAATGTTGAAAGTAGGAAATTCGCACTTAAAGATGCCCATACCATTTGGCAGGGGCACAAGCCCGTTGCGCAAGGCATGCTCAAGTGGCATGCTGCACAAGCAAAGTTATAATTCTTCCTCACTAAGGTTTCTACACCCACAACTTCCCATGCTTAATTTTTGTGAACCACGCCCCCCGCCCGTTTGATGGCATCAGACAAAATGGCTTGCACGCGCCGTTTTGTTTACGGTGCTGGGCAGGGATGTAAGAAATACAGTAGTTAATTGAGTGTAGATAACATTGTATGTACAAATTCATGATTTGCAACAGTGTATACACCCACGCCATCCCATAATTAACTGATTTTCATCGCAAGCCATGTCCCCGCCCGTTTGATGGCATCAGACAAAATGGCTTGCGCAAGCCATTTTGCTCGCAGCAACTAGGGACCGAAATAAAATGAAATCAAGTATTATTTAGAGTTCAGTGACTCCATATAACAATATAAGTAGCGTTAAATTGATTTCCAAAGCTTGAATCGAAAAACTCCACCCACACCGGGCACAAGCCACTTTGTCGCCAGAACGGCTTGTGATGGCATTTGACATGCTCAACTTTTTCTTAACCCGGGGCTAATTCATCAAGATCTCACTGGAAAATGCTAGGAGGAAGTAAATTAGATATAGCTGAGATGGTATTGACCTTATTGTGGTATGAATTCCTTGACTTTTCATCGCAAGCCGTGCCCACGCCCATTTTGATGGCATCAGACAGAATGGCTTGCGCAAGCCACTTTGTAACCGAAGAAAAAGAATAATTTCCTCACGCATCCTGGACCCGAGAACGCCCTAGATCATCCAAATGTGTTCATTCGGGCAGTCTACATCAAAGAATAGAGTAGTTACGCCCATTCGGTTGGTTATGGTCAAGACCCCGGTTCAACCGATGTCAACTGGCGAGAACCACGACCCAGAATGGATGTCCAAGGACTTGTTTCACCTCTACTGGCATATATAAAGCCTTTTTGTGAAGAAATCCGTTAAAATTTCAGTTTAAGGTACTGAAACACTTGTGTGGTTCAAAAGTCGGGTGAGTTGAACATTGTCTTCGTGAATATCTTTGTGTGATGGACACTTCTTGCATTATTTCCAATGTAAGTGAACGCTTGGAAGCCTGGTTTATCGGTTGAGCCTCACAAGCCCGCTGGCTTGCATGTGAGGTATGAGTTGCCCTCATCATCCATCATGGCGGCGACGAGTGTTCCCCAAATATTAATAGTATGTGATAATTAATATCCCAGGTACCCGTAGGGAACATATACTAATGTATCTGCGCTATAAAATCCAACGCTAGGGCCCTATGTGATTTGCAGGGAACGCAAGCCACTTTGGTCTTTTGGCTGATGCCAAGCCGGCAAAATGGCTTGCCAAGCCGACAAAATGGCTTGCAAGCCAAAATGCCGGGCGTGGGCGGGTGATGCCACCAAAATCCACGCCCACGCCGAAACAAGCCATTCTGCGCGGGTGCAAGCCACTTTTGCAAGCCCAAAAAGTGAACTCTCCCCCCAGGAGCTGCTTTCTCCACTGTCGGAAGAGTCTTCGTCCTCGGAATCGGTGTATGCATTCTCTTTTTGACGTGCACTTGGTCTGATGACGCTTGGACCTCCTCTTCCTCTTCCTCAACTTCAGCCACGCCCACGCCTACGTTCGCCCCTGTCGTCGCTTTTTAACCTTCAGTGATTAGCGGATCGAAATCGCGTAGTGCGCGTCGCTCTTGCGCTTTTTTTTGGCACATTCTCCCTTCTTTATCGCCGCCTTTCCTGAGCGGCCTTTCTCTGTAACCGTTTGCATCTGCCTCCTCTCTCTACTGTTCCTTCTCCCTCGCTTCCTCCCGATTCTTCTCACCTAATTCCAGACACAGTGCTGCCCTTGGAAATGTGCGTGACCACCCTCTTTCTTCCCTGTCTTCGCATTGAGCAGATTCTTGAATTTCAGGCTCTCCCGTGCCGTCGGGACAGCATCTGCTTCGGCTCCTGTTGTTGCCAATTGCTTCTCAAGCATCGTCAGCGTCGTTAGCAATGTAGTACGCCAACGTGTACGGTCCCGTTTTACCTGATACGGAGTGACCACGGCGATCTTCCTTGGCGGGCACCGCATCCGCAGTAGCATCCGGTGATATGGCCCAGCTCCCGTTTCAACAATCTCTTTCCTTCCAAGAAAATCTCCCCAACGGAGGAGATGCATTCAATGATGGTCATGAGCTCCAAGTGCGTGTTGGAAGTTCGATAGCACGAACGAGTATGACGCGACAGGATGTATTTTACGCCTCGATTCTTTCGCCTGCCCCCCAATTCGATCTCCTTTTCATCCATATTGTACACATTATGCCAAGGAATGTTCTTCTCAACGATGACTGTTTTCAATTTCTAAAAGTAATCTTGAATTGTCGCGTAATTGAATGCACGAGCACGTTTGGGAGCCAGCGCAGTTGTTTTTACTGGTCAGAAGGCCAAAAATACGTGGAACTTATGTAAATGAAGTCCTCCGTACCGGCGTCCCAGAGAAAATGTTAACATGTTGTGCACGTCGTTGGGGTGGAAACTCTGCGAGAGGGACACTCACGTAACTGCCACACGCTGACCAAGAACGGAGGGGTCTGAATTTAGAGATGTTTAAATTCCCGAACAAGGAACATTTTCGGGAAAGTCAGCGCCCGAGAAGAAGAAGCATTGGGTGGGAGGAGATTTCCTGAAACTCGGCGCGTCTGAAAGGTTCACAACACGCGGTCCAACGCGAATTTTCTGGATTCTCAGCGATCACATGTGCGCGTATATACGCAATGCCGATCGATGCCGAGCACAAACCGTCGGCGTAAACACCATCAGCCATCGCGTCTTGCTTCCTGCCACCACTCAACATCCACCCATCTTTCAGTTATTGAGTTCCTCGTGTCCGAAGATCCCACCAGTCGCCAATACACACCTTACGCGCGCTGAAGGTTTCTGGTTTGGGCTCATCATCCAGGCGCAGAGCACCCTGTTTCGTGTTTCTCGCGATTCCCTTGCCACTCAGTCTTCGATATTTCGGGGCATGTTGTCTATGCTAACTCCGGGTGAGGAAAATATGTTGCCTTTCATCACCTCCCGGATAGAGCACAAGATCTCACTTGCTTTCAGAAGGTGTTGATATAGTCTTAGAGATATGCTCGTTTTATAAAATGGTGTAATCCTGATTTGGAGTAGTTTCTTTGAGCCTTTCCCGGCCGATACAACCTTCCCCATCATCTCAGGCGTCCTCTGCACGAGCCCTCAGTATGAGCCCTCAGTATGACTACCTGCAGAAACGTGCTCTGGTCCATTTATTCTCACTCCATCCTATCACACTGGAAGATCAGAACGACGATGTCTCCCTTCGATCCTGAAGCGTAACGGAACTACTGCATTATCTCAATATCATCATTCTCGCTCGTCAGATCTCTGCGCTTTAGATCCTCCCATCAGCCTTCTACCGCGTCTGCATGTTGGTCCTTGCGTCATCAACGGAACGAAAGGTGCTGACCTTGATTCTACGGATAACGTTGCTCTCTTGGCCGGCGTGCGAACACTGGAGACAACGGGCACACCTACTATTATCGCATTCCTCCTCTGTCCGCGGCAGATTTCTGGCTGCCATTGCTCAGCCTACCAATCTCCAGAAGCCCAGGATTGCGCTTCGCATCCAGGCCGAGGGATGGAGAGAATATTATGACTCTGATACGATACTACCATCTCACATTTGGGACGATGGTGATTGGTACCATCCGTTCGTGCTGCTTGACATGCGTCTCCAGCTACACATAAAAAAGGCGAAGCAAAACCTCTGGGATAAACTGCCCGGGATATTCGGTCTTCCGGACTGTGAGAAGCTGACCAGAATGAAGGCGAACGTGGTAGGGCTCCACTGAGATGTGCAATGATGCACCGTTTTGGCATAGACGCCTGGGCGTCTAATTGGTGAAGCTCTCATGGTCAACCTTCCGTACCTGAAATATTCTAACATAAATTTTCGAATTTTCAGTACCATTTCGCCTCGCCGATGTCTTCTCCCAAAATCGATGTATCGGTGGGGTTGGAAGTTATGCGAGTATTTGTCTCTTTTGCACCTTTATTTGGCCCAGCGTGGCACGGGCAATCAGCGTGTTCTGTCATGTGACGTCGCTAACATCCATCAGCGATCTTGCTGCCTTTTGCCATCTCTTGCCCTGGACAGTCGTTGAGGCTGAATCCGGGGGAACCCGCTGTGCTGTATGCTTCGGAATAGCTGCCCCTCGCAAATAAGCTCATGCTGGAGTGACTTGAGCGTCTGCGACTTTGCTCAGTTTTCGGGAATCTCACCGGGCCTTTAGCATCATTACCTCCACGCTCGGAGGGTTCACAATCCGCCCTCTGCCGTATCTATCTCTGCTTTCAACTCCATCTCATCAAGCATTACGCCATTTGCCCGAATGCCGCACATTTTTATTCCACCCCCGCCATTCCGTGCATTTAGGCGCACAACTCCTTATCCACTTATTGAAACACTGTTTCAATAAGTGGAGTGGCAAGCACTCAACCAAAGTCCCCTTACTCTCTGTGATTTGTTGCGAACTCTTGGCTCACGATCTGCCTGCATTGCGTGACCTTCTTAGGCTCATTGTCTCCGTGCAGAAGTCATCTCGGTTTCCGCCTTCATCGGAATGATCGATGCTCCTCCATCTGTCTTCTCCCCTGTACATCCCTTCCTCGAAATGGAGGCACATTTCCCGACTATAGGCACCCAGCTCCTTCTGCATCCACTTGCGGATCGCCACACCGCGTCGGACTCCAGAAAGATCGTCCCAATATTCTCGGGCGGCTTCGCATTCGCTTCACGATTGGGTGAAAGTACTTGCTAGGTTGAAATGCTTCAAGGCAATAAAAATCTTTGCTTTCTATTTGATGGCTTCGGAACTCATCAACGAGGATCTACATCTGACCGCGTACCACGGTGGTCCATTCGCGGCCTTCGAAACGTCTCTGACTTCACGCACTTAATGCCCAGCAACCCTGAACGGCCTTGTCTGCGCTGTTGGCGACCTTTCTCTGCGACGACCCAGGAACCCCAGACCCACTGCTTCAACCTTCGTCCCGGTCTGGAACGCAGGGGCCGTCTTCTCCGGTAAATTCCATTAATGTCGCACTGGGACTTCATGAAAACGAACGCTTCACATCCGGATGTCCGACTGACTGGCGATGCGACGAACGAGAGTCCCGGAGCGGGCTCGTGCGGTATGGCTTGCGATCGGACATGCAGGCGAGAAAGTTTCGCGCCAGGCGCGCGCACCACGAGTTTGATTCAGTTTCTATGATCGCCGTTTCCCTTCGAACGACGCTCTGAGGTGCTCTATTATAATCCAGCTTGTCGCCGGCTGGCATGTAGTCGGTGACCCGAATTCTGTGTGGTTTCGTGCGGCTCTCCGGGACGTACTGATACCAAGCAATGTGCTCGCTTGCTTGCCTTGATCTAGGTGCGTTGCATCGGTCAGTATCATCTTCCATAAACGTACAGAAAATGCCGGCGACTGTTCGGTACGCTGAGGTCGGGCTTCCATCTCCTTCTGGTTCCGTATCTCTATCTGATTATCCCGAAAGCTGACCGACTAACTTCTGGGCAGAGGCGCCGAGCGTGGTCCCTGCGCGTCCGATAGTCGCTGCGAATTTTGGGATTAGGGGGATAGAGCGGAGGCGCGATTATCCGTCGTCTTCGCTCTGTTGCGACTCAGACCTACGGTGCTCCATAATGAGCATCCCGCCATCATATGATAGATGCTCAGCGACTTACGGAATTTTGAATTGGTGATTAATTCATGCTTTGGCTGTGCTCGCTGACTGCCAGTCTCTTTCCCAGTCATCAAGGGGAACAACCATCTTCTTGTGCCTCTGTTTATGTGGATTGGTGGTGGCAGATCGTCGTCTGAACATGGGAACGACGCCACAGGACCCCGCGGCCATTGATGAGGTAATTAACTCGCCTTGGCCGTAATTCTTCCTTCATGTACCATCCACTAGAAGCTCAACCTTGCAGAGCCAGTTTTTCTCTGTGTTCGCTCGCCTTTGGCAGACACCGGGCGAGTGTTCATGTGCAGATAATTATCACGGCGGTGTTAATTAATGATTTCCGTCTGCAGTTATCCACGCTGGGAACATTCAATCTGCGCATCACTTCGCTTTTTGACTTAGATTTAGACGGTGCATGCTTCCATTCCCGGGTCCACAAAAAGGAAACCAAGGCGTACATACTGGGAGGTAACGCCTCCGCCTACCAAGGTACAAGAAACATGCCGGTGTCGGATGTCCGCGGGCGGTGTACGTATCAGCGCTTTTGCTCCCTCGCGCGCCTCTTTGCCTTCTGAACGCAGCTTCGCTTGGGACAAAACCTTGGTCGTGGTTGGGATACGATTCTGGAACGAATTGTACGTTAATTGTTCAGCTTTGACACCAAATATCTAACTCGAAGTCCGCGTATTGGCGAGTGGCCGGCCCTTCTTTTGCGAGGGCTATTATCTTTATCGATTGAATATCCGACCTTGACGGTACTCCGCGCTGTTGCGGGGGCGTGGGCGTCGTGGTGGGTGTTCTCAAAAAGCATGACGTTTCGCATTCGACCCACGATGTCGAGCCAAAACTGAGCCCATTTGCGCTTTGGCTTTTTCATTCCCTACCGCCGGAGTGTTCTTGGCTGCGCAGCCTTTTCAGAGCGTATAAAGAGACGTTCTCCCGCCAGCCGTCAGGATTGTCCCCTCTCGCTCGCTCACTCGCACCGCCTTCCTTCCATTCCTATTTCGCATCAACGCTCCACCCGTCATTGACAGACAGCCTGTCGCCACCACAGATAATCCCGATGGCTGAATTCGAAAAGCCGGATGACGAGATGTCGTGGCAGCATTGTGGGACGGAGGACTTTCGACATTCGCTCGAAGGCAAGGCGACGACGACACAGAGCCATCTGGCAAGCTCGACGTACCACCTCAACCGAACCCCGCAATTCCCGGAGGGCTGCGCGAAGGGGTACCTGACGGTCTTCGGCGCGTTCATGGCGCTCTTCTGCACGTTCGGGCAAATGAATGCGTTCGGCACGTTCCAGACCTGGTACGCCGAGCACCAGCTGAGCCACCTGGAGCCCTCGACTATTGCGTGGATTGGGTCCCTGCAGCTCTGGGTCTTCTTCTTCTCCGTACGTCGCGAACACTCTGAATCATTTCCGCGGTCTCAATTGTCTTTTTCGCAGGGTAGTCCCATCGGACAATTCTTCGACGCGTATGGGCCACGGTGGATCATGATCATTGGGTCGATCCTCTATGTTTTCAGCATTATGATGACAAGCATCTCAACGCAATACTATCAATATCTTCTCGCGCACGGAGTTTTATTCGGTCTTGGGGTCGGCATGCTGCATGAGTTTCCATTAAATGTCCTAAATCTGGTGGCTAATATTCAACTAGCTTTTATCCGTCGCTTTCCAGTGTATCAACATATTTTTGCAAATACCGGGCCACGGCGCTGGGCGTTGTTGCATCTGGATCTAGTTTCGGTGAGTGATTCTTGTCACATTTCAGTTATATGGCCGTTGAAAACTTTTCCCAGGCGGCGTCATGTACCCCATAATGCTGCAGCGGCTCTTCCAGCTCGTTGGTTTCGGATGGGGCGTCCGGATCTCCGGATTAATGAGCGGCGTTGTTTGCTGTATTGCGATTGCGACGGTCACCAGATATGCACCACCGAAGCAGCATGGAGCAACCTGCAAGCTCTCTGAGACGTTCAAAGATTCCCGCTTTGTGTTACTGGCCGGTGGTAGCTCCTTGGTCGCCCTTGGTGCGTATTCAGCCGTTATTCACGGACCAATTCTCAATTGACGCCACTAACAATCCAGGGCTCTTCATCCCATTCTTTTACATTGTTGACTACGCACACGACCTCGCGATTCCGGCGCGCATGACATTCATTGTCCTTGCTGTGATGAATGCTGGGGGCGTGATTGGACGCATTGCTCCTGCTTATCTCTCCGACAAGATCGGCCGCTTCAACCTCCTCGCTCCCGCAGCCTTCCTCTCCGGACTCCTCTGCGTGCTCTTCTGGCTCTTTTCACGGGCCCTAATCCCACTCATGCTCTTCGCTGCAGCATACGGCTTCACTTCTGGGGCCTTTATCTCGGTCATCACGCCGTGCGTCGCGCAAATTTCGAACATACGGCAGATCGGCAGTCGAATTGGCATCCTGTATAGTATCATCTCGTTCCCGTGAGTGCCTTCCCTTTCCCTCCTTGTGCCCGGGCCAATCTCAACGTCGCACAGCTCTCTTGTAGGCGGGCCCGCGGCCGGGCGCGCTTTCTCGAGGCTGGCAAGGGCCAGTACACGGGCATGATCCTATTCGCGGGTCTGACGGTCATTGCGGGGTCCTTCCTCATCCTGGCCGCGAAGCTCAGGATCGATTCCCGCCTCTTCGCACGCGTCTAATTCGGCATTCGAATGTCTCGGCCATAGCGGCCTGGGTAATAAATGCTACGCATATATATGCTTGACGCGCGACGGGAAGCGGGAAGTGCTGCTGGAGGCAGGAACTTCAAGTGTATTTTTATTACAACGAACAACGACATTCGACGCTTACGGATATAGACGGAGGTTATTCTTAACGCCTGAGGGTGGATGAGATGGGCGCGGCGGCGGTGGCAGAATAAACTTTATTCGATGAGAATTCATGATGTAATATTTCCTGGGAGCACGGAAATTGGACAAGCGTGTGCGACGGGGTGCGATAAACGTTGACGAGGCACTTGGACATGGCATTACTGTACTCAATCAATGTACTCAATGTACTTTATTGAGCAGCGACGCGGATGAAAACAGTCTAATTGTTACCGCTATGAACTGCCCCGACGTTTAGCTCGACGTTTATCTCGATTACCTTCAATTGGCTTGCGCTTCCGGTAACCGGATTTGGCCAGCACTGAACGAATTTGCATTTATCAGAAGAGTGAGATGGTAGTTCAGACGGACGGCATTTCTTATAGAACAGATGTGATATGCGAAGCAGCCAAACCATATATGCCCAAGGCATACGCTGTGGCGAACAGCAGCAGCCTGATGGAATTCCCAGCGTAGAACCGTTTCATCAAGCCATCCCATCGTTCTTCCCGGTTGTCAGTCAGTCCAATTCGGCGTGAGCTGGTCTGTGTGATAGTTGATTTACCTTTGGCTTGCACCTCCGTACCAGCGTACTTCTCGTCACTCAATCCTTTATATACTGGCACCATCCAGATTATAGTGTGCGGCAGAGAGATAAGGAGTGACCCCGCGGCGAGTAAGAGCGCACGACTGTGCTCCAGAGTGATGTCGGCAGGTCTGTTGAAATATGCCGTGAGGAATGCGGCGGCGCCTCCAAAAGCAGTTGCAAGCATTGCTGGACGACCGCGGCCAAAAAAACATGCGCCCATACAGCGGTGCGCGAGCGGCCGGAGACAACTACAGGGCCAGCTTCAGTCCGTCTTCCGGTTAGATTGATAAGTGAGGACATGCATTACTGCGTTCCGTGATAGGAATTAAATTGAAGGGGCTTAGGCTTGTTGTACTTGCCAGAAAGAACCCAGCTGCGCTAAGCCCTATTGCCTGGGAGGACGCAAAGAGACTGAAAAGAGGCGGCATTTGGTGGATGTGGAGAACGGGAGGAATTGCCCATGTTTTAAACCACGTCGTGCCGGCACAGAACAGTCCTCGGCGCGGTTCCGCCCATACAACTCGGGCGATTTCGGAACTGGTGTTACGATCTTATAAATCTATTTGGAAGCAGCTGAGAAAGACGGAGAATTATTGCTAATGCGGCAGCACTCCACAAGTGGATTACGCGGACATCCGGCCAACTCGCTGTTTCGACCGTTTGGCGTAAAGAACAATGAACGACCCAATCCAAGTTTCCTTTCGTATTTCTTGCCGGGCGTGTCCCAGACATATATTTAGCCTCATTAGATTATCTTTAGGCATCTGCCGTTCACTCGATCCATGATCAACGCCCATTTGCATCGCTCCCGAAGAAATACGTGACCGCGTTATTCATGCATGTAGTTCCCGCCTTCCCTCTCTTGCCTCACCAAGCGAAATCGAGAATGCGAAAAAAGCCGTATAAGTATCGTCCGTTTGGTGCACCGACGGTGTTTGCCATTGTGGGCGTTTACCGGGTATGACCTGCAACGCAAAAAATCAATCGCTGAAATGAGTCCGTTGCACGATATTGGAAGCCATTTACTTACACAAACCTTACCATATTCCCGCCGGACCTGCTGCGACAGGTACTACTCCCGTTCTTGAACAGACTACATGTTACACCGCCTCAACAATAGTTCAGTTCCGTCTGATTGAGGTTTCCATGTGAAATTGTACCCATCTTACGCATACCCGTGGTCTGCATTCGCCATGTACCGTTTTATTGCGCCAGCCTAAGTCCATATTTAACACATTCAATGCCCTGCATGCCCGATGAATTGTGTCCTTCGAATTTACGCTTACATTGAATAAAATATGGGGATACCCATAGATAAATCGGATGTCTCAATCATACGGTGAATGGGCTCGGGTCATTCTTATTGGGGACATCCCCGGTGTCGGTAACTGGATGTCCTTGACTAACATAATAGATCTCGAAGTTTCACTCACGAGGCCGTGGTCTGTGGAGCATTTTCAATCCGAAAGGCGCTCATTCAATGGTTACCGGTCCATGGGAAGGCCAAACAGACTGGGATACGATTCTTCACACCGGAAATGATTCTTCGCCGGCATTGAGACAGGTTGAACACTTATGTTCGTGAGTTCGGACCAGGGGTATGTAAGTATGTAATCGGCCCGGCCCGGCCCGTGCAACACTCCTTGCCAACAACCACCATCCCGCCGCCCTCGAACATGGCAAGCTACCTTGTCTCCCAGTAGAAATCATGCTGGAAGTCTTGGAAACAGCAGCGCTGTTGCACTGCCCCAAATGCCCACTCTTCTGTGCGTCGCTCGCCGCGTCATTCTGACTGCTGCTGTTCTGATATTTTCTGAGTCGACCGTTACAGGATCGAGCCCTTGCTGTACCGAGTCATCCGAGTGAATTCAAGCAATCCAAAACTTTCCACGAAACCCGCCGAGTTCTTCCGCCGTTCTGTGCGTCACCTATCGCTAGAACCCGGTGCGGATTGCACACGAGACGAGATAAAGAGATTCCTCCAGCTCTGTACTGGACTGGTCAGTTTCCCTTGTATTTCACGGTTCGCACGTCCGACTCTCTCCTTCCGATTCTGGCTGATACGCCACTACAGCGGCTGATCGTCAATCTGCCAAATCTATTTGGCGGATCCATTGACTTCAAGCACCTGCTTTTCGTGTCCATCAGCCTTGCACCTCGAAGCCTGCGTCGTGGATTTGACACTCCTGCCCGTGAATATTCTAATGCTCCCCGGGCTCGCCCACCTCTGCGTGGATTATGCGACTCCCAGAGCCGTCGTTGGCGCTGTGCTGGCGCAATGCCCTCGACTTCAGCTGCTCCTCAATCAGTGGTCGCATTCCTCCCTTGATCTTGACTCCGATGAGTCGGCTTACCTTGACCGTCCGCTTTTTCATTGCCGTATGTGGGGCAGATTGTGCTGGCGCATGGGGCCACCCGGATGTTTGGTGTCGCGCAGATGATTTTGCGGCGCAAATAAGGAATGGCGGGAGTAGAGGTTTAGTTCTTTCGTGTTGCCACGTCTTCGGTTCATTGACAATTCGACATTGGCCAGCAACGTGCTACTGGTTAGACCCGGGTATGGATCAATTCCACCGTGAAGCTTTTCGCACTTCTAGGCGAGTCAAATGGATGCATTGATGCTACATATTTCTCGAAGCTCATCCGCAGTCACGCCTCTCGCTCTCCATCTACCTGTAGCGATGACAGCGATGTCCTCCTTCGCAACCTGCCTCCAGAGTGATACACGGGAGAAATTGAAGGGTGTGGTGCCCCTTCTTCCAGCAGACGGTATTGGCAGAGAATGACGATCCGAACAGTCACGTCAAAAAAAAAAAATCAAAATTGCCTGGGCTGATTCACACGGAGTCACATCGATATCGTGACGAGCGCGAACAGCATCCAAGGCTGTGCCGACAGGACCTTCATCTCGGCCACCACAACACATAGAGCTTGGACGACATGCATGGTGAGCTCGTCTTTGAATGAGCTAGAGCGTTACTTCCCGCGGATTCACCCACCAGATTTCACAAGAACGCTTCTTCGACGCGCTCGCCGTGTCTTCCACCGCGTTTTGAGAGGAAAACGAACAGCGCGCGCGCCTCTCTCGGAGTCGTCGTTACCTGTAGATAAACACAAAAGGTTCTTGATAACTACATCTCCCGTCATTCCTTCATTGGCGGACATCGGCGACCCCGTCTTCCCTCTGGAACTGGAACAAGCGATATTCGAGACGACTGCCATGACGCACCCCTCGACCATTCCCGCCCTTCTACGAGTTGCTCGGCGAGTCGGCATCTGGTCAGTCTTCTTTCGGCACCGAGATTCTTCACTGTCTCATTAATATTCAACTTCAGGATTGAGCCTCTACTCTACAGAGTCGTCCGCGTAAA
Source organism: Mycena venus (assembly GCA_014462655.1). NCBI lineage: Eukaryota > Fungi > Basidiomycota > Agaricomycetes > Agaricales > Mycenaceae > Glaucomycena > Glaucomycena venus. Next base: position 10,254,258 of record JACAZI010000003.1, read on the forward strand.
TAGACGAGATCACGTTGATGACATGCTCCGTGCTCTCGTCGACGGAAACAAGTCAAAACCGGCAGATGTCCTCTGCACGTACGTCCGTCATCTGGCGCTCGAATCGCTCCACCACTGTTCGTTCTACGAGGGAAGATCGCTGCTTCAACGCTGCACAAACGTGATCGACTTCGGCTCTAACCTGTGGTTCACGGATCCATCTCTCCTCCCCATCCTTGCAGAGATGCACCTCCAGCGGCTGTCAGTAAATCTGAAGGCGCTCTTCGGGTACCTACCCATCGATTTGAACCACCCCTTGTTCCGCTCCGTGACGCATCTCGACATGTTCCGCATCGAAGGTGTTGCGGAGATACTCGTAGAGCTACCGACGTTGCCGGCCCTCACACACCTGGCTTTGGACTCCGACTTATCAAGGGACATCGTACTCTCGGTCCTGCCAGACTGCCCGCGGCTCAAGCTCCTGCTGGTGCAATGGCAGCTGTTTGAGAAACGCGACTACATGGCCGCGCGCACGCCTCATGTTTATGATGTTCGCTTCGTCATCGGGCTGTATGGCGATTATTGGGCGGATTGGGAGGCGGGCGCGAGGGAAGGGGTAGATGCGTGGTCCCGTGGAGATGAGTTTATCGCGCGAAAGCGAGAGGGCCTCATTGAAGGTACGTTGTTTGCTGCTATTGGCATGAAAACTGACTTTTGGATCTCAGGGACATGTTATTGGTTAACCTAGCTTTTACCGCGCCAAGGCAAAAGCGTTTGATTGAGCGTACGGTGTTCTATATGAGATTACTCTTAACGAGAAACCTGACTCGGAGATTACAGATACGCTAGTGGCTGACCTAGCGATGTATTTGCCCTTATCTTTCATGATCAGCGGTATTCATAAAAAAAAATCATGCGGATTAACGATATAAATCTTTTTCTTGAATATCGAGCGTGTTTGAAAATCAAAAACCAATGTTGCGTTGGCTTTTTTCCGCGCGTTATGACCGTCGGAAATGAACATCAACAACTGAACGCTGGGATCGCCGGTTGAATGTGGTGAGGTTCTTTCCTGTGATTCTGCCGAACTTTCTTTCTTGCTTTCGCGTTCCAGATAGAACGCCACCCATTATTGTAGCAGATCGATGAGGTTCGAGTTTACCCGCGTGGTTGCCTCTTCAGGCTGTATCGGCGCTTGGGCGACTGGCCTGTGCAGCGTGGTAATTCACGCTGCGTCCATCAACGGATGCAATACCGAGGGGCCAAATGCTATACCATTGGCAGCCGATCTGACTTGATCGTCAAAGGCAGTGTCTAGGCACGATACCTTCCCGCGGTTGTCTTTGTCAACTCAAGATCTTCCCTTCCATCAGTCAGGTAAAGTAAATTAGTGATAGGATTCCACACTTCTAAAAATAAAGAATTCCCAGGATTTTCGGCAGCACAACTCAAGTTGGCAGCCACTGTACACCATAGTGGCGCTAGTCCCGTTGCCATCCACATCGACATGAGCCCAGAGGACAAACACCGCATCTAATTTCAGATTCATGTCAGGGAATGCACAATACGGCTTATGAGTCCTCATACCTTGCCCACTGCGGCGCACCATATGGTCCTCCTGCATCCTGGACTCGAAACTGCGCGGATCGAGCGTCATCACTGTATCTCCTCAGAGGAGCGAAATCCCGCGCGGGGTCGAGATACGGGTGCGGTTGAAGCGTTCCCGGAAGGCCTGTCGCCTGGTATTGGGAGCCGCGATTATGATTATAATTATAATCGTTGGTGGTATACGCAGAGTCGGACTGGGTGCGGATGGGCGGGTACCGATACTGTGTCGTCGAACTGCCCATGGCGTCCGGCAGTTGCAAGTTGTGCACCTGATTTACATTCCGCTGCGGGAGTGGCGGAGCCAACGGATCCATTCGCGGACTCCCGTTCCAGTGTGGGTCCCTAGGCCGAACCGAGTGCGAGTACCCATGCGCCGGCGGGTGCCCGCGGCGCGACCCCCTGCCGGCGGAGAGCCTGAATTCGAGCGTCTACTATGTTCAGCGTCAAGTGGCGCACTCTTGTTCGTCGACGTTTCGTCCCGCTGGTTTGCGATTGTGATGTACTCGCATTTGAGCCCCTTCTTCGTGCAGCGGTCGCAGGGGTTCAAAGGCGGGTCCTCGGGGGTGAGGCACTGAAAAAAATATGCCGATGAGCGCCAATGCGACAGAGATTCAGCAGTCACAGGCGTACCCGGATTTTACGCTTTCTGCAATTCTGGTGGGAGAGTTAGACCTCGGAATATTCAAAAGGAAGGAGGAATAGAACACCCACTGTGCAAGCAATAATAACTCTTCTTCGGGTCAGGAAGATAGGAGGCAAGATGGGCGGGAGAGGTCTGTTATGAGTGTCCATATTGCGGGAGAGTGGTGGATGTAGCTGTAGGTGATTGGACGGCGGTCCTTATATACAAACGATTTTAACCCTCCTATCAAGATGCGAGGCGTGATCTCATTTCATGAACTACTTACGAGACCATACCTCCATCACACTGTGGGGAAACTATGCTCGGCAAAGCGTCCGTGCATTTTGAATGGCGGTGGATAGCTTCCGCCTGTCGGCTCCTGCTCGGCCGCTTTGCCGAGCGTCTGAAACACTTTCGAAAGTGAAGTTAATTAGTGCACACTGGCTATACTCAACCCATGCTCAATTCAATCGTACAGTTACTAACCGGTGGGATGGGGCCTGTACAGCGCATAGAAAAGGAATCTCCGTGGCAGATCAAGGTACCTCAATGACGGTCGGCACGGACAACAGATTTGGTCAGCGATGGGGCTGTCCATCATCAGCCATCAGAAATATTCGTTCTACTTCGTCAACTACATAGCTCGATTAATAGAGGTTCGGCGTGCCCGGGCAAAGCTCACCTGCACAGAAGAAATGAGTGAATCGCCATATTCATTCCTAGCCCTAGCTACAGTCATCAAACTACTTCGGAATTCTGCGTGCTGATTTAGCTGGCCGTGTTCGTAGAGATCAACCCGTTTGTGCATTGAATATAGCGTCATTCCGTTCCTAGGCGCTCAGCACAAATGTAAGAAGTGCTAGCTTACCGCATATTTAATCCTTTATATTTAGGTTTTTGTTCCATCGCCAGAATAGACTTGTGGAATCCCCGTGTCTCCGAGTTCCGTGGCGCCATCGACTGTGCACAGAAAAATCCTGAAACTCCCTGAGTTCAATTCTGAACGCAAGACATGCAAGGATCGTCAGTGAGAGTCTAAAAGATCTTCAAAGCACCCACGCATGTTTCTGATTTGTCTAATCTTCTCGAGGTCGGATATCGTGTGAGTAGGAATTTGCCGGTCGGTTGCACAACTCAGCGCCATGATTCCTCCATGATATCAGAACTTCATCCTGAGAGACACAAACCAGCTGTGCAGACAGGAGCTGAACAAAATCTGCAACAATTCTGGATGAGTTTGACCGATCTACCATGTTCTATACTTGTTGACCATCTACTGCGTCTGATACAACTGGCATCCCCGGAAAGCAATGTATGGCGCCGGCATACATGAATCCATCGGCGGAACATACGATGACGGTTTGCCGCTCGGCAAAACTGCACATTGACTAAGGGATCGTGGGATTCGAATTATTCGCAGAATTGTGCGTGAAGACCGTATGAGATGCATACGGCCTTCACGCGGTGGTTTTTGCACTGGCTATGGCTGGGCTCACCATCATGAATCTTTGAAAATGGGTGCTGATTTTCGTTGGGCGCGAGGAGCACTCGAATTCGAACAGGAGCAAAGGAGGAGCCATTGCTACTCGCGGTGTTTGGTCGCTGGACTCTGCCCTGTCCAGCCTCCGCGATCAGAGGTTGAACGGACTCCCGCCCCGCACGAGTCCACGCCACAACATGATGCGAGGACGTCGAGAAGGACAACCAGCACTGCTCGCACTGCCGCCGCCATTAGCGCCCATAGCGACATGTGACCTGCACGCGCATCAAACATCAGCCAAATGGGGACAATCTCGCCGCACAGGATAAGTTCAAGTTCAAGTGATGGTCGCCCACCGACCATCCTCGAGCCCTGATTGAAAAAACATCATACCTGGGGCACCCCAGTAAATTGATTTTACAGTCCGTATTGAATACGTCTTTGATGCCTTCCTCTTCGAAATTCCATTTTAAGCGAGCGACTAGGTTAGGTCGGTGCTTGCCGCACTTGCGCACCGACCGAGCGAGTGTTGGGCTCTCTGTTACAGAGTTTGTATGCAAGTATTGAAACTCAAAAGCTTCTCAGTTTTTCCTTCGTGGCTCGACCAACACTTTTAAACTTCAGAACGCCAATCCGCGGGTCCAAACCCGTGATGGTAGATGGATTCCATTCCCCGGTGTGATTGCCATTCGCCCCTTACCCGAGCCCCAAGCCGTCATCCACGCCAAATCTGTGATGGGCGACGGGAAGTAAGTACTCAGCGCCGTTAGGATGTACAAGATATAGTCGTATTGACATACCGCTATCGTCGTGCAGCAACGGGGTCTGGACCGGAACGCGCTTCGAAGCCCCCGCTCACATCGATCCCGCCTTCGCATTCCCTGTTCGTCTTACAAACAACGCCTCCGACGTCCTCCTCGAGCGTTTCTGTATTCGACGACGCTTTGTGCCAGCAATTTCGCATCTGAAAACCATGATGATCTACACGGACGGCGCGTGCGCTTCGCACGGTCTCGCTTCCCCCCGCGCCGGCTTTGCATTCGTCTTCAACCTCAGTCCCGGTGGCACCGACTCCGGCGCTGTCGAGCAGAAGGGGCCGGGCGGCCAGGTATACACACATACCAGCAACCGTGCCGAGCTTCGCGCCGTCATCGCAGCGCTCAAGTTCAGATGTTGGTGGGGCGAGGGCTGGAAGCGTGTCGTGATCGTGACTGATTCCGAGTACGTGAGCGAAGGAGCGACGATTAGAATGCGCAACTGGGCACGCCGCGGGTGGCGCACTGCCGCTGGGAGTCGGGCTGCGAATCGTGATCTTTGGGAGGCACTTTCCGACATTATGGGGGGGTATGCGAGCAGCGGGTGCGAGATATCTTTCTGGAGGGTGCCGAGGAAATGGAATACCTTGGCAGACGCCGCTGCAAAGGCCGCGACCGAACTCGAGGTTAGCGAAGAGTACACAAATGCCATGGGAATCCTAGTTTGAGGTGGCCGGCCAATTTTGTACTTTGTTTAACAAATGTACCCATCTTCAATTGTAGAAAGCGGGAGTTGCTAGAAACGCGTACCATTCATACATGCAACGCAACCTCAAATAGATAGATCTCTTTGTTCCATGTGGGAGTCTTGAATCAAGTTTCAGGTTCAATGCCGCTTCTCCCGAATTTCGATTGAAAGAGAAGAAAAATAGTGCGTCATTTTGAGTAGCCGTTCAATGAGAATAATGCCCTGGCCGGGAGGCACGAGCATAGAGCAGGCAACAGCCGTGGAGCTGAGATGTGGTCGTAGGATAATGTCCACCTTCACTGAAAAAAGACGGCAGTGGGTATTGATTCACAAAGAACTCCACCACGTAAACGCATGAGCCTGGAATATATACATATGCAAGGATCAATTGGTGAGATATAGGAACGCTCAGATGGAGCACACACACCCTGGCACGCTGGCGTTCATGCTCCGCCGAATTTCGTGCGGTCAAATATCGCCAGCCAGCATAGGATCGCAGGAATAACCACAAATTTCGAAAGTACATCTCTTCACTTGAGGTATTATGAGTAGTAGGAAACAGAGATCTCCTTCGAATCTCCCACCCCAGAATGTGGTTGTATTCCTGCGTTTCATAGAATCAGCATCTAGGATTGCGCCTCATGACATGGTGCGAGAACTTTGAAGGTGTGTAGACGGGATGATAGTTCATCTCTATCCTAATAACGTAGGCGCATTTCTCGGGAGCAATGCAAGTTCGCACTCAGTCCCAACCACCGGCCATGATTCAGGGTACACTGGCAAGAGGTATGAAAGCAAACTGGAATTGATAGGTGCTCATTGTTCCGACCAAATGGTTCAAACCGCGAGTCGGTTGAGTCGGATAGTCCGCGGTGTCAGTAAATCTAGTGCGGCACTGGATTTAGTGGCGCACGCAGTGATATCCCGTCCTTCTCATCCACTTTCAAATCATTTTGGAGGATTTCAAGCTCGTTTTGAATTCTCCCGAGTTGAACAGCACTGCTTCTGCTGGCCGTTGATGCAAAGAATTATCATGTTGCAGACCAAGTCACCCCAGCGTCGATACAGCTTGAAAAAGTAACCACACGGACAGACTTGTACTTTATTAATCGGTCAAAAGGCCGTTGTATTGAGATATTGGGTGCGTATCCAAAGCTGGAGCACAAAAGCCGCGTGGAGGATGAAGAATGATGAACGTTTTGGTGGAGGTCGCAGGAAGGAAGAACCACTGACGATCCCAGCGCTGAGTCGTGAATTTTAAAATCATCCTACTGACAGTCAAGGCTAATGTTGTTCTGACGTTGGAACAGGTTCTAGAGCGGCATAATTGGCACACAAGTCCTCGTACACGGCAATGACGAAGTGGACATCGAAGGAACACCATATCACGAGCAGAAGCTGGAGTCGAAGGTCCTGGAGTCAGGTTGTGCGAACAGAGGTGGGTGAACACGGGCAGTGTATGAAAACCCGCAAGCGGCTGGGTTCAAAAGAGCATCACGCCACACATATTGAGGTGGGTTGCGGGCGCGAAGAGCGGGTGCTAGAAGCCAATGAATCCAGCAGATAGCCTGTTTAGATTCGTGCTCAGCCGCTCCAGTCGCAATTGTGCTAGGATCGGAAGAAGGGTTGCATCCTCGACATATGCATAACAGGAGAAGTTGATAAATCTCTTGCAGAGTTTAATGAGCTGTTTTGCTTCATCCAGAGAGAATTTCCTATCGTGTCCCAGGGAGTGGCGCACGAAACTCTGGAAAAACTCTCGAGGTTTCGCACTCATAAGACGCAGAAAGAGGGTAAATTCCTCAAACTCAGTAGGATGACTCTACTAAGGCAAGGATTCGATCCTGTAACGGCAGAATCAGAAAATATCGGGAAAGTGGGAGGCAGAATTTGACCAAGCAAGGACTCGACGAGCGACGCGCAAAGCGTAGGTATTTCGCGCCTGTGCATCAGCACTGCTATTTCAAAGACTTCCTGCTCGAGTTCGGGTTGGAAGACGTGTTTGCTGGTCACGTTCATGAGCGCTGCGATTAATATTGTTGTTGGAGTGTTGCACGGCCCGGGTCGGGCCGGGTCTTGGCTTGAGAGCTGGATTCCGATTTGATTCAGAAGAGTCGCGTTTGTTACCGAAGGAAATTCAAGGAAGCAAAATCGTTTCCGCCTTAAATGGGAGTGATTCTATCCATCGGGCCGCAGCCCCGAATAGAATACTGGACGAGTTGACAGAAAAAATCATATTCAATCCCCCTTTGAGGCAAGGTGCTCTACGACTCAAAAATGTAGATAATGTCGGTCTTAGCATGACACCCTCGATGTGACACGGAACGAGAAGGATGGTTCTAAGCAACTGATTGTAACGCTTAATTTACTTACTCACGGTAATTTTCATCTAGTGTAATAAAACAATTCATCCGAGTCGGGCATCCCGGCTTTTTAAAATATGTTGAATGCAGGATTGAAATGGCATTTTTGTATAGTGAGAGCAGGCTACAGGTATGCGTGAGATGGGTGTACTATTGCATGGAAACCTGAATCATAAGGCAATGAACTATTTCTGATTTCGAGGCGGTGCAACAGGTCGTTTGTCCGAAGGCGGGAGTTGCAATTGTGGAAGTTGAGCTTCCGCCGATAATATAACCATCGAGACTGAACCGCATCGAACGTCAAGTCATGAGCCTATTTTGGATGGATTACTTCTTTCCTGAATGCGGGAAACCCCACTCACTCTCCGCGATGTAAAATTATAACTGCCTCCCGTACTGTACCTGACGCAAAATATGGACAATATCAAGATTCAAGTTATTCTGGGTCGCGATGGGACCGCCTCACAACCGCCTTACCACGATTGGGACCGTCTCGTTCTTTCAACCGCGGATGATCTCTCAGAGATCTCGCTTCTCAAATTTCCACTGGACATGTGACATTTGGGTATTTGGGGCCTCTAGTGATCGGACCTTAACTGAATTCTGAATCGAATTACCTGAGTTTACCTCTGCCCCCGTCAGCAACCGTTTGAAGCGCCATAGCGGGTTCGTTCTTCATCTAGAATTTTCGGGATATAGGCAGAACCCGGTCCTCGCGGCACGAATTGCACGTTGTATTCGCATGGAGTCGTCATCCTGGAGGCTTTCGGAGTCTGCGGCAATTTCAGAGCCGTAACGGTCAACGGCTCACGTTATATCTGGGAGTACTCCGGGTCCAATACTGTTAGTATTAGGATGACGCGTATGTTCGATTTCGTCGGTAGGTAATCCTTCCGGCTTCAACTATGTGCCGCACGATAAAAAGGCAGACCATTGCGGTGCTCGATTACGACTTGGTTCCATCTCAAACACTCATGTGCAGCGGTTCTCATTCCGTCATAAACCTTCTCTCCCGCCTCCAGAGTTCGAACCTTGTACGGTCTTTGGGTCAAGAGAGACATTTTACTGATCGAATTCTGCTGGCCAGTCACCGATGCCGCTGCTGGGATTTTGGGTTGCATCGGAGTGAGGAACAGCACAGATGGTACAGCCCTCACCATCAGCGACTGTAATACAGACAATCTCGCGAATCACAATTGGTAACTCTTCTTCGTGGAGAATTCGGGGCCCCAGCCAATCAAGATATTTGGAGACAAAGTGTGTTTGAAACAGATTTCTCATGGGCTTGTTGAGCATTGTAGTTTATACCGTGCTTTAGTGACTAAACGTGAAGGACGGTCTCGATATAGATGGCATGAAACTGCAGATCGACATCTGTGTCGACGGCAACAAGAACCAGGAATGGATCTTTGTGAACTCGACTCTCCAGTGGAGCGGTGGCGCCAATAAGTGCATTGAACCCACCGACGGAGAAATCGGTGACGGAAATACACTCGAGATTAGTACCTGTGATAGCAACAATCCCAGCCAGAAGTGGATTGCGGAGGTCAATGGCAACGCAACCCAGTCAGTCATTCATTTTACCTTCTATCTAACCTCACCACCCTTCAGAGCACTCCATATCACCGGCGGAAACGGTGAGTGTTTTAGAATCCCTTGTGCGCTCGGCTTAACTTACATAGACGACGAAGCTAATTAAAGGCAATAAAAAAGTCTAGAAAGTTTGGAACGACAAGGGTAATTCTACATATGTAGTCACCTCGAAATATGACTTTCCCGTGTTTTACCATTCTCTCATGAATGAGGAGAGATCCCCGAGATCCCCGAGATCCCCGGCGACTCTGGGAGTTGGTCTGTAGCCATTTATGGCTGCCTGGAACTATAAAATACGGCGACGGAGTAGATGTAAGAGGCTTCCATGTGAGTTTGATTCATTGAATCCCTCGGAGATGCTTTAAGTTAGAACCAACTCATATGTTTCCGTGGTTGGTGAGCATTTGCGGGTGTCGAGAATGGAAAACAGGGCATTTACGTAGCTACAAAAGCCGAGTGACGAGTAATGGAACACCTTTTTGACCATCTAACATAGTGGGCTGCAGCGTGTTAGCAACACGAACACGAACAGGATCGTTTTCCGGTAGAGCGAAGGAAAACTTTCCGACCAATTCGCTGACCAAAACTTGCATTTCCAACACCCTTTGCCGCCAAATGTTAGCGATATCAACTCACTCAGCATCGCAGCAGCTACTCACGCGAAACGCCATCTGCGTGAATAAATCGTTGAGCCACAATGAAGTTTGGAGGAAAGCTCTCACCCGAGACAGGTGTGGGGGCCACCTAGAAAGGTTAGGCTACAAAACAAGAGTTAACGCGTCGTCGAGATTAAGTACACTACATACAGATTGGCATAGGGTCCCGCCGCCTCTCCCTTGGATACGCTCCCTTCCAGCCAGCGGGATGGCCTGAATTCATGTGCATCATCGCCCCAACGCCATTCAAGTCTACTGGCGTGTAAATAGGTCGATGAGGCAGCAATACCAAATCACGAACCGCTGATAGGACGCAATGCCAGCAATCACAAGCTCGCCCTTGCGGATAGGGATTTGCGTTACTTTCTCCCCAGTTGAGGTCGTGATACTCTGTGATAAAGGGATAACCGTATCATGCAAGGCCATGCGTTCCGTGGACGGTTCTGCTGGGTAAAATCTGAGTGTTTCCTGTGTACGCAGTTCAAAATGTCGTTTTAAAGAGCCAAACACTTCCTTCACCTTGATAAACGCATTCAGCAAAGGCATTTTATCGTACTGAATGCTATCCCCTGCCGCTCCTAGCATCGACTGTATCTCAGCGCGTAGTAGTTCCTGGAAATCCGTGTTCTTGGCGAGCTCCAAGAGACCGAATGCTATAGTGTTTGTCTGGAGACAAATTAGGTCTTATCACTGTGTTTCAATGTAGTTACCGTGGCTTCTTGACCTGCTATCATGATAATCGCAGTCTGTGTGATGACTTCTTCCCCAGTCAGTCCGTTGCGCGTGGTATCTGTGCGATCCAGATTCACTGGACAAACCATCACTTCGGGTCAAATGCGGGCTTAACATTATCCTCACAAAGCATGCCGAAGATATCTTCACCCCCCACTAGATCCACGCTGAGCCAGATCCAGCTTTTCCTGCACAACCTTAATACCAAGTTGATTCGCAAGGTATTGCGCCCTCCGGGCAATTTTGAAGGTTTCCGTGGGGAGGTATATGGCAGCGCGCAAAAGCCAGCTTGGCAAGTGCCGCATGAGCGCGTCCGCGAAGAAGATTTGACCAGCGGATTGGTTCGATGCGGCAGCCCTGAAACCCTTGTGAATCGTGGGGTTTAGCAGGATAGTCGGGGCAACTCGCATTATCTGCGCGTTGGCGGCAATAAATTCCTTCTCCAAATCATCCATCGAATAGCTCAAAGCAGCTACGAGGCGCCTCAGAAGGGGTTTAATCGGTGGGGTATACATACCTTCAGCGATTGAGCTTCGGGGGAGGATATTATTGCGGTAGTTCCAATATAACCACTAAGTGCCGTACCTGAGGGTCGCAGTGGCAAGCAGAGGTACGACATTGATCAGCGGAGTGGCCGATGCCTCTAATCCTTGTGTGATCTGGATCACCAGAAGCCTATGTGAGGGCAGGAAGTTCGACAATGGCAACGGATCCTACCGCCTGCGCAACCTTTTGAAAAATGGGGTGGTAGTTGCGAACTGCGGCAATGGTAAAGGCCATATTGAACTCATTCCGAAGACGTTTGTGCGTTTGTCCTATGACGTTGTCAGCAAGTAAACCAAAGTATATATAAACCGTGCCTCTGAGCCCCAGAAGAGCTCCATCACCAAAAACCAGGCGCACCATGTTTTGCAGGATGGGAGATAATGCAAAATGGGGACTGTTGAAAATATACTGCAATGCGAGGGGATCTGCAACCATCAGGCGGTCTTGCTGCAGCACGAGTAAGACTGAGAAATGAGTCACTAAAACGGAACTGACACCGAAGCACACTTTTAAGCGGTATACCGGTCCGTGCGCCTTGAGCCATTTGAATTCGTAATCGCCGTAGCCGGGGGAAAGCATCAATTGTAGTAGGTGTCCTAAAGCTAGGATTGGCCAAGGGCACACGGAATGAAACTGCACAGACGACGTACCGAATATCCACGACGGAGATGGTGGACCTATGATGTCCTGAATGGTACTCCGCCGGCCGAGGATACGATACCAAAGTAGGAGTACAGCACAAGCTAAAGCCGCCAAAGCAATTCCAGAGTACATATCGCACTTCAGGGATTCAGGTTCAGAAATTCAAATGGAGGGGAAGAGCCAGGGAGGGAGCGATAAACGCCACAAACCTCACCTTTTGACTCGGAGTATCATTGACAGCCTGAAGTTCCATCAGGTTCCAGAATCTCTAGGTGCTATATACATCTCGTCCTGCAGCTCAGAGATTGGTTCGCAAACTTGGCTCTCCTTGAACACGACCTGGTGACCAGGACCGTGATAATATGTTCTGACGAGGGTGAGATGTAGGAAATAGGGCTCTGACCCGTTTCCGTCTGAGACGGGTCGACGGACCGTCGAAACGGTTTCCGTTCCATCCGTCGAGGGTATTTCCTTACCCGTTTAATAGACGGGTAGAAACAGGTTCGTCAATACCTCGCTCTCTATTATCACCAGCTCTCACTCAAGTGTTCCTGAGGATTCAAAGCATCAAATCAAGTAGATTTACACATGAATTGACGCACCTCTTACTTTTAGTCACCCACGTCGAGGCATAATGCACCCGTCGAAAACGGGTAGACGGACGGGAACGGGTCAAACGGACCCGTCCGTTTTCCAAATATTTTGGCGCAGAAACGGCCGTTTTTTTCAACGGCCGTTCCGTTTTACGGACGGTTCTGAGCCCTACTAGGAAAAATACCTCAGCCGAGTTTCGACCACTGCTCCATCGAGACTGGAGATCCTGCTTATCGCCCCTTCACGAAACAATTAGCCTCTAGCTTTGGGAACTGTGCCGTCTCCGGCCAAGATGCCGTGACCTGCGGCATGCACTCCGCATCAGACCGGAAGGGCTAGAATGTGAGATCATGGTCGGTAGGCCCCGGCATCTCTTGCCGAGATGGCTGAGTTGAAAGCGGCTTGAGTAGAATGTCTGATGGGACGAGGATAACCGTACAAAAAAAAGACTAGCGATCTCATCTCGCGCGGGCCAGTGCACAGGCCAAGGAAAAGATAAAGTTAACGATGAAGGAGCGTCCAAGCGCACGAGGGATGGGCCAAAAACGAGAGACCGAGGAGGACAAAAGGAAGGGAATCATGACAGGATGGCTCAACATCAGCTTCAAAGGTCACATTGAAAGCGAACGACGTACACAATTCTAGTCCACCCCACTGCGGGCTGCTCACAACCAAAACTCCTCTCTGAGCTAGGCCCACTAGACATTCTGCGCACAGGATTCTCCCAAAACACAATCTCCTCTCCATCGGGGGCAGGGCCCAGCGACTGCGGTTGCACCTTGAAACACTTCAACACGGGGAGCACTATCACAGCCATGCGTACGTCAAGGAACCACAGGGTCGAGCGCATTTGCCGGAAGGGTTCGCGTGGAGGACGTTCAAAGAGCGAGATGGTTATCTGACGGACAACGTTGGCCGGGAAGAGGTTGTCCAACAGGGGGAGATCTGAGACGTCTCACTCCAGAATCATCGTGAGCGTAAGGTGCGCAAGTCCTGGGAAGAGACTAAGAGGAGGGCAGCGCAGAGCATTGGCTGCGTCTAGATATGTGCAACGAGAACGCATTCGGCGTGAGGGTCATATCCCTAATCGAGCTTGAGGCACGTCAGAGGACGCGTGCCACACTATCGTTTATGAACGAGAAAGACAGGTCCATGGACCACGTGCATAAGATACGTCAAATCAAACGGGAATGAAGGGGCGAGCATTGTAGTACAGCCACCATTCTACCCCCAGACCGGAGCCGAAGATAAATAGGATTACTTATCGGTGGGATGCGAGAGAAGCAATTTCGAAGATGGTGCGCTCCAGCTTCGTGGGAGGCGAGGGTCCACCAGGACCAGATTAGGGAAGATAGAATCATTCATGGTCGAAACTGGATGAACGAGTGACGGACGACAGAGAGTCGTGGACTTACAGGGTTTGGATAAAGCCACGTCACAGGTGGCGAAATCGGCATCCCGGATCATTTGAGTTGAAAGTCCGAAGGTTCCGAGGATAACCAAGTTTGTGATTGTATAAATAAGGAAAGGGAATCTGGATATTATCGCTGTTCGCAAAACTAAAGTACTTCGCTTTGATTTCGCTAGAAATGATAAAGAAAAGAACCCGGTCATAACGGCAAGTGAGTCGATGAAGCTATGTTATCGTCAAGGAAATTGATACCTATTTGATACGGCGCCCAGAACGGCATTTTGGCGAAAGCTGTGCACCGCCCTTAACCTTTCTCCACGATGTCCAGCGGCATGCTTGACCTTCCCACCGAAATTCTGGAGCTCATCTTTGAACCTCTCCCCAATGAATCCCTCCTGTGTATAGCTTTATTGTCCCGGCGGTTGAACGCTATCGCACTTTCCTTCTACTTCCAACGCTGCAACGACATAGATCTGGTGGCCAAATCTGCCGAGCTCACATTGAGCCCAGCTCGATGGGATGCTGTATGTGCACTCCAGATATCCATTGCTACTCCCCCATTGGAGCGCCTGAAATGCACCATTCCGCGTCCACCCGGCTCTATTAATGCCTACTACCTCGAGCTGATGAAACGATTGGAAACTCTCATCGCTCGACTTTCTCGTCTGAGAGAAGTGGCAGTGGAGCTTCGAGTTGGGGTAGGTCGAAGGCCTTGGGTTATATCTGCCCGATCGAGCCCATGGCAGAGGGCATGGGTAGCGCAGGTGGAAGCACTCCTAAAGTGCATCGTCCGTCAGGACTGCAGGTGTCTTACTTTCATCGATGACACCTATTACTTGGAAGAATCCTATCAGGACCAATTCTACGGACTTTTCCCCTGCATAAAGGAGCGCCTTCCTGCGGGCGGGAAGAATCTTCCCCCCCTTGCCACCACCGCCGTGCCTTGCCCAACCCTCTCGTTTGACCTCCCTAGACATCAAATCCGCCACTCTCTTCAGGCCGCCCAGCTTTGACTGGTTGCTCGTCGTCCTACGCCACGCATCACTCGAAAGCCTTGCCCTTAACATGGGCCCCGCTCCTCCGGAAACATGGTCTACCGTCCTCCAGCGCATCGCCTCTACCACTCACACCCTCACCTCCCTAACTCTGACTGATATCGACATAGACAATGAACCTGTCGTGCTCGCGGGGCTTGCGCAGTTCTCACAATTGACAAAGCTGCACCTTGCGCATGCGCCTGCCTTCCGGCCCATATGGCACTTCCCCACCGACTCCCCGCCCCCCGCTGCTGCACCTTACGACTCTTCGCGCCCCACCCAACCTCATTCTTCACCTCCTCGACAGCAATACCCTCCCCGCCTCGATTTGCGTGCTGTGGCCTTCAGAGCCCCTTCGGTCCCTCCTCAGCCTGTTGTCCACCATCGACGACCGACTGGTCCGCGAGGAAGCTTCGAACCAGTTCAAGGTATCGCTCAGCATCGACGAATTCCTACCTCACATTGAGCCTGGCGATGATGAAATAGCGGCGTCGGCGCGCCAACGTGTGGAAAGCCTGGAATTAATGAATGTACATGTATCGACCACCATGCGCGACGACAGGTTGCGCCGGCTCGTGGCGATTTTCCCGCGTGCCGCACGTATGTCGATGACAATGCCGCCGTACTACCTTGCAGACATGATTCCCAACATCCTGCTAATACGAGCGACAGAGACTTTGACAGCGGTAGAAATCAACGGGGAGGAACGTTTGCTCGACGCATAATGCGGTGAGCTTTTACTTTGTCGCCCTGCGCGTACCGCACGCAGGTCTCTTTGCGTATTTTGGCTAAAACAATCTGCAGTTGGTGGGTGCCGTCGCTAACCACGAAGAGATTTCAAGTCAGCTCGGAGACCAAGATCCCACTCCTTCATGTTGTTTTTCAATATTTTTCCCTGTATTTCCCGAGTACAATGTTCCGCTCGTGTGGGACCACATCATTTGCTATTTTAGACCGCAGAGTTCTCATCGAACACGATATAGACCTTATACGTCGTCGGATAACCCAGTGTCACCACTCGTTGTGACAATATCGGAAACAGATAGACAACAGCACAGGGGAGGGGCCTGAGCTTCAAGATCATCTTCCGTCCATCTGGCAACCGACTAATTGCTGATTCAACTTGGATTCCACTGTGAACTTCTATCGCACCCAGGCGTCAGGTGACGTTTTACGTGCCGATGGGCGAAAGCGTGGCTGGTCTGACCCGAACGACTCGAAACGACGTGGCATCGTGTCTCCAGTGCTTTGCCAGACTTCCTGTTTGCTACCTATGGCCCCGCACCACCAGGCCTCCTCGCGCAACAAAATGAAACTTATTGCAAAAGCAGGATCCTACATCAGAGTACACATCACCCACTCCACCTTCCTTACCCGCATCCTCTCCGTCTTAGCCTCCACCGTCGAGTCCCCACGTTTCACCTGAGCCACGCGCCATGTGCGCATCCGCCCCCGCACCCGCGCGCCATGCCTCCACTGCGGTCGGATGGGCGTCGAGATCACAGCCACATCGTCCATACAGCGCGAGCTGTGCGAGAAAACCAGAGTTGGGATGCACGATGGGTCGGCGCGCGCGGAGGAACGCGAGCGCGGCGGAGTCATCGTCGTGTAGCGGTGGGTGGGAAGCCATGACTTGGAAGTTTCTAAATGGATGGAGGAAATGGAGAGGGAATCAGAGGAACGTACGGTATGCGGCGACAATGGTTGCGCTGCGCGAAACACCCTGATAACTATTATTTTGACAAGCCCATTAGCAAATGATCGGTCGAATATGGATCTACCAACCAATGGACGAGTACGGCTTCCTGCGCAGTCACGCGCGCTGCGTCGATAAAGTTGTTCGCGTCTTTAAAATAGGTCATTAGCTCCTGTGCATAGAACAATGCGTCAGTTACGTCCAACGCCCAAGAGTGGATACAATGAATAAATAATCAGAAAATCGGATACCTGATCTGGCCAATCCTGCACCGGAATCTGCATGCGCCGAAAACCATCTTCAGCTGCGGTTGCTCCACGGGGAACTGGGTCCACCATGACCGTCAAAATGTGTGTGATCCCTCGCTTACGCAGCATTTCAAGATTTCGTGCGCCTGCTTCACTGGTATGCCGTGTCAACGGTGAGCTGAGTTCGGAACAAGGTACGAATACGCAGACTGATTTAAACGTACCTCCCAAGAAATAAATTCGGCAGAATCTCTGTAACATCGTCGCTCAATGGTGAGACGTCCATAGGACCTCTGATAATAGCCTTGTCCATGCGCTGGGAGCGCGGGCCAGTGGAGGACATGGTGGCGAAGGACAACGAGCACCGTCAATGGCGGGGCTGTGCGCAGCATCAGAGTCGGAACGTGCGCCGGTAGTGCCGCCCAGTGTGCCAAAAGCATAAATCCCTCCTAGATTCCCCGGATGGTGTTCCGACCGTAATAGAGTAGGACTACGAGCTTTTAATGGTCAGAATCGGATCCAGGTGCGGCCTCTATGAAGTATCACTCCCGATATCACCCGACCGTAGGTGTATGTCTACGCCCCGGCTCTTTTGAAGAGCAGTGGTTTAGTTGCTCAAGGAGATCAGATTCCTACAGGTGGTCAGACCCTTCGCAATAAGTGTATTCTGCGAGCGTTGAACTTGGGTCCGATAAGAGGGGACGAGGTTCGTGGGTGGGGGTCAAAGGATCACGAGAGATTCATTCTTCCCACGCTAACGTCCGAAAGCGGCAATCATTCTTCGCACGACCTCTTGCTTTTTGCCTTCATCTTCCTCCAGTAAGCTCCGGTTCTGAGGCGACGGATTTCGCCACGAAGCAACCCGTTGGTCAATGGAAAAGGCTAAAACTCCCCTTTTAGAGTGCGGCTGGCGTGCCTTTGCGGCCCTGGCCAAAAAAACGCAAGCTCCCTGGTTCCTGTTCCGCGCGGTGGGCAGCCTCCCGGCACTTGAAATTCTATTTAAAGCGGCTCTGTACCTCTGCCTCGTCCACACTGTCAATGACAACCCAAACGCTGCTCATTCGTGGATGGAACGGACCGTATTTCAGACAGGGGGGTTCCTTGAGTGCCTTGACAATCAGATGCGCGTCAGCCAGTGTCTTCCGAGGAATGGTGAACGCCAGTACGTGTCTTTTTAGCTGCCCGTAAAGGTAACATCATTGTTTAATATATTCAGGACGTCTCACCAACTTATCGTCGATAAACCGTGTTAGTCCTAAATTTGGATGCTGTCGTGGTTCCGTTGCTACCAAGAATGTCAATCGACAGCGTCTGATTGGTCGAAGTCGTTAACGAACTTCACTGCGAATAAATGTCCACGCTCCCGAACATGGACATTCTAGGCATTGATATTGTCCATCCTGAAAGCCCTGTGAGTCGCGATAGAAACCTTACTTCACTGAACATGATGCTAAAACGCTCGAGACCTGGGGGGGTTGAAAAGAACTCCGTGATTATCGCGACACACGATGGGTCAGCGCGGCGCAAATGTACGTGAGATTCAAGTCTATTCGCGGGTGTGGGAGGTAACTATAAATATTCGGACCTTGAAATCCATTCGACTAAATATAACGAACTCCAGAGGACTGGTGCAACCTCGGCAGGTCTGCCGACGAGTGACCTGCGGACTGGGTCCCACTCTCTAGGACCACCGACACTCACATCCGCAGGGATCGCTCCCCTGTCCCACTACTTGGGGTTCGACCTCCTCGAATTGAACGCACCGGTCAACGGGAACAGGCTTTACCGTACCCGCGGTTCGCCACCGACATCCGAAAGACAGGGCAACGTGGTTCTATCAGGAAGTGTGTATCACGGTTGACATTTAAACTTAGACTGGCCTGAGAGGCTTTCAAGTTGAGTGGGCTATAATTAGGCTTCAGCTCTGAGTCGGCGCTCTCAGCGATACGGCGCTTGTGGTTCCGTCCACCACAGTCGGTGCGTATTGTGTCGCAATTCCTGGCCTCAGTGCTAACGCTTATTTCTCGTCGCAGCCTGCTTCAGAAAATTTCAGAAGTTCTAAATGTCTATTTTCGACTCGATCCCCACACAAAACAAATGCCCCTGGAAATTTTAATACACTGAAAAATAAGTTTTTTAGTTTAGTACCAGGGGTAAAGAACGACTGTGTGTGGGTTGGTTCTTCCAAATGACGGGATTTAACGAGGAATCGTCCCAGAGCACATCATGATTCATGACACCCCCGGTTCCTGACGTCGGATAAGCCGCACTGCACTGTTCCTTGGCGATATAAACCGGCGCGCCCCGTCTTGACTCCAGACACAATCCGTCCTTGCTCATCATTTCCGACTTGAGCCTTGAACCATGCGGTCGTTCTTCTCGTTCTTAGTCCTAGCCATCCTTGCTTTGCACGCATACGCAAGGCCCCAGACCGTCGACCCCGCTTCAGGCGGGCCCTCTGCAGGCGGGGGTGGGGGCGGGGGCGAGGGCGAGGGCGGGGGGGGGGGGGTGGGGGGTGGGGGCGGGGCTACAGGGAAGGGCGGAGGAGGAAACCCCTGCCGGTGGAGAGCCCGTCACTGGGAGCGGGATTCCGAATGTAACTGATGCCAAAAACCCGACATGCGTCCCGTGGTACGGGATTAGGGATGCGATAATGGGCGGACTGTTCCAAGGCAAAGGATCAATTCCATTTTAAATGCGATCTGGGGCTGATGAATTGGTGTAGGTCGATGTGGCGACAACGCGCGCGCGGCTGTGCGCCTTGCTTTCCACGATGCGGGTAGGTGTATAAACACCACAGTGAACATTCAACCAACAATTTTTCACCCAGGCACATTTTCACTCGCGCTGCAAGAAAACGCTCTTCCCAACGGTGGTGCCGGTATGTTTTTCACTCTTCCTTGATCCACCGACCGCAATGTAAACAAAACTCAACCAGATGGATCGATTTTGACCGATCCCACTGAGGTGCTTCGCACGGAGAATAATGGCTTACAGAGTATCGTCAGCCTCCTTCAGCCCCTTCCTGCGCAATTCGGTGTTTCCGCGGGGGATATAGTCCATGTAGGTGAACTTGATTCACGTGATTTCGTTAACTTATAAACGATCTCAGGTCGCAGGTGTCCTCGCTGTCGTACGTCCATCTCTCAGCCTCCTTACACCATACCGCTGCTCACTTCTTTCCCAGCTCGCCTGTCCCGGTGGTCCGCAAATCCCTGCGTTCGTGGGCCGCAGGGAAGCACTCAACATCGCGCCAATGGGTCTCCTCCCAAGTCCCGAAGATCCGGTCGCCACCCTTGTGGCGCGGTTTGCCGACATGGGCATCTCATCCCGTTCGATGATTGCGCTTATTGGCGCCCATACGACAGGGAAACAGCGTTTTGTCAATACCACTCTCGCAAACTCGAGTTTTGACACAACTGTGGATATTTGGGACACCCGGTTCTGTGAGCACGCATACTCATTGTCAGCCGGAGCAGCCAGCCGATTCCATTACTTCCCCTTCTATCTTTCCTTCAGACACCCAGACAAGCGAACCAACCATTGATTTGCCTGGTAAGCTCTTCGGAATGTTCAACATCGCTTGAGCTCATCGCGGCTAATTACTAGGCACCTTCAAGCTTGACAGCGACGTCGCCTTCGCGAGCGACCCAACTACGTCAGGGGATTTCAACCGCTTCATTGGCGCGCAAAGCATCTGGTACGCTTCATTATTCCATTCACCTCGTCCACCTCGGCCTCTCATCTTCTTTTTCCAGGCAGTCCGACTACATCGCCGCTCACGAGCAAATGAGTTTGCTCGGACAGAACGTCGACGATCTCACCGACTGCAGCGAAATGCTGCCCGTCAGCATCGACCTCGCGCCATTGGCAGAGGTGACCAGCACTGGAGGAGGAGGATCTAACAAACCCGTGACGGATCCCCTCATCGATCCTATTAAGCTGGAGGCCGCGATTGAGCAGTTCCGCGGGATTTGGCTTGATCCCCCGGTTATTATTCCTTCCTGAATGTTCTCTGTATGCATTATTATCTTGTATTCTCGTAATTGGTTCATATGTATGTTGATACTAAACTTCGTGAACGTCAAACAGAACGTGCTGTATAGATACTTCGGTTCCACAGAGGCAATGACCCCATTAGTTGGCATAGTCTGGCTCAGTTCAATCATTCTGAACATACACACATTCTGCAAGCAATTTCGAGGAGAATCAGGCAGAAGGGTTAAGAATCCATTTCAGCCCTCCACGAAAATCATCCTCCCACTTCTTGGACGCTTTCAGTTGCCGCAATATAGTGCTGAATCCATGGGGGAGACCCGGATATCTGAGCTCACGAATCAATTTGGCATATCCGCAATGAAAGGGATTGACGCACATATCTAGTTTGGTGGGGGTGCCTTTCTCGCGCAAGAGTCGTTCATAAAGAAGACCTTCGTCGCGCAGCGGGTCGAGGCCGCAGATCTGAAAGTACGCGGGAGGTAGGCCAGTGTGGTCTGCCAACAGAGGGGAGACGTCGGGATCGGCGGGAGGGCCACTGAGGCAATCTGATTCAAATCCGAATTTCAGTCGGCGCAAGAAGCCAGGCAGTGAAGCGCGTACCATAAAATACATTCATCATGTCCTTTCCAATAATTGGTGCATCCTTGTTCTGTTCGAAAGATAGGAGCTCGTTGATGTACCTATGCGCGACGGAAGTCATCAATGAATTACCAACGCGATTCAGATGGAACTGCTCACTCGGGCGGATATGCGGCAGGATGGACGAGGACGGGAATTTGGAGTATGTTTCCGGTGATCTTGTGGTGCTCAAAGAACGGATCCTTCAACGCACGGTGAGTCATGGCCGCAACAAGGTTCGCTCCAGCGGACGCCCCGGCGAGAACGAATCCTTTCTTGAGCGATCCAGAAAATATTTTGCAGTTTTCGACAGTCTGAATCAGGAATGAGTGTTTGCACCGAGCGATTGCTCCAGACACGTACCCACTTGAGTGCGGTGTAAGAATCGTTCAGCCCAGTAGGGAAGGGATGGTCGGGAGCCAGTCTAATTCAAGCATGAATAGACGATACAGCAGTATGAGGCGAAAAGCATACCGGTACTCGACGTTAAAGGTGGTCAAACGATCCTCGACGCTATATATTCTCAGATCGAAGTCCTTGGTATCGATACTGCCGGCCACCCAGCCTGAGAAAAGTTCTCCCTTGAGTATGAAGGAACATATCTGGAGAGGACTATGGTACCTCCGCCATGAAAATACACTAACACCGGATATTCAGAATCTTCGCCGTCTGTGGGCGTTGGTGATATAATCCGGACGCGGATCTCGCCTCCTTCGACCGCGATTTGGTGATCCTCCAGCTTATACGTAGACTCTGAGGCACAGAATAATAAGCCAAAGTCTCGCTGACTCAAAACAAGGCAGGTGTAAGTACCAGCAGGAAGACGCGACTTGTAAATTTCCAATCTTTTACTGAGTGGGATATCAAACATCTCCCTCACAGCCGGTATACGGTCCCTAGTTATCGGACCAGCCATTTCCGGGATACTAGGAAGCTCGGGATCGGGCTCAGAGAGATGCGAGTATTGGGACATGGTGGGAGAAGGAGAGAGGGCGGCGGGGTAATATCGTGCCGCTGTCTTCCCACGGCTCGCGCCTTCTCACGCCTTGGGCAGATCGAGTTGAAAATCGGAAATATCAGTACAACCGTTGATTTAGGTAACATAGGTACTTGCTTGCTTTCTTGCGTGTTTGATTGTAGACTAATTAGACTTAATGAATCAGTGGACAGCGGGGATTTTTACACTCCCTACGAGGAGGAACGTCACAAGAAAGTATATTGATAACTAATGCTCTTTAGAATGAGATGTCGAGCTTTTAATTAAACCCTTCATGGGAATGGATTGTAGTCATGTACTCCCGAACATGCTCCATTTATCTCGATACCATCGACGTGCTGCGATACTTTCCCGTCGGCGCCGAAGCGGATGAGATCTCCGCCATGCGGATCGCTGACGACCAGTGGTTCCCAGCCCATCTTCTGTGGGCCATGATATGGATCCTTGGCAAAGGCCAAAATATGGTCCTGCATGGACTGGCTGACCTCGACTTCGAACCTAGTGGTGTTCGCTATGCCATCTAGAAGCTCATATGTCCCAAAGGTTATCGGCAGGTCGCTGGCATGGTACGCGCCGAGCCACTTGTAGTAGTTCATGTTGGGAAACGTGCCAGCATACTGGAAGCGGAAGACGGGCACGCTCGGACTCATCCGGTTCCGATACACGGTCGAGTTCAGGATCTCACACATAATTGCAATGTCCTTGGCGGTGACCGCCGGCTGGTACGGGCCCGCGGTTAGGTTTTGTACCGGATACGGAACCATCGTCGACGCCTCGTTGGCGGTCGTCGAGATGATGACCGGCGCGCGCGCGATTAGGCCTGCCTCGGACCGCGCGTTGTAGTCGGCGAACATGATGCGATCATCGGTAATCCCGTTGAAAAATAGCGCGGGCGTCGCACCCCGATCGCCATACTGTCCGATGAAGTTCACGATTTGCGCGAACGGCACCTTGCGCATGCAGTCGAGCTCCGCTGCGCCGTTGTCGTCGTCATCGCCGCAAGGGGCCTCGCACCCAAAGTGGCGCGCTACGAAGCTGAAGTTGGAATGCGACGGATCCTTGGGCGGCGAGAAATTGAAGGCCGTCCCCGATTGCATGAAGTAGGCTTGGGCGATAGGATCCTGGTAGAAAGCATAGGCATGGATATCCGCAGCGAGGGACCCAGCTGACTGCCCCCACATCGTGATGCGGCCCGGGTCACCACCGAAGGCCGCAATGTTGTCGCGGACCCATTCAAGTGCGGCACGCTGGTCGAGGATGTGTGATGGATTATCCGTACTTCGGTCCCGAGTGAGTCTTCACGCATCCGAATAAGAGAGTTGAGTCGGAGCCCTAATAAGGAAATTCGCATTCCTTATTATTCTATGGTATTCCTCCGGCTCCGCCCTTCTAATTGACTCAGTAGTCATGTAGATTATAAAAGGGAGTCGTTCCCTCATGTAACGGCATCTTATTCTTACCTCAATACAGCCACGTAGCTTTCCCCAAAATCTTGTGTGAACTTAGTTGAAGCCACGCGCTCACCTCGGTCTCCCATCAAGCTAGCTCTTAGTCGTAACGCCGCGCGCTTACTTCTCGGACTAGAAGCAATCTCGCAGCCGGTTGATATTCCCGGCTCGTCTTAGAAGCCTCGCGCTCTTGGACAGATTGTTAAAGGTAAACTACTCTGATTATATAGAGGTTCTCTAAAATCGTACATTCTACTAACGAAACTAACCCGATTCTTTAACACTGGTGGACACATTGGGAAACTCTTGCTTAAACAGGTACGTTTGCCATTAACTGTTTATTCTCTTTTCAATGTCTACCTCTACCATCCACTCTGTTCAACCCTCTTCCTCCCGATCTCCCTCTCCAACTCGTGATATTCCGCCACATCTTTCCCATAGCCGCTCTGGTAGTCGCTCTGGTCGCCGCTCCTCCCGTACCCCTACGGGTTCTCAGTCATATCAGCATATCACGGAAAATCCCGAGCTGGAATTGGAGCCAATCACTGACTTAGAGGCTGCTGTTGATGAAGAAGATCTCGGTGAGGATCCCCCGGTGAAACTCACGGTAGATTTCCCCACGCTTCGTCCCTTGGGACGTATTGGAAACAATACGGAGATCCTAGCACGGCGTTCAGAAGCACTCACCAAGGGTGCTCATGCTATCCATAAGGGTTTCCTCCACCAGGGATTGAAGCTCTCTCGCTCCGTAGAGAGAGAGGAGTTTCCGAAACAATGGGAACTCCTCAATCAAACCTTGAGGGACCTGGAACAGTTAACTCTGATGAACAGTGGTTTTGTCTATCGAGTTCGCAAGGATAATTATCGAACCTTGCTTCACGTCCTGGAAGCGATGCGACGCGAGTCAGAACATTCCTTCTTGATTGAAGGGAAGACTCCGCCCGCCTTGCCTCAGTGGGGCGATCGCGAGGACATCTTGGATGTTTACAGACCGAATGACTTTGAGATTCTCGGTGTGTGCTTCAGAGTGGAGGTTGAGAATTTTCTGATGCTTGTAAATAAGTATCATGATTTTAAAACTCACCGACCGCGGGGAGCGTGATGCTGATATCATCGAGGCAGCGTCCCAGATTTACTCTTCACAGGGTTATACTACTGTAAAACCTGAACCTTCAACCTCACCGACCGGTGCCAGCAAACCTCGAGGATCTCGTGGCGCTTTTGATCTTTATGGAACTCCGAGAATGGTTTCCACTCCACCGCGCGTGCCTCGTCACTGGCAGTCAGCTTACGATGAGTCGACTCATTATCCGCTTACCCGGGATACAGATTATGGTCGTGTACCTTCTGTTCTCCCTAGTGGATTACCGAGAAGTAATCAACGGATTTCAGAGCTTTTTGGAACCCATGGAACCAATTTTCGAGCGCGAAAATTCCGTACGAGCGCCCGAGATGGAACCTGAAGCTGAACAGATGCGTCAAATCATGATGAACCGTCAAGGAGAATCTGGTTCCCATCTTGCACCTCGCCGTACTAGTGGTAGTCATGCAGCGCACTTGTCTCAGCCCTTCAATTCCAGGCCGCCTCGCCAACAGCAGCCATCTGCAGGACCTCCTGGTGGCGACCCGGATGATAGTGGCTCGGATGACGGGCCAGTCCGCCCTCCGAATCGCGGTCCTTTCGGGCCTCCACCTCCACCTAGGAATAGCATGGCGCCGCCGGTATCAGTTGGTGCGGATGCTTACGGTCCCATTAGTAGTAGGGAGCCGCATTTTGAATTCAAGCTAAAAGCAGAGAACATACCCAAGTGGGACGGTAATGTCGACACAATTGTGCGCTGGATCTTGAAGGTCAATGATCTTGCGCGCGAATCTAAGACCGTTTGGCGTCAGCTTGGAAGAATAACTCCGCGGAGACTTGAAGGTGACGCGGAAACCTGGTACTGGTCGTTGCCAAAAACTTATCGCAGTACCATCGAGGCAAATTGGGACACGTTGCGGAGTGCATTCATGACTTATTTCATGAATCGCAACTGGCTTGACCGTCAGCGCTCGCGTGCCAACCAAGCGTCGTATCGGGAGGCTGGGCACGGCCGTGAGAAACCGACTCAATATTTCATTCGTAAGACTGAATTATTGAACACTGTGTACACGTTGAGCGACTCGGAAATCATCTTGCATGTGATGGACGGCGCACCTAGTCTCTGGAATACAATCCTGACTACTCAACTATATCAGGATGTGGTTGAATTTCAATCTGCTATTCGTTTCCACGAAGAATCTTTAATGAAGCTTGACACCAGGGACAAGGAAAGGCCATACCGAGAGTATGACAGCCGTAACTCGTTTCGATCCGCTCGCGTGAACCTGGTTGGCTGGTCTTCAAGTCTACCTACTCCAAAGTTTCCAAAAGACGACAATAACATCTCGAAGCGTGCCACACCTGAATCAAAAGGAGCACGCCCGTGCCGTCACTGCGGGAGCGGTAAGCATTGGGATAACGAATGCAAGCATGCCTTTAAAGGAAACCGTGCAGCACGCGCTAACCTTGCTTCCGCTACCAACGAAGACTTTAATGCGCAGGACAGATACGATGAGCTTTATTACGGGCTTGAAAGTGAAGAAGAAATCAACAACTCACTTGAGGAACCTGAGCAGGGTTTTGAGTATCCCCTTCAGACTACTGAATCCGCATCCAACGATGTGGAAATCACTTCAGCCCTGGGGGGGGATAAAGAGACGGTTTCTTCGGACATTAAAATCGATTCAGGCATACCTGACATGGCGAGTGAGGCACCAACCGCTTCAGATACTTCTTGTGCAAGTTTTCATGCCAAACATTCTCTAAATAGGAGGTCTAGACGGCGCCTAGCACGGGAAATTAAGGCCGTAAATTATCGAGTTGTGCACTCACCAGTACAGTCTGGAACACAGCCTTTAATTGAGCTGCGGAAATATATGGCGAGACCTCCTGGTTCTTCCTTCCTTGGCTCGAAGGCGACAGAGGCTACGGCGACGTTGGGGGGTCTGGATACAGATCCAATACGTGTCATTGTTGACTCTGGATCTGACATAACCTTAATTTCACGAAAGGCACTTGAAGCTCTCACCAATCCACCGAAAATGAAAGCTGGACATGACGTGAACCTGCTGCAGGTAGTTGGGAATGCGTCTATATCTGGGTATGTCATTCTTGATCTGTTCTTCCATACAGACCATGGGCCGGTGAAGCTGAATGTGGAAGCATATGTGGTGAATGGAATGTCGACTCCGTTCCTTCTGGGCAATGATTTCGCGGATCAGTACTCTATCTCGATCATTCGCAGTGAAGGAGACACTTATCTACAGTTTGGGAGCTCTGGACGACAACTCAAGGTTGAATCTTCAACATCACCAAGTCTGCTCGATGATGAAGGCCATACATTCTCAGTGAAAGTACGGCGAGGAGCCAAGCAGCATGGTCAGTCGAAGGGTATTCACCGTCGCAATCAAAAGCTGAAGCGACAGGCTTACCTCCGACAGAGAAATGGAGAAGTCTGGGCACTCGAACGTGTCGTTATTTCTCCAGAATCCACAGCAAACTTGTGCCGGTAGGAGCATATTTTCCTAAAAATAGAGATTCAATCTTTGTGGAAAGGAAGATAGCCTCAAACGGGAACGAGGACGATTTTTATGGCGCCGCTGATACACTCATCTCGAAAGATAAGCCAGTTCTCCACGTGGCTAATTTTTCCAAGATGCCTGTAGTTATCTCGGCAGGCCAGGTCCTCGGTACAGCTCGCAATCCTCGCACCTGGCTGGATAAGATGAATGGATTCAGCAAGGAGCAGCAGCAGAGAATCAATGCTCATGCTCACCTCATCCGCACTCTTGTTGCTGAGCAGCATAGTGAACCGGAAGTGGGGGACGGAAGCAAAACACATACTGATAGCCGGTCCGAGGAAGCGGGATCTTCCCCGGAGGCTGTGCCTGTCAAACGCGACTCTTCACTTACCACCGCTGTCCGTTCAGAGACGAAGATCGCATCAAAAGCTCAGAAGAACGAGACAGAACCCGATGACCCCCTCGCTGAGGAACCTCTTGAGGGTGGTCCCAAAACCGCCGAAGCACCCGGGGATCCAGTAAGCACAGATCGTCTACTGAATGAGATCGACATTTCTCCAGGTGTGACCGCGGAACAGCGCAAGCAACTTGAAGAGGTGGTTATACGCAACAGCTTGGCATTCGGCCTTGATGGACGGCTTGGTAACTACGAGACGAAGGTAGAAATTCCGATGAAGCCCGGTGCAGAACCGGTGTCTCTCCCTCCATTTCCTGTTTCCCCCAGCTAACCGCGAAGTCATCGATAAACAGATGGATTCTTGGCTAAAACTGGGCGTTATAGAACCTTCAAAGAGCCCATGGGCTGCGCCCGTTTTTATTGTTTACCGAAACAGTAAGCCCCGCATGGTAATTGACTTACGAAAATTAAATGAACTCGTTGTGGCTGATGAGTTTCCACTTCCCCGACAAGATGACATACTTCAAGCTCTTTCCGGTTCTCAATGGCTTACCACACTTGACGCGCTTGCTGGCTTTACTCAGCTCACCGTAGCGCCGGAATCACGCGAAAAACTAGCCTTTCGAACGCATCGCGGGCTCTTCCAGTTTGCGAGAATGCCCTTTGGCTATCGCAATGGCCCGAGCGTTTTCCAACGCGTCATGCAGACGGTACTCGCACCGTTTCTATGGTTATTCGCGCTTGTTTACATCGATGATATAGTTATATTCTCGCTCACCTTCGATGATCACCTCAAACATCTCGACCTCGTTTTCAGCGCTATTGCGACAGCTAATATCACCCTTTCACCACCTAAATGTCATTTGGGCTATCAATCCCTCCTGCTACTCGGTCAAAAGGTCTCGCGTCTCGGTCTCTCTACTCACAAGGAGAAAGTTGACGCGATTCTACAGCTGGATGAGCCGCGCAATGCGCACGAGCTGCAGCACTTTCTAGGTATGATGGTTTACTTTTCCTCATACATTCCTTTTTTGCATGGATTTGCCAGCCGCTTTTCGAACTTCTCAAGAAGGGCATGAAATGGGACTGGAATGACATGCATCGGGGAAGCGTTTGAAATTGCCAAACAGGTTCTCACAAACGCTCCTGTGCGTGGATACGCGATTCCAGGTAAGCCCTACCGTGTGTATACAGATGCATGCGAGTATGGACTTGCTGGAATCTTGCAGCAGATTCAGCCGGTCCGAATTCAAGACTTACGTGGCACCCGACTTTATGAGCGTCTCGAGCGTGCACACAAAAATGGTGAGGACATCCCGACCCTAGTAACAGTTATTAAAGGCATTGACGATGTTCCTGTACCCGGTTCCTGGGCCGAAAACTTCGAAGACACGGTTGTCCACATTGAACGCGTCATCTGCTATTGGTCGCGTGTCCTCAAATCACCTGAACGCAATTATTCCCCGACTGAACGCGAAGCTCTGGCCCTCAAGGAGGCTCTCATCAAATTTCAGCCGTTCCTTGAAGGGGAAATAGTAGCCGGTATTACAGATCATGCCGCGCTAACATGGAGCCGTACATTCCAGAATGTCAACCGCCGACTTCTCACATGGGGTACAATATTTTCTGCCTACCCCGGCCTCAAAATCGTGCACCGCGCAGGCCGCGTGCACTCCAACGTCGATCCCATCTCCCGTCTTCGCCGCCGTGTTCCTCTGCAAGATAGCCCCAATGCCGAGCATATTCCTATGCTAAACTTGGCAGAGGGCGACCCCCTTAAAAACATGTACGATGATCTGGGGCCTCGGCTGGAGGAAAAATTGCTTACCATGGCCACCAGATTCGTGCGTGCTGAGCCGGAATCAGGTCATGAGGACACGGTAACGCTTAGTGATATTCCGTTGGATCATGATGAAGTTCTGACCTCATTGTACACCACTGTGCGCGCATACGCCGTGGTAATAGGCATCTCAAGTGACGAAATAAGGGAATGGACAGCTGCTTACCGTGAGGACCCGCATTTTGTCAAGGTTCTGGATGGATGGAAGTCGGAAAAGGATTGGTCTAATCCACTTTATCCCCAGTATCATTACAGCGAGAATGGACTGATATTTTTCGAAGACTGGCAGGGATTGAATCGCCTGTGTGTACCTTCGAAATATCGGGCATCAGTGATGTCTGAAATTCACGACACGCCATCCGAAGCCGCACACGCCGGCTATCATCGCTGCTACAATCGGCTAGCGGCAACCTACTACTGGCCGAAGATGTCGCGAGACTTAAAAAAGGTATACTTCCACTTGCGACATATGTCAGAAAAGCAAACCGCGCCGACACGCCGGTATGGGCCTCCTTCAACCTATCCCTATTCCATCCCGTCCTTTTGAAGTTGTTTCCTTTGACTTTATTCCGGAGCTACCTGATTCCGACGGCTTTGACAATATCCTTGTGATTGTGGACAAACTAACAAAATACGGGATCTTCATCCCCTGTTCCACAAAGATTTCCGAGCTGGAAACGGCTCAACTCTTTTTCAAACATGTTGTCACACACTTCGGACTGACTCGGCAAGTGATCAGCGATCGTGATACGCGCTGGCGCAATGATTTCTGGGCCGAAATCTGCCGTCTTATGGGTATGAAACGTGCTCTGACGACTGCTTATCACCCACAGGCAGATGGGCAAACTGAAATCCTCAATCAAACGCTGGAAATAGCGCTGCGTGCTTACGTTGGTCCTGCTCGTGACGACTGGTCCAAACATCTCGATGCTCTCGCTCTTTCTTATAACACTACTCCTCATTCCAGCTCTGGTTTCTCTCCGGCATATCTACTCTATGGCTATCACCCCGTAACTGGCGCTTCCTTGATGGCCCCTGGCGCGGCTATCGGACGTCCCGTCGACGAAACTGGTGGGGGAGTGAATTGGTAATTAATGATAAGGCCCAGAATTTCGCCGACGAATTTGAAACTTATCGCAGCCGCGCCAAAGAAGCACTCCCTTCTCGCGCAGGTTTTCCAAAAGCGTGCATACAACAATGGCCGACTCACAACGGAGTTTGAGGAAGGTGATTTAGTCGTCCTCAACCCGCATTCACTGAACCTCCTTCGTGAAGAGAAAGGACGTGGGAAAAAGCTTCTTATGAAGTATGACGGGCCATTTGAAATAATTCGCAAGATTTCCCCGGTAACCTATCAACTCCGTTTACCCGTATCATATGGTCTTCATCCGGTTCTAAATATTGCTCATTTAGAATCATACCGCAAGTCATCCGACGATCTTGGCATTGACCGACCAGTGAAGTCACTTAACCGTGAGGATTTCGATGCTAAACCAGAAGTCAATGTTGAACGAATACTTGCGGAACGATGGAGGAAGGTTCGCGGCCGGCGAGTACAACAATTCAAGGTACGCTGGGAGGGCTTTGGACCGGAAGATGACGAATGGCTAACAAAAAAGGCACTCCGGAATGCTCCAGCGATATTAGAAGACTGGTTGAATTTGAAAAAAGTGGAATCGCACCGACAATCCTAGGTGCATCACCTTCCATTCTAGTTATTCGGTTCTGATTATCGGTCCTATATCCTTATTCGAACTCTCCACACGCGCGCATACTCCACCATAGCGTATTTATATCACTGGCGCCTCTCCTGAGGCTTCTAACGCCTGGTTGCGCCCACTTTCTTTCCCACTCTGTTCCCTCTATCAGCTTCTCTTCTTCAAAAATGGCGTTCCATTGCTGCTCGGCCCACGCTGCTCATCCTCCTGCGCCTTGTCCTCGTTTCGACTCAGGCGCTCAATACACCTACCTGGGTCATCCCTTCAGCGCTCCCAATCGCATTGAGAGCGACGCCACCTCCAATTACCCGGATTCACTCCCCGACCTCGTAACCGACAACGGCTCGGCCTACGAACCATCGGAGACGAGTACGGCACTCACCACTCGTCCGCCACTTGACGTGGTACCTTTCCCTGGCGTGTGCGACATTAATTTCGCGCCAAACGTGGTGGACCGGTTGATTGGTACGGCATGATTTACGTCTGAAGATTGATTCTTATCTTTTCAAGGCGGCAACCGCACCGTCCGCACTCTTTACCAAGGAACGCTAGGAGCAGCAACCTTGCTGCCTCCTCCTCCCACAGACGACGACCTGGTTACAATTCTCGACAATGGAGAACCTCGTGTTCGGATCCGCGAGGCTATCACCTTCAAGACTCGCCGCATCCTTGATACGATCTCAGCGGTAATTCATTGCGCCACTAACAATCATAATCCGTGGACACAGGGCAGCGGCGCTCACATCCCTCATTCGATTCCCGACGCCTGTCTCGAGGAGTTAGACCTTCCTATGCCCGCTCTCTCCCTGCTGCGCAGCGAGCGGATTGGCATCACCTACGAGATGCGCACCTACAATTCTCACGAGGAGGCCCTACGGATGCTTCAACTGATCTATGGTATGCTCTCTGTCGAAATCATTGTCTACTGGCATTGATTTACTTGCAGACATCTGCCGACACTACATACTCTGGATGGCTTACGCCATGTTCATCTCTTTCCAAAACGGTCCTCGGTCGAAACTTAATTTCGGCGCTGCGATTGGCATGCATGCGCTGGATTTTATGCCGCGCGTTCGCAGCCACTTTCCATACGGGGGTTTTGCGCCGCTCACAGCGTACATGGCGGACAAACAACATGCCAACGCGATGGACTTTGCCCTTGTTCGCCTCCTCAACCCTGAGTGCGAGCATGTTCTCATTGGCAGTCACAATGACAACTCGTACATCTCGACCTGGCCTGTACCACCTATCCAAGTTCCACTCCTCGAGGCTGGGCCTATTCCTGAATCTGCACGCGACATCCTATCCCGCGGAATCCGCCGCCGTCAACTGAAGTCGGTTCAAGAGTTGTTGGCAGAGCTCATGATGTAGATCGTAGCCTACACATTATCACTCAGCGCTAGCCGCACTTACCTAGCTAGACTAGAAGTATTGTGATCACATAAATATTAGCTGGTCTATTAATTCTTCGTGTGCATGAAGACTGGGGGGGCTTTTGTGATGGATTATCCGTACTTCGGTCCCGAGTGAGTCTTCACGCATCCGAATAAGAGAGTTGAGTCGGAGCCCTAATAAGGAAATTCGCATTCCTTATTATTCTATGGTATTCCTCCGGCTCCGCCCTTCTAATTGACTCAGTAGTCATGTAGATTATAAAAGGGAGTCGTTCCCTCATGTAACGGCATCTTATTCTTACCTCAATACAGCCACGTAGCTTTCCCCAAAATCTTGTGTGAACTTAGTTGAAGCCACGCGCTCACCTCGGTCTCCCATCAAGCTAGCTCTTAGTCGTAACGCCGCGCGCTTACTTCTCGGACTAGAAGCAATCTCGCAGCCGGTTGATATTCCCGGCTCGTCTTAGAAGCCTCGCGCTCTTGGACAGATTGTTAAAGGTAAACTACTCTGATTATATAGAGGTTCTCTAAAATCGTACATTCTACTAACGAAACTAACCCGATTCTTTAACAGGATGCCGAGGTTCTGGTGGCCGTCCGCCACCCCCGCGGGCGTTGGGGAAGCCAAAGATGGTGAGACGGTAGTTGATGGTGACGACGATGTGCGACTGTGACCGCTCGACCCACGACGGCGGCAGCTGCCACGGGATATCGATGCCGCCGATCACGAAGCCGCCTCCTGTCATGAAGAAGAGGACGGGTAGCCCGGCGTCGGGGGGCCGCGGCGCGGTCGTCGGCGTCCACACGGCTAGGTACAAGCAGTCCTCGGATGTGGCTTCGCCCACCAGCCCCGACGAGTCATTCTGGTTGCCGTTGTAGATTAGGTTGCCTTTGGTCAGGTTCAGGGAATAGAGTGAGGTCACCGCCGTCACGAACTGCGGGCACGACGGCGGGAACCGCGTCGCATAGTGATGCTCGCTCGCCGGCGACGACAGCTTCTGCGGCGGCAGCCAGCGGCGCGACAGCACCGGCGGCTTCGCGAAAGGGATGGCGCGGAATTGGCGGGTTCTCGGAAACTTGGGATCGATGAGCCCTGTGTAGGTGCCCGTGGACGTTTGGACGGTGAGATTGTCCGAGCCCGGGCACTGGGCTTCGAGACCGAGGACCAGCGCGAAGAGAGACAGGATCGCGAGCTTCATGTTGCGCAGCTTGCGGGCGTTGTTGCTCCCAAAGTGCTTCAATCAACCGTCCTCTCTCCTTATCTACCTTATCTACCGTCACGTAAGCAGATGATACCCTGCTGGTCGGTCGGTCCCCGCGGAAGTAACTGAGCCAATGAAATCATCCTTTTAACGCTGGCATCAAAAACAGAAAGTCGAACCATCATCCTTGTCGTAAGTTTGATCTACCCATCAAAACTCTCCCGCTACATGATGAGCTAGAACATGCCCCAATTGAATTTCTTCGACCACAATGAGCTTTTTATCTGCTGGCTTGGTAACCGGGTTCTCGGCTTCAATGTCCTGTTTTACGTTGTGCATGACTTGTTTCTCCTCGTGGATCTGGGCCGGCGGCCGCCAAGGGACCCTTGCCCACGAATTCGGCCATCAGCCCCGAAGCTGACGAGTCACGACAAGGTCCGCAATTGGACGGGCTAAAGCAATATTGTGTGTGGCGCCTCTGCATGCATCTGGAGACACATTCTGGCGCCACAGACATAGCTGGTCTATTTAGACCGGCTGTGTCTGCACAGATGCATATAGACAAATAGACCGTGATGGACACGTTCACGAACCGACAGACCACATTAGACACGCCGTCGAAGCGATAGACAACCGGCAAAACTCGGCTAGAAATCGTCCGCGCGCACTTCGCCAGCCATCATCCTGATGCTCCCCATCTGGGCGTTGTTCTGTCTCATTGTCAATATCCTCAGTTGTTCACTGACGGATGGACCGTCGACTCTGACTTGAAGAAAAAATCGTCAAGTACTTTGCCGAGGAACGAATATAAGCAGGTGCGCATGTTGGCGAACTGTGGAGTCCACGCCAAATTCGTCACTTCGTTACTTCGCTTATTTACAAGAAACTTCGTCACTTCGATCGCATTCAGGGGAAAGTTCGTTACTTCCGCTGATTTTCTGCGAAAGTTCGTCAGGCGAGTAAATTCTAATGCAAATTCGTCGCTTTATGTACGTAGTACCTTGGCATCGTGCCGCCAGACCTTTACTCATCTACAAAATTTGAACCGAGTGCGAAAGACATTGGAGTTGGATGAAAAATCATGTTTTCAATAGGAATATAACAAATATTAAATTGCAGTGCTGGAATAGGTGTGAAAAATACCTGAAGTAGGGGAGTACCCGATTAGCATCTATCTTGGCTCGGCTCAATCGTTGTCCACTCTACGCCTAAACAAGTCCAACACCATGACTACATGGTTCGTGACGACTTCTGAAACGACACCGCACTTGC
Source organism: Mycena venus (assembly GCA_014462655.1). NCBI lineage: Eukaryota > Fungi > Basidiomycota > Agaricomycetes > Agaricales > Mycenaceae > Glaucomycena > Glaucomycena venus. The sequence goes on from JACAZI010000003.1 coordinate 10,289,456, forward strand.
GCGTTCTCCCACTCACCCTCACCCGGCATGCTGATGTAGATCGCTCTCTGCCGCTCTCATTGCGTCTGATGAACGGCTCACCGCCGTAGCTACCACCCAGGTTTTCGCGCCTGCGAGCAAAGGCCCGTTTGTGCTGACGGCGAATTATACCAGCTTTTCGAAAAGCACGCTCAAGGATAAAGCGACGTGCAATGGGAAGGCGTGCAATAGGATCATCCATGTGTGGCTGGTGAACCCCAAATTTGTCGTGCGCGGCCTGCCTTCTTTTTATCTCTCCCTTCATTTCGATGCTGAGCGTGAAGTAGACTACCGTGTCGAAGCCCATCCTCGAGTCCCTCGTGGAGCAGGACATCCTCACCAACTGCAACACCATCACCCGCCTGTCTGAGCCCAACTGTGAGACTTTCTCATGTTGTCCTATATATCGGGATCGCTCTAACTTTGGCGTGAGGATACCTCGCCGCAATTGGGAGCGACTTTTTTGGCATGCACTGCGACAACATGTACCACATCCCTCGTACATCTCCACTGTCGTCGATCCCGAGTCAGTAGATACCGAATTTCGGAGTCATCGAGACACCAGGATACGTTGATGCCGCAACATCTCACTTTGTTCACACTCATCCGAGATCCCTGTGAGTTAACGAACAAGATACGGATACCAGATAAGTTCATTAGAAACAGTCACAAGAAATATGGCGCCCTATATTCATAGCATTCACAGTCCCACGGTCACCAATTCCCGACTGGCAGTCTCCAGCCGCTCCAGTCTCTTGAGCAGCTCCTCGCGCTTCCCCGCGACGCTGGGACTCTCCTGCGCTAGCTCCCGACAAATCCGCAGACCATCAGAGCCGTTGATTCCGAGCCCCTTGTACAACGTCGGCAGTAGCTCTCGCCCAACGCCTCGGACAAGCTCGTGATCGATCGCGGCGGGAACGTTGTCAGCGATTCGCTTGTAAGCCACTATAAAGCTACGATGAGCACAAGGTTGGATGGAGGATGACAGGGAAACTTGCCTTGAAAGTACGCTCGCACATCGGACATTATGTTGAGGGCGGGATCCATACGGTCGGGCGGTAGGAGCTTCACGAGATTGTCCGCGTCGATTCCACTGAGCCCGACGGCTGCGAGAGCGGTGAGGACCTGCGCAATGCCCGTATGCGGGAACGTAATCTCCTGCTCAAGGTTGCATCTATGAGTCTCGATAGCCTGAGCGAGAATAGGGTTCTGCGCCTCCTCGCGCGCGCTTTTATAATGGGATAAGAACTTCGCTTTGTAATCCGCGAGGTAATGCTCGTTGAGCGTGAGCGGGCCATCTTCTTCGAGCGAAATGAAATTTTTGATGAGCGCTTGGGCGGCATCGGCGCGTTGCTTCATATAATCCTGGACAAGTATCCTGACAGTAACGAGCGATGAGCGAATCTTACGAAAAGATGAATGAGAGTCAAGGCCGTACATCACGCGCTGCTCGAGGCCTCCTTGACCGAACGAGGAGAAGTGGAGAGTGATAAGTGACTTCACGTGCTGCGCGAGTGTGTTGTGGACGAAGCGGCAGAGAACCATCGCGGGAGATTCCCACATGCTCGTGAATTCCGAGATATAAAATTTCTGAACGACGAAAGGGTAATGGCCGGGAAGTTCACGGGTGCGCGCGCTATCGGAATAAAATGTCAAGTTCTGATAGAAAGTAGAAGGACTCGGAGTTGAAATCCACTTACGCATGGGCACGTTCGAGAACTTGATCGATATAAATCGGAGCATTGCTGGCGCGCACCGAATCGTCGTCGTCCTCGTCCAGCAGGAAATCGGGATCCGAGAACGCCGCCAACACTATCGGACCTTCCTGCTGCTCGAAAGGTCTGAAATCTGGGGCAGTAGCGCGAATGGCACGTCTGAACTGCTCCTGCGCGGGACGAATTGTTTGCAAAAGCCCATCTGCACGAGGGACACCCTCGAGGATCTTGTCGAGCTCGCCGACGAATCCGTGGAGGAGCGCAGCAATCTCACCAACGGGGTCGCTCGAAGGGGGGCTTAGGGAGCTGCGCCAGACTCGCGCGCGTTTTCTGAACCGTGTTCTCCAGCTCGATTTGGATTTGCGGAAGGCTAGCCCGGACTTGAGATAAAAACGTAGCTGCCAATGGAGGGGACGTACCGCTTGGAGATTAGATCCGAGAGAATGGAGCTCAGGCGATCGACTAAATTGGAGGTGCGCAGATATTTCTGATACAGGGGATCGAGGTCGGACCAGGGTGCGGTCAGGGAAAAGAAGTCGTTCTCGCGTTCGCGCGCCTCAGCCCAAGTGACGCCGTTCTTGATGTCTTGTGAGCTCGGCTGCTTGACGCAGTACCAGTTATTCTCGAGTGGTTCCTGCTCGTTGCGGATGAGCGGGAGCCAGTTCTCCTCGTCGCCGCGGGGGATTCTATTGATATCCAGAAAGATTCGAGTGACGAATGGAAGCAATGCACCTATCGGGTTTGGTGAGGACGCCTGTAACGTCCGACTGAGTATACGCCGAAAGAGTGTATGGTAGAAGCAAATCGACTCACCGATGGTGCGTTTACCATCCGGGTCATACTTCTTGGTGAGATGATGCGCGCCCTGGTTCTCAAAGTCCGCTATAAATATAATCAGAATAAATGTGGGCGAGTGGAACTTCAAATAAAACATACTTTCGCATGCGACAGTGAGGAGAATCACACAGCTTGGCTTGGATATATACGCCGTCACCAGATTTTCCACCATTGCGATATCGCGCTCGTTCCCTCCACGACTGACGCTGGCGATCAAACCTTCATGACAAAACTCGAGTTAAGCGACAGGCAAAAGTGATAAAAAATGGTGCGGAGTGTCTCACCAGGCAAATCCACGAACGAAAGGTCGGCGACCTCAGGTCCGCTGATCTGGAGGGAGATATAATTTGTAGAGAATGAAACCTCGGTCGCGTCCTCGTCGATGTCGTCAAGGAAGCCCCGGGATGGTTTGCTGGGGTTGAGTATCGCGCGCTGGGCCCTGCGAATGCGATCCTCGACGGCAGACTTATCGAAGATGGTGTCGCCGAAGGTCTCGTTGCGCGCTTGGCCCAACGGTTGCCCTTTTTTGTCGGTGATGAAGCGCAGCTCGACGGTGCAGCTCCAAGGCGCGTCGGAGCGGGAGAGGCGGCATTCGGTGGGACAGCTGACGTCGAATGAGTGCTACACAATAAAACGCACAGCGCACAGAAGAGACCTACCGAGTGCAGGTTCCAGCGGCGCGGGGCAGCGTGATACCGGAAATTGATTCGATGAGGGACGACTTGCCCGCGCTCTGGATGCCGATTACCGCGATCTGCGGGAGGTCGATATCGATTTGAACGCTACATGGATCATATACATGTCAAATTCAAAGGGCATGAACTAGGGGAGACGAACCCGGTGCTATGCAGACGGTTGACCAGATCCAGCATGCGGCGTCGGCCGTGGGACAAGAGTGGATCGGAGAGACCAACACCATGCTCGCTTTCGGGGTCGTCAGAGGAATCAGAGTGGCTAGAATTGTATGAGGCCATGGCGGGAGATATCTTTGAGTGCGTAAACTACGTTCGTCGTGATACTTTAAGTATCCGCGCGGGCGTTAAAGGAAGGCGCCGGTGGTTGCATCGTGGATAAGGCACAATTAACCTTCGAAGGTTTGACGCCCAGAATTTACGTGCCATCGTCCAGCATCTTCCACGAGCGGGACCACGTTTGAAGGAAGAGAAGCAATGGGAAACAGTCAGGCATTCACGAGATGGGAGGTTTTCACCGGGCACAATGCTGATAGCTATGATTTAGTATGAAATTATACTGTGTTGCAGAAGGAGAAAACCGCCGGGAGGTGTCGAAGATTGCTGGTAGAACACTCAAATACGTAGGAAGCACCACCACGAGGTGAAATGGCCAGTCCCGAATACGCTTAGAAAGCTCACCCGGCACCTAATGTCTGGTTCGGGCATGGGCGCCTAAAGTGCGGGGGCAGATTTGCGTGCCAGGCTCACGCGGCAGAAGGCACACACAAACACGCTGCGCATGAATGGATGCCAAGGGTTATGCACGATGCACGGAAATCGATCCCAAGGTCCGCCGACTAGAATTCCTGGGACGGATATTGCGATTAATTGACCGCAAGAAGAAAACTGGACTCAGAAGTTCTGGGTTCAGAAGGGGCGTTAGCAAATTCGGTCGGTGGATTCAACGTCTTGGGTCCGAGACGACAATTTGACACGAGGATAAAAGACAATGAGAGTAATTCCAAAGCTTTTGGATGCGTTTTGGTAAGGACCTTCAGTGCTGGTCATTTGAAGCTCACTCACCGAAACTCAAGCACGAAAACGGTTCAGACCTCATAAGAATCATCACTCCTCAGTCCCTGGGCCCGTCGGATAGGGGATGACTGTGCTCGAACTTTGACTACCATCTTTTCAGACATGCGTTGAGAGTGAATTTAGGGACACATACGTCCATGTCATTGTCGTCGTGCGGGTAACGATGTATGGCGGAACGTCAGTAATGGTCTTATACACCCGCGTCGCCGTGAAAACGGGCATTTCGAATGGCATTTGAGCGTCAGCATCAGGGATCTATCGCGGGTGAGCCAAGTTACGGGGAAGCGATTGAATAGCAACTTACAGGGATGGCTCCGGCCAAAGCAATGGTGCAAAGGGCGAGAATGAGCTTGAATGCCATCGGAGGATGTGTGAGAGGGTAAGAAGGACTCGCCAATCAACCGACTGCGCCGGAGTTAATTTCCGTGATCGGAACCAGTCGGAACACCCACCCAAATCGCACCGAATTTCAGCGTGCGCGTGCGACGTGGGGAGCGCGTTAACGCGTTAGTTGAAAAAGCGATGTCCTATATATTATCCAGATACTGAGGTATTTCATTCAAATCGACAGTCACGGGTCACGGACCCCTCTGTCGATGTCGAAATTTGGTCGAGGTCACGCGTCACAGAGCGGTTTGTCGAACATCCAAGCTGTCACAAATGCCTCCCCCCCCCCCAGTGCCAAAAAAGTTAAAATTCCCGTACGACTGTCGAAATTTTGGCAGGTGTCACGCAAAATTCCGGCCACTGTCGAAATGTCGAATAGGTAAATCGGGTCACGCGTCACACCCCCTGTCGATTTGAATGAAATACTTCAGTATCTGCCCTCAAATAATTGTTCTTGAACGTTGAGCAACAACGGTGGGAAAGAAATCCGCCTTGAGCCTCGGGCGGCAGATGGCGTGACTGTGAAGAAAAGCGATTTACAATACTCGCAGATTGGATGATGCAGGCGCAGGCTGGGATGCGCGTCGTAACTGAAGTTTGTAACGAGGGTGGGAGCGGAAAGCAAGAGAGGCGGCGTGGCTGTGTCTTTTGATCCGAAGCTCTGTTGGTCATCGCGCACACCAGCTTGGTGTCCCTTTTGGCTCCGTATCGATGTTGCGCCGGATTCCACCGTTGAAATCTCGGTCATTCGGCTGTATCCTTATCTTGGTCTGGCGCTCTCGACGCGAGATGTGCGCTTGGAGCAGAAAGCGCAGAAACGCACTGTCTGGAATTTACATCGGTACTTGAAATGAGGGATCCTTGACGGCCGAGTGGGTCGGTCGAGCACAGGTGCGTATGCTGGCTTCCGAAATGTCTTCATTCCTTGAATTGGCCTCCTTAGTGAGAGTCTGTCCCTCCCTTGTGCTCTTCACCTGTCGTGTTCCGTCGCTACTGACAGTGGCTGGCGGCTGTAGTATGCTTTCACTCGCATGGTCAATTTTCTTGTGGGCTTCATTCTGACGCCGAGCATTGTGAATGCCGCACTGTATTTCGTGTTTCGTGTCTATTGTCGGCGTCTGGTGTATTTCCGCCATTCGTCAAAGATAAAATCCCAACGCAATAAGTTTTCCTAGGCGCCGTCCAAGTGCTGCTCTCGCTCGTTCCGCAGCAGTTCCGATGGCCTCACATCCCAGATCACTTTCTCGTTTGTACGACCTTCACCCCATCATTTTCGCGGGCGTGCGCGCGCTCCACATAACGGCAGAGTTCCTAAGTCAGCATCGACTTCCCAAGCCCTACGGCTCCTTATGTCGAGGCTCTCGGCCGCCACCGCTTTATTTCTTCTCGCCTCACGATGTCTGTTGATCCTTCCTTTCGCGGTACCGTTCCGCTCGGCCGTTGTTGAGTGGTCATCCACTTTGAGGTGTGTCTGTACCCCAGTTCTCCAATCCTCTGCCGCCCTGATGTGTCTCCCCCGCGAGTCCAATTTTATTCGAAGAATATTTCATCTTCGTTCTATATCCGCCAATAAAAACTTCTCCGTCGCACATAAACAAATACAACGCGTCGCCGCGTTTTCGTCCCTTTATTCGTCTCTGGGCTTGATGCGCTGGCCTCTGTGATGTCCTGTATCCCACCGATCTGTCGTTTGGCTCCGGAGAGTACCGCGGATTCCGAATGTACGTCTTCCATTTTTTACTGCAGATCGCGCTGATCCTATTTGCGCCCAGAAGCCGGGAATGATATCAATGTTTTGCGGCCTCCTAAGGTATAAACCGGGCTCCTGCTCCATGCGTTCTAGATTTGTGCTTCATGGAGCATCAAAACGACAATACGTTTCGCGACTCAAATGCAACATTCCCGCCTGTGGAGACTTGTTCAGTATATATGAGGGCGCACATGTACGTTCATCACTTTTGCAACAGTTCTCATTTGTGTTAACGCTCCCCATTGAACAGATTCTCCATTGCGTGACTTTTTGTCTGTTGCGTGCGCGTCTCTCGAATCTTCCGGTAGTTCCAGTACCCTCAATAAATATTCTGCTGGGCTCTTCTCTCTTGGCGTCGAGTTTCCTTACCTGGTGTCCTGTTATTCATTCCCGAACTAACAAACACCAGCTGTCGCGCCCGCACAGACCCGCCCCACCTCGAATCAGGGAATTACACCCGCGGCGATGGTCGAAAATTAAGCTCACTCCCATTTTGGCTCCCGGAGGAGACTCGTTTTCGATCATCCAGTGATTCTGTACGCGCAGAGCGCGACAACGGTGCTTTCTTGGTCAGTACCACCACCATCTTCCGTGTCCTCTGGCTTTTCTGTGCGTTTCTTGTGCTCCTGTGCTCGTGCTTTCGGCCCTGGGATACACTGGCTCCTGGATTTTCTTCAATTGGTTTCCAGGTTTTTCTACTGGAGTTTCGCCAACGGCTTTGTTTCGGACTCGTTTGGCCTGGGAATCGATAGGCTTGGGCCATCATTCTGTTTGACATCGGCGGACAATCTGATGCTGCAATCCATTTTCAGTTCGAGACTCCACTTTGATCGCAGCCTTCGACTGTCGTGCTGCCGCTGCGCTCCGCCTTCCGATAGCGTTCTAGGCATTCAGCGCTCTTTTTCCTCCGCCTATTCCGAGATATTATGGCTTTGATAGTCTGCGCGCGCGTTACCTGCGGGTTCTTATCGCGTTGCGTCACGGTACTCGCCCGACAATATCATTATTTCCCACTGGACAGCATCGCGCTTAACGGGTCTTTTCCCCACTGGTTGAATTCAGACTCTCCAGATACAGGTGTCCACGGTACCAGGGAACGTTTTGAATTTCATCTGATCTTGGGGGTGTCACAGGACCGCAGGAAGTCTTCGAATCTGATTCCGACGAGAACTAACGATTTGGGCCCGAGATAGCCCGACCTACTACAAGCGGGTGTAGTATGTAACATATAACTAGAATCTTCCAGCCCTTGACTCAACCAGCTATTCACAGACTCGCTCTCGGCAACGAAACTTAGGCTCGTGACGTGCTCGCCACATGTGTTGCTCATCGCAGGCAGTCTAAAGCAAACTATCCAATAGTATCTAGGCTTCCACAGAAGTCAGCAGTTTGGTCACTACATGATATGACATAAACCGTTCTCAATGGGACGGCACGCACATGGGATTATTGCTGGATCATTTCGAGTTCCTTGGCACTTGGAACTCCCATCCTTACAGTTGCTAGCGGTAAGAATACCGACCTCATCCATCGTGCCAGAGTCAGACGCACTCTTTGATTCCCTAAAATAGCAATGCGAGCATCTCCTCCCACGCACGCACGGTTCCATCTTCCCGTCGTTCACTGTCCATACGACCACGAAAACCCCAATTCGACTACCAACCAAAATTAGGCCTTCTTTCATTCCGCATTATCTTCCGTCGAGTCGATTCCGCCGCCTCGCGAATCTGAAATTTGAAGCAGGAATAACCCTAAATCAATCCGCATGGGTAACAATTCTCGATTGTTCGTTCGGCATGTTCAGTTGGGCACGAGGACGATCCCGTCGTACACGCTTGATGAACGGCATATCTTCGCCCGCATATGTCACAGGACGAGGTGTATGCCCTATAAAACCCATCGACGGTACCCTCTTCCATCAGCTGAAAACTCACTCGCAGTCTCCGGTCCGTTTCAGTGTCAATCCATCCATGAAGTCCATCGCCCTTTCTCTGGCTTTTGTGTCCGCTGTCGCAGCTCAGCGCACTTTCAAAGTGTTCAACAATTGGTACGTGGTTTCCTAATTGTTGTCTCTTCCTGTCCGTCGACGCTCAACCCGCTAGCCCATTCACCATCTGGTGCGTATATTCAAACTTTCCTGGTATCATTTTCTTCAAATAACAACATTGCATGAAGGCCCGCGGTGCGTGCTCTCTCATACTAAATAAACTTCCTGCTCAGGGATGTTTCCAATAGTTATTCACTTCGGCAGGTGGAAGACCGTCTCAAGCTACTGGGTCGGAATAACCTCCTCTCTCAACGATCCTCGCTGACCTCTGATTTAAGATGGTCCCAAAATGCCTTCGCCACAGTGACATTCAGCGTCCCCAGCAATTGGGTACGAGTCCAAAGCAACCGAATTTACGCGTGGCTAACCCGCAGTTTAGAACGGTCGCATTTGGGTAACTGTTTTGTTCTCTATTCTCGAACAAAGTGAATTCAATCGGGATCCAGGCCCGCAGAGACTGCGACTTCTCGGTCAACCCCGGCCCCAATTCCTGCCTCGATGGGGGCTGCAACGGCGGACTGGTGCGCGAGCTTTTTCTTGAGAATTTCACATCTCACGAGAAATGTACAGGTGTGCGATCCAGTCACAGGAACGGTAATCTTTCATTCTTCCGCAGCGACTATCCGATAGACGCTGACGGCACCATGCGTAGGGCGTTCCTCCCGCATCCCTGGCCGAATTCAACCTCGGTGCCGGCGGCACCGATTTCTACGACGGTCAGTCTTTCTTTCCTCGTTACACTCTGCGATCCTAAGCCAAATCTCAGTGTCCCTCGTCGACGGCTACAACCTTCCGTACGTACCATACCTCGTTCCACATCTCTTCCCCCATTCTAATCTTGGTATTTCACTCCCAGTGTCCGCATCGATAACACTGCCGGTTGTCCCATCCCCAAGTGTGCCGTGGATCTTGGACCAAACTGTGAGTTTCCATATTTTATTCAACCTGTATTTCGATTTACTTCACGCGCAACACAGGCCCCGCTGCACTCAAGGGCCCATTTGATTCGACGGGTTTCCCCGTTGGCTGCAAGAGCGCCTGCCTTGTTGACGCACTCAACGGCAGAGCAGCCAACTCCCCCAACTGCTGCAGCGGGAGCTTTGATACCCCCCAAACGTGTCCGTCTTCCGGTGTGCAGTTCTACAGCTACTTCAGTCAGTCAAATTTTCACTCCTCTTCTCGGTTTGGAAACTGTCCGACTGATTTTTATCATTCGCACCACAGAACAGAACTGCCCTACCGCGTATGCCTACGCCTACGACGACCTCACTTCGCTGTTCACCTGCCCCGCCTCGGCCAACGCTGGGTACACGGTCTCCTTCTGCCCGGCTTCTTAGTAATTTTCTTTGGTGGGAAACTTGGTTCTTGTACTTGCATGTATTCAATCGATCAGTTTTCCGTTGGGAACACTGTTTCATTTTCAATTGGCCTGTTGATCAAGATTCCGATCGCCAGTGAGAAAGGAAAAGGTCAATAGTTGGGTCCTGCAGTTGCCGCGGTCCCCATGCTCTGGCTACTAGGCCCTAGACACGTCATAGCCAGGCGGCCATCCGTAGCCGTCGAAGCGCCGCGTCTATTCAGACCACGACGATCATGATTTGCCCCACGCAATGCCATCCCGCTTGTGAAAAAAACGAAAGAAGCAAGTACTTCTCATTGACGATCTCCCGCGACCGCTTCCTGTGCTTTCACCCGGATTAGCGGAAGATCGTTAATGCCCTGCAAACTTAGATCCACATCTGATCTTTAATTAAGACCGGGGAACAAGGGAATGATCTGTAAAGGTGCCAGTGGGAGTAGATGAGATAAACGGATTGCATGGCAGGGAAGGACGAAAAAGGAATAAGAAATTGTGCCGATGGCCGAGTAATTCGAACGCAGGGAGTCGAACCGTGACCTACCAACGTAGGTCATCTCAATCATTTGAACTCCATCTCTGGCATCTTGGTCGTACCGGTTGTAGGAACAATCATTGCGCATACGGCTGTGGTTTTTGCGCAGAGACGGAGGCCAAAAACAGCAGGTAAACCTCGTGCAGCTCTTCGCTCTCGCCGATCGCGGTTAGAGTCGATTCGGACGTTGTAGAATGCGCGTGCGACTGGTGCTAGCAGCTCGTTTCTGTGGTTTGCAGCTGATGGCATTGATCAGGCTCAATTCAACAGTTCACGCCTGTCTCCCGTAAGTTCATTCTGGTCATATCATGTATGGATCTTCCTCAAATCGGACGGTGCACAGGGTTCGCCAACTCGCATAGTCCTACCATCGTGGCCTATGACGAGGATCCGGCGGGAATCGGCCTCCTTACGCATGATCTTGTCGTGGCAGACGTCGCAAGTAGCATTGTCGCGGTCTCAGATCTTAACCCGTAACCAAGCCTCTGGCTGGACAATCCCTTCACCCGAGTCGACAACTATTCAGGTGTAACGGTACGCTTACTTACTATTACCATATCTTATCACACTCCTTTCCCTCCTTCTCCTTGTCCTTCAAGTTTCCATGATCCATTTACTTTACTATTCCACTACCAGTCTTTACTTACACGGCGCCGCCCGGTCCGCGCCCGCACCGCTCCTTCCTACTCCCATCACCTTTCCGTGTTTGATCCTCACCCCCTTGATTTTCGGTAGTATATAAACCTGATGTCCGTAGTTAGTTGCCTTGGTCAATCTACACACTACGCCACTTACCCTCGCTGGACAGACCATCCAGCACCCCGCGACTCCACTCTATCGTGTGTCGGAACTAACCGCCGTCTATCCAGCCAAAGCCATCTAGTTGACAGTTCTCCGCCACATCAGGCGCCTTCGTCGCACTGAACCAGCGACCCGAAATCCAAGTTCTCCTAGGTAGCCAAACCTAAAGGTTCAGCAACAAATACACCGTACATGCTAACAGAGTAATCATACCGGAGATAATGCTGTCCTACCTTAAATCTGAAAGTTGAAGTTTCAGATTGCAAGTCGCATGGCCTGAAAGGTGAGCTGACTCCAATTATTTCAGATAAATTTCGGGCGCGGAATGTAGTCTGCAACCAAATATGGATCCATTCCGCGGCACCAGAAGCAGGCGAGGAAGATAGGGGAGCCCCCGCATAACAGTAAGATCTAGAAGAATAATACGTATCCGCTAAATTTAGCCTTGGGTCAACATATTACTGATCAAGGAAGGTCGAAGAAACCTGGCGATGACCACATCAGAGGACAGAGGATAATCAAAGAGTTTGAGACCCATACGCGAAGGGACTGGAAGACCGGTCTGAGGCCGCAATATAATTGTTCGCCGGCTCAAACAGATGTCAGACTTTGAACGTGGGAATGAAGCAAGCAAAGGCGACTGTACTGAGTCTGCTGGGAGACACCCGCATCGTTGTCATTCGAGAAACTAAGAGGATGGCACGAAGATGAATCTACATTTAGTGGCTGAATACAGCCGAATGACAAATCTGAGCGTCGTCACGACCGCACTAGGATGAGGTGTCACCAGACTGATACACTTAATAGGCGGACACCAGAATTCGTAAACAAGGCGGGATTTGGAGGTGGGATTTGGAGGCAAGACCACAATGAAAATTGGTCCGGGAAATTTGTGCGGCTCAGGGGGCAGCCAGATGTACCATGGCACACAGATCCGGTAAAAGGTTCAGTGTTGACTAGCGAAACGACCGCCATACGGATGTCACGAGGTCGAGTACGTGGTGGGGAGAAGAAGGAGCGATGCGCGTGACACCGGCGCGTCACGAAGCGGGTCCAAATATGCACAAATTTGACCCCGAAATTTGGTTGCAATTTGTGAACCTGTGTCCGGTCATGAAAAAGCACCCTGAGAGACAAAATACTGTACATCAAACTCAAATGCATTTTATAAGCGTGGGAAGACCTTCGTGGTTGGAAGCGAGAGACTCGTTATAATAATCCACAGTCTGACTCTCGGTCGACATCAGAAACATATCGACCGTCAAGTCAGACTCCTGGAACCTCCAAAGGCACTCGATGTGCTCGGTAAATGGGATCAGCGACGCCCGCACAGCCCGTGCAGGGGTTACTGACTGGTTTCATTTCCTGATTTAGGCTTCAGTGATCGGTATTATGTGACAGAGCATTGAACTGTGGCTCAGGGGAAAGTACGAGCTGCATGCTCCAGTCATTTGGTGGGAAAATATCGGGTGCTGCAGACGGCAGGGTCAACAACTAACATTGATGTAGCAAACGATCCAGCTTTTCAAATGTCTGAAGACAAGATCCTCCGACATCTCTGCAGTCCTTGCTCGGCATCGCATTCTGAGGCGCATGCCATTGGTTTCTGAGACTCAGTTATTCCGTATAACGTTGTTCAGCCGTACCCGGTGGACGGCTATCCACAAAATGAGCCGACCGTGCCTCGAATCTTTGCAAAGCATTGCCGAACGAATCAAACTTTATGGAGTTTTGATTTGCCGTTTTGCGTTCCTGCTCACAACGCAAGGTTAACACTTCACCGAATATACCGACACAGGTGTGCGATCGATACCGCCTAGCTGTTATCGCCATTTCATCAATCGCCGTTTTATTTTATTTTATTTAAAGTGCAGACCACAACGTGAAAGGATTTCCTACCTTTTGAACACTTTCTTTTTGGGATTCAAATCTAGAAATTCGTGACCACATCTCCAGATTACTCCACAGTTGTTCCGGTCTGAGTTCGAATTTTTCTTGGACCTTGCCGTTCGGTGTCTACAGTATTGATGATTGGATACCCTGACAATTGCCGAAGAATCGCCTTTTCGGGGCACCTATGATTTCGGGACGCACAGCCATTTGGAACTCGGAGTCCAACATTGCCGACGGGCGGCTACTGCGCTGTGTCCTCTGACGGACTCAATGCGAGTCATGACACTGATGGCGGAAGATTTGATGTGATGTAGAACGATGTGCATTCAACCAAGCAAGAACTTCTGCGTGCTCTTCCATTTGTGCGTTAACACGGACCCTTACATTACTTTCTGCCGTTACTTATCTTGCTGCAATCCAAAGCCAGGGGATGGAGATCCAATGGCAGCAATGTGTGCATTCACACTCCCATCTCCCACCTAATACATTCATTGTCTTGATCATGTCATATTGATCGTTCACCGGAACCGTCTCCAGGTGCGATTCATTGATGAACCCTTGGCGGGCGGTGATGCGCCGGGATCTTTTGCGATGGTATGCCGCGGATTGTTCTGCTCGGACCCACAAGGATGTCAAACTTGAACAAGTCCCTTCGCGGAGGTCGCAGTTCATCTTGTGAGCTTCATAGCACGCTCCGTGATTGATCTCAGAACAATTATTGGCTGTTCTATTTCACTTCATACGCCCTAAATCGGTGCCAACCCGCGCCATACCGGCGGTTTCTGCCGGTACGGACCAGATGAAACGTCTTCGATACCGCCAGCTTGAGTATACTTCTCCACGGCATTGTATTCAAATCGGCGTATGGATACCATGGTCCCAGCATATCGTACACAGACCACTGTGATACATTGCTCTTCCGTGCTATTGCCGAACTCTCAGTCCATTTGCGTGTTCAACGGTATGGCTTGAACTCTGATCGGAGATGTGTCTTGTGGCCATGTCTTGTTCGGCAGAATTCGAGCAACGTTTCGCCCTGCTCGTGGTAAGAACCTTAGACGCTCAAGAAAGACACTAGTGCTGAATACTTCAGGAAAGAACGACACCATAAAAAAAAACTGGCTGAGTACAGAGGATTGAGTATTCTCATTTACGACGCATGTTCACATTTTGTATGAATTATTAAGGTATTTTACTTGAATTTCATTCAACAAGTTCACAAAGTCCGGCTTGAAACGCACACTCCGAATGCAGTGAAGCGACGATCTACGGACAGAGCGATATATAAAGTGTGGCCTTTGTTCAATCTCATCCCAGACCGCCTCTCATGTCGAATTCACAGGGATCCTCAGCAATGAATCTCTTTACGAAGCGCCGTAGAGCCTACGTTGCCTGCGCAAATTGCCGGAAGAAGAAAATCAAGGTGCGAAGATATTCATCATCCACCATTCTAGGGCTCACAAATATTGGTTTCAGTGTGTCCGGGTATCTGAAATTGATTACAGCCCATGTACACGGTGTGCACTCAAAGGCATGAAATGCGAATATTTCGCCGTTCCCGATACAGATAATGCGTCGGAGGATTATCAGTCTTCTCAGTCTGGCACACCCCCTCCGGAAATTCAGGTCCCGCCTGCTGGACGTGATTATCCAAACGTAGGGTGGACTCCACAGCCGATAACGCCGCCTTCCCGCGGGAATCAGCGACTACCTGGGAACTGGCTCTTCATCCTCGAGAGGTAGCGGTAGGGGCGCATCCCGTGGCCCTGTACCACCACCTGGCCCTGTCCCACGCTATCCATACCAGCCCAGACAGCACCCTGCCTCAAATGCGAGGGCCCAACAGCCGCCGCCTCAATCGCATCCCGCGTCCTCGTCGGCATATCCCACCTCAGGCGCGCTTCCATCCATGCAAAATCCACCTGGTGGAATGGCACCTCAGTATTACCCGGGCAATACACCCTATCTCTCAGCTCCTCCGGGACAAGGGTACGGAGGCGGTTCGTTGTATGACCAGAGCTTTGGTTCTGCGTACGCGCCCCAGGCGCCCGCTGGGATGGCATACCAATGGCCCGAACCCATGTATGTCTTCATCTTCGTACCTTGATGCTTTCGGAGCAGGACAATGCTGACACCAGGTTTTCTAGCCAGTGCATCTGCCCGCCCGGGCCGTGCTATTGCGGCGCGAACTTCAACCCATGAATTTGTGCCGCGGGCACGGATTTCAACCTTATTTTATATTATTTAATGAATAGAAGCATCCCTAGACAAAGTATCCCCACCAAAGCTGTATCGATATCATTACTATCAAACAGACATCTTCTTTAACGCACTTTATCCGAATTAGTATGCTGAGGTAGTGAGCCGCGGTGGACCCTGTCTTAACAGAATTCATGAGCGCTGATTGGCGCGCGCGCCTATCGAATTGATTCAGATCAACAGTACTCGGGAGTCGCCAGTGCTCGACAGTGGTGGTAACCACGCCCATGCCTCAGAGACCCTTCGAACAGTGAAGTGTGTGTAGGATAGAGAATTTCTGATGCTTATAACGTGTTTCGGTAGTAAAATATTCAAATATTGTTGCGGAAGTCCGGTCGGCGATCTCGGGGACGTCAAAAATACGGTTCGGCGTGGGATCTGAGTATTCTGCCTCGGTATGTCTTGAGCAGCAAATGCACGCCGAAAAAATGACGGGCTTTTCAAAGATGCGATATCCTACGATCGCATTCATTGGTTGAACCTAAAACACCTTATCCGCATTGATCTGACCATGAGTTCATCTGCCCGATCCTTCACGCAGTCCGATATGAAGAAGGAGACCTACATCCAGGAAAATCAAGGCTACCCACAAACATGTCAGTCCTCAACTTCCAAAGTCGATACAGTTCAACTTGCTGAGGTTTAGTGAGCGTTGACTCCGAGGTCTGCCTTGGGCACGTCGTTCACGTTCATTCCACATCGGCACACTGCTAACGACGCGAGAACCGTCAGGCCCCATTATTTGGAACCCCGACGGGGTGGCAATGAGCGATACCGGCACCATAAAATAGCCGCCCCCCTCGCGCTGGAGGCTGTGATCACGGGCAGTGGCGCGCCATCACTGTGCCTGCCCTGAAGCCCGACGGGGCCATTGGATGCCGCAAGGAAGGTCAGGAAATCCGACTATAAAAATGGTGCCTTCCCGCAAAACACTACCCATCCACACATAAAAACACAGCGCGTAAGTGCTTTTGCTCATCAACTGCAGCTGCACTGCCTTCGAGTCTCTCCTGCACAGAGAGATCCGTTTGTACACATCTCCAATAATGTTCTCCGCCACCATTGCTACCACAGTCATCACCCTCCTCTTCAGTATGCCTCTCTCTCACGCAAAATCATGTCTCACGCCGCCTTGCGTATCTCTTCACCGCGGCAGCGGCTGTTCAGGATCCGGATCCGCCTTCCTCGCGGACTACGTCCCCACCTGCCAAGGAAACTGCTACCAATTCGACAGCTTTGACAGCGTGGAGGTGTCGGGCTCGTGGATCCGCGGCACCGACTGCCACATTTACTCGGACATTAACTGCCAGCATGAGGTGAAGAACTCGGGGAATGTGTTTTTTGATAGTTGCGTTAACACACCGGGAGCGAAGAGCATGAAATGCTACTTCAATTGTTGAGGATGAGTTCCGAAGCACAGAAAGTGTCTGTCCCCACGTAGTTCTGTCCTTCACGATCGATTTCACTGTATAGTACATCGACATTCATTCTTGAACTACAACCCGCGATCCTAATACATATGATTCGATTTCAAACGAGCACTGCTGAAGAATATTGGTACATTTTCCCGAAAGGAACCTCGCATTGAACTCGCCGCATCACTCCTCTGCAACAATGACAACCGCCTTGCCGGTGTTCCGTCCCTCCTGCACGCGAAGAATCACGTCGCCCACAGTTTCCAGCCCGCGACTCACATCCTCGCTGTACTTGAGCTCACCCGAGGCGAGGGCAGAGGGAATAACCTCATAGAACTCCTTGTCGTATTTTGGCTGGAGGCGGAAGACGAGGATGCCGTACATTGTGAGAGATTTGGCGAACATTTGGTTGAGGTTCTGAGCAAATTTAGACAGCATCGTGGGAAGGGGAGGAGGCCTGGAGTACATACTTTGATGCCCTTCTGACCGGTGTTATACCCTACGAGAACAAAATTAATTTGCCCGTATTTCTCAGAGGTAGAGGATAACTACCCGAGATCATTCCACACTCCTGCGCACGCCGTCAGCAAGCAACTGGGATTTGAAACGTACAACGCACCAGGAACCGTCCGTACAGGTTGGCATTGTCGAGCGCCGCTTCAAGAATTTCTCCACCTACGTTATCCCAGTATCTACACCCAACGGCCAGCAACAGGTGAATATGAACGAAGAAAATGAACAACACCTACATGTCGACTGGCCCTTCACGCTCCAGAACCTCGCGGGTGCTCGTTGTTTTGTAGTTGAATGCGACGTCCGCTCCAATCTCCTTCATGAACTTAACCTTCTCGTCGGACCCGGCCGAAGCGATGACTTTGAGGCCGTCGCGTTTGGCGAGTTGAATTACCATCCTGCAAACTATCAGTCTTGCACGTCTATAGAACGGAGCTAAGTGCATACGAGCCGACTGGACCTAAACGTAAATGTTACTTTTGAAGCATACGGAATGTGCAGTTGAAGTAGTACCTGCGCCAGTTGTGATGAAGGCTGTTTCACCCTGAAAGAACCAAGTGAGTTGTCTGAAATACAAATGCCAATCAGAGCTTCGCCTTTTTTGCGTGCGAGAATTCTTTCCAGCCAAAGTACGCGGTCTTTCCTGAAAACACAGTTCATTCACTCCGCTCGCACTGAATGAGCCATTGTACGCACCTGGCATCCCCGCCGCTCCAACAAAGACCGTCCACGGCAACTTTGGGTGCTTCTCAAGCAGGGTGAGTCCCTGCATATCAGGCATGATGTTGTACTCCTGATGCGCTGGAGGAGATTCAGCGTGACCCCACTCGGCCTCGTAAAGACAACATACGGACTGTTCCATAGACGTATTTCCCAGCTGCGACATCGGGATTTTCGGAGCGGAGTACAAGACTGACGCCATAGCCGAGAATGGGGGCGCCAATCGTGTACGGAGGCTAGCTTAGGTATCAATAACATCGGCCAGACATTGTTACTAAACACATATACGGAGTAGGACTTTTGTTCGGGACTCCGCATCCTGCCTCGCATGTAGGGATCGATGGAGAGCACCAGTGTTTTGATCAGGAAGCCACCATTGAGTGGGACGTTGTCAAGATCAATCGTCTGAGTGGTATCGTGCACGGTCGTTTCGCCAGGAATGGGGAAGTCTACTCAGTGGACATTGTGAATGGGTGTTTGCGAGAAAACGACGACTCGCACCTTTGGGGACAGCAGCGAATAGTACGCGGGCATTCGTCACAGGCGCCATGAGAGAGTTGGG
Organism: Mycena venus; assembly: GCA_014462655.1. Taxonomy (NCBI): domain Eukaryota; kingdom Fungi; phylum Basidiomycota; class Agaricomycetes; order Agaricales; family Mycenaceae; genus Glaucomycena; species Glaucomycena venus. Next base: position 10,308,034 of record JACAZI010000003.1, read on the forward strand.
TTGTGGACGTCACTGACCAGTGACGGTCTGGCCTTATAAGCCATGAATGACAGATCCTTCGCAGGCAGTCTGGCGATTAATAAGGGCATTAATAAGAAGTGCCAATTGGCTACCGGCCATTGAAACGCCGAGTACCGGAGGGATATCTGTTCTCATCAATAGCACGACGATTTGTTGTTCAAGATTTTGGCGTGTATGGAACGAACAGCCACGAAATAAACGAAACAAGCGGGGAAACAACGCGATTGTGGACGGTGACCGAATCCGGAACACGGATTCTGGAGCCACAGGAGGGATTCAGAGGCCTTGAGGGAGGAAGTTGAAGTAATGACGCTTCCGTCGTGTTCACTGGTCGGATGGGCGAACAGACCGTCCTGGAAACTCGAATCCGAGCTTGAGTCGACCGAGACGTCCAGGCGCTGCGAGAATGCATACGACTTCCGAAAGACCGGGCTGCCATGTTCTTCTCCAACAGATGCATGTACATAGAAACGTCTGAAATTCCACAGGATAGTAAGTGTTAGGAACGTCGGTACAAAGCCGGGGGCAAAGTCGACATTAGGCATCGAGAGCGAGCCTGAGAGACAGTCAGCGTGAGAATGTCACAACCTAGAAAATGATCAGGCTCAGTGACAAATCGGTGACAGCCCAGCGTTCTCTTTGTCCTTACCGTCACCACCGAAGCATCCGTTCCGTCGTCGTCGCTGCGATGCACAGGTGCTGGGATGTCGCTGAACTCACTCAAACCATATTTCAGGAGCTAGATTCAGTTCATTATGAGCCCAGCACTGGTCGTCGCATCACTAAAGACGGGACCTTGTACCGGCTTGCCCTGACCTGTCGCAAATTCTGCGATCCCGCGTTGGACATGCTTTGGGAGAACCTATACGATTTCATATACCTCTTAAAATGTCTCCCTCCTCACATTTGGGAGATTTCAGAGCGGTCATTCGTGCGTCGGCTCATCTTCTGCATTGAACGTCATTATGATTTTAATTATCAGAGAATTCGATCTCCAGTGGGCCCTGGGGACTGGAACAGAGTTTTGACGTACTCGAAACGGATAAGAGACTTTTCGGCCGAGGATCACGACCTACGATGTCGCCTTGACGCTTCCGTGCTTCAATCCCTGGTCAACTCGCTTCCGACCGGGGCTCTAATCCCCAACTTACGCAGTCTTTCCTGCCAATCCTGGTCTATACTGTTTCCTCACCTTTCGCGGCTTGTGGGAGAGCACGTTACTAAAATCTACATCGAAATCGATGGTCCCGCCGCGGATTTGCCTCCAATTGCGCGTCGTTGTAGATCCCTGAGACATGTGGACTTCAATGGGCCACATGAAGATAGCACTAGAGAATGGGTGTCTGCCTTTCTTATCCAATTGACTCATCTGCAGACCGTCAAGGTTTTTTTTATGAACAAACACGCCTTTCGTCATGTCGCTGGCCTTGAACACCTAGAAAATCTGTGGGTTATATCCCTCGATGTGGAACCCTTTCCAGGAGTAGATCGCTCCTATTCCTTTTTCCCCGCTCTCAGTCGGTTGACATTGTGGGCGGTCAGTGTCATCTTCGCTACCAATTTTGTGAAGGTCCTTGACCGCGCACCATTGGAGACACTAGTTGTCGCTGCCCGTCAAGATTCCACGACAATCAATTCGCGCGCACTTTTCTGGGCGATTCACTCTTACTCCTTCACCGGCCGCGCCACATTGACGTCTATCACAGTCGAACTCGCTGAAGATTTCGACACGGTGTCTGCTAATACCTCTCTTTACGCCATGTCGTTCAGGGTTATTCAACCACTATTGGGATTCCCCAATCTTCGCCGCGTGAAGTTGTCGTCGCCGCTCGGATTCATACTCGATAATGAGTTTGTGGACGCCATGGCGCATGCCTGGTCGCGTTTGGAGAGTCTCTCCATCAAAGGGCAAGATGCCGTCTTGTTTCATTCCGCATCGAAGCCGACCATTATGGCTCTCCATTCCTTCTCTCGCCACTGCCCTCACCTCCGTAATCTCTCGCTACTCGTCGATGCCACAAATGTCCAAATGAACCACCCCCTCGCGAACTCCACGGACGATTCATACCACCCTCAGGTCTTGGCACTGTCTTGATTCGCCCATCGACTCCCCTGTTGAAGTGGCGGAACTCCTCTCCTCTGTCTTCCCATCGCTGTCGGCGATTTACGCGTTCTTCCCTTATCGGTCACAATGGAAGGAGGTGGAGACGTTGGTTCCTGTTTATGCGAGTATTCGTGCGGATGAAAGGCGGTTTGGTACGGCGAGTCATGGCTCTCCAACGCTTCCCGAATCCAACAAATTGTAGGCTAAGTTCCGTAACCCAACCGATAAATCCCTTGCATAGAGACGCGACCTCCACGGTCACTCCACAGCTGACGCTCAGTACGGCTAATACAACCTTCCTTTAGATATTGAAAGAGTTAGCTGCATCATAATGGATAGGAAGCTCAACGAATCCAGCGATGGCCTACGCCTTCGGGGACTCCACAGTAGGTCTCGAATCCGCCATATTGACGGAAAGGAAATTTTGGCTTGATCACTCCCAATGCAATCTCACGCGGTGACGCGGTGCTTGCGCGCGCCGCGGTCCGTTCCTCAGGGAGATGTTTACGCGTCTTCCGTGTTCACCGATTTTACCAACGTTGTATTCGGTCTTCCGAGCAGCCTCATCTACTGCGCCTCCGACTCGGCCTCGTATGAAATGGTTGTCCAACCTTGGACATTGGTAATGCTCGGGCTTGTCGGTGTTGCCGATGGTTTCGGATGGGTTGGCTCTGTCAACGCCTTTCTTGAATTGCGACTGAAACCATACCCGTCGACGTTCGATGCTACACATTTACACGTTCATTCTGTCCATTGCCCTGCGTTTCCTTCCTCTCTGCATCATGTGGTTCACTATGGCCGGGTCTCCCGATTTATTAAAGAAGTACAGCCGGCAGCGATGCGAGGCGCAGATCTTCGCGGTTGGAGACCATCCTTTATATATATGAAACTTTTGATCGGGTCGAACTACATACCGAGTCATGCGACCTGGGTTGACATCTCTCAGGCAACGCGTACGACTCAACTTGTACCCACCACACTTCCTGTAGGTTTGCCTTTCGGAAAAAAAGGAAAGAAAATTGCTTGCCACACCTGTTGCAACTACATCTTTCAACTTTCACTGATTCTGAAGCAACGTCTAGTTCATAGAATCAGGGAATATCCAATCCAACAGGTACTGACATCCTCATGTCCATCATCTGAGTGTAGGTCAGAAATTATAAGCCTCCTCACCGGAAAAAGCTTACCGATCGCGATCGCGAAGGAGTCTCCGCAATCGCATCCAGTGGAAATGCAGGCGCCGGTGTATCTCATAGCACTGCTGTTGTCCCTGGACGTGGCCGCATATGTTGGAAAAAATGGCTGGGGCGTATGACGCAGCGAGGAGGGCAAGCGCGAGAAGCGCGGTGAAGAACATGTAAAGTTTGCAATTGGTATCGTGGTGGTGTTCAATTTGTGTGGGGTGTTCAACGCCTTACCTACCATTCAGCATTTATACCTTTCCTTTAGACGTACGTCGTGCGACTTGGTGTCCTGAGGCGATGTACAGATGTCCCGGCGGTCCAACGACCGAGCCGGATGAGGCACGGCATGGCGCACATCCGAGCACAAACCAAACCCTACTGGTTCGAATGTGTTTTGTCTAGGTGTGGCGTGGGGTTGAGAGTCGCATTAACTTCAACCGGCATTCGGCTGCATGTAGGGCCGGTAAGACTCTTGCAGATGGTTGGCTATAACTCGGTATGTAATTAGACAGTCAGATGCTAACAGCGTCGCAGAGTCGGACGGCAAAAAGTTTGAAACCCGTGACTTGCCTAATTCACGTTTGAGCCTGAGCAGAGGGGATATTTTCCTCTGTCGCACAGAGTTTTCAGTTGGAAGTTCGGGACAGTGCAGAAGCGGAGGGGCATGCAGAGAGGCATGCAAAAGCTGGGTGACGATGGGCAGAATATACAAGGGGGTAACTCAACCTTAACTAGGTACTAGGCGCTGAATGACCACCAGGAACGGCAGTTCTATTTATTGAGTTGATTGCCTCGACGGCCCTTGGCAACGTATCTAATTACGATGCTCCGGTTCGGAGGAAGCTCGAGAGCCGGTTTTGGTCGTTGCTGAGCGGGGTACTGGTAGGTGCGGATACTTTTTAGATGATAATCACAACCAGGGAAGCGCCCAATGAGTACCTGTACTTGTACGATGTCTAGGTTTGTGAGGTAAAATTTCAATTTCATCGCAATGTGGTCCCGGTTGACCGTTCAAGTTGAACGGAAATAGTGCGCCATGAAAATGAAATTGATCGCGTACATATGGGCGAATTCTCAGTCGAACTGCCTCTGGAGACACTCGAACTTGACAGGTCTATATGGTCACAGATGATAGTTCGTTGGTCTCGGATCGCATAGCTATCAGGTAATGTATTCATGAGTCAACGGCAGAGACCTATCAGTGATACTAGTAGTATCAGAGAGAAAATGGCCCGTGCGCGCAATCGATAGCATCGCCGACAGCTGTCGGAGTTTGAAATGCTTCTTACTTCCTACCGACATCATCTCTGCGTCCCTATCCCTCCGCGTAGCGCAACCGTTCTCTGCTCTCAAGCCCGGTCTGGACTGTCCCACCATCATGATTCGATGAACGAATGTATTTCGGTTCGCAAGATCACGCGTTTGACGCGTATTTCGTTTCTGACGCATTTTCTGCATTCTAGACGCGTACTGTACTATTTCGACCGAGTGTTCATAGGGTGTCACGCGTCACCTCAGGTGTTCATTTTCCCAAGTGTTCAAGTCGCGACTTAAAGTGTCACCTTGGCCCAAGTGTTCATTTTTTTAGCGACCCCTCAAGGAACTGGAGAAGGCGATGCTGACAACAGAAATTTCGCCTGAGTTCCCCGGAACAGTCAAGGAACAGTGGGATTTTCATGTGTGTGATTCAAGTTCACTTGTGCTGCTCAATGCCAAGTTCGCTGAGCAAGCGGCAGACAATATCTCAATGGCTACCAATTTTGGAGACTGCACTCGTGGTTTTTTTTGTACGATATCGGGATGAACTTGCGTCTGATAAATTTTAAAACAATCTATCTTCGACCGCCTCGTGACACACCAATGGCAGAAGACAAAGTTTTCAACCTGACCGAATGGATTGACCGAGGCAAAACAATATCCACTGCGCCGGTGATAATCCACAAGATAGCCAAGGATGAAATTTCCATGTCTCAAAGCATCAGTTCGAGCTCGTCCCATCGCCATTCCTCCCCATCGCGGAAATGTGTTACTTAACTTCGGACGTGGTCAGCGCAAAGAGATCGGAACGACACGCTATAACGCCGCACTCTGGGAGGGACATTAGTATTTTTTTTTCGTGAATTTTTTCCGAAAATTTAGGTGTTTTAGAATGAGACTTCCAGCCTATTTGAGGCTTCAAAAAATTTGGTGTTCATTTCCAGAGCGTCACCGTCACCGGTATCTCAAGTGTTCAGTTCACAGGTGCGCGTCACGCGTCACCTGAACACTCGGTCGAAATAGTACAGTATATCGGTCCCTTGGACCTTAAAATCTCTCCCTATATTGTTCTGTATGTCCAGAACGGCTGTAATGTGCATGTAGCCTGATTTCGTCCCCCCCAGGTCTCCTCCATCGAGATCATCGCGACACAAGAATGAGCTCCGATCTCACGCGATTCCATGACTCTAGACACTCTGATTGTCTTTGGTGGAGTCGGTCGAGTCGCCTTTTGTTTTATGTAGTTATGTAGTTTTTCTACTGAATACAATGTTTTTTTACATAAATATGATAATGGAAAAGAAAAGAGAAAATGGCCTATTCTACAGCGGGACATATCAGGCAGCATGCGGCAGTCTTGAGCATACGTCGAGCAGAACCAGCAGATGATGACATTTGCAGATCAAAACCCAATCAAAACTACATCTGCCGCCATCATGATCCGCCAAAATGGCCAAACTCTGCCCTGATCTGCCCAACCTTGGCGCGGCAGATTTGAGTTTAGGGCATGCTTAGGTCGGCAGACTGGGGATCGTACCCGAATTTCTGGACTCTGGGTTACTGAGACAGTCCTGGTGAACCCTTTGCCATTTGTGTTCGGATCAGGGCCACGCGGCCGGCAGTCTTTGAAATTAGTTGCTATCCGCATGATATTCTGATCCACCTTGCTCCGATCCGTCGTTAAATAAAATACAGAAAATTGATATCCGCCCTCGCCGACTTCTCACACCTCGTCATGTGCGGTATAATCTCTACTTTTTACCCGGACAACGTCCAGTCACCCTCTGTCGAGAATCTGAAGAATGCGCTCGAAGCATCCCTCGATATAATTAAATACCGTGGACCGGATTCGAGGGGTATATATATGTCCCCGGACGCTCGTGTCGGTGCGTTATGAGTACATATTGTGTTGCGCAATCTTACTTACATGCACCAGGCCTGGGACACGTCCGGCTGTCCATTATTGACCTCGAAACTGGGCAGCAGCCGCTCTCAGACGAAGAGGACCTAATCCACTGCGTCGTGGCTGGCGAAATCTACGACCACGACCGCATCCGGGCGGAAATGCAGAGCCAGGGGTACTCGTTCAAGTCGAAATCCGACTCGGAGCTCGTCGTGCAATTGTGAGGAAAATTATCCATAGCGGCTTGCGTTTTGCTCGAATTTACACGCAGGTACAAACGCGATGGCTTCAACTGCTTGTTCCACCTCCGGGGTGAGTTCGTGTTCATTCTGTACGACGTCAAGCGCCGGTTGCAGTTCGTTGCTCGGGACCGGTTCGGCATCAAGCCCCTCTATTATACCGTCTCAAACGGATGTATCATGTTCGGGAGCGAGATCAAGACTTTTATGGGGCTTGGGTGGAAGGCTGAATGGGACTTGGACAGTATCGTTCAGAACGGTGTTTTCGGTGACGACCGCACCGTTTTTAAAGGCGTCAAGAAGGTAAATACATAAGTTCACCTTCGTCGGTTGTGGTTACCCTCCAATGCAGCTGCCGCCGGGTTATTTCGCTGTCTGTCAAGCATCGGGAAGCATGCAGACGCAAGCGTACTGGGACTACGCCTTTCCTTCCCCAGCTGCTCCGCCCCCTGCTACGCTCGATACCATGATATCAACCGTGCGCGACCGCCTCGTGGAAGCGGTGAGCCTGCGCATGCGCGCCGACGTGCCGTGGGCCGTGTACCTCAGCGGGGGGATCGACAGCTCTGCCGTTGCCGGTATCGCTACGCAGCTGCTGCGCGAGAAAAACCCGGATGCGAAACTGACAACGTTTACCTTGGCTTACACCGGTGCGTATATTCTGCGCGTCGCCTCGCATATGCACTGATATTATGATAGAGGACCCGACAACCGATGAGACGCCACTGGCGGCTCGCACCGCAGCCCATATCGGAGCCGATATGATCACCGTCCCAGCCACCGAAGCCGCGCTGGTCGGTATGTTCGAAGAATCTATCTGGCACTCGGAGCTACCGGGTAGCACGTTCCATGGTGCGGGAAAGCTCCTTCTCTCCGAAGCGGTCCGCGACGCTGGATACAAGGTCTGTACCTCCATCCGTGCGCCAAAACGCCGCATTCCAGATACTTACTTACTTCGGCGCAGGTCGCCTTGTCCGGCGAGGGATCCGACGAGTCGTTCGGCGGCTACCCGTGGTTCCCGCTTGACTATCTGAGGGAGGCGGACCCAGCCGCGGCGAGCCTCGGGCTGCCGCTCCCGTCGGAGGCAGAGCGCCGCGCGCTGGCGCAGGGGTTCTCCGCCGCGACGCGAATGCCCGACCTGCCCAACAATGCTCAGTCTCTGCAGAAGTCGGACGGGCCGCGGTCCCTCATAAATGTCAGCTCGCATCTGTTCCTCGCACCAGTTTCGGCTCCATTGAGCGTGCCGGCGTTGAGCGCCAAGAGCCTCGCGCGGTTCGGGCAGCCCAATCCCGTACGATGCGTCGAAGAAGCTATCGATACGCGCGTTCGGCAGAACTCGATCGAGGGGAAGTGGCACAGTCTGAACGTTTCACTTGTAAGTGCATACATGTTTTCAAATCGGATTGAACCCATGTCAATGACCGGGCCTAGTATGTTGTGTCGAAGACGTTCATGACCAACTTGATCCTGAACATCAACGGAGACCTCAACGACATGGCCCAATCTATCGAAAGTCGACCGGCGTTCTTGGACCACCACTTCGTCGAATATGTCAACAGTCTGCCGCCGTAAGATCTTGCCCCAGTATTGAATTTCCTGAATTGACGAGACTTCTTTTATGCGCAGATCTCTCAAAATTAGGCCGATTCAAGGGGAAGAGCCGGGAAAGTGGAACCTCGCCGAGAAGTGGATTTTGCGCGAAGCTGTCAAGCCGTTCGTCACGGAGGAGATGTATCTGCGCAAGAAAGCGCCGTTCAACCCCCCTCCGTCTCGTCGGCCGGCCGGGACCACCGACCTCCTCCCGCTCCAAGTACACCTCAAGGCGCGAATCACGCAGGAGAACGTTGAACGGATAGGTTTCATCAACTGGCCGTTCGTGCAGGCGCAGCTCGCGGCGTATTTGGAGGCGCCGATGTACCCTCCGGGGGGCATGATTGATCCGCGTGCCCGTCTTCTGATGACCGTTCTTAGTTATATTGTGCTGCAGGAGCGTTTCCAAGTCCCTTCGTATGGAGGTTGAACTTGTATATAACAATGCCATGAGTTAGATTCGCCATATGATGGCAAGGAAAGTAGCTTGTAGAACGACTTTGGCTCTTTGTAATCGTTTCTACGAGTAGAATGAATAGCAATTACACCGAGGGGAACGAGAAATGAATAGCACATCAATATTATTCGGTTCGGGCATCCAGGAGCCCCTCAGCCAGATGAACATTACCGCCGAGTAAAGCGCCGCGAAGCTCGTAGTGGCCAACCCGAGGGTGGCGAAGCACAATGAAACGATTTTCAGCCTGCTATCATCTGGCACGAAGGGGGTGATGGAGAGGACCTGGCCTTCGACGCCGGCCATAAACATCCCCGCCAGAACGAGCATGAGCGTGCCTACTGGTGATCGTACCTGTCAGGGAGGATAGACCGCTTGACAGGCTTTTCGGCTGGCGAGTGTCGGAAAGCGGGGTTTAAAGGATCTACATAGCTGAGTGGAGCCGACTAGCCATCCTGTGCCGAGTCGCCTCGGCAAGTCTCAACAGAGTGATGTGGAGACCCACGGGTTGGCAAGTTTGTCCTGGTTCGGCAAATACGGTAAAGGAGCGGAAAAGTGAAGCGAAAATCTTTTTCACGCACGTGTACGAGTCGTACAAGAAGATTTACGATAACGAGATGGTGCACACGAAGCGCGCGACTCAAACCCAGCGCTCAGCGTCGGCCTCCTCTTTCCTCGACGACATCTGCGCTTTCGACAACGACGACGCAGCAAAGGCTCCAGCAAGTGAGTTGGATTTATTTCTGGCTGCTTACTGTACGCACGGGCGTGGCTCTCGCGATGCCTCCCATTGCTATGGTGGAAGGTATCGTTTTTCTTTCTCTCTGTCTCTTTAATGCAAGGTTCACTCTATCTGGACAGGAACACGAGCATCCATTTCCCGTGGTCGCACGCATGGCGAGGGATTTTCTCGCTATCCCTGGGACCAGTGTTTTCGTCGAGCGGTTATTTCATGTTTGCGCCATCTCTGCAACGAGGCTCGGGGTCCATGAAAGCGGGGACTATAACTCAGGCAATGCTTACGAAGATAAATTAAAGCGGGTTATCTTGAGTATTAGACATGGTTCCTCGCACTGAATCATTTTTTCCTGCGAAAAACTTGTGAAAACCCCTTAAAACCTTTGAATGGTTTTTTCAAACGTTTATTTCCGTTTTCGTTTATTTTGCTCGTTAGCGCAAACGAAAACGAAAAGGCTGGGGCCTTACGGGTTGCTAGGTGGAAAGTCTAGCGAGTCGTCAGGAGATCAACGCGCCTCGACTCTGGCATGTCTAGGCAACTAGAATTAGCCGAGTCTAGCTAAAATCTTAAGCGGGCGGCACCGAGCAGCCGCTTGGCCTTACCCACGCTTCCGCCTGATTTTGGCGGGGCCGCTTGATCGGAGCGTCGCGTCCCGATCAGACCTCTACGGAGGCGACGCCTAGTCATCGGCTCAGCTGGCCTAGAATTTGGCCGTTTTAGAAGCCGGTTCAACGCAGTGAGGGAGTGAAACAATACAGTATGGTCCAGATACTGATTGAGCTAGCCTATGCTAGCCTTTGAAGAAACGCTCCAACAAACACATGAAACAAAATTCCTGCAACTCCGATCTTTTGACGTTTTGATTGCAGTGTTGGCGTTGTGATCGCACTCCATCGACGACGATGAGCAAGCCAGTGGCCTTGGAGTTGTCAGGGAGTATATTGGATGGATTGGCAGGATGTATGACTTGCTCCGTTGAAGAGGAATATCAATTCTGAAAAGCGGCCGAGTCGGAGTAACATTGCCCATCAGGGGCCGTTACGGTTGGACAATGCGACAATCAAACAGTCCCATCAGAATGCCGTAAGTTATATAAGAAAAGGGGGATTTATTCTGTGTTCCTTATGGCCTTTTTCCTTCCTCTGATCCCGCTAGCTGTCTGCATTGCCGTTTGGCTGAGGCGGCGCGGCGCTCGTGAGAAGGGGCTTCCTCCTGGGCCCCCCTACAGTTCCTCTTCTCGGCAACGCACATATATTCCCCACCGCCGCTCCTCACTACAAGTCAGTCGTTACAGAGAAAGAGAGAGATTAATGAATACTTATGCTCACTGCTTTACACCTCGTACATAGATTTACGGAGTGGGCCCGCCAGTACGGCGGTATATATTCGGTGTGTGGTAGACCTTGTTCATCTCAGCATTGAAACCAAATCCGTTCATAAACCAGCTCAAGCTCGGCACGAGCACGGTTGTGGTCCTCACAGATGCAGTCGCAGCAAGAGAATTGTTGGATAAACAAAGCGAAACGACATCAGACAGACCTAAATTCTATATTGCCGAGCTTGTCACTCAGGGAAAGCACATGACAGTTTCGCATTACAGTCGGCGTTCAACTTTCTCCGCCAGAGTCGTTTGCAACTAAAATATCACTTCAGATTCAACTTGGAAGACCATGCGCAAAGCAGTTACCACAATTTTGACTCAGAAAGCGGTTGCCGAGCACTTACCGATTCAATACGCCGAAGCCATCCACCTTGCTTACAATCTTCTCCGTGCGCCCCAGGTACGTTCTTCGCCCGTTTGACATTGCCGCATAATCTTCAACTTTGCATGTTTCACCCCAGGATTTCTACACCGAAGTTCAGCGCTTCTCACATTCGGTCATTCTCTCGGTAATCTATGGAAAGCGAGCGCCACGATACGACGCGCCGCAAACTGCCCAGTTTTTTCACGTCCTGCGCGAGTGGAATGCGCTGGCGGAGCCCGGCTCCTCTGTCCTAATCGATTTTTTCCCGATTCTCAAACTTGTTCCCGAGCGCTGGGCCAAGTGGAAACGCCAGTGCATGCAGCTCAGAAGGATGCAGCGCGCAATGTACTCCGCATTGCTCGGTGAAACCGAGGACAGATTGCGACGTGGCGAGGAAAACGGAAGTTATATGGAGGTGCTGTTGGGGCGGCAAAAAGAGCTGAACATGGATGACGAAATGAAATTGTTTGCCTTGCTTCCTATTTTCCTCCGTCCACGCACTGGAACTGATATTCGCGCGTCAGATATTTTGGTGCTACGATGTTAGAAGCCGGATCCGACACAACCTCGATATGGTTTCAGACGTTTTTCCTGATCCTGGCCGCCAATTCGGACGCGCAAAAAAAGGCGCAGAGCGAAATTGATCGTGTCGTCGGCGAGGATCGCATGCCAACTTTAGATGATCTGGAACACATGCCTTACGTTCGTGCGCTGATTTTGGAGGTGAGTGTTGAGCCTTCGGTCGATGACATCGCATTACCTGGTACCCCAGATGCACCGGTTCCGCCCAAACAACCCTCTCTCAATCCCCCACTGTACGCAAGCGCCAAGGGAGGTGCGTACTAAGAGGCGGCGGAAAGCCATCATATCGTTGATCAACCTACAGTACAACGGCTATGTTATTCCTCCAGGCACCATGATCATCGTCAACCTTTGTGAGTCTGAAATACTATGCGTACCGGAACCGCCTGCTTATTGGACCTATAGGGGGCATTTTCCAAGACCCGGGTAAGTCTCGACCTTTTGTTGAAATATTCGTCCACCAAATGCCGCCCCTAGAACTCTACGAAGACCCAGAAAAATTCTTTCCTGACCGATATCTGATCACCGAGAATGGAACCAAACCGGGTGTCGATGCCAGCGCCTTGCGGCACAATCTTCCCTTTGGACATGGTCGCGTGAGCCCTCCACTTTGACTCCAAAATTCCGTTTCTAATGGCTGTGTGGTGCAGAGGATTTGCCCGGGGATCCATCTCGCCGAAAGCTCGATCGTAAGGCGTGTTTTATACCCATTCAGATTAATCTCTAATCTTGATTCAGAATATCAACGTCATGAACCTACTCTGGGCATTCGACGTGAAGCCGGAAACGGACGCAGCGGGCAACCCCATTCCAGTCGATACCTTGGCTTACTTGGGGGTGCGTACTTTCATCAGTTTAGTTCGACGGGTAGTCAATGTTACTAACGTCGCGCAGGGCCTTGCGCCTGCACCAGCGCCTTTTAAATGCAAGATCACGCCTCGCACGGCAGCGAAGGCGAAAATCATCGAGCGCGAGTATCTTGCAGCGACCGAGACATTTTCAAAGTTCGAGGTTGGGTTGAGTCCGGAAGAGAAGGAATTTGTTGCTAGGTCGCGGGTGCCCATGGATTTCTGAGACAACGTGATCGCCTCCCGAAGTTTGTCTGCAATCTAATTTAGAAGACCGTATTGTAGATCGTATGGTTCCACTTTTAATCGCACTAATCGCTTGCCTATGAGTTCGGTTTTCAATACGTGAATCTAGAAGTATCTGAGTATACCATAGCCCGGATATAATGGTTAGACCTGGTAGACTCCGTGACAGCAGCGCCTCAACGATCCCGGAAGGCGGGAGGTTTCGGCGAGGGAGATGGGTTAACGATCATTTGACACAGGAATCCTGAGACGAACGAAACCCTATAACGGCTTTCTAGTATGTACCAGACAAGAGTGTTGTGATCTCAAGAGAATCAGGTACTTAGACGCCTCATGCCAGTGAGGGGCTCTGAATGGGTGGAATGAAGGCACGGCAGGAGAGCAGTGTCCCGACCCCATTACTTGGAAGGCGAGAAAAACGAGAACAGGTGAAATTGGACAGGAATCGTGCTGCGCTCGTTCAAGTGGGGCGGCTGGGGCCGATTTCCGCATGTGTATGGGCGGAGTTGGGTCGCAGGGATGTATGGCAGTGCCAGACCTGTGTATTCCGGACGCAAAGCGGCTGATCCGCTGAAGATTGAGAGAATGGGACGCAAGACGTGCACGGGTCCGATTCAATGGAAATCAAATTTATGTCTGGACGAAGACGGGGAGGCGTCGGCACTAAACCAAGAACTCAAGGCAAAGAATAGCAAGATCATCAATCTACTCGTAGTCCTCAGTTGCGCACACATTCCGGACTGTTTCACCCGCACCCGAGCCATGCATAGGCTGTAAATAGAGGTAGGGGGGATGAACGAATGCACGGGCGCGGATGTACATAGCACATTCGATTTTTCGGGATGACAGGTGGATTGACGTCGACTGTACGATCGGGAGAGAGTGAAATCAAGATCGTCTAGCATCTGGAGGGTAGATGAGATTGTATAACCGATTAGACGAAACGAGATGCTGACCTTCGCGAAGGTCGACATGCCGAATATCACATTCCAAACGAGTTGTAAAAATCAAAACCCAGTTTACTTATTCTGGTGCACACTGCGCAGAAAACTTGTTTTTTGTGCTCAGATTATTATCTTTATACTACACCAGGGCATGCTATATGTGTTGGATTTATCAGTTATCAGGGTAATGGGGTTTGAGTATTCGCTGTACCATGGAAATAGCGGCGTCAGTATTTGATGGCTGTCGGGATATTCCGGGACCCGCGAGATCTCACTAAAACCTGGTTCGGATGGTGGAAGGATCTGAATTGACATATCGCATAAGTTATTGAGACGCATTCGCTCCAGAGCAGGAGCAACACGATTTATCGAGGTCAAAAAAATATGTGTTCCCAAATTCGGGGTACGCATAGTCTCTGACCAGGACTTCTGACCTAGTTTCACTCGTTGAACTGTAGTCGGGTTAACTGGTGGAATTGGGGTGTCACACAATAGAGTTTTCAATTCGATTTCGAGCACAGCACCTCCCGAAATCCGCGAAAACACCGAGCGAACAGTTTGCAAACCATTTGTACACGGTTTAAACAGTCGAAGAACCAGTAATGGGGTCCAAGCCGGTGACGAGTTTGTATCACCATTCCGAAGTACATGCAGATGTTTGGAGAAAGAAATATATATATTGGAGCGAGGCCCACAGGGGGTACATATCCGCTCTGCATCCAAGCCTGCTAGTGCTACATGCGACACCGAGCTAGGGTGGAACGTACTGACTCTCCCCGGGCGCGGGTCGTACTCGATCACGAAAAAGGTGAAGACTTCAGCGTATCGCAGCGCAGCATCCCACCTCGCCCGGAACCGGCGTTGGCACCCACGCTACCACCTTCCCCGAACTGCTTCGCGTACGACCGACCTGCGCACCGCCCATCGTCTGCAGGCAGCACCGGCGCGTTCTCCACACGCACGCACGCTCCTCAGTCTAGCTCGCGGGAATGGAGGGGCGCCACGGCATCGAAGCCTCTCTCCCCCTCCGACCCCGACTCAGACACCCCCGAGTCTGGATCCTCGCGCGACGCAGCAGCTTCATCGCCACGCCGGCAGCATAGCCGGCTCCCCACTCCCAGGCATGCGTCCGGCGATTCCTCCCTCCCGTCCCTCGCACCAGCCGCCTCTCCGCCCTGCACCGCGGTCTTCCACACGCCCGCTAACACGCGCGCGCACTCGCGCTCCCGTCCTCATCCGGCTGCAGCTCGGCCTACTGCCCGCGCATCGCGCACCAGCAGGAAGGATGACCGGCTCCCTGGGCGCGCAAGCCGCGTGCCATTGCCCCGACCCCCCAATCCGGATGCGCACCGCCGAGCGCTACTCCTGCCCCACCCGCCCGCACACGCTTGCGAGTGGTAGATCGCCATAACGCTGCCTCCGCCCCGCCGGACGCGGACTCGCGCCTCACATTCCCCGTCTCTCCCCACCCTGCACCGTCGTCTTCCCTACGCACGCTCATTGTCATCCGCACGCGCGCGCGCTCCCGCCCTGTTCCGGCTGCAGCTCGTCCTATTGCCCGCGCATCGCGCACGAGCAGGAAGCATGACCGGCTCCCTGGGCGCGCGCGCCGCGCGCCATTGCCCTGACCCCCAATCCGGATACGCATCGCCGAGCGCTACGCCTTCCCCACGGCGCCCGCACACGCTCGCGAGCGGGAGATCGCCATAACGCTGCCTCCGCCGCCACCAGACGCGGACGTGCACCTCGCATCCCCGCCGCTGCCCGCCTTGCACCGCCGTCTTCCACACGCACACTCTTTGTCAGCAGCACGCGCGCGCACTCGCACCCCCGTCCTCTTCTGGCTGCGGCTCGTCCTACTGCCCGCGATCGCGCACCAGCAGGGAGCATCACCAGCTCCCTGGGCTCACGCACGGCGCGACCCCCATCCGGATGCGCACCGCCGAGCGCTATGTCATGCATCTCGACGCCGCCCCCCGCACACGCTCGTGAGTGGCGGCTGCACGCGCTCGCGAGCGGGAGCTGCAGTGCCGCCGGCCCCGTCCCCACCTACGCACCTGCGTCTGCGTCTTCATCTGCTGCTGCCGGCGTACGACACCGCACGTCACCGACAGCACGCAGCACCGACACACACCCCCTCCGCGCACGCCCCGCCCATCCTCAGCACCAGCCCACCATGTCTAGATCTAGCAGTCGAGAAGTCCAGGCTGGTGGGGCCCGGTCGCAAACGTAGCTGTATGGGTAAATCAGTACCACAGGTGAGATATAGGTAGACGATGCGATGGAAGGACGTACTCGGGTACATTGAGTGGGGGATAATATCTTGTAAAGTGGTGGGGAAGGGTGGACGTACGCCCGCCGTCGATCGATATCATGACGAAGCATGTCGATTTCGGTAGGTCGAGCGCGCGCAGCAGGGGCGAGAAATCGAGAGCCACAGACGACTCGGATACCGCGCGATGGAGGGTGGTGGCCACCGCGTGCGAGTCAGGCGCGGGAGGACGGGAGAGGGACATCTTCGGGCGAGTTAGCTTGCATCGAGGAAAGCCTAGGAGAGATGAAGAGTGGACGCACATCGGACGTGGGATGTCCTTCAAACGGCGTGCGAGCTCGGTTCCGACGAGGATGTCCCAAGGCGGACGTACGCGGGGCGTGGTACAAGGTAAGAGCAGCAGTGCGTGGAGGCAATACACTATCACCAAAGACGAAGGTCAGGTCAGCGATTAGTACAAGCGCGCAATCGGCATGGCGAGACGCACCTGAAGATGACAGCGCTGAAGGGTGATGCGCTGCAGATAATGTGGATGCCACGTTGAGCGCGCGCACCGAGAGGCCGTGGTATCAGATAGTGCGCTTGGATCTTGAAGCGCGTTGCGTAGCCCATACTAGAACGAGACGATTGGGACTAGCGCGGGGTTCTGCCTCGTCGGCATTCTCCGCCGGGCGTTTCAAGACAAGAGCGCAATGCAACGGCCGAGGTGGCGCATGTGGATGCAGATGGGCGAGGGGTACACGTAGGCCCTGCGCAAGGTGGAATCGGTGCCGGGTGAGAGCCTAGTATTCAGGCATTGAAACAGCGGGGCCGATATTTCGAATTTCAGGAAGATGAGGAACCAGCGCTGTCGAGTTTGTAGAGGAAAGGCGGAGAGCGAAGCCCGAAAAAGGAAGGCAGCCAAACACGACCAGGCTGCAGCCAAACAACTTTTGCCTCCTGCCATCTTTCGCGAATTCTGTCTCGCAGTCTGGCATCCTGACCTTCGCTGTCTGGTCAAAAGAGTGCTCCTTGAATTCAAGTGAATGTTCGAAGGTTTCTAGTACCTCATTAAAGGTGCTCTAGCTCGGATTCGTGCCTGTGGACCGTTTCTCGAACCGATCGCACGTTCCCTGTGCCGATTGGCTTGTCTGTGTATACTTAGCTCCAGGTCTTTCTGCGATCGCAATCTCCGGCGCCGGCAGACTCCTGCGTCTATTTTTTATCGTTCCAAATCCTCGGATGGAACCGTTCACGACGCCGAGTACATGGGACGGGAAAGAGTCAGTTGCTCAAGGTAATTGTCGGAATCGGCACTCATGGCAAACAGCGGTCTTCTCGGATCTCATGTGTTTCTGGTCCTCGCGTTGGCTTCTTTTTTGGCGAGACGATGTCGTCCCCCATCCAATCTCCAAACCCACATGAAAAAATGGAATCGCGCGTGGTCAGCGTGAATTTTTTAATTCCACCCGGATGCCGAGCAAAAGAAACCGTCTACATCTCATTCCTTCCTAGAATCGCAATTTGGTTGTCCGAATGTCGGGGCGGTGGAGTCGAGATCCCACCCAGGAAGTGTTCATTTAGCGCATCGACAATCTACCGTTTCTTGACCGGCTTCGCTTGAATCTCTCTGTTTCATCCCCATTCTCATCCCCTACTACCTCTTTCCTTGCGACTCTCTTTCGTGGTTTTCGTCTTCACTCCAGAATTTCGAACGATACACTGACTGAGGCTGTGCATCTCAATCCCGGTACTGGACTCTTTCTCATGTATCCACCGCCGGTCTGGCGGTATATGTATCTGGGTCTAATCTTCCGCGCAAGCCGGCCTGGAACAGCTTCATCATCAATGAAGCTTGATTTATCCTAGTGCGATCCCTACTTGCTTCAAAAAACGCAATATGTTGAAAGGGGAGTTCAATCTGATCCAAAACGTTTGGGGTAACGCAAAAGGCCAGAGGTCGGTAATGGGCCTCATTTTTAAATCATGAAGAAAAGAAAACTGAAGAAAAAAAAACCTATCAATTATGATATCGCAGTTCCAAAATGAGAGATCAAAAACCGTTGGAAACCCAACGTACTCTTCTCCCGCATAATCATTCCAATCAGGTACTCGGGGTTTTTTTCATTCAGATGGACGGACGCCGGGTATGTGTCTCTCAAGCGATGGGGGGAAACTCGTAATTCGTTATGCAGCAGAGCCGCCAAGTTTGGTCACAATTCGCTGTTCATCTGCCCGAATGGCCGCATAGGCGGGCATCAGTTCTTCAACCCGTTTCCACACGCGGCGGTGGTTGGAGATGCCAATAGTGGGTGAATAACGGTATCAGCAGACAGCGCGTTCATATTTTCCATGACGCGAACTGTGATGGGCGTTAATGTCGCGGGGCGGGTGAAGGAGTAGGAGTGAATCGCAGATAAAAGGACTAGCGAATTGATTGTTGTCGAATGCTCGCTGGCAGTGATGGATGGTCAACCGCCGTAATGAGATTCGTAGCGAAGTTGATACTCGCGGCGCCTAGAGTCAACTGGCGGAGAGCCTGGAAACAGGAGTCGACGGACGAAATGGCAAGGTATCGATCGAACGCACCCGAAGAGTTTCCAAGTGTGGAAGCCGGCGATGAGGGTTCGTTTAGGGTTCGTAGATCAATCTATTGCACAATGAATGAAGAGATCCATTCTGTGGTGCTATCATCGAAGGAGGGGCCCATCGAAATGTACATGTCTCAGATATGGACATTTCGACGCAATCAAGAGCAAAGCTCCAAGTGCCAGGTGGGGAACGATTTCGATACATATCTAGCTAACACGCGGCCCTAGGAAGAATCGGAGGTAACGGAATAGTGTCGTCTGATTTCGCAATATAGGCGCTATATTTTGGGAAGGAGGGTCCCGGATGGAAGCGAACTGACCAATGACTCTACGCCGACGTGTTCAGCAGGACGCTGCCGTTGCTAATAGATTTTATCCGTCTGGAGTGAAAAAAAAAAAAAAAAAAAAATAAAAATAATAAAAAAATCCTTCGCAGTCGGCTTGGTCGAAATTCTCTGGTAAATTATATCAATTCGGCTCTCGTTGCACAATATATGCCGAGGCATAAATGTCCCCTCGGAAATCTCCCACGTATGAGAAGGTAGGCAGTTCAAGTTCGAGAGCGACACGAGCCCACATTTCCATTCCCAGAATAAGTTCAACGCGGGATCGGAGAATGTACGACAGGTTGTGACGAGCCTAATCAAGCGAAGTACGACTCGAAGATGATTTGAAGCGTCTGTCAAGAGAGACCAAGCCAATGACACTCTTATACCGACCGTGTGACAGTGGGGTTGCAAAGTGGGATTCCAAAAGCTTGAATATCATCCGGGTGAGCTCGGGGACGTACCAGGACCTGTGAATCGTTGTAGAAGACAAATCTAGGGTAAAAAGAACACCTCGAGTTGGAAGCAAAAGCACAAAAAAATTGCCCTTCGATATCAAGACGCGATAAATCACGTGATAAGACGCGCACCGCGTCTGAGCCACAACAGCTGACAACACGTGGTTTTGCTATGTTTTGGCAGTGTCAGGTTCCGGGTGGTTCCCACTCATGTATTCGCAAAGTAAATACACTGCACGCTTTTGTGACGGGCACGTCGGGCTGCGCATTCTGCACGATCCTACCTTCAGGATAGCCCGAAACATAGCCTTTTGCATCTGTGCCGCTCATAAGGGATCCTGCCTCGGAGTCACGTAGGCTCCGGTACAATGAGGCGGCGCTTCCCCTTCCAGGGTTAAATTCAACAAGATCATGACAGTAACGCCCCCCCAAAATCTACGTGTGTCATGGCTCGACATCCTGTACCGCTAAGAAAAGTATGGTTGTGACTCAGAAGGGGATAGGCCAGGGTATGCTCAGGTGCTGTGGTAGATGTGCACACCAAAGAGGACAGCGAGGAGCGGGTGAATGGAGAAATGGTATCGCTTAATGATCATTGTACTTGAGAGCAAAGATTTTGAAGAGAAAAGCGTCATGGAGATAGATCTACAGCCCCTCGCGTCACTTTCCTTGCGGCCCGGCGAATAAACCCCCTGACTTGGTGGGTCGATTGCATTCAAGGTTTGAGTTTTAGCAGCGCGAAGGTTAGAACGTGCCCAGCTGACCCTCCTAGTAAATTCACAATTGGTTCCCGGCGGAAGCAAATCGAAGCACCGTTCGTCCGGCGTCTAAATTGAACAATGGGGACAAGACAATTCAAGAATGCAGGATAAGCAGTGGAAGTAAAAGTTCCGTGACGAAACCAACGACCTCTTGGCCACCGGGAGATAACAGCAAAGGTACCTTGTATCATCCGTGGCGTCGGCCGCGCTGTTTCAAAAGACCGCCAACATCAGGACATTGAGATTGGGGCACAAGGGTGGGTTCCAACGAACCCGTTGACTAGGCAGCTATGGACAATATCAAACACTGAAAAAACCGGAATCATGATGGTGATTAGAAGGCATTAGAAGAGGGCGAGGTGATATGGTATCAGTGAGGATACAGAATATTCATCGGCCACGTCGGGCGCGTTCCCTGAGCGGCACGGCAAGCGAAACAGTAATCAGCGACGGTGTCGATATCCTGTTGGATTTCGCCACCAAAATTCTAAGCCGTCCAATGATCAGGGTTCTGAATCATAATGGCGCAAGAACTCACCTTCAGGCAGGTAGGAAGTCGACAATTTGGCGGGTGTTGATAACTTCGCTCGCAGCGACTGGAGTTGCAATCCAAAATTGCGGTGACCAGATGTCGCTGGAAATGCTGTTGCAGAAGATGAGGTGAGAAAAATACGAAGGCCAGATAACGGCACAGCGCTTACCCCACAGCGAGACCATCGTGTTCCTTGACTATTTCGGCTATCATGAGATGTGGGTCCAGAGAAAGAGATCCTGACGTACGCTATTTGCTGGCACATGGACTGGACTTATGGTGTCGAAAGCAAAAATGGGTGGGGGACACTCAGTGCGAGAGTTTGAGATTGCTGTTGGTATGTGGAGGGTTTATATATGGCGACAGGACGTCCGAGAATGTCGCAGTTTCCGTTCGCACCAACATGTTGTTGAGAAGTGATCGTATAAGGCTGTGAATTCCGGAGACGCCATCATCAAGTTTAGCCCGAACTTCTGAATAAGTTTCCGTCAGTTGACGCGGCATCACCGAGCACGAGCGCAGTTTCAAACACGCACGTTGCGCTTAAATGACAGAATGGGCCAGGTAAGGCCGAAACCCTAAATATTGTGAAAGGCGCGTACTGTGAGCTCCGCCTATGGCGCAAACACAGGACCGACGTGCCGACCTTATCACCGGTGAAGTTCCGGTTGTATTGCCTCATGGACCGCAAGATAGCGCAACTGTACGAATGCTGGGATGTGCTGTTTTGAACTATGGAGCCGTGTAATGACCGCTCGATGAGAATGAAGTTGGTATATGAGCCCCACGTCCCACCCAAAAGCCGACGGCAACCGGTGGCGGCGGAACCGTAGAGTACACGGAGGAGGGAAAACGTCAAGAACAGCTAAGGAACAGGGAGAGCCAGTGGAGCGAAAACACAACAACTTGTGCCCATGTTTGGGAATTTCCTGTCTTCGGAGAGGTCATCCGGTCTAGTAACGTGGGCTGCTAGCGGAACGGTTTAGATGCCAGAGCCGCCGGGAGTATCACAGCACATGTTTGTGCGAACGGCAGAGGTGCCGGACCCGTGAGACACGCTGAACTGGTACGTCGTGTAAACCAGATAGTAAGTTATAGATAAGAAAATAGACAACCTTATTGTGAAACTTGAACGGCTTTTTAAAGGTGGAGGTCAAATTGATGGTTCTACTGACCGACCTTACTTCCCAGAAGGCTGTCGCCGCCGGTTTGAGCGACGTTACTCCGTTCGAAGATGATGGCCACCGCTGTAGGTCCCCAGTTACGTGTTCACCACACCACAAACCGGCGTTTGCACTTCCACTTCCGATCTCCAAAGAAATCTGAGATTTGGTGTCCGAACAGCCCGGATTGTGACTGGGGGGATAAGTAGGGTGAAGAACACGTTTCCAGTAGTCCAATCAAAATCTTGAATGATTGATTAAAAATAGTTGAGTGAAGAGCGTCGCGGGAGACCTGTGACATGTGAATGTGCACAAGGCCGAATGATTTATAGTAGCTGTGAAATAACTCACTAGATGATTAAGCCATCACACAGTCCGGATGGGATCTAACATGAAAGCAGTAACATTGAAGGGAAGCAAAACAAGCTTACCAACTACAAAACATTCAGAAAGCGCTCACTAACACCTAGCCTTTGCATGATCTCGGTGTATTCCAAGAAAATCTCCTTTTATTTGGTGAAGTACCAGTCCTGGTTTCCGAGAAAAAGACGGGCGCAGTGCGACCTGAATCAAATCGAACGTCGGCATTTACGCTGCGAGAGAAGGGTAGGATGAACATAGCCGCATTGCATGTTGACCCCGCCGTAGACACCCTCCCAGACGAGGTTCTGTCCTGCTAGGTGAATCTAGTTTTGCGAATCAGAACCATGCAAGAACCCGCGCTGTCCTGACCGAAATTCACCTTGTAGACGTCGGCCGCGACGGACTCGAGGATGAATTCGACCGGGTTAGAATCCTGACGCACGACAAGGGCATTCTGAAAGTGATTGCCTTAGTATTTAAAGGAAAACGGACAGGAAAAGGATAACTGAAACATACGCATTGCGTCCGACATTCTTGATGTAGTACCTGTCGCCACTGATTTGCTGGGCGAGCTGACCCGTCAGCTGAATCGATTCAAATATCCAATGAGTTTAATTGGAGATATCCTACCTTGCCGTTGTCGCCTGGATTCGCGTCGGAGCGGTGGCTGAGAATCTCGCCTGCAGGAGCCGCAAAGACAGCGCCTTTGACGCCGACGTTGAAGAGCCTCATGGGCCTTGTCGTTGGACAATGATTGGGAGGGAGTCAAGTACCTTGTTAGATAGAGATCGGCTAGGGTCGAGGTGCGGAGCTATACCTTGCCTTGGTCGGAGAGGTCCATCTGAATCGCGACCTGCCAGAGTGGGTGAGAATTGATACTAACTGTACTGATACAACGGGGAATTCGTACCTCATAGATGTTGGTAACGTACGAGACGCCGTTGTCTGTGAACGAGAATGGCGTCGCCTGCACGAAGGACACGGCGCAGAGCGCAAGAGTAATGAGTTTGGAGAACATTGGCGAAGAAAGTGGGATGTAGTTCGAGTAATTGAAGGTCCAGATGAGCTGAGGTGCCTTTTATACGACCCCGAGAGTGAATTTTTGTAATAGGGTCAGCCAGCACTTCGAGCTTCTTTAAAGGCAGGATGGAAGAGAATAGAGGTAAGTTGGACCGAGAAGTCAGAACGACACCATAACCGCTCTCGAGCCGACTTGGGGGGAGTCTCAAGACCATGGTTAATTGATAATATGAGACAATATAGCGATTACTGTGTCATGGAGGCGGAGATACGTAAAGGCTTCAACGATCCCCAGATTCCCAGCAATGGAAACATGCGTCTTCATGAGGACTAGAAGCGCAATATTATCATCAGTTAGAGCACACAGAGGAAGCAAGCGGGAAACTGCTATATTTATGGTTGTCCTGAGGCTGCAGCAAGGTCAGGAACAGAAAACCAGCACGATTTCTAGCAACATCAACGGTCTTAGTAGCGTTGGGGGTTTTGTTAAATTCGGTGTTGTAAGCTTGTATCGCGTCTTGTGAGGGACTTGAGGAAACTTGGAACGGTACAGATAGATGCTGCAATCTCGCCAGAGAGTACCATCTTAAAAGTTGGATGTGACGATGGTGGGAGTGGCCAAGAATGGAACAAGCACTTGAAGCCACATTGATGGCGGAGCTTAGAATTCTTGTGTGCGCTGTCCATTCACGACGCCCTCCGGGCACCCCTGGTACCGCTGACCCCAAGCGGCTTTTGTCCCCTTGGGGCTTGGATCCAACTTGAATTCATGCCCCTTGGTGGCACCAAATGTACGTCATTCAAACCTTGCCGATAGCGTACCAATTCCGGTTTTCTTTGTAAGTATTTCGCCGCTGGCTCGGAGGAACCTTCAAGGATTGGGTCGTTGAATTGATCCGGTGATAGGGCGTGCGGCAGAGCACGCATAAAAACACCAAGTTTTTATTCGTTTTCGAACTATCTAATGGGGAATGAGTGAGGTATTAGATTGAGGGCGTACACTCTCCTCGGAGTGGTAGGCTACACTGCTAATGGCCGAAAGCCAGCGGGCTACTATTAGGGTTACAACTCAACTATGCTTCCTATGGGAGCAGAATTCGGTTGGAACTCCTTACCGTTGGGCTCTGGGATGTTGCGGTAAGCACCGTCTCAGTGTGCCGGAGGTGACCAAGAGGAACTATTATGGCAAAAGGCTGGCTGCAGTACAAGCAGCGCTCCAGAACCCTATAGACGAGATAAGAAGGTCGTACCGTACAGAGGTTTCTTCCTGCAGGAAGACCAGACTTGATTGACAGGAACTGTCAAATTACTTACAGGAGCACCATGAGTGCATACTGTGCTAGCTCCGTCATGCCGTGTCATGGGAATACCCAGACTTGTACTGCACGGTATCACTGGGTTGCTCCTGCCGCACACCAGAGACTTAGAAGAGATGAACGGTTGGCCATCCTGCAGGAGCAGCCAGGAAGCGGACCATCGGTGGTCCTGCCGTGGAACGTTTGGGGCTACCGGAGAAGCTTGTGGGGCCTCCCATAAGGAGTTTCACCACCGATCAAGCGGGATGACTGTGTGGCAGGAGCAGTCGCACCTACCACAGGGACACCCTTGAGGACTATCGTAGAACTTAGGGACTGTACTGCACGAGTCCGCAACTCAGGAGTGAGGAATAGATGGTTGGGGTCATACCGCAGGAACACCTGGGCTCGTACCATAGGAGGTTGAGGTCCAGTGTGCCTGCTGTGCGATCACGGAAGAATGTCGAAGATCAGATTGTAGTTAAGCTGTTCGTACCGCCAGCTTGACAACCAGCACGCCATACTGGTGCCATACGGGAAGGACGCATGGGCTTGCCCCACAGGAGTGCCATTATACCCACGGGAGCTAATATGTCCCTTATTATTGGCCATTCGTCCTGCTGTGGGCTTGTTCCTTAAAGATCCGATACTTTCCTTAACTCCTTATGTGATTTTCAGTTTGTATAAAAAGGGCAGTATTAGTTTGTGTAAAGCAGTAGACTACCTACCCACGAATACAGGGCATTGTAGTAGACTCTAGAACTGAATTGACAAGACTTTGAATCTGAACGGAAGTGTGCAAGCCTTTGAGAGAGAATAAGATTCTTGAACCACCTCGCCGCGTAGTGTAAGAGCCTCACCCCGTAAGGGAGAGCTTGAGCCAGCTATTCTGCCATTGGAGTTCCTTGTTCCGGTTCTAAGCGGAGACCAAAGCGTCCGTCAGAACGGAGACCTGAGAGTCCGACATATACTGTGACCAAGCGCATCCGGCAAGAGTGAGAGACCATAGAGTCCGACTGAATAGAATAAGAAGTTTGAAGTCCCTCTCACGGCATGAGCGCCCACTAAGCCACTGCTACCCATTGTACGGTTAGCGTCCTGCCGCACGGTGTCCCTTCACTTCAGTCTTTGAAGTTGGTCTCTAGTTTTCCATTGCCTCTACCCTTCGTGCGGTACAAGAGTCGAACCTGCGAGAAGTGCTCGTACCGCAGGAGTGAATCTTGCTCATCCCACACAAGTGAAACAGTTTGAATACAACATCTTGAAGGGTGATATGTACCCTACCTCCCCCGAACACACACACACAAGAGAGTATTGGATTGGAGTTGTGATTTGATTTAGAGGTATTAGGATTGGATTGAGTTAGTGATCAGTTCGCTGCACTCTCCGATTTTATTATCCTTTATATTGGATATTTCACGGCTGCACCCCAGTGCACCGTTTCACCGGGGCTTCTGGTCAGTCTGTATGCTATTCCGAATCATGGCCGGCAGCCGCAGTTTGATTAAAGACCTCCCATTTGTTTTTCTTTTGGTCAAATTTAACGTTTCCGAACAAAATGCACGATCCTCGTGATGGTGAACAGGGCAAACAAATACGAGGAGGCAAGACATTCCTTTGCCTTCCATTTATGTGAGTACCCGGAACTTGTGGCGAGACTCCCAGCTTCTACTGTTCTTTGAGGCGTTTAAGGAGGTGTTGAACTGGTGTGATTGGATTGTGATTGTGCTCACAGCACTGATGCAGAACTTGGTTTTATATTTGGCGTGTGGTTACGAATCAACACCTAACCAGACACATTCGACCAATATGCAACACAAAGTGACCTCTAAATTGCACTCACAGGTAAGTACTATTCTTGGATTCAAGTTTATCACTTCACCGGGACACCCGGGCAATTTGCCGAATTAGGAAATGTGTGTCAGGATGGAACCCGTACGGCTTGGGCAGCAACAAATGGTTTATAATCCACGATTCTGTGAGGAGTTCATTGTGACATTTAACGGTTTTTCAGCCGCCTGGCTGAGGCCCAGGCCTACGGGATGGGTCGGGTGAGCGGATCGGGCATTCGCGGATGATTGATTTTGGCGGGTTTTTCAGTCACCAAGACCGGCAGTTACCGCGAGGCAGTGCTGATGTCAAGCAATCCACGATCGAGGCTGCGATCGAAGGGAGGTATTTACGAAAGTGAGACCTGGAACCCCAAACGGTACCGGAAAGTCGCTTTTCCTCACTCCAGCGTGTGAGGGATCGCAGCATATGGACGGCATCGCATCTGAATGATCGAGTCCTCCCTGGGAACTATTTCTGGTTGGCCCTCTCAGTCCTTGCTCAGTGCTCTCACTGGATTATCGGATACCGTCTTGCAGACTCATCAATTCTGTTCAAAGTTCTTCCAACCTCAAGACAGATTTTCTGGAATATAACTTTCCCCAGCTCGGTGGTTCGCTGCGACTTGAAATGACCTTCGCTTGACATCCGCCATTATCCCATCGACTCCGGGATCCCACTTCCGTGTTCTCAAACGGCCGGAGCATATCGTATCTGCCTGCGGCACAGATCTGTGTAGCACCTCGCGCATGTTGCATGCCCGGATTGTCAAGCCCTTCCGTACGAAGGTGAAGTTGTGTGCAACTGTCACTGGTCAGCTGGCTTTTGCCTTATCGCCACCTCGTGCATAGTCCCACTTTTCTCGCGGGTCGGGATTTCCCATTGACAGAAGCATTGACTGTGGACTTCATGCTTCCTTCAAGCCTGGTAAGTTTCCACACACTGGCGCTGTATTTCTTCGAGCCTAACTTTCAAATTTGAATCGGTACCTTTTTTTGTTCTTTGACCGCAGAAACAGCGCAATCCCTTTTTGAATTTTTCTTCCTACTGACGCAAGAAGTGTCTACGCTTCACTTTGGCCGTGTAAGTAGCCTCCTGGGGCAACTAATAGCGAAGAAGAGCAATCATAATTTTTAAAGTCAAACATAGAAAGTCGCGCACACGTGCCAGTAGGTAAAGAGCTAAAGATGAAAATGACAAATTTTCTCACCGCCGGGCGAATCAAGGATTGTTAACCCTCACCCAGTGACCTAAAAGAAGTCAGGAACATAGGACCTCAAAGCCACCGTGGGTTCAGACAAAATGCATGACTCGCTGCCTGCTTCGCGATGTTCCAATGGATCGGCACTAGAAAGTGATCTTAAGGCTCTCCGAAGACA
Organism: Mycena venus; assembly: GCA_014462655.1. Classification (NCBI taxonomy): domain Eukaryota; kingdom Fungi; phylum Basidiomycota; class Agaricomycetes; order Agaricales; family Mycenaceae; genus Glaucomycena; species Glaucomycena venus. Next base: position 10,335,859 of record JACAZI010000003.1, read on the forward strand.
TGTAGTTGTCGTGCGATAAGTTGATCTAGCCAACGGCACAGCAGCAGGCAAGACTTGAACCCAGGTGCACGGTCAGGAAATGAGCTCAGTGTGCCAGAAAAAGATATGTTTGGTGGGATTTGGGGACACAGAATATCAGATTGTTTAATGAGAATTCCAAGGCCTTGAGGGGTTGAGAATAAGCAAGACCTTGAAAATGCCCAAGTAAGCGAGATATTATCCATGGAAGTCACCGAAAGGCAGGGAATGTGACTGGTATCTGGTGGCCAGAACCACCAGCTTTATATCGGATAGATCACATACGTGGCCGCGGCTCGAAGAAGTTACCGTCCTACACAAGTGCTATGTCGAGCTAGGAGGGATGTTCCGAATGGGGAGATTTTCAACAGCAGTTGAAGGCTGTCACACGGTTGAACCACGAGATGCGGCTGCAACACCAAATCACCCGTATATAGATTCATTTCCGAGAGCCGCAGTTCAAGAATTCTGGCATGTGTCCCACGCAAAGGCACCGCGCCAAGGTCTCGTCAGCTTCAGCCATCTTGAAGGCGACAGATCGCAGTCCCACCCGGGAGATTCCGGAAAATGAAAAATACAGCAGTGATCCCAAAACGGCAAGTCTCTGGGAGGATGACAGACGAAGCTGTTGAGGTTCGAGCTGAGCAGCAGGATTGCACGATGGGGTAAGCTTGAAGGAGATAGAACCAAACCTTGGGCAGTGGATCTTAATAGAACGGTTAATCACAATCCAGTAGACAGGCACACGTTTTGACGTCCGCCCATTTCACGATGATTTCGAACCCTCGGCTGCAAAATAACCGATGTGTAACTGAACATCTGGTTAATCTCTGATGTACTCGCACTCTCATCACATTGATGATTTTCCGGCCCTTTTTTCTTTACGACCATCCCTTCCGAGTCCCGACTTCCACATCCTGCTCGCCATCCACTGCGGTAGGCTCGGCCAACTCGACGTCCTGGTGCCGTCTTGTTGCACATCAAGCTCACGGAGCCTTCGAATCGGATTCGCGAGCAGAGGACTAGGATGAGTCACCCGTACAGTGGGTCCGGCAGCCATGTCGACACGAACGAGGTCCGTCCGTGATCTTTTCTGACGCTGTGCTGATTCTGAATAAAGTGTTACCCAGCCTGGGCTCGAAGCCGTGCAGACCGATCACATCCAATATGACATCGTGCCGAGCTTCAGCTCTGTCTGTTTCTCACTCTCGTTTTTAAACTCATACTGACGCATGCTTGTTCAAGTGGCATTCATCTGTGGCCCTCTCTCCGTCCCCACCTTCCACCTCAAACTTGCTTACCGACCTTGCGCATCCAGCTGCACGCACACGTCGGCCCAGACACCAGCATCACCGTCCACGACCTGACTCTCAGGAACCGCTCATTCCACTGCCTAACGCGCCAAGCTACCTTACCCATCCGTACAAGATTGCCCACCCTCTGGAGGAGGAGAATGCGGAATTCGTATCTCCTTTGTCTGCCGCCACACTGTCGCCAAATCGACCGCCGAAGGGACCGGCTTACTCTGCTCGGAGGCTGACGTTTACTGCGCGTGATCCTTTGCATGGGGAGACGCAGGAGCATCTCGAGGGTGGTAAACGAAGACGAGTGGGGTATTGGCGGAGGAAAATCCAGGTGCGTTACTTGTCCTCAGTTACACTCGTCCATTACAATATTTTAATTCATTATGTAGAAACAAATTCAACGAGCACTCCTCAAGCTAAGGCGATTTCTGTCAGTTGTGATAGTTATTCACTGACCGTGAACTCACCTCATTCAAGGGAGGCGCTTTGAACTGGGGCGCTTCCTCCACAGTTCCGTCCGATTCGGGATTGGTCGAGCTCAAGTGTTGGTGTCTTATCGCGAGTCCCGAATCAGTCCACATAATTTGACACAGTCCCGATTTTTGAACCATTGGGCAGAGAGTCCAGTCGCAATATTTGTCAATGGATTATTGGTATAATAACGGCAATAACATTTAATTGGGTAACGGCGGGATCAACGCCTTGCAGAAAGCTTGAGCCTCACCCGATCTTTCGGTGGGGCGATCATCGAATTATTGAATTCCATGGAGAGCATCCCATCCATACAACGCCCCTTCGCGTTGACGAGCTCGATGTCGTACAGAGCCACCATCAGCGCGGTTATCATGAACATCTCGAGCGAGGCGAACTATGTAGCGAAGGAGGACGTGAGACTGGTGTTTTGGCGACGATGAAAAGGGATTCTTACCTTTTGCCCAAGACACTAGTGTCGACCCGTGCCCCACGCAATGAAGGACATGGGCATCGCCCTGCCCTCATCGCGCTCCTCTGAGAAACGCTCGGGGTCCCAGCGCTGCGACGCCGTGTAGATGCCCTCGCTGTGATGCATGAAGCTCAAGTGGAACGTTAGGATCGTCCCCTTCGGCGCGCGCATCCCATCCATCTCAATGTCCTTTCCGCTATCGTTCAGTCGGTGCATGGGCGTCGCGATGCAGAGGCGGAGCGTCTCCTTCAGAGCGCTGTCGAGGAGGGGGGAGGACGCCTGGTGTGATCCAGTCTGAGTAGTTAATTGGGTGGAAGCGCGTCAGGAGAGGAAGGGAGGTATCGGGGCTGAATGAAGAGATGAAGTTGTCAATTTCCTCGCGGACCTGCGCGAGATATGCGGGATGTGCGGCGAGATCGTAGAGGAAGTAACCGGCGACTGTTGCGGCGTTCGCTGTGCCCGCGAAGAGGGCAGTAAGCGTGAACCGTGAAAAGAAGGTTTTCAATTACTGCTCGATGGCGAAGAGCGAGGAACGTGCCTGCATAATCTCCATCGGTAACAAACCGACGTCCAAGAAATATTGCATGGCATCGTCGTCGTCGCGACCCAAGCTCCTTCTATCAACGCCGACGGGGCTCATCAAGTCGTGGAATTCCTTCATCAGGAAGAAGCACTGGATCCGGCCCCAGGTTGGGAGGAACGGGAAGAGCATTGCTGTCGGATTGTTGAACCCATCCAGTTGGCGGAAACATTTCTCAAGAGCGGTGCAGCTGGTGGGACGTGCCGCGACGGTCGAGAGGCCACGGTGCCGACCGTCATCCGGAAGATGGTGGCGTACAAGGCCTCGAACGGGTCGAATTCAGAAGTGAGGCCGCTTATCGCTTCGTGAGCATATGAGTAGAGAGTGGATAGATCTGCACATCGCAAAAAAAAAAAAAATTCAAAAGGGGGAGGGAATCCGAGATTTGTGTTGTTGACTCACTGGAGTTGATGCGCTCTTTACGCAGGAGCGCGAACATGATCTTCGCCGAACGACCGCCTAAGGTGATGTCGAAGCCAACCGACTTTTGCAAGTCCCTGTACATGCATGGGACTGCGCCCAACATGACAGCGTACGCGAGCGGGAGTGAAAGACGCGAGTCTGAAAAGAACTCGCGCCGGTTGTTGATGGAAATGAAGACATATTGTTGTCGCGCGGGATGAAATGCGCTGGAGACGGTGCCGTTCTTCGTGGCCGTTCGAAAAAAGTCCAAATGCCCCGAGAAGTATTGGAGTGAGCCAAGGATGGGATAGGTGATGGACGTGTAACAGGGTCGAGAGAGTTCGTACTCCGGGGTGAACTTGGATCTTCGGCGTGTCCAACTCAGCTAGAGCGCGAGAGAGACGGTGAGAATCGTTGCGAGGGCCGCGTAAGAATGCGTCCATTACGCGCTTCAGCACTGGATTCAGGCGTACTTATCCAATAATGCAACCAAGACACTCGGAGGGGTAGTGACGTTTATCTCCACTAAATATCCACAGTTACTTTGGACCTTCGAGACAATTATGTTGTTCCCCAGGAGAGAGGTGGAATGCGTTGGTGCTTCAATGCCAAAAGTCTCCTCGAAGTGGTTCATTTCTTGATCGCCAACCTGAAGGCTTAACCCCTGAACCGTGAGCCCGACTCAAAGCGGTCGCAAGTACTTCTGTAACTCGAATACGCAACATTTTCGTTAGTAGCTTTTCTTGTTCTCGTTCACGTCTGAATCGTGTGTCGAGGCGGTGGTGGAAGAGATCAAGGCGAATCATTGATGTGGCGTGACCACGACAATCCATCAAACAAATAAAACAAACCATAACAAACAATTTTTCACCGAACCCAGCCGAACCACCACATGCCTTTTCGCCTCGCGCGTTAGAGACACTTTTCAACTCTGACCGCGCATAGAAACTTCCATGAACGGTGGCGCTATCTCTGATTCGCGCCGTTACTAACGGGGTCAATTCTCGTTGCAACGCTCGGAAACGCCTGGAAACGCGCTACGGCGTAAAGTCGTTTCCAACGACGCGTTTCTGTTCCACCACAGAGGTTATCTCGTCACGGGGCGCATATTCCATGACCTGGGCGACTCGCTGTAGGCTTGGGGCGCGGAAAATCACCCTTGAGCTCACAACGCGCGTAACGCCCCGTCCAATGTGCGACCTCTCGAGGCCCGAAACTCAATCCGTGAGTGGGTGTGCATCCGCCTTCTACACTTGCATGTCCAAGGGGAACGTCCCGCAGTATCAATCACGTATTCGTTCGGTTTTCTTTCACGAGTATCTGATCCGCGGTGAGCTTGCTACTTTGAATCAAACTGTCTCTGCTTCGTTTCGTTGCTGCTTTCACCCTCCTCTATCCATTCCCTCTCCGTGGGTGTTGGTTCCAACGGAAAAAATCTCGAACTGCGCACGAAGTGCCTGCTCTCAATGGTGAGGACGGACGCCTCATGCGTATCCACGCGGCCTCATTAACTGGGGCCTTCTTTCCAGAAATGATATATACAGCAGTTTACATTGGCGTCCTCCGGTCTATCCTGTATAGCTCGGTGGCGCCCCCTCCCCTACACCCATGGTCAAAAGAGCGTTCAACTGGGCCTCCATCCGCTGTACTCGCTGCGCCAACGTCTCCTCTTGAGGCATATTATCATTCGGGCGGGTATTGGCGTCTGACGGTAGGCCATTCCCCGAGTCAATCGGAGTCGAATACGATTCATTGGAGGTACCGGCTGTCCCACCGAATTTCTCCTCGGCGAGGACATCTGGGGCCGCAATGCGCGCGGGTGTAGGGTGTTGCTCCCCATCATCTGCTCCGTCTCTGGTATCAACAAGTATGGCACTCTCTGGTTCGACAGGCGCTGAAGAGGAACCAGCACTTGGCTTCTGGTCCTTTGGGAGCGTATTTGGGTGCACCATGCCGTTTGCTGATGATGGTGTATCCTTCTCGCGATCGGCGGTGTATGGCTCCAGGAGCTTGTCGTGCTGATTGCGTCGTCGCCGTCTCTTCAACCACAGCCCCATGAACAGGAGGCAGGCGAGGAGGAAGACTGATATTACAGACGCTGAAATTGCAGCCGTACTGGTTTTATTTCTGTTTCTGCCAGAACTCAATGAGCAGGGCCTTGTTGCGAAGATCACTTGTTTATTTATACCTGTCTGAATTGGTGCTTCCACCTTGAACACCGCTCGGAGACGGTAGCTGACCCGAGGAGTTATTGTTGGTATTCTCGGCCGTCGTCTCTCCGGTTGTACTTGAAATTGAAGGGGCCAGCGAAACGGTGAGGGTTGTGCTTTGCGACGGCAAGCGGCTTTCGGTGTTCCCTGGGGATGTTTGAGATGGCGTTGAGCTACTGGTCTGCTTGGATGGGGTGTTGGTATCTTGTACACTGGTGCTGCGTTTCGGTGAGTTCGGCTTGATTTCTTCAGGATGGTTTGGAGAACTTCACTGACGAACTCAGAGTCGGGAGATCCGCGGAACTCTTCGGGGTCTCTGTTTGAGAAGGAGTGCTGAATCTCTATAAGTCTTCTGTTCGTGGTCTCTTCGAAAACCACGCTCACGAATGCGTTGAACTTGAAGTGGCAGCTGCTTGGCTTCCAGGGCATACACCATTTGGATCATTGGACTGCCCTGCGTTGAAGTTACCCTAGAAGCCGCATGTAAGTCAGCGGCCAAGGCGATGGGGAGTGGGATGTTTGGTTCAAACTCACGTCGCTAGAGTACGCGCAAGACGCCCCGTCGAAGTAAGTGCAGAGTAAGTCGAAGTGAACGCCATTTATTGAGGTATCGATGAATGTGTTGTCCAGCCTCCCTCCGCCGTTGTCCAAGGAAGCGCAGGAGAGCCCGTTTACCGAAACGTTGGCGGCATCGATCAAGGCTGCTAAATGACAAAGCGACAGATATGCCGGCCCTCCGAGGGACCACATTCGCAACAATTCAACCACCCAAAGACGAATTCGAAATGGACAGTGGGGCGCAGCCCCTGGGTAGGCTGGGAGCAAGCGAGCGATCTCGGTGAGTGGAGGCGGCAACAGGAGCCGGAGATCTAGAAGGCTGCGCATTCAGAACACTAGTGCTCATATGAATGCTATTCTGGGATGATGATCGCCTGTCTTAGAGATGAATGTGATGATCAACAACGAGACAGACACAATGCTAGAACTTGGTCAGATTGTCGCTGTATTTAGATTCTCAGGGCAACGCGCGGTGGAAAGCGATCTTGATGAGATGTAAAGAAAAGCTGATAATCAAGTTCCACAATGAATGCCGGAGATGGGCATGCTTTTGAGCAGGGTGAATGCGAGGTTAGAGTACTAGTGAAGATGAGAGAAGTAAGTTAATTTTTTCAATGTGAAAAGTTTCACTCCGATGTAACATAGCCACTGCTTGGTATAACCTCCTTCGTGGAAACAACCGACCGTTCCATCTTTGAAAACCCTCCGAAATGGATAAAAAGATGAGCTCGAGACATTCCGGGGATGCGTTAACGGCGACACTCTCAGCCTCAGACTCATCGGTTAGTTGGTAGGAGTTGCGACACTGTCATGGAAATCTCACCAGAGTGGACTCCACTCTGGTGACTTGTTCTTCAACTCAGAGTTGAAGAACAAGTAGGGGTTCTAACCCGTTCGTCAAACGGAGACGGCCGTCAAAAAACGGCAGTATTTTTCGAAGCGACGGGTCCAACCCGTCCGTTGAAGGCAGACCGAGAGCCTCAAGACGGACGCGTCCCGCCCATCCCGTCCGTAACAGTCGTTTCGACGGGTTGGAAGAGATAGTAGTTGTAAGTCTGGAGATTTAATTTTAAGTGATATGAAGATCAATTAGGTGCTTACCGGGACCTCTAGGGTAACTCAGGCCATTATAATCGTGTTGAATTTGGTGCACCAGAGGGCTAGTGAGCTGCCAAAGATTGAAATCACAAACATGGCAGATGCCGAAAACCTCTTGGATTCAAGTTGCGACGCTCAAAACCAGATCTACGGCCAATTTATGCGAAGATATGAGTGAAATCCTCTATAATTGCTTTGAGCCACCGAAATTTGGCCAAGATCTAGGCCGCACTTCCCTGACCCGTGGAACCCGTCAAACGGACGGGTACGTGTACCGCATCAACGGCTTGGCCCTTCCCGTATCCGTCCCATCTCGGTCCTGCCTTGGACCCCAAGACAGGCGGGTCAAAACCCGTCCGTCAACCCGTCCAAACACGGAACGGGTTGGAGCCCTAACTGAACAAGTTCCAACACTGTCCGCTTTCGGCACCTTACCCGCTAATGCGGACGCGGAAAATTCCGTTTGGAGTAGTGTAATAGTCATTCCAGACTTCAAGCCAGCAAACGCATTGTCCGACACGGTGGTCTTGTGGTGGTCGGAAAGCAAAAGAAGAGCCGTGACGATCAGGTGGCGATGCGCACGGATCATCAAACACTCTCCGGCCGATCACCGTCCGGCGTCGACCTTTTGTCGACCTTCAAGTTTTCCTTTCTTCTTCCATTGACGCATTGTCGACGCATACTGGATTCGTCCTTGTTAGCCCCCTGTTTCCACAGCTCTTCTGGCTTGCTTCACCCTGGATCTTCTGGCTCCACTGGCTTCAAGCCAGTACCAAGTTGGTTCTTGCCATCAATATCTTCACTTCGTTGTGTATAAAGTAGTACTGTGTGATGCGGGTGGATACACTTCACGGCGCCGACATAACTTTCCGCGGGGCGAACGTATCTAGCTCTGGGTCGACAACTTCTTTATAACTAAGGATGGACACGGGTACACCCGCGGGCATCTTTGGGTCTACCCGTACCCGGACCCGCAAAAACCGTACCCGTGCACGGGTCGGGTCTAAAACCTGTATGGGTTACCCGCGGCTCCCCAAATCTGTCAGGTACACCCGCGAAATTCCAGCGTAATGATATTTGATTCGACCTACTGTTATAGTTCCTTCATGCAGGCCGCAAATTCGCGGTGAGAGCAATAGAAATTAGACAATTTGCCCGGGGTGGAATGCACCCGAACAACCACGAGAACGATATTAATAAAATCTGAGCCATGTTTGAGATGATGGGTCAACAAGCAAGCAGAAAATCGGATGAGTATGAGATGTGTAATGAGTCTACTGATGATCAGAGAGCCAATGGTGAGCAAGAAAAACAGAGGAATGTGAAGAAAAAAAGCCAAAATATACCGCTAAAAATCCGCGGGTACAAACCATGCCAAATGGTCTCTGGCCATTGTGTAAGGCCTCACCCAGATCTCCTCGACCTGAAATTTGTCGCTCTATATCTGCTCATTGAGCACAAGGTATGTTGTAGGTCCTCAACTCTGTCAAGTGATCCGCATAACCCTCATCACTCGCTTGCCCAATGTTGCACTTAGTCTCAACCAACATCGCTGCTTATACCTTCCATTCTGTTAGTGTCACAACTTCTCTATACACTGTGTGCATCCTCCTTGCCTAACTCCCTTATGTTGCTGACTCCATTTCATTATTCTCAATCCCAGGTGTGTCTTACCAGGCAGCCAGCCCCTCATGAACCACGGACCATCACGCAAGGTTCATATAAACCATGTTTGCTTCCTGCTCATTTGCTCATGTTGCTCTGTTCAATAGATTTTCCACATTATCGTTCCATTTTGGGTTGGGTTGAGATCCTGAGAGTAGACACAGATGGAACTTTATTAGATATCCCATCCATATAACTTATATACTATCCTTGCGCAAATATAAATGGTTTTCATTGCAGTTCTGTCCCTCATTTGCCGTCAAGACTGCGCATTGCATCCAATTCCATTCCATTTCATTCTTGTTCTATTCAGTGTCAATTGGTCCCATTTTTTCGGAAAATGGTGGAAAAATGGCGGCATTTTTTAGGGACCAGTCCATTTTAACATTTCTTGACAATCTGCCGTTTGTTAACATTTTGAAGAAAATCCGAACAATTTTCAGAAATTTTCAACAATTGGCAGGAAATGGCAAGAGTGGTTTTTTCCTGATGTAGGAACATTCCCAGTAAATGTGCCGTGCATTTGATGGAATGTTCCGTGTTTGAGTGTATGGCACACCGGATAAAGAAAAATCTCAACCTAGGTCAAGATGTCAGTTGAGAGTGTATAAATCAGTATCCAAATCCAAATTTGTAGAAGGTTAATGAATTCATTTGGTACGAAACTGCTACAGAAGTAGCTACAGTCAGCAGCTATTTCAAACTCGTGTATTTATTTACTCTCAGTGAGGTGTGAAAGGACTGCTGAAAGTTCATCTTTCAGCAACCAATTCCAGTGAGAGAAAAGAGGTTTTTTTCAATAAGGCTGAAAGCACTGCAGAAAGCCTTTCTTTCTTATTTTTAGGAAATGTTTCCATATATGGGCAAATCTTTCCTAAAAGGATGAAAGAAAGCATTTCAATGCACTGGTTGAAGATTTCATATTTTTCAGTGAGAAAAGTGGTGAAAACTATTTTGAATTTCCCAAAAAAATTTTAGCAAAAAAAGTGGTGAAAAATTCAAAATAATTTCAGCACACTTTTCAGTGGAAATGGGAGTGAAAAATGTGAAACAAAATTCATGAAATCTTTTGAACAAGTCTTACCAATAATGCATATACATTCTCAGCTGAAAATAGAGGTGAAAAACTTGAAACTTTTTTCACTACAATTTTCACTGGAAAAAAAGCCAGTGAAATGTGTGAAAATCTTGGTGGAAAAACAATGTAAAAGATAAAAAGTGAAATTCAAGTTTTGTAGAAAGTTTTCATTATCTTTTATTTCACATTTCTCAGTGAAAAATGTGATGAAAAAAGGCATGTTTTTTATTTCCACATTTTCAGTGTAAATAGATGTGAAAAAGTTTAGATGTTTTCCACTCATTTTCCAGTGAGGAAAAGACTGAAAACTGTGAAATATCAGTGGTGAAAGTTTTCAGGTTTTTTAATGAAAAAAGTGGTGAAACTATTTTAAATTTCCCAAAGGTTTTTAGTAAAAGAACTGGTGAAAAATTCAAAATAATTTCAGTACACTTTTCAGTGGAAATGAGAGTGAAAAATGCGAAACAAAATTGATGAAATCTTTTGAAGAAGTATTACCAATAATACATGTCTAAGCCCAGCTGAAAATGGAGGTGAAAAACTTGAATTGCTTTTCATGTACTTTAAACAAGTGATGAGACTAAAGAACATGAGAGAAGGTTCAAGAAATGCTTGTAGTCATTCACAATGGGAAAGTCCATTGTTGTCCATTGAAATAGCAAGAAGAGCATTGGTTTGGAGAAGTGGTGAGAGGGAATTGCCTTGCTGGTGGCACAAGCTGTGTTGGGCCATTTCAGGGTTGGATTTCATCTGCAGTGGTGAAACCAACAGATGGCACCAGCCAATGGCAGTCTGAATGGAAGTGGGAAATTATTATATATCTGCACTCTTACTACACACATCATTCAGCACTGCAGCATTTGTGAGTGGTCTTATCTGGTCGCATCAGGTCATCTGGTTACTAATCATATCAGCAACTAATTAGGCATCTGCTTAGAATGGATTTTTATCAATGAGAAATAACTGAGGTTTCCCGTTTATCAGACATCTGGGCTTTGCTCTTTGCATGCCGAGATCTTCTTTTCTGTTTGTTGTCTTTATCCAGACATGATTTTTCCATGATACAAAAATATGGGGGGGCACAGGGTCAATTGCAATGGAAATGGGCTTGTGTAACTGAAATGCATTTAGTGATTCCAGGCGTGGATTTTGCCCCAGCACGAGGCCATTGGGTAGCACCGGATCAATTGCAGTGAAAATGGATGCACTGGACTGAAATGCATCTACTGTGAAGCTTTGACAGGTATTTGCCCCACAGCAGGCCTGTCTCTGGATGGATTTTGGGTCTGAGCATTACAGTAGATGCATTTTAGTCCAGTGCATCCATTTTCACCGAAATTGATCTGATGCCACCCAATGGCCTTGCACTGGGGAAAAATCCATCCCTAAAATTGGCTAAAACTGCTGATTTGACAGGTATTTGCCCCACAGCAGGCCCGTCTCTGGATGGATTTTGGGTCTGAGCATCACAGTAGATGCATTTCAGTCCAGTGCATCCATTTTCACTGAAATTGATCTGATGCCACCCAATGGCCTTGCACTGGGGAAAAATCCACCCCTAAAATTGGCTAAAACGGCTGATTTGACAGGTATTTGCCCCACAGTAGGCCCGTCTCTGGACTGATTTTGGGTCTGAGCATCGCAGCAGATGTATTTCAGTCCAGTGCATCTATTTTCACGGAAATTGATCTGGTGCCACCCAATGGCCTCGTGCTGGGGCAAAATCCACCCCTGAAAGTGGCTAAAACTGCTGATTTGACAGGTATTTACCCCACTGTGAGCCCGTCTTTGGGTGTATTTTGGGTCTGAGCATCACAGTAGATGCATTTCAGTCCAGTGCATCCATTTTCTCTGCAATTGATCCGGTGCCACCCAAAGGCCTCGCGCTGGGGCAAAATCCATGCCTGAAATTACTAGATGCATTTTAGTTCCACAAGCCCATTTCCATTGCAATTGACCCTGTGCCCTCCAATATTTTGTATCATGGAAAAATCATCTCTGGATAAAGACAACAAACAGAAAAGAAGATCTCAGCACACAAAGAGCAAAGCCCCAATGTCTGATAAACGAGAAACCTCAGTTCTTTCTCATTGAATAAAATCCATTCTAAGCAGATGCCTAATTAGTTGCTGATATGATTAGTAACCATATGACCTGATGCGACCAGATAAGACCACTCACAAATGCTGCAGTGCTGAATGATGTGTTCAGTAAGAGTGCAGATATATAATAATTTCCCATTTCCATTTAGACTGACATTGGCTGGTGCTATCTGTTGGTTTCACCACTGCAGATGAAATCCAACCCTGAAATGGCCCAACACAGCTTGTGCCACCAGCAAGGCAATTCCCTCTCACCACTTCTCCAAACCAATGCTCTTCTTGCTATTTCAATGGACAACAATGGACTTTCCCATTGTGAATGACTACAAGCATTTCTTGAACCTTCTCTCATGTTCTTTAGTCTCATCACTTGTTTAAAGTACATGAAAAGCAATTCAAGTTTTTCACCTCCATTTTCAGCTGGGCTTAGACATGTATTATTGGTAATACTTCTTCAAAAGATTTCATCAATTTTGTTTCGCATTTTTCACTCTCATTTCCACTGAAAAGTGTACTGAAATTATTTTGAATTTTTCACCAGTTCTTTTACTAAAAACTTTTGGGAAATTTAAAACAGTTTCACCACTTTTTTCATTAAAAAACCTGAAAATTTTCACCACTGATATTTCACAGTTTTCAGTCTTTTCCTCACTGGAAAATGAGTGGAAAACATCTAAACTTTTTCACATCTATTTACACTGAAAATGTGGAAATAAAAAACATGCCTTTTTTCATCACATTTTTCACTGAGAAATGTGAAATAAAAGATAATGAAAACTTTCTACAAAACTTGAATTTCACTTTTTATCTTTTACATTGTTTTTCCACCAAGATTTTCACACATTTCACTGGCTTTTTTCCAGTGAAAATTGTAGTGAAAAAAGTTTCAAGTTTTTCACCTCTATTTTCAGCTGAGAATGTATATGCATTATTGGTAAGACTTGTTCAAAAGATTTCATGAATTTTGTTTCACATTTTTCACTCCCATTTCCACTGAAAAGTGTGCTGAAATTATTTTGAATTTTTCACCACTTTTTTTGCTAAAATTTTTTTGGGAAATTCAAAATAGTTTTCACCACTTTTCTCACTGAAAAATATGAAATCTTCAACCAGTGATGCACCTTTGAACTCCATTGAAAGTCAGTCTTTCCAGTGCTTTGAAAGAGCTGATGTAGGATGAACATTCACAATCCCTTTTATATCTCATTGATAGTCAATAAATACATCAAGTGTGAAAGAGCCGCGGATGGCAGCCCTTTCCATCGTGATTTCCGACTAACTGGAAGAACATTTTTTCCCTGAACTTGACTTCGCTACGGGTTGATTCAATTTCCGCTAACATTTCAACCTAGGTCAAGATTTTTCTTTATCTGGTGTGTGGGTGTCTCGAATTTTGTTCATCCGGAGAATTCTGGCGACGATCTTCAAATTCCGGACTTTTTCCCTACCTCTCTCCTTTTCCTTCCGTACTCTCGAAGTATTCCAATATTACTTTCTTAGTTCATACGGTATCGTATTCGGGACCCCCTAGGTGTAGAGAGTACGTAGGTATAATACTACACCCGCGCTTCGGATCGGACTGAGAACCGCATATGCCGTCAGCCTATAACGAGCTCGGACTCATCTGTAAGGTCCGCATCGATAGAAGTCGAGCTGACCCCCAAGAACCTTCAAGAATCAATAGTATTCAGTCCGAGGTGAGTGGATGAAGTATATGATTCAAGAAAGCTAAAGAATGCGTAACTACTTCGTGTTTAAATACTAAGGTAGTTTTTAAGCTGGCATGTCTGGCGCCAGCTCTGCCAACAGCGCCAGCTCGCCAGAATCGCATCTGACGACATAAAAGATAGCCGATGCCAGCATCGATTCTGTCGCCAGAAGTGCGCCAGAATATACAATTCTGGCAACAGCGCAGCCTTGGAGTTCCTCCATTGCGGGCTTCAGACCATTGATAAAAGGAAAGCAAATGTATTTAACAGTAAGTAATAGTACAGTGGTACACGACTAGATACACATGCCCCATTGACCTGTTCCATTGCTTGCGTCGAGCATTCGCGGGAAACAGGAACTAAATGGTGATGCCTGACCAATGATGTCCTGGCAACATGCTCACAAGCACAATTTGTGCTCGGACCTACGGGAGACGCGCACGGTCAAGAGCGTCGAGACCTTTAGATTAAATTGATTGTCAGTCAACAGGGAGTGTGGTGAGCGAGACTATGACACACCACTTCTGCGAACAGAAGAACCAGAAGACATATCGTGCGGAACCCGCGCTGCTCATGAGCTGCCAGACCATTATCAATGTTTTACGTTACCCCTACGGTAAGTCGACACGTACCTAGCACCTTCCAATGCTCATCTCCGTGGATGCTTGTCCTAACAGACGGGTAAATAGAGTTTCTTCTCTTGGGAGTGTAGTTTGGTGGGGCCTGTAATGACGAAAATGAGCACGCCGTCACAATATGCCATTGGGTGTATGTGGTGGTATTGTCGAGTAAAACTAGGGAGCCAAGAGCAGGAGATGATCAGAGAAGGTTCAAGGCAGACTTGACAAAGCCAACAAGGGACCCAGACGAGCGGAGTCAGATCTTGCGGATTGAAGCTGTAGATCTTGCGGAATGAAGCCTTAGACCTTGCGGTATGAAGACATAGCCCAAGCAATCACCCAGAAAGAGCCCAAGAGATTGATTGAAGCTATTAGTGACCTTGCGCAAGGGGCATATGCTTCACGGGGGTGTTTCACAAGGACGGGCGCGAGACGAGATAAGGGGAGAAAGCAAGAGGCTTGAAGAGATGTGGCGGCGGTTGGCCGACGGCCAACTATGGCGTGCTGTGGCGTGGATATGGCGTGCATGTCGGAGTTTGGGAATTTCCGTTACAGACTACACGCTAGGTAAGATTTGTATCAAGTGTCCTTGTGTCTAAAAAGCTAACTACTTTGTCTACTAATAATAGATCTCAAACAACTCTACAGAAACTGAACAACGTCCGCAGCGCGGGCGTTGAATGGTTGATCCAGCGATGTTCGGATGCAGACGGCAGCACCATCCGGTACATCATTGGAGGCCTCTTGCTCAGACGCCTCGTGTTTCCAGCGTGTTTCCCCGCTGTTTCCCGAATCTCTTCCAAGTCCGTCATGTCGCTGGACTCGGCCACAGACGCACTGTCGCTGCAGGCAGCGACTCGCAATTCGACGTCTGCGTGGCAGCAAGACCTTGCGATGCTCTTCCGGCATGCAAAAGAACGGTTCCCGGACGTTGTGTGGGAGCTCACCAGTGAGAACGGCGGCGTCGAGGAGGTCTGGGGACACAAGGGTGAGCATGGTATTGCCTTTTAAATTGACTAGGATTGACTCGGATCACCTGGGTAGCAATTGTGTACGCGCGTGCGCCGCCATCGTTCCGGTTGCAATTCCTATTGCAGGATCGCACTGCGTCACCCGCACCGTCTACTGTCGGCGGTCTCACTCGTGTGACCACTAGCATCAACTTTACGGTGTTCTCTACAGAGCTCGAGTATCTGTACACTGGTCAGAGCTTTGGCGAGGCTCTCGAGTTTCTGTTTAACAACGAGGAAGGCATCGCAGACGACGCGGAGGAGTTCCACATCGACAAGCTGCGCAAGGACTTGGCCTTCATGTGGTGCTCGCGGCTCTACTCCGACGTCCGTATCGCACTCACTAGCGACGCCCCATCTGACGACGACGACGCGGATGATCGCCAGATACCCGTCTTCTCATCCCACCGCTTTATTCTTGCATCTCGCAGCCCTTACTTTCAAACTGCTCTCGTTTCCTCGCCATCCCCATCCAGGCCGCTCTCTTCTTCAATGTCCTCTGGCACTGATTCTTTAACTTTATGGTTGCCTTCTCCACCGTTTACCCCGGCATCGCTGCACTTCACCCTCAACTTCCTCTATACCGGAACGCTTGTCTCTTCTCTCCGCACCTACGACCTCGCCACTGCACTCGCCCTCCTCCTTTGCGCAAACTACCTCTCCCTCCCCACCCTCCACGCAGAGGTCCAGGCCCGCATCATATCCGAGATGGCCCACGGTCTCTTCCACGCCACCCTCCCCCTTTGCCTCGTACGAGGCCCTCACCCACGGTGCCTGGGGCGTTGGCGGCTGCACTTGCCGTAAGTGCGCTGCCCGCGTCCCCCGCATCCTCGAGTTCGCATTGCGTTCCGATGTCCAAGATGCTGTCCTCGAGCGCGGTGCCCGCCGCGCCCTCGTTGGCCTCTTCGGCACCGGCTGGTGCACCCCCGAGTTCGCCGTCCTGCCGCCCAAGCTGCACTTCTCCACCCTCAAGGGCCTCGAAAAGCGCACCACGCCCGCAAACGCGCTTGCGATCCTCTGGGCCGCCGAAGCCGCGCGCATGCGCCTCGCCCCCCTTGTCGACCCGTGGGCAGACACCGTGCGTCCCCTCATAGACGCGGGCCGTTCGCTGGTCGACGCAGTGTTCGCGAGGCAGACGGCTGACGTGCTTGCTGAGGCGGACTGGAACGCAATCACACACGCCGACAGCGAGCGCATCGAATGGACGATGCGCAGCCTCGTGCGCGGCGTGAGCGAGGTGAATGCGGGGCACGTGTATCAGGTGTGTCCCCCCCATCATATTGTGGTATGGAGTGCTGACGCCCACGTGTGCAGGCTCTTGTCGACGTGCTGCTGCTACCGCACCCTGAGCCGACGGAGGAGGGTTCGTTCCTCCCGCAGCCACTACTATCGCAGACGAGCCACGTCCGCATGCAGGTCGAGCAAGCAAGGTTGACACCGTGTCGTGTCTGCTCTCCTCGTCTAATGCTTCTCCCCCAGATTTGACGTCCTCCAGTGGTTCAAGCGCGGCGGGTCTGGCCGTGCAGTCCGCGTTGCGCAGAAAGGCGGGCTCGACAGAGTCGAGGCCTGGGCCATACGCGAGATCAGTGACTGTGAGTGTTTCCTGCTTTTCTTCCTTCTCTGTTTCGTCTATCTTTTGTCGAGTTGCACGTGTGGGAGGGCTTGTCCCTTCCGCTACCATGCGTTTGCATTGCGTGCGATTTGTTGACCGCGGGCAAGCCGTTTTGTGTTCGTGTGTATGGACGGTTTGTGTTTCCAATACCGTCGCTGTGGCGGAAATTGTGACGGCTAAAGCTTTGATGTGGTCGCCTTTACTCTGCTCTGTGGAAGACATGTTTCCTGTCTGACAGCCATGTCTCTGTGAATCACGCCACATTTTTGCATCTACATCCTCTTCGTGTTCGGATGGCCTTCCTTGCTTGCTTTTGTACTTTCCATATGATTACTGGCCCGCATTCCTTCTCTTCCACATTCCCAGCATCCGAAACTAATCAAACTCTAGTCCTCGAGATCCCGGCTGATGAACTTCTTGCCGCGATCTCACCACCACCCGGCCAGTACCTGCGCCAGTCGACTTCGACATCTTCGGCATCGCCCAAGTCCACCCTCCTCAGCGCAGGCGGTACGGACCCCGACCAACACAGCCTCCACACACAGCAAAGCAGTATGCGCGTGAGTGTGCTGAGCCGCAGCATCCCGATGCCGTGCGGTGCAGACAGCGTACGTCAGCTGAAGGCCGCAGAAAAAGACGATGACAGCGAGGCGGGCGAGCAGCCCGACTTGACGCTCGCTCTCGAGCTCGGTGCGGGGCTCTTACGCTCGCCGGAAGCCGGCCAGAGCAGTCCACTCAAGGGCAAAGGCCGCGCGAACGGTAACAACCATGGCAGTGGGAGTGCAAACAACAGCGCGCCGCCTCCCGTGGAGGATCCGTGCCTTCCTTGGACCCCGCCGATTCACTCTTCAATGCATAGCCCTATAGTGTCCTCGCTGCAGGAACTTCCGCCCATATCGAGTAACACCTTGATGGTGTCGGCCACTGCTAGCGAAATATCGGCGTCATATCTCTCCCAATGTCGGCATAGCTCAAATATTCCTGTTCAAAGAAGTACAGATTCGATGGTAATCCAGCAACAGTTGCCGCCGGAGACTTCGGAATTGGATTATATGCATCGTGGCCCTTGGCTGGACATTCACAGGGTGAGTTTGAAAGCCGCGCGAATGCAACTCCTTGACACCACCGACAGAACTTCGCTTCGTGTGTAACACAGACAGTCAGACTACGCAATGGGTGAGTTACCTGTCTCCATATGCATATTCCCCTATAAGGTATTTTTTAGCCCCTTAAACGAACTGCTCCGGTTGTCGAAACAATGGGCAGAATGGGACGTGTTAGCAAGTCTTGCGAATTATCACTCTGTGGTAACAACCCTGTTTGGATATTTGAAAGCCAAGGTGCGTTCATTTGTAAATTACTAATGCTTGAGATTGCTCCATGTATCATTGTAACAGGATTCACCAAACTCGAATCGTGCGCTTGCAGTAGAAGTGTTCGATTGTCTCTCCCGAGATATTTCCTCTGTTCTCAGGCAAATGAACTCTATCCTATCGGATTCTGCAATGTACAAACTCTTTTTGAGTTCTCAAGGAACTCTGGCTCAAGAGCTTTTGGATCTGCTTCAGGATGTATGTCACCATTGGTTTCATATAAAATGCAGTGGTGCTAACCCACTTCTTAGCTTCTGGACTCCCCGTATGAACTGACATCTAGACCTGCACTTTCCAAAGTTCTGTTAAGACTGTCCGATGAATGCAGACTCCATCCTACCTGTTTTGCTCTCTCCGGATTGAAAAAGGTGGGCCAGCAAGTGGCCGGTGGAGGGTATGGCGACATTTGGAAAGGGTTGGTGGATGGTCAAAGTGTCGCTGTCAAAAGCATGCGACAATTCCTAGATAAGGATGTGGAAGCTTCGCTGAAGGTTTGACTCCTTTGATGTAGTCACATAGTTTTCACCGAACCCCTCTGTTAGATGTTTGGCCGTGAAGCCCTCATTTGGCGGCAGCTTTCTCATCAGAACTTACTCCCATTCTTCGGCCTGTATAAGCTTGACAATAGACTCTGTCTTGTCTCACCATGGATGAACAACGGGGACCTGAAACAATTTCTAAGCAATGCTCAGTCTCTTATAGATCGGGTTTCTCTGGTGTGTGCATACACTGATCAGCTTGTTAATTGGATCAATGTGACATTTCTGCATCAGATTGCAGATGTAGCCATGGGCCTCGAATATCTGCACAGTAAACATGTTGTACACGGAGACCTCAAGACCGTATGCTGTTTAATGCTTTTGACCAACTCCGACATACTTATGATGTCTCTAGGCGAATGTTCTCGTTACACCTTCAGGCAGAGCCTGCATCACGGATTTCGGGCTGTCAACCATCGTTGACGAGTTGTCAAGGAAGTTTGCCCTTTCTAGTCACAGTGCTCGGGCAGGCACTGTCCGATATCAAGCACCAGAATTGTTATCCAACAAATGTTCTAACCATTTTGGATCTGATGTTTATGCTTTTGCTTGTCTGTGCTACGAGGTCTGTCAAAGTCCTTCTTTGCAATCCCCTGAAATTTACCAACAGAACAGATATTAACAGAGAAAGCGCCATTCTTCGAAATATTCCACGAAGCGGCTATTATTTATCAGGTCATTGAAGGCAGCCGCCCATCAAAACAAGAAACGATCTCACAGGACCTTTGGCTACTGATCAACGACTGCTGGCACCAGGAACCTGACAAGCGACCCACAATAACCACAGCACTCCAACAGCTAGTCAGTCCTCCAATTGGAGCGAAAGTAAAAGAATCTCGCCCAGACTGGGATGAAACATATAGCGCTAGATTTCGACGTTCTGTTAAGGAGTGGCCTTTGCTCCCATTGGTTTCTGACATAGAGCAGAGAATCACAAATAGGGCTGATGATCATCTGGAAAACTGGACCCAAGCAATAGTTGAACCTGTTGAGAATCTTCATAGTTACAACTAGCCAGCTGGAGAATATTCCAGACTGTGCTTATTCATTGTAGTTGACTCAGTAGAATATTCTAGAGTACTTGTGTAGTAGCATAATGCTCAACAATGGAGCAGGCAAGGGCATATGCATGTTAGGTGATGAAGTTCGAAGTATTGAGAGAATAAAATCCAATGTAAAGTACAGCAAAATTCATAATTTTTATACTACTTCTTTACCAAGTAATGAATAATCAAGTGAGTAAGAAACTGAGTAAGAAGTATTGGAAATGAAATAGGAAATTGCCGACTCTGGCACTGGAGTTTGCCAGGCACTGTAACATGGATATCAGTGTTGCTGTTGCCGGTAGGACCCGATGTTTGCAACTTCAACATTAGGGATTGTCATAGCCTCTATCAACTGAACTTACCTCATTTCCTTCCATTCACACCAAAAATAGCAAAATATTGTTAGGGTTTGAAACTCTACTTGATAGTACCAAAATTATATGTAATTTAAGTTTAGGCTGAAATAACCAATTTTTGATAATCTGGAACTGAACCAAAAATTTACTAAATCAGATTGCATTTCAGATGCACTGAAAGCAGAATAATCAGACACATCTGAAATGTGAGCAGATACTATTGCTTTCAGCATGTTTTTCAGCTGAGCTGATACTGGTGAGGGATTCTTGCTATTGGTTCCTGAGATAATGGGGAACCAATAGCAAAAATCCCTCACCAGTATCAGCTCAGCCAGAAGGCATGCTGAAAGCATTGGTATCTCCTCACATTTTGCACAATATACAGTCTATAATTGCCTAAGTGCTAGGCCCCCTACATATGATTAATCCCTAAAGTCTAGGGGCTCCTGAAATCCAGTGGAATATCGGCCAAAGCCTGGACTTTAGAGCAGAAATAATATTTTTTATAATAGTATTTGCCCTAATGTTTAGGTTTGAGCCCTTCATGCAGTTTGAGCATAAAACATGATTGGTGGCTCAGCAGCCATAATAGTACTCTGCCTAGCCACCTCGGCTGGGCTGATTGAGGGAAATAATATTCTACAGCCTGGAAAGCTGGTTTCAGCCACACAGTGGAGAAATATTATTGGCCCTAGATATATGGGTTCAGCGAAAAAACCTTACAGGAAGAAAAATATTAGAGAGTTTGCGGTAGCCACTGGGAGCCACCTGGTGGCTGATTGGGCATGCGGTAGCCAGTGGCTGTGGCTGATCTGGTGGCTGCCATACGGAGGTATTTCATTCAAATCGACAGTCACGCATCACGCACCCCTCTGTCGAGCACGAATTTTGGTCGCTGTCACGCATCACGAAGGCCTCTGTCGAACCTCCAAGCCGTCACAAAGACCTCAAAACTGCCTAAAAACTGCAAAAAGACGAAATTTTTCGTTAGAATTTCGAAATTTTGGGGGGTGTCACGCGAAAATTCGGCCGCTGTCAAAATGTTGAATTGGAATTTCGAGTCACGCATCACACCCCCTGTCGATTTGAATGAAATACCTCAGTACTGCTGCTATATGTACCTATTCATAGTCAAGAGAGTCATAATACTTATCCTCATTATAATCAGTGTCTGTATCATTGTCACTATCAGATTATTCAGTGCCAGCCGGCTCCACAGAAACAGTGCCGTATTGATCTGTTGTTCTCACGCCACCGGAAATGGGCATAGTGCAGAGGGATGTTAGTTAATGTGGTAAAGATACAAAGATCAAGTTGTATGACATTGTTGTACACCCTACACCCAGCCACCACAATAGCCACAGCCACTGGCTACTGCATGCCCAATCAGCCACCAGGTGGCTTCTGGTGGCTACCGCAAACTCTCTATTATTTTGCCTAACCGCTTGGGTGTGGCCCCTCAGCAACAACAATATTCTACAGCCTGGAAAACTGGTTTTAGCTGCACAGTAGAAGAATATTATTGGCCTTAGATATATGGGTTTGGCCAAACAACCTTGCAAGAAGTAAAATATTATTTTACCTAGCCATTGAGTGTGGTCCCTCCACATCAACAATATTTCTACCTGGTTTCAGCTGTACAGTGGAAGAATATTATTGGCCCTAGATGCATGGGTTCAGCCAAACAACCTTGCAGGAAGTAAAATATTATTTTGCCTAGCCACTTAGGTGTGGCCCATCAGCAACAACAATATTCTACAGCCTGGAAAGCTGGTTTCAGCTGCACAGTGGAAGAATATTATTGGCCCTTGATGCATGGATTCGGCTGAACAACCTTGCAGGAAGTAAAATATTATTTTGCCTAGCCACTTGGGTGTGGCCCCTCAGTAACAACAATATTCTACAGCCTGGAAAGCTGGTTTCAGCTGCACAGTGGAAAAACATTATTCACCCTACATGCATGGGCTCAGCTGAACCAGCTTTCAGTGGCCATAATATTATTTGGCCTAGCCACCTGGCTTCAGCTGATCCACTGGAATAATATTCTATAGCCTAGATGCTTGGGTTTGGCCACATGATAAAAAAATATATATTTTCCCCTAATTCTAGGGCTTGGCCCATCAGCCAAAAATATTTCCTGGGCCACACCCCCAAGTATCACAGAACAGGGCCGCAGCATGCGCGACCCCTTACGCTGCACCCCATGTTGCACCTGAGCATTAATACCTGCAATCACGTTCATCTCCAAGCAAGCGACGGCCTTCAGCTCCACTACCACGATCCTCACGGTTGGTGTCACTCCTTCATATAATCGCTCGGAATGCTGACTAGGCCTTCTCAGCTGCCTTCAAGCACATCCGTAGCTTCGCCACCGTGTATATATCTGGCTTCCACTATCCTTCCGTGGCCCTCGAACACTCGGTGCACGTTGAATCGACCTTTTGTGATGTGTCTGTGCGGAAACCATCACCGTGACGTTCAGCAATCACGATGCATGGATGTATGCAGTTGCAAACTGGCGCCAGCACCCGATCTTCTATCTAATTGCCTTCGCGGATACGTGTGGCGCCGGCCGCGAGTCGGGAGAGCGCAGTGTACATCTAGTGACCCGTATCGTTCCCTCAGAACCGAACCTAGAGATTGCCTGCGAGATGGGGTCAGCTCGTGGGAACGAGACCAAAATTGAGGGGAGATGACCCGGCAATGGTTCGTGAACGCGTAGAACCATTTTATTTTCTGACATGATGATCATTATGATACGACTGGATGCAAAAGAATTTCAGGGAAGGCTTATCCCCGGAGTTTCGGAAGATTCATTTCTGGTGGGAGAGTTCGAGTCGCACAAAAAACAGAGGAAGTTGCAGCCAACTGGATCAATTCATAGTACAGCGGCACTTGGTTGCCCTTCATTGGTCGCTTTCTACTTTGAACTGGGAGAAAGGATAAGCAGCTAGCCCTAGTCAGGCACAGAATCGCAAAGCTTCCTTCAAAACTAGCGCTGTGTAAGACTCAAATTCTTTCGCCTTGTGAGAAATGTGAGATTCGACCCCTCCTCCTCCTGTCTAGGGGTCCCCACCGTAACAGTATATGCGGTAATACGGTTACGGTTATATGGGTACCGTACCGTAACCGTAAGAGCCCGCGGGGGGCATCATTACAGTTACGGTTACGGCCAGTTAGCACCCGTAATAACCATAAACATACGGTCTGTATACGGCACTTTTTCATGGAACACACTCCCGATCCTCAGGATGAGGTTAACAAGGGTGATGAATTTTACCGCTGCTGCCATGGGAGCGCAAAATCTAAGAAGGTTGTGCTGAGGATGACAACGGCTATGCGCGGCAGTCTCACTGGTGAGTCTTATGTTTTAAGGTTGACCATCACTGACAATGTAAAGGTTTATCTTAGCATCTCAAGAGCAATGCCCCAGATATGTATCGCCTCTACGAGATAATGAATTTAAAGCAACGAAATACACCTATCACAAGCGAGGAGATTGATGTCGCAGAAGGTCGTACAACGTTTGCAGTTCGTGAGGACCTGCTTGCTTGGCTTGACAACCTAGCCGGTACTTCGGGCCATTATCAACAGTCCCTTCGAGAGTCATTCAATCGTGCAAGTGAAAAGAGCGCCGTGTGTTTTTCTTCATTTCTTTTGGTTCAACTATTGAAGGTATTGTAGGGTCCCTGGAATCAAGCAGAATTTGAACGGCTGCTTGTTGAGTGGCTGGTCGCCTGTGACCAGCCATTCCAAGAGGTTGAATGGCCGGAATTCCGCCGCCTCATGCAATATGTATACCATCGGGCTGAGGAATTGTCCATCCCATCTTCAAGTACTGTTCAACGCCGTGTTGAAGATGTGGGGAAGGGACTCAAGAAGGAATTATCTTCTTTCTTTGCGGTTTGTTTCTAGCTGCGCCCGGTTTTTTGTTCTAAACTGGTCCCAGACATTGCAGGGAATGGTTTCAATTTCCCTGGATGCGTGGACCTCTCCAAACGGTTACGCATTCCTTGCAATTGTCGCGCACTATGTTAGCAATGACGGAAAACTCGGCAAGTTCTTTGCATCATTGATAAATGCTCAACCAGCTTATACTTAATAGAGGAACTCCTAATCGATTTTCAAGAGCTCATTGGTGAGCATTCGGGTGAAAACATGGCAGAAAACGTGTGGAAAACATTGGAGGACTACAAGTTAACCGGCCGCGTGCGTCACATTATATTGTGTGCAGTACATTCAAACTTATCGCTTATTTAGGTCATTGCATTTATGATGGATAATGCTACGAACAATGATACTCTAGTCGCTGCCATTGAACTCAAGTGCGCGCAAAGAAATATCAAGTTCTCAGCCAAGCATTCTCGGTTGCGATGCATGCCACATATGGTTCACCTCGCCGTAATTCAAGTACGTGGTGCTCACCCACTACTTTTTCTCGCCTCACTTTTGCACCTAGCTTCTGGAAGCAATCGGTGCAGTCGAAAAGCCAAAGAAGAAGGGTGCTTCATCATACCAGGAGTCTGTCACCATTGTGCCTGACGCGGAGGAGGTTGATGACTCTGAGGAAGCAATCGCCGTGGATGATGAAGAAGATGAGAGTACCACAGCCTTGCCCAGTGGAATCAAAGGGTCTGTGCGAAAGGCGAGCCACTCTCGAGATTTTAGTCTTCACAATTTGCTGAAGACTGTCTAGCTTCGGAAGGTCATTCGGGCCGTTCGCTCCAGCCCCCAACGCCGTCAACATTGGTACAAAATTATTTCTCCTACAAAAATCAAGGCTGGCATTCATATGCTCATACTCGACGTCAAGACGTGGTGGTCATCCACCCACCAGATGATGAGCAAGTTCATTGGACCTTTTTTTGCACAGCTGTTGACATCATGACCAGATCGGGCTCTTAAATACCGCGCTTCAATTAACCAGTTCATAGTAGATAATCGAGACCTACATGGAGCAGAACTGACGGTGTCAGACTGGGATGCAATCAGCCTGGTTTCCGACTGGCTGTATAATTTCCGCTCGGCTACCAGCCAGATGTCCACAACATCACACCCGATGCTTTCGTCCACACATTCCATCTTTCGTGGCCTTCAAAAAACACTAAAGGATAAGTTGACATCGCTGCCACCAAACTCGGATACAGAACTCGTGGATGGCTTGACAAAGGCCCATCGCAAGCTCAGTGACTATTACTACAAGTACGACCAATCACCCTTTTATATCTGGGCCGCACGTCTGTGCTTTATTTGATATGATCGACAAAAAGTAACTGACCACATATAATATATTGCCAGTTCTTGATCCTCGATTAAATTACAAGAAGCTCCAAAGAGACTATGCAGAGGACCCAGAACTCCTGCAATATCTCGAGAACCAGAAAAAAGCACTTCGTGCTTACTTCGACGAACACTATCCAGTCACCGAGCCCACAACACCTTCGGCTCGTACAGTGGCCAACTCGGCAAACAGTAACGAGACTCGCTGTGGGCCAATCAACTTTGCTGCCTTTGACCAGGGCCCCGACGACGATGCGGACATGGATGAACTTGACACTTATTTTGAGGCGCCACGTATCCTCTACCATGCAGATCCTGTTGAATGGTGGTATGCCCGCAAATCCGAGTATCTGCACCTGTACCAGTTCGCGCGTGATATTATGTCAATCCCAGGTCATTTTTTTTTTCATCTTTGCACATGTAAATTGAGGCTCATGGATTTTATCAGGCTCTGCAGTTGCCGTGGAACGTGTTTTCTCTGGTGGAAGAGATACCATCTCTTTGCGGCGCGCTACTTTGAAGCCAGAGACTATCAGGACTTTGATGTTGTTGAAGCATCATCTTCATTTGAAACGCAAGGGCCTCGAAGATCTTCTCCAGGCCGCCGTGGACTCGGAGGTGTAGATATATGTTTAAATTCTCTACTCTGTTTAATTTTGTTTCATTCTTTACGCCGTATACAGTCGTAATACCCGTAAATGCACCGTACCGTAACCGTAAGAGCCCCCGAAAGCATCGTTACGGTTACGGTTACGGGCGGTTAGTACCCGTAAATGGCCGTAATTCTTACGGCCGTAACTGTATACGGTACGGTGGGGACCCCTACTCCTGTTCAATGACATAGCCAAGGCCATCTTCTTCATACATAAATTACATGCCTTCCAGGAAAAACGTGAGAAATGTTATTACAGCCATTTTGTAAATAATATACGGGTTTCGTAAATTGTGGATGCTCGATTTGTGCTTACCTCTGTTTGCTGTTGCATCCCCGGCTCCACACCTCCGAGCCACTGCCGAATGGTGTTGGTCTTTTGTGAAACCCTGCTGGACTTTGCAGGGCCACAACTATGCACATTCTGACAACATTGAAGATGACTAGTCGGCCATCCATGCTGAATGGCCCGAGTTGCACCATAATGCGAGCAGGAACAGTGTACGGCAGTGTGGAGCTGCTCTAGCCGATGACACTTTTGCAAACAGAGGTAAGCACAAATCGAGTATCCACTATTTACGAAACCCGTATATTATTTACAAAACGGCTGTACATGTTAATAAAACTGTGAGAAACGTCTTGTTATTTAACACAAAGTTCCTTACACAGCGCTATTCGAAACGGAGGTCGGGAGTAGTAGCCACCTTCGTCACTTCGTTACTTCGCTTAGGAATGAGAAACTTTGTCACTTTGATGGAAAACCGGGAAAGTTCGTCATTTCGACGGATATCTGAGAAAGCTCGTCACCTCGGCTAATTTCTAGTGAAAGCTCGTCACTTCCGGACCGTGCGCATGGTAAGTGTATTGTTTGATCGTACTGAATGCTTCTTCCTTCCCTACTACCACCATCCCTCCCTTCATCCACTCACACACCCTCCCGTTTGCCCTACCGGCCGCCTCATTTCATTGCCGACATCACCCTGAGGAAAACAGTAGAGGACAGAAGGAGTAGATGCCGCGGTCAAATCTTGAAGTACGTCCGCATCGTGGTCTTCGAGTCGAGTACTGAAGAGTTAATGCTGTTTGCAAGTGGCGCCGACAGTCCATGCCTCCGTGGTGGATTCGTAGCATGGTAAATCCTGTCTTGAACTTGAATTCCACTGGACCGGTAAGTTTTAGTGTTTCCACGCCTCCGAGATGGACGTGTCGAGCACGCTCATTTCTGAACAGTTTCACGCTGCCCGCTGCACTCTGCCGCACGACGTAAAAATTGCGCTCGTGCACGGGGCGCTGTACTCCCTTGCGCGCAACTCAAAAACCAGAGCCGCAGGAACTTCTGTTCCGATCATTCACTTGACAAGCTGATTCTTATCTGGCATTGAAGGGCGTAAAGTATTATTGAGAGATTTCTTCCTGTTGATCTCTTTGGGGGGACCTGTGTTTCCACTGGTGCCCTCAGGCTGGGACGAAGACATAGCAAAATAATTAACACGAGTCCATAGAATGGCAACTTTGAATTACAAACTGTACAGTAGTGTCACTTCAATTAAACCCCCTTGAAAAATCACTCAATCGCAGTGCGGCGCGCAATTTTATGACCGGGAAACGGACTTTGGGAGGGATCCTGCCTTCAAGCCAGCACGGCAAAACCCGGAAGCGGGTACATCAACATTACTAGGAATGTGCCGTATCTCTGCACATCAGCATAGTATATTCTGGGCAAATGTGTTGGGCTTGAACCAATGTACCGTTTATCCAGCGGAATGTGCCGTCACGGTGGTTGGAATGTATCTTTTGCGAGTGACCGTGCACTCTCCACGTGGGTCGACGCGGTCATGTGGTGATCGTAGGTAGCCGAAGTAACGAGCTTTCACGGCGTATAAAGGAAGTGACGAAGTTTCCCCACATCCAGCTGAAGTGACGAACTTTCGCAGAAAGCGATCAAACTCACTCACTTTCGTGATGCTAAGCGAAGTTAAGCGAAGTAACGAAGTGACGAAGATTGCGCGGACTCGGAGGTCGGCTGTTTGCGGATCATTCCCTGTCACGGCTGTTACCTCCGGTTTTAGCCGCCGCCATCCCATCACGCCGCTCCCGCTTGCACCACTTTGTTTTACACATCCGACTGAGCCAGTCCTCCAATTTGGATACCACGTCGATTCCTTCTTCTGACCAATCGTCATCACAAAGACTCGCACCTCGAAAAGAGTTTTGTCCCAATACAGTTCGTGAGTTGCTCCTGATGCTTGTTCGGGGTATGGCTTCTAGCAACCCAAACTTGTTGATCTGGACCGTGTTGGACTACCTTTTGTTCCTAGCCACCAAGAAAGTCCTTGGAATGATGCCTCTTGCGGATCGCATCGCACCGGTTTATCACCGCTAAAGATAGTTCAAACGCGCTCTTCGAATCTAGGTAGTTCGACATCGCTCGCTCGCTCGCTGTGGAGGATCTTCGGGTGCGGGGGTGATCGATTCTTTTTGCTCGTACTCTAACTGAATCTTTACATCGACAGGGAAGATTCCAGAACATGGTGCGAGCAAAGTAAGCTACTGTCGATGTTAATATTTCCGTTTTCAGTCAAAGTTAGGGTGCGCTTCATTAAATGCAAACCAATTCGCGAGAGGATAACGTGCGTCTTTGAGAATCCCTTTACTTGTTGGGCCGTAGCAGATCGGCTCCGCGGCAAGTAGGGAACGCTCTTGGAACGTTGGAAGATGAGCCTATGCGCTGCAGTATCGAGGACATATGACACTTACATCTGGCATTCGTTGTATACTGACTGGGTTCCAGGCAGCTCTCTTGTTTGGTCTAAATCCCAAGGATTTATTCCATACGTGCCTCGCCACCGACTGCTGTATCTACCTGGATCACCCATCCTGCAGACTTTCTCGGATCCGCAGAAATCTCCTCCTGCCGTCTTGCGTTTCACCAGGCTCAACGTACGATACGATTGAACTTCCCTTTCCTTGCTCGGTCGCGAACGCCGGCAGAATGGATTTCCATCTTGGTTCACGCCATATCCATTTCCCGTATCATAATGACCCATAAATAGGTGTGCGCACGCTGCAGAGCAGAACACAGAGCGTCTGCAATATGCCCCCGATGATGCTCTGCTTTGGGCTTTTCGCTGTTTATATTTTCTTCGCATGTGTCCCAGTCCTGGGCCACACCCCCAAGTATCGCAGAACAGGGCCGCGGCATGCGCGACCCCTCACGCTGCACCCCACGTTGCACCCGAGCATTAATACCCGCGATCACGTTCATCTCCAAGCGAGCGACGGCCTTCAGCTCCACTACCACGATCCTCACGGTTGGTGTTACTCCTTCATATAATCGCTCGGAATGCTGACTAGGTTTTCTCAGCTGCCTTCGAGCACATCCGTAGCTTCGCCACCGTGTATATATCTGGCTTCCACTATCCTTCCGTGGCCCTCGAACACTCGGTGCACGTTGAATCGACCTTTTGCGATGCGTCTGCGGAAACCATTACCGTGACGTTCAGCAATCACGATGCATGGGCGTATGCAGTTGCGAACTGGCGCCAGCACCCGATCTTCTATCTCGTTGCCTTCGCGGATACGTGTGGCGCCGGCCGCGAGTCGGGAGAGCGCAGCGTACATCTAGTGACCCGTATCGTTCCCTCAGAACCGAACCTAGAGATTGCCTGCGAGATGGAGGAGACATCTCTCGAGGACGCAATCCATCCGGCACGGGAAGTTTCCATCGATGTCGACACGTTCGATGTGCATCGTCGGTACCCTGGGCCAAACCCTCCGTCGGTTTCAGCGACTGAACCAAGACCACACCGACGCCCACGTAGGAGCGCTCCATACATCCAAACTTCTTCGGCAGCCACTCGCGCGAACTACACCCATCTCCCTATAAATGAGGCGATCGTGAACCCGGAGTCTAGCGGTTCCAGTTCTGCTGGTGACATGTATTATCTCAGGGACCAAGGTATCAAGCCTGACCCTGTGAACTATAATTATGCCTCGGACCAACAGCTTTACGATTTCCGGGTCGCACAGAGACTGGACGAACCCGTAGATCTCCCTTGCCTGGATTTTGACGATGTCGACGATGCGGGACGCGAAGAGCTTTTCCCCCAGGCTGCGCCCAGTTCAGACCCGGACCTGACCGTGGGCTCCCTGCAGGGGCGGGCGATCGGCGATTGCGGGAAAAACTGGCTGCCGTTTCTCATCATTCGCGACTGCATACTCCTTCCGGTCAGTGCACTGGGCTTCCTCCGATGCTCACTGTCGTCATATGGCTTCATCTTAGATTCTGAAATTCACTTTGCCTTCGGAATTGTATGATCTAATGAACGGCCTGTTGTCGTTAGGTGCGCAGGTAGTGCCTCTGATCACATCCCATCTAACGCCCTGCCTCTTGCAGACGTCACGCGTATCTATAAGATCTTTGAGAACGTAATTGAAGCAGCGAAGGCGATTCTGTCTGAAAAGGGATACACCCCCGGTGGAGAGGTATGCTTGGCAGTCGCGATCAATTTCACCCCTGGCCCACGGCGGTTGATAGGTCACATTCGACACGAACGTATCCCACCCTATGGACAACACCGACGAGTTTGGATATGCGTACAAGGTCTTTGAGGCGTCAAAGGAGAAAGGAGATGCCTCCGTTACGTTCGGTATGTCCACAACACCTTTTGGGCCGCATTTTCTCTGACTTGACGCTGAAGGCCTTTATTGTGTCGAGTGTCGTATTTGTAAGTACCGACACATCTCACTCGTTGCATTTCTGATGTTGTTCTACAGATGGGGTCCGCCTCGCTTGTTCAAACAGCGCAACCCGGAACTGACCGTTTTTCAGTATATCAAACATCAATCCAGGTTCAAGTTCTCATTCCTAGAGGGCTTCACGGTGGCGGAGGTCGATGTGACGTCTGGCCGCATCGATTTCTCGGCTGGGATCGGGATTATAATCACCGGTAATAGCTACTTGTTCCCTTCTGTTGGAGCTCAGCTCAATAAGACCTTCGCAGCAACTTACGAAGTGGAGGCAAGTAAAACCATTCTGACCATCCCACTGAGGCACGTCGAACGCGTTCTTCCCTCTTCCACAGTCTTACACGATTGAAATAGCCCCCTCGCAATCCCTGGCCTCATTGTGATCGGTCCATTCGTATCGGTGGATGTCGGGGTCGATCTCACCCTTACAGTTACTGGCAAGATTCTCGCCCGCAGTAACATAGGCTGGACTCAAATGACCGCCAAAATCGATATGCTCGACGGTAGCCGATCGTTCATCGGGGATTGGAACAAGACGAAACCAGTTCCACTTGTCAGTGTCGAGCTGAGCGGGTCCGCCGAACTGGCGCCGTACATTGCCACCGGCCTGAAGTTCGGTATTGACATTCTGAACGGAAAGTTGAAGTTGGATGCGGGTTTGCAGGTCAAGACATCCATTGTTGTCACCGTATCCGGTGCTGTTAATAGTGCTGCACCTGCGGATTGCAATGGGTTGACTGTCACCCTGGGTGCGAAGTTTGACGCTGCAGGCAAGTCCTTTGAGGACCGCTCTTTTTTCAACTGATCAGTCATGTGTCTTCAGTTGTGGTCGAGGGAGGAACATATTCGGAGACCTTTTTCCCTCAAGAGTTTGCAGTTGAAGCATATTCAACTTGTATCGGGTATGTCCGACGCCTTTGTCCCATCTCGATGCTCACCATGTATGTCGCAGCATTGCGAATGCGGTTAAGGTCAAAGAGCTCGCACCGGCGATATCGCTCCCGCTTCTTCCAGTGGTCTACGATGACCAGTTGTATGTGACGATCAGTGTAGATAACCCCAAGGGCAATTTGCATGTCATGTGGTTTCCGCCGGGCGACGACAAATTGAAGGGCATCTTTGTCCTACCACCGCTGGCCGGAAATGATACCGACGACTCGATCATCATGAACCGCGTCTTTATTTCATCCAAGAACCCAAATCATACTGACTGTAACGCCACCACTGGTAAGACACTTTTTAATCGATACGCAGCATAATTCACGGGCGCATAGGGACGGCCGACAATCGCGTATTCTATATCCACGATGTGTTGATGTTGAGGTTTGGGGCCTCGCCATTGTATATCGCACCAAAGGACCAGGTTCCACGCCACTTCGGGACTGTTATGTGCGCAGTTTTATTCCGTACGCGACATACCTAATGATACCTCACATTACACTTCAGGGCCTTGCGGTCAGAGGGCTCCCAGAAAGGAGGGGAAGCGTTCTCTGGAGGCGTAGTAACAAATTCACTCGACGTGGATAAAAGGTTGAAGCGTTACTACTGGCCTGTGGTTTGCACCTACGACAACCAACGGCTCATGCCGCGTCTTTTCCTCACAAGCGAGCCGGTGAAGTTTCCCGCCACGATCCTCGATAAACAGAGTACGTTCGCAGCTTGATTATGTTGGCTGCTCGATGACTTAGCCCCAATGCAGACGATCGCAAGGCCAATACTTGGCAGCTAAGCGGAAACAAGAACAAGTTCACCAAATGTGAAATTGCCAAGTTGAGAATCGGATAATACTGTGTCGTTCCAGACGCTGTGTTTTAGTCACTGGAGTGCTTTGTTGTTGTAATTATTGAAACGCAGTTGAGCTGTTCTGGAAGCACCATTACGACGACGACAACGGCGAGTTTCCAGCCTGTTAGAATTGTAGTTGGATCTGAGACCAGCGGTGGTCCTAGAAATTTTTTCACTGCGTGCATGAATTCTAGGTGCTCCCAGGGAGTAATCGGAGGCGACGCGGCGGAGATCGACATTGAGAGTCACCGTCGTTAAGGTTTCAAGGTATCGCGCGACAGAAGGTCGAACACGACTAGGAGTTAGAATTCTGGCTGATTCGTTCTGCGTGGGCGGAGATAGAGCATGAGGGATTGGGTTCCAGCCCTCAGGTTCTTTTCAGTGGTAGAGCGAGTCAGGTTCCCGGTGCAAGGCGTGGGAAAAACAAGGAGCCATTGAACATCTGGCGGTAGTGCAAGTTCGTATCCAGAGATCTCTTCTCTTGGAAGGAACCCGGTTCGGGGGGAAGGGGAAAAATTCCCGGACCTGCATCGCGTGGCGCGTCCCGGAAGTTGTTGCCAGAGCATACAGGAATCCTACGAAACTTGAGTTACGGGGATGATGGTAAGTGTATAAGGGAAATCGAGTGATTCAGAAGATCCGATAGTTATACTTAGCAGATAGACGCTATTGGGCCCAAGGATACAAATATTGGGGGGCAAGTTCAGAACATCAAGAACAACAATCAAGATGGTGGCAGAAGAAGGCACGAATGCGGCTCGATTTGTCTTTCAGAAGATTGAGAGAAGTGGCTACGTGCCCCCCTAATCGCGCGGGTCCACAACAGACTTCCGTGGGATATCAAGTGAAACAAACCGAGGCCATCTCAGAGAGATAGGCATGCTTGACCTGCAAAGTATTCCTGGAGATCAGATTCCTAAAACAGAAGATAGGTGGGAGTTGTCGTCGTCTTTAAGCTATTTTTCGTGAGACATCGAACAAGTGATCCAGTGTCATGAAGGCCGTGAAGTGGTAGAAAAATGTAGAAGTGTTCCGAACAACTCCATCCCCGTGACAATTTCCGGACGTGCGGTATCCGGAAGGCGGAACTTGAAGGCTTGCACTTGCTGCTATTGGAGAGACCGTGACGGCTGAACGGAATTGAAATGCAGGGTAGTAGGTTCCGAGCGCCGGGACATGTGGTTTAACGACCGGATTGACAGTCGGAGCGCGACTTGGAACGGAGACGTGGTTTGCGGCATCATGGCTCGAGGCAAAGAGTAGGTGGCTGTGCTCACGCATCAACAAGCAGTACGGGCCGCCCTCGGCAATCAGCATTGGTGACTTCCTTTCCAAGACCACCATGTCCTCCTCTCGTTCCTTGTTTTGGAAAGGTTATGGCAAGTGAGGCGACGGACACCTGAAGTCCACATCATCGCCCGATGGTTTCTGAATCTTCTGCCGTGGGAGATTCTAGCAATCCCGTCGAAAGCCGGCGGCACGGTACGTCTCAAAAAATGCTGTCGCGAACGATATATTAATCACTTGGTTCTGGACAGATCCAACCAGCTAAACACTTGACTTCCTATGTCCTTTTTTTCTTGTTCATCAGCGCCTCAACGGGCATGTTCCCACATATGTCGAGATTAGGGAGGGGCGCCACTTGGACGCCACACCAATAAATCTTATTACAGGTGATGCTTTTCTGACTATCTTCAGACAGTTTTTCATGGCTTTAATCGCCTCAATCTTGCCCAACGGGAGATTGAGTGCCCGAAAACTATCAGTTTCTTGTATACAATCGAAGGAATGGCGGGGCTAGCGAAAACTGGTGAGCCGCATGTTTCATGGCCTGCCCAACTTGTCTCACGGTGTTGGGAGATCGAGCAACCATTCCCATCCACAACAGGACAGCGACATTCGACAGCGTCACGACCGACCAGTGCAGTCTATCCCTCCTATTATTCCGCGTGGAAATGTCGGCCACGGGTGACAGCATCATTTATCATACAAACGCACTCGCTCACTATATAATTAATCCACATACTCTGCGCCTTCGCCCTGCCGCTCTTATCTATGGCCTCTTCCCATCCTGGTCTTCTCGCTACCCCAGATGTAGACGCAGCAGTGGCGAAACCGAATCCTTTTGCAGGCGCAGATGACCAGCGTGCGTTCCATCAATCTATCTAGCTTCGACGTGGGTATTTATGAATTTCCACAGTAGCTTTTAGTGCCTCGGCTTCTGTTGCGTTGGCCATAATGTTCTGGGAATAGTGAGTGAGACCTTTTAATTCGTTCATTGTCTAATGGGCGGCACCGCAGTGCTGTCTTTCTTCCGGACGAGATCAGGCTATATCGTCGGCCCATATGGGACACAGTTCCACCTTATGGGTGTGCAGCTCATGTATTCTACTTCGCATCCCCAAACTTAACCTGGGTACCAGCTTCCTAGCCCTGCGATACGGTGGAATTCTCGCCACCTTGCCCGTGCTCTTCCTCAGTGCGGCGAGAACTACTCACTGTCAAGCAGCCGCGTCGCTTTCCCAAGCAGGCGTCGTTCTCGTTATGGCGGCGTCCGGACTCATATTTGCTTTACGAACGGCGATTTTGTGGCTGGATAATTGGACGTTTCATGGGGTATTGGGTGGACTGGTGGTAACCATGACTGGATGTATGGTGCGCATATTCTCCCTTCCTTTCATTATGCGTTGTCTCTGTATTAATTCGGAGAGACAGATTGCCGTAGCGAGCCAATATCGCGCGATATCCGATTCCACCCGTCTTTTCGGCTCCAACTGTCGTGTTCTCCCCACCGTTCGTTGGTTGCCAGTGGGAAACGCCTCCTTCGCCGTCTTCCTCATCACCGCACTATGCCTCACCATTCTCAAAGTACAATCTCATCGATCCCAGAAGTCTCTTGTCGGATATCTCGTATACAGAGCCAATCTGCTGTACCTCACGGGCACGACACTCACCGCAGTGACCATGTTATTCATCCAAATTCTTTCCCACCCGTCCGGTGCATTAGCACTGTGTGCTGGACCTATCGCGACGGCGTTCATAGTCGCGTTCGGCACGCGTGCCTTTCGCAACATGATGCTTGCTGCGGCGCTGGACGCTAACCGCGCACACGGGCTCAATCCTAATCTCGATCCCGATACCAACGCCGAGGCATCTGCTACTTTCTCAGACACGATGAGCGAGATGCGCTTCGTGCGCCCGCCGCTTCCCCTACCGCCTGCCGTCTCCGGCTCTCGCAGCACGAAAACTCCTCTCACTCCACGGTTGCCCACGACGGGCCCGACTCACCTGCGGACAGCTGACTCGACGCATCCGGGCACGGGCAACTCTCCGCGTCTGAACAGCGGCATGCAGGTCGATCCCAACACGATTTTTCCCTCGCCGCCGAACTCGTATGCCAAGGAGTCGGTGCTCAGCATGTCCTTACTATCAGATTCGGCGACATCGACTTCCCCGCTTCACCCTGGACAACTAGAATCGTAACTTCGTACTCGGTGCTTCGCTCGTTGGCGCCCTCGAGTCGGCACGTCTCAGGTTTGTACCGTTCTCGCCCTATAGGTGGCCAGGCGGACAGTTTCCTTTCGTATTTTTCCGTCAGCATTCCACCAAGAAAGGACTTGAAGTAATGTACAATAATTTATCACTTGCTCGAGACAGCCGTACCATTGTGAAAGAAACGGTTAACCGATCGATCAGCTGGGTGCACTTAACGCACTTAACTTACGGCACCTAACTCGAGTCCTATTTTCTCTTCATCCGCTGTTGCTAAAATCACTGTAAAATTCAGGTAGTAAGTATGAGCAACAAGAAATCGATCCATGTGAAAAAACCATTGAAAACCATTGTGCCAGGCCTCTACACGACGAGGGTGCTCCACCTGCCAAATTAAATGCCATCAGTGGCTGTGGTTAAGTGCATTAAGTGCACCTCTTCGGCTCTTTTGTTCTCTGGAGGCCATACTCTGCTATTTCTGCTTGTTCTGTGCTCTGAAATGCGTCTATTTACTAGTTTGGACACCTTCTCTTGCTTCAAAACATGAAAAATCGCGTTCTTTCCGCGTCAATAACCTGCACAATCTTGGCGGATCAATGCCGTTCAACCCGTCCAACTCGCGCCCTTGGAGGTGCCCAAGAGAAAGTAAGACAATGTACGACCTCCTGGTGCTAAACAAGGCCGTCCAGCCACCGAAGCCCGTACAGAGAAGATCTGGAATGAAGGTACGGCTTGATTCTTCCACGGCCGCCAACCGACTTGACACCCATCTTGCACTAGTCTCTTATAAACAGACGCTACAACAATTTAACTCGTACCTCGTTATGTTGTAGTCTGTCAGCTCCCATTGATCCGTGCTTGGAGGGCGGGGTTGTTACATAATCCCAAACTTTTCGGGTCTCGAATTGCATTTTACGACGTGTTTTTGGCGGATTTAGAAGGCCTATGACGTTCAGTAACTGGATTTGGTTGACTCTTCCAGCCAGGTCTCTGCGAGAAGAGTAACAATACACAATGCCGAATTTTGATTGGCCGGCTGCTTAAAGAGCCGACTTGCCATTCCAGCTTCAAAATAGGTCAGATAAAATAATCTTACCGCGCAGATGCCATTGAAATGCCACTTGGAATGATTTTGTCTCAAGACTTGGGCGGTAGAAGCCACTGAAGGTGTTAAATAGGTAGGGCAAATTTCAAACTCCGAAGATTATGTAACAACCCAAACTCCATACATCAGTGGCACGGTAAACTACAGACTAATCTTGCACCTATCCATCGCGAGGAGGGTCTTCCTCAAATTCGGGGTTCATTGATGGGGATGCTGATGATAAATATAGGTTCGCTGATCACGCAGATATTGAAGTCCGACAAATGGGAAGTACTGGATCAGAGATGCGGGACACGAATGGCCCAAGTACGTGATCTATTGTCTCTGTTCCTTCTATTCCATTCAATAATATTGACCTATGTCTATATTATTCTTAGTCAGTTTGCCTGCTCCCGAGCTGCCACCCAATAATCTGT
Organism: Mycena venus; assembly: GCA_014462655.1. Lineage (NCBI taxonomy): Eukaryota > Fungi > Basidiomycota > Agaricomycetes > Agaricales > Mycenaceae > Glaucomycena > Glaucomycena venus. The sequence continues at coordinate 10,373,561 of JACAZI010000003.1, forward strand.
CGCTACAAAAGAACATGTTCAGTCTTGCTCCATGTACTTACAGGCAAGATCACAGAAAAAAGACTGCCTGGGACAAGTATTTTGCACATCCTGTCATAAAAGTATTGCAATTTGGTTCACAGTGAAGTTCCTTGAGTTTGCGTTGAAATTCTCTGAAATTCTTGCATTCTTTCCTTTTTTGATTTCTTTTTCACCGGGTCAGAGTCCCACACTGGTATTAAATAGTGCGTAACGGCATTTCCTCCTGAGCAAACTTCCCTGGCAAGACCTGGCTCACAACCAGCAGAAATAGCGGATGACCTTGGAATGCTTCTGCAGACTGAGACTCATTATACCAAACAACCCCCCCCCAAAAAAAAAAAAAAAAAAGATTTCTTTTTCACAACTTTCCCCTTCCGGCGACCCAGTACTATGGTCGGAAAACCAAATAAACTTTTAACTATATCGAGAATTCTCAAAGGCTCGCAACACACAGTACATGCTGCACAGTAGCTCTAAAGACATCGAATTAATGACCTAGCATGGTCCACGACAATGCTTCCGTTGAATTTCAGCCTGTTCAATTGTTCTAAATTTGTTGAACCACGTCACGTGATTCGTCGCGTCCAAATCCAGCTATCAACAGCACCAACCCGCTATCGAGCGACATCAAGACTGTAGAGCAAACACGATACCGAATTTGAAACACGAGGGGAAACGGATAGAAAATGGCTGCTGCGAGCGACTACAACTGTATCCTATAAAGTTCAAGCAAGAAATTCCTTCTTCCAATACGTCATCCACTGTTTCGCATCGTCCTCTGTTAACGGTTTCAGCAGTTTCATCGATTCGCTTATCGATTGCGCCTTGAGCGTGGAAAATTCTGCGGTCCCTTTGCCAGCTACCGCCGCTTTAAAGAAATCGAGCAACTTGATGCCAGGCTGTAGAGGATCAGAACGGACCAGCAACAGTGCCACAAACTAACTCACAATTTTTGTAATGTCCTCAGCTGTGGCATTAGCAGAGCGAGTTTGGAGTTGGCTGACCCAGTCCGGGAATGGTATGAGCGGGAGCTGTACAGTGCCTGCCATGGCCGACATGACAAAGTCCCACGGGACGGGACGTGGATGAACCAAGTTAATCGCAAACGGAGGCTTCTCCGCGCTCAGAGCCACGTCGACGATGCATTGGGAAACGGTCTCAGGAGGGAGCCACGCCACGACACCGGATGGATCAGACGGGAAGTTTCCCAAGGCGATGCTCGATTTGACTATGGTGGGCACCCAATCCGTGGTGGACCAAGCACCATTACTTGTTGACCCGCACACCTGACCGATTCTGAATGAGGTGGCCTCAAGACCGGACGCCGCCAAGATCTGACGAATAATCAATGAAGTCCGGGCTGAATATGTCGAAGTACGTACTCGTTCGGAGACATACTTACTTTCTCCGTACCCATTCCCAAGCGCCGCACTGGCGTCAAGCTGAAGCTCTTCGGGGAAAGGACCTCGCTTTTGATCCCAATTCTGGGCCGTGGCGATGGACGAGGTGAATAAGAATCGAACCCCAGAGCTCCTTGGTGACCGGTGCGCTAGGTTAATGAGGTTATACATTCCTTTAATGTGCGGCTCAAACGAGGATAAGGATCTATTAAAGTCGAGGGTCCAGGCATTGTGGATGATGACCGTAACTATATCGCGAAGCTGCGCAAAAATAAACGATGAGTACTAAGTCTGCTCGATCTTTGTTGAAATTACCGCTGTGAAGATATGGGGAGGCAATCCGAGATCGTCCTTCGCTGTGTCTCCTTCCAAATACACTAGCTTATCTGACGACAGTAAAGTGACATCCAAAGCGCGATCGAGGAAAGCCTCCCTCTGTCGTTCGGATACCGGGCGTTTGCCCCTACGGTTGAATGCGTAGACGCGCTCCACGGATGAGAGACGGAGTAGAATTTCAAGAATGTGTGATCCCAGGCCACCGGTCGAACCTGTCAGGAAGATGACCGTCTTTCCTTCCTGGATGGCGGCAGCCTCAAGGCCGTCACTGTATTTCGCAATCATTCTCTCGACACTGCCTTGGCTCTCAGTGCCCGAGGTATCTGCATCCCCATGCACCAAAGTTGCGATCGCCCTGGCCAACTCCTCGGTGGATGGGTTCGCATAGACAAAATTCTGGGCAATCCCCTGCGCCGCCCTCGTTGTTTGATCATCACCCGAACTCTTCAATGCACTGACGATACGGTGGCGCAGGAAAGTGGCGCTCAGGCTATCAAGTCCCTGGTCGAAGAGATCTTGGCCAGTGCGTATGTCCCTATCCGAAACCAAGCTGGCATGGGTCCTGAGCCATGGCTCCAAGTCCTGGGCGGACCACGATGCAGGCGGATCGATATTGCTACCCGCGTTCCCGCTGGCCTCAATTGTGTCGTAGCTGCGGAGTTTGTGTTGAGTTGTCCAGCATCAGAATTCCAGTCGATACGAGAGCAGTACTTACAGATCCTCAATCTCCTGCTGATACAATGCGACCGTCAATTTTTTTATCACTGTGCCTTTGGGAACTCGGACCATCGGTCTTCCCGGCTGGGTCACGATGATCATCTCTTTGAAAATTCGAGCAAACGCAGGGGCATTCTGTCCACTCTCCCGTTCAGAAGATTGAAATCGACCTAGGAAATGGACCAACCTCGTTGGCTTCCTCTATGACTGGCCTGTACTAGGTGTGAGATATAGATGTCGAAGAGTAAAGTATGTCGTACCAAAGCGAATTCCGAAACTTAGCGATTTGTTCTTCGTCTCTGGAATCCAGCTTGTATTGCGGATTCGGTTCGATGAGAACCCCAACCTGATTGCGTTCACGGCCGAACATAATTGCGCCTATGACGAGAGGGCTAGCGGTCATGATATCTTCCATTGGACCGGGGACAGTTTTCTCTCCATTTGCCATGATGAGGACGTCGTCAAGACGGCCCACGCTGCATGGATAATTCTGAACACATCCGGTGTGCAGGAATAACACTCACATTCTGTACAAATCAGGTTTTGTCGGGTGCCTCTCAAATAGATCCTTTGTTGAGTATCCTTTGACGTCGGGTAGATTTTCGACAGCGACCTGGTGCGACTCTGGAACAGTCTAAACGGAAGTTTATCATGAGATATATAGCACAAAACGTAGAAGTGTACCAAAAATTGACACTCGAAAGTTCCGTCGCCTTGAGGTTCCCAGCGGACATTTGCACGGCTACTGAACTGCAACCAAGCCCATTCACCGGCCTCGATCTCAGCTTTGCGTCTCTTCACAAGACTGGGTACGCCGACTGGGGATAAAACCTCATCAAAATTCGCATTCGGACAAAAGCAAAGAAACTCACATTCAGTTCCACCGTACATCGGGACAATGTTCACACCCTGGCTGAATAGAAAGTCCCCCACACGGGACGCGAGTGGTCCCCCCGAATACATCTGAATAATTTTTTTTTCAACTTTCAGCAGACTAGCGAGTCGAAAGAGAAGGAATACGCACCAAGATCTTGAGCGTCTTGAGGTAAGCGACATCCTCCGCGGACTGCCATTCCAGAATCAACGCCGGGACGCTCGCAATCCCCGCCGCCTTTGCCCTTTTGGCGTTCTCGAGGGTATTTTCGGCGGTCGGGTTCACCGGAATAGAATACTCTGTGGCCGTGGAGGCGGGGGGATAGATACATGCCGTCCCGCCAATCAAGATAGGGAACAAGAGCTGGGTGAATATACCCATTGTATGGAACGCGGGCAGCTCCCCGACTGCTAGGCGGGGAGAAATCTCCGCCAGCTGACCGACGCCGTCTTCGAAAGTATTAGTAGATACAAAATGCGCATGCGATCAGAAACACTGACCCAGAGCTGCGTAGTGGATAAGGGTCCTGTGGGTTTCGGGAATGGATTTCGGGAAACCAGTGCTACCTGGGGGGGAGGGCAGACATTCATTTTTCGAGGAAAAAAAGATACTGAATAGAACCGACCACTGGAATGGAGGTACATCGCCACATCGTCCAGTCTCGTTCTTGCGATGGGGCTTGGATATGGCGTGAACGCATCTTTCGTTGTTTCGTGACCAAGATGAGGGTAAATCTGACCTAGAAGAGGAATTTCTTCGATGGATAGGTCATACGGAGGATTCATAACCGATAAATCTGGAGATACGATTTCTACCAGATGCCCCAGAGAGACTTTTGTGGTCAATAGCCGATGCGAATCGGTGTTGGTGAGCATATGGAATATCGCGGGGGCAGAGTTTCGGTGGGACATTGGAAATGGCTGGCGAAGACTGAGAGACTTTTGAGAGCTTCATCTAATGTGAACATACCACGAGGCCAGCCTTGATGCATCCAGCGACAATCGTTTGGTAGATCAGGACATCGGTCAGCGCAACTATAGCGATGACCTGTCCCTCTGGACCGCGACGTTGTGGTCTGAGGATGTGTGCCACGCGATGCGCTGCTCGTGCGAATTCCAAGTAGCTGATGTCCGTGATGTTTCCAGCTTCATCCGCAAATGAATACGCAGCGCCGGAGTTCTCATGCGCGATGTGCACATCAACTATCTCGCCGAAATTGAGAGAGCAATCCAGAGGTGGGAGGAAATCAGACATGGCGGTTCTTTTGTCATTTGACGATAGTTCCCTATATAGCCTCGATACTTGCCCGGCGGCGATTGAGATTCTGAAGTACTATACACAGGCAACCCTTGCCACCCCGCAAAATTAGCGAAAAGAAGTTGAAGTACGAGATCTGACTCTTATATGGTTAGTCATCCGGTCAACTACGGGCTTGACCCACGCAGCCCTCCTATCCCCGAGAGTCTCAGTCAGCGCGATGTCTTGCGATTAAGGCATGAGCCCGACCGTTGACTTGGCAAAAATATCCGATAAGGAGGCCTAAAGCCCTAATAGGAACGAATGTTTTGCCAGGATTGAGCTTTCGAAGGTTGTCAGGTCAGCGCCGTCAGTGCGAAGCGGTGGGAAATCTGCTACGTTTTGCAAAAATAAAGTATTCGAGAAGGAAGCTTACGAACTAGAAGCGCATGTTGTGTAAACTTGACGGTCGAGCTCGGTCCTATAGTCAGTTTCTACGGTCCGATAATCGGTAGGAAGCCAGCATTTCCCAGACAGAGTAACTAAACACCTCTTCGACCCTAGAATCTCTGCATCAGAATGGACGCCTCGAAGAGAACCATCCTGACCCATCGGGCTGACAGGTAGAGAAGACCTGTGGCCTGCTGTCCGCTCTGCGGGATTACTCCCTTTCAAACATTGGCGAGATTCCCCAGCATCCAGATTTCAAAGAGTGGGTATATTGGGCGGAGGAACAAGTTAGTCTACACTGCCAGGGTAATTATGTTGCTGTTGCCCTGGGTGAGATATTGAGACCAAATGCCTGGGGGATGGAAATAGCGGATAGCATCGTGAAGAACGAATCGCGTGCAGGGTGGATCTAAGGTGTGAAAGTTGCAGACGCCGATGATGCCGCCTGTCGCGACATTTCATCGGTCGGCGTCGCTGTCTGAGCCGCACAAACAGCCAAGTGTCGAACAGCAGAAGAAGAGAGTCGCCTCCTAGCATCAAGGAAGTACGAAAGTTTGACGACGCCTTCCAGTCCTTTCGAAACAAATGCGGAATTTGGCCCGGGATGATGATGAAAATATGACTGCCGTGCTCCAGACACCTGTACTTGTTGGGCATGATCGCGATGGCGATGCCGTTGCGCGACCGCCGCAGCTTTGGAATCACCAAGACACTCGTGCAAATTGTGATCAGGGCTGCGAGTTAATTTGAGGTGATAAAGAGGAGTGATTCCTGGTCCTTGCTATGATAGCCAGGGTACTCCTCCGAAAGAACGAGAGGAAAGGCATTCGAAGAACGCTTGCGAGAACTTCCTGCTTCGTGCCACTGTGCCACCGGTGATAGGAGCGGCTAAGGAACCAGCCATTGACGGGATGCTCTTCAAACAGAAGGTTCTTCGTAGACTCAGGTCTGTAAAACAAAGCACGGCTGGAATACTTGTAGAAAGATGATGGAAGATTACGAGAAAGATGAGTGCGGTGTTTGGCTGTGCGGCAATGTTTGGTCCATGATCTTGATCGGCGTTTGGGGCCGACGTTCTTCTTCATTTCGGTTTTCACCCAAACTTGGCTTAAAAAAACTTTCGGAGTGGATATCCGATTTCCAAAAATCGATTACCCCTTGTTTTCACCTTGTGCGCATGTATAGTGCTTCTTGTTTCTTGCAATTCCAAGGCGGCCCCAGGGCTCCGCTCCGTTCATTTATGGAAACGGCCGTTTTCTGGCAACGAACGAACCTACCCGTCCGTATACAGCATCTTCAGCAGTGCCCTACAGACAGATCCCGTTTACGGACGGGGATACGGTCGTTTCGACGGATGGGGGATGACCATTATGGTAGTGTCCATTTAGTCGCTAGATTGGAGCGCGGGTAGTGCAACTTCAGCGCTGGAAGGTTATGTTAGCATTTTCCGCTCCTACAAGTGACTTTACTTACCTACACCAGTATTCAAACCCTTTGGAGCGAGTCTAAATAACCCAATTTGGTAACTTTGTGATGAATGTTTATTTGAGGCAGTTCGTAGTTCTCTGTAGTTTTTCTGTAGTGAACCGTAGTTTCTGTAGTCTTTCCCATAGCGCAACTTAAAAGAAAACCAGAAATCGCCACCTCCTAATTTTTCTCACATAACCCAATGGAACATGAAGATAGTAAATGGATATGCAACACACATACACGACGGTAATGATCCAACCCCATCTATATAAGAATCCAACGAGGTTTGTCTCGACAGACAAATCGGACCGGCCATCCGAGCTCCACACTGCCGTTAAGTGCTCCACAGGCAACGGAACACTGTTGAGAAGGTCGAATTTCTCCACCCAACTGTTGAATTGCTGATTTTTTAGTGTTGAGATGTCAAACACTTCACTTCTCGGGGTGGAGTTAAGTACTCTGGTGTAAGACAAGAGTGAGATAAAGGCAAGTAAGTGAATTTGAACTCGGGGAACTGCGGCTTAGGTGCTATGTCATGAATGAGTCTAACACACTGAGATGCCCAATGGGAATGGCAGAGAAGAAATTAATTAGAAAATTCGGCACGGGAAAACCAGGAAGAAGGGAGCTGTTGTTGGCCATGAGGCTGTGAGGAGTGAACCAAAGGTTCACGACGAACAGCATGTTTAGTGAATTGGTACAAAAAGCAATCATTATGGGATATTTTATCACAGCCGTAGCGTAGCACGGGCTAACTGCTAGTACTGCCATATCCCTTCGGGCCTTGAGTCGGAGGAATTGCGAAACCTTGAAAGGGTTCTCACAGGGTATTCAGTCCTGAATATCGAAGCTCAGACGTTCTGAAGTCTTGAAGTTGACAGGCCGCATTTGAACTCTTGGGCGTCTTGAAGGCAGAGGAAGTCTTGAAGTGAATTCTAAATACCTCCTAGAATTTGAGCCCGGTGTCTTGGTCTTGACGGTTTGAAGAGGCCTTCCGGCGCGTTCAATCTTGAGGTGTTGAAGGACCATTCTTGAAGCAACATGAACAGGTGTCTGGCGATTGAAGGCTGGAGTCTTGACTGAAGTTTCAAGTCAGTAGCGCACGAGCTTGTTGAGGCGGTCGGAAGTCGGGAAACGTCGATGGTGGGTGTCCTAGCTCGAGATGCGGAGTTGTCAATCTGAACAAAAAGCTGTCGCTCGAGTGAAAAATCAGGAGGAAGGCCAACTCATGAAGATCAATTGCAGAGTGCATACCTAAGAACCACGTTCGATTGACGGCCCGGAATAGAAGGGGCGGTGCGATGGACCGGCGCTCATTGAAGGCGAGGAGGTGACGGGCTTGCGGTCCTTTGCTTTGGCATTTATGGCGCTGGGGTTCGCACTGGAAAAATAGTTATGGGCGCGGTTTGAATAAGCGACGCGCGAGGATATAAAGAATGAGGCATGTACGACTCGGTAGCAAAAAAAAAAGAAGAAAGAAAAAAATAGATGAAGCGCGCGAATAGATGGATAAAAAGCGCAAGGCAAGGTGAGGTGATGATGAAACAAATGTGCGTTGGGATCAGAGCAGAGAGAAAAGGCGGGAGGTGAGTAAAAGGAAGAGTGAGGACATGGTGTAGTACGATAAATAACACGAAGCTGCACATAAAAGACGGAGCCTCGGCAACAAAGGACAGCGCCGGGGGGGTGGTCGTCGAGGGGAATGCTAAGCCAGCTGGGTGCGTTGATAATTCAAAACAAGTAATGCAAAAAAATAAGAAAAGAAAGAATCAGAAGATGAGAGGGAAGCGGAGAAGAGAAGGAGGGCAATAGCCGTGCTTTCACGAACTGCAAGAAGGCAAGATGATCATTGTTCAAGGGCGAGAAGCGGGAAAGACAAAAAAAAAAAAAAAACGACGAAGAAAAGAACGTACTTGTAGCATATCACGCACAGAATGGGCTGGAGCCGGATCCACTTGTCGCAGCTCGCTCAGAGGACGCGGTATGCCTCAAAATGGGCGAAGTGCACATCCTCGTACAGGTGCTCGATGCGCTCCTCTGTGCACTTCCGCGTGTCGATGTTTGACGGGCGGGCCGCCCTGCGCATAAAGGCTGTAAGTGTTCACGGTAGGGCATGCAAGGAATAAGAGCACGCAAAGAGGTCAAGGATGGGGATACACCTCGATAAAGGTCGGCAGAATGCTCCATGCTTGATGCGGAAAAGGATCTTGTCTCATCCAAGGCTCTCAGCGCAACAGCGAGGACTTCAGCATAAGCGTATAGGCTAGTGTCTCGAAAGATAGGATGATCTGCATATAAACTTACCAGGAATTCAAGGAGAGAGCGTGGCTGCCGTTGTAGAAGAGGGGTTGGTCCGGGGGGTAGACCAGAGTGGTGAAGGTCGTGAATATACCCTATGCTGCAAGGGAGAAACAATATATGAACTTATTAATGAGAAATGGTACTCAGCTTTGGGATAATGACTCGGTGTCTCGCAGGCCCGTCTCTAGACCACTCGTACTCGATAAGATTGACCAGGATAAGCTCAAGTTCGGACAGAGATGATGGGGGAAAGGAAGAGGAAGATCCCCTGTTTCAATTGGCAAAGGAATATATACTGCGATCGGGATGGCTGAAACGCGTACTCCTGCGTCACCAGAGCCCTTGGAAACGAAATACAAACCAGAGCTATGTAAGAGTCCATGGATAAATAAAATGACCGTACCAGTGGCTAACCATCTCGAGAAACCCGAATCAACCAGGAAATGCACAAAGACGTAATAGGGAGACAGCGTTCCCCACTAACGCCTGCTGTTGGGTGACCAATCCTCCAGCATGTCAATCCCAAGTGCATCCCGAGCTAACTGGGCGTACGAGATGATGTCGCAACCAGAAGGTTGTACATCACGATCGATAGGCAAAAGAGAAAAGGAGGGGAGAGGATGCGTGTATGGAGTTTGAGATGGATATGGAAAGAAAATGAGAACGCGCCGTCCATCCTTCCAACGAGGTATAATCGCGTAGATGAACGTTCCTTCGAGTTCGATGTCGCGAACACGTGATCGTCCATGGCGCGTGAGCATTGTGCGCGTCGCGTGGTATTCGGCTGGGGAACAGATAGCCTGAGGAAAGAGAGAGGGAGAGAGAAAATGGTGAGTCGTTCACAATATAGAGAGAGAGGAGATGGATGAGTGGTCGTTAACGCCCGAGGAGGAGCCCGTATGCAACTCCTTAAGAGGTAATTGCGACGAGCGTGCCGATTGGCACTTCCACACCGTCCCCTAGAGTCTGTCGGTTGCGTGAGTGGCAATGTGGTCACAGATCATTGGCGATTGTGCCAGTGGCGGCAAATTTGGAGGGACGTGGGTGTGTTGGCTGGGGCCTAGATAAGTATGTCTGGCGGTCACACACAGGGGAGAAAGAGGACCTGGGGCAAGTCAGTGAAGGGATGGTGGTAGCAGAGAAAAAAGGCAAGATGAACCATGGAGGTCAGTAGGCGAGGCAGAGGACGAAGTCGGAAGTAGTCGAGTCGATTGAGTATATGTTCAAAATTCTTGCTGTGGCGTCTGATAAATTTTCGGCCCTTGCAAGTTGGTCAGCACGGGCTTCGTGGATATAGATGGAGCATGCAAAGATACATTACACAAGTTCCAACTTCAAACAGCGTGTAAGGATAACGATAAAGATATTGCGGGAACGCGCATGCAGTTGGCCCGGGGATTCTGCAGTCGTGGAAGTGGAGGATCGGGCGTTTGAAAATCTGTTTGTTTACTGGTATGGAAAAGTCCCGATCAACGGCGATTGGAGGTTGGATGCCTTTAGCGCTGGAGAAGGGTCAAAGGAAAAAGAAGGGTCAATCAGCAGTACGTCGGGAACCACAGTTAGCCTCGAATTGAGTACGAAGTCTAACGGCGCGGTGACCTGGGCGAGGAAACAACGCACACAAGTGAATGAAAAAGTACCTGAAAAAATAGCTCAATTGGCAATTCGAGATTCGGGGTCAGGGGACAGGGAGCGGTAAATGGAAAGAGCCTCGAAGAACCGAGCACCTCCGCCGCTGCGTTCACTTCCAGGGTCTTAAAACATGTCGACAGGAGGTGTAAGTGGCTAGAGAGTAGGCGGTCTGTCCAGAAGCACGTGAAATCTGTATGCCAGAAGAGGACTCGACCCTAGGAAACCAGCCGATACGGACGAGGCGGAAATTTCGCAGCTTGTTGGAGGGTCGGATGCACATCTGCATGTCATTTATGTGGCAGAGGAAGACGGTGTAAGTGGGTCCAAATCCACGGAAATCGAGGCCTTGATGTTGCTCAGACGTGGAGGTAATGATTCAAGTTGCTGCCAGCTGGCACCAGACATCCAAATTTGCCTAATTCAGCTGACGTCATTTGATCGCTTCGTCTCTCCCTTCGCGCCACCACCTCGCTCTACTATTTCTGGCGCGCTACTTTCTGACGCTCCGACAAGTGGTCCATGGGCGCACCCACGTCCTATCCGTTGCTCAGTGCCTCGCGCCCGACCGTTCCGCGAAGAGCTCAGCGGTGGCACGCTTCCAGGTGAGTTTCGCTCCAGGACCATTAATCCTTCTTTCGATATGTATTCTAGTACGGCAATGAAAGAACCAAGTCCTCGCAATCTTGCACTGGACCGCCATGACGCATTAAATTCGCGCGCTTCCGAGCCGTTCCAGTAGATGGGAGATGGGACACGCGGGCGCGTATTCGCTCTGGTCATTTTTCCTCCGATCTGTCGCTCACATTACATCGTTTTTAGCTCGAAGCACAGGAGCCCCTGGCGTTGTTCTCCTTCCGACAGCCGGGTGCCTGCTGCAACGACCATGCGCTAACGCGGCGTTAACTCTGCGCAGGCGCCGTGAATACGGATGCACTATGCGATACTCGCCTTCTCTCTGGCCCTCTGGAACGTCGCTCCCGTTTCCGCTCACGCCTGCGTCTACCGCCGCGGCGAAGCACCTATACTCATGGCGATGCGATCGACCTCGGGCAGCCTCCAAGGACACTCGACTGCGGCTCAGGGACGCCGTGCCGCTGGATGTACCGTGATGAGGGGGGCGACCTCGCAGCGCGCTCACCGCCGTCGCGTATGGGCAGGGGGCACAAGCAGGGAGGGAGACAGTGCGAACGCGACTGCGCCACGGACGAGCGGTATGGCGGCGACGACTAGGTGATTCTCGTCATGGTCAACGTACGCACTCTACCGCACCCGGATCTTTCCTCCTCAGATGCACCGATACCTACGCCCCTTTCGCTCGTCTTCTTCCTCCGGCCCGCCTTTCTGGTATTGGCTGCCTCCTGGTCGCCTCCACCGCGCCAACGCAGCGCGCACGCTTCCTCCTCTTTACCTCCTCGCCTGGACCCCGCGTCGCCCAATTGCATCGCTGGTCGCCCCTTACCCTCGCTCCGCCATTCGTTCCGAAGCATGTACGTCCATGTATTCATCCATCATCGAGTCATTCTAACGCGACTCTTGGTAGATTTAATTTGTGCCGGGGCGTTCCGCTCATCTGGTTCTCGAGCAAGAGCGCATGTTGCGCCACCGCATGGGCCGCAGCGAGCAATACGACATAGAGCTTGGTGTGCGGTTCCCGTCAAGTCTTGTACCGCATCGGACCCACGTTCCCGGCAGCGATAGTTTGGAGGCGCAGGCGCAGGCGTACATCGAGCTCTCCCGACTCTCGTACATCGCGCGTTCATCCCCACCATGTACTACCTCCGACTTCCCGCCCATTCCTTGTGCCCCATGCTCCCGCCTCAGCTTTCGCCCTCTGCCAAGCCTGTGACCTCACGGCCCCGAATCGTCATCCTTCCGACCGCACCATCCATTTCTCATCGTTCCCCCCCACTCTTGTGCTTGAGCCCGTCCGCCCGAGTCTCGGTCCTTGCCACTGGAAACGTTACCCCTTACCTCCCAGCTTTTATGTCACGCAGCCTTCGCGTCAACCGCTACCCCCGCCTGCTTCCGTCCGAATCTGTCCACGAAGGAGTATTTGAAGAGGCAAAGGACGCGTTTGCGTCTACAGCATCACGGCAAAGCGCAGCCGCAGAGTGAGGATGGAGGAAGATGGGGCCGGAACGGGTGAGAGGTGGGTATCGAAGAGCGTGAGCGAGGGTGTCTACGTGCGAACGGTGGCGGGGGCGAGGCGGAGGTGGTGGCCCGTCGTGCCTCGTGTGCTGCCTGTCGCTTGTAGCGCCTGTCGCGTGTCGTGTGCGGATAGGCAAGAAAGATGGGGAAGGGAACCAGCTGAAGAAGGGTTACGGCGGACGGATTGCACCGCTGCCTCTGTGCATTGGTTATCACGCATCCGGCGTCCGGAAGTGGGGGTACATCACGGGTCGCGGGTCGAGGGCGGGAGCGCTGATTGAATGGGCTGCCGGCAGTGCGCGTCGATGCCTCCGGTATTTCGTGGCCAAGCGCCTGCAAGCCGTCACATATCTGGAGAGCCGCGCGGTTGGCGCCGTGGGCGTGGACAGGCACGGGAAGGATGGGAACCCGCGGGGTGTGATCCGCCGCCCGCGGCACGGGAGCCACAATACATCAATCTCGCGCATCGCCCGTCCTCCAAGTGCCTCCCGCCCAAGTCTCTGCACCCGTGGCTTCTCATTGCTTACCCATAACTCGCACGTCTCCCGCTCGCCTCCTGCAGACTCCTTGTACGCCGATCGACCTTCAATGCAGCCTCGATCCCATTTCACTCACCCCTCCGCCTTCATCACCTGCACATCTTCCCGCCTGTTTCTCTTCGGGGGTGGACCCTTCTTCCGTCCCCTCACCTCCCCTGCCCCTCCCGCCACTGCTTATCTGTAGCGTACATCGTTCCGTCCAGTTGCGCTACGGGTGGATCTGGTGGCGGTGCTGCCTTGTCGATTTCCTTTTTCGGCGTTCGGTCTTTCAATTACGACCTACAATTCTGTATCAATCAATGCATCCTCGTTGTTCCTTCGTACCGCTTCGATGTGGAATCATGCAAGACGTGAACGAGTTCTGTGCGCGGCCGGGACGAAGTTACTCGCATCTGTGGATGTCGGGATCGAAGTGGAGAGAGGACGTTAAACAATGGGAACCCTAACCCTCTTCCCAGTACGTCGCCCGGTTGTCGCCCGGGCGGCCCCACTAGCCTATGGCAAAGAACCCACCGCAATGGCAATATTCACGAATATTTTGAATCAAAATATCTGTTCCTTCTTTCTCAAGTCACTCTGGATGGCCATGGGTGGTGCAGCAAACAGAACGAACTTTCCCCAAATACTGTAATCGGCAAGCCTCAGGCAATGGGCCTGCGGATGCGCTCCTGTCAAAAGACCTGTTTTTTTTACAACTTTTTCGGACGTTCAGTTTTGTGAGTGTCTTACCATGCTTCTAAGGCTTCTAGTGGAGTTTGCATTGACGACTCTCATGCCACACTAGCCTCTGGTGCAAGGTGCCTGCAACTTCGCCGCCGCCTCCCTCAAGCCTAATTGAATCAGTTTCATCAAACGTCTGCCCGCCTTCATTTCTGCAAGAATTGCACTTTACACACCGCACAGGCCCCTAAGGTCACCATTCTTTCAAGCGAACCACGGATACTCGCGCCGGAGATTATAGTTCGTTGTTGGAAGTTGATCGGGAGCGAGCTCCACTTCAAACAGAAGACTTTCATGGGAATCTAGTTTCTCATCACGGTTCTGCATCGCGGCCACATCCCGGACCCTGACCAGCGGAAGAACGTCATTCCGTTCCGCCTTATGGCATACGAGATGGCCGTCGACCGCCTGACGTACCAAGCACAGCTTCAAAATTCCACCACCTACACGGCATGCGAACTGCGTGGAGTTGTGTGTGAATGATACATTTCGCGTCTAATAAAGCCTCATGCCCGAGAAGTTTTCGTGCCTGCTCACCAATGCAGATTCTCATAGCTTGCTCGATTCTCCTGGGACTGGTCCAGGCAACCTTCATCACAAATGACACTTCAACGCTCAAGAGCTCATACGAGTTCATCATTGTCGGCGGTGGTACCCGCCGCTCTGGCTGTCGCGAATCGCCTGTCTGTCAATCATATTGTCTTGGTGTGGAACGGGGATCGGACCAGATGAACAATGATTTGCTCAACGATCCTTTCACGACCTTTGGAACGTGAGTGCTGGCAACGTTGTCTTGTAGATTGCCAGTGTCATGACTATGATGCAGTCCCAGTGCCTGTCGTTTTAACATGGATGCGCCGCCTCAGCTTGGATCCAATGGGACACGTTTGCTACAGTTGACGCAGTACGTGTTTCACGGATACCCAGCCCTGACCCGTCTGATATCCTGAACAGTGGAAGTTGCCTCGGCGGAGGGTCTTCCATCAACGCGATGATGGGTTCCAGACCAACATTTGCAGGCATGCAAGCCGTGGAAGCTCTGGGAAATCCAGGCTGGGGATGGAATGACTTTCTGCCGTGAGCGATCTCCACCAATTCGGATGCCTTCGCTGACGCCAAGATTAGATTCATGCAGAAATCCGAGACATTCCATCCCCCCAACGCTGAACAACGCGCGGATGGGGCGGATTACTTCGCCGCTGTACATGGGTTCGATGGGCCTGTTGGTGTGTCCTTTGCAACACCGTTCGTCGCTCCCGCAATGCAGGCCGCCGGCGTGAACACCTCCGAAATCATCTACGGTCTGTCTCTCAGTCCGGACCTCGGTAACGGTTTCTCTGGAGGGCACGTCGCGCATTATTACGAACACATTCACTTCAACGAAACGTTGCAAGCCGACCGACGATCTTCTTCGGCGTGGTCGTATCTCTATCCTCAGAGCCAACAGCGCGCCGGCCTTACGGTTCTCACTGACCATCTAGTCGATGTGGTCTTGACCAAGGCTGGATCTCATGGCAATATCACCGCAACTGGGATTCGTGTCCAACCTTCGGCGGGAGGCCAAAGCCTATCATTCAACGTGACACGGGAAGTTGTTGTGTCTGCGGGTGCACTCTATGTGCGTAGCCTTTCTTCGTGGCGTTGCTGAATTTTACCATTGACATCGTCCTCTCAGTCACCGTCGATACTCCAACGAAGTGGTATCGGTAACGCCACGTCCGTTTTCCAACTTGAATGTAATTTGGTCGCTGACTTTTATTCAGGTTTTTAAAAAGTCTCGGAATCACACCCGTGCTCGATCTTCCTGGCGTTGGTTCGAAGTGAGTGACTATTCATATAACACGGTGAATGCGCCAACGAGGCCCGCAGCTTCCAAGACCAGATTCTTCTCTCCAATGTTTCCTACCCGCTTTCACCATCTGCCAATACCACCAATGTCACTGCGGGTGATAAAACCCTTCTCGGGGTTGTCGTCGCCCATGCAACTGCTACAAATGCCTTCGGTCCCAATGGTAGGTCTCTCAAATTACTTCGTCGGACTCTACTGAACTTTTGGATAGGCACCGACATCATTCAAGCTGGCCTACTCAACTCGTCTGCCGACTTCACACTCTCCGTTGGCGGGATCGTAAATGAAGAAGCTTTCTCTACCATAGCGGCCATCACGGCGAATGCCTATCGCATCGACCGTAAGTACCATCTGAAGCTTGACTCTCCAACTGAATTCGCGGTATAGACCCCATCATCGAACTGTTCTACACCCCTGGATCAGAAGTCCTAGAAGTATGGTCGCAATCCATCCTCCCACTCTCACGGGGAACCGTCCGCATCAACACCACTGACCCCACGGCTGACCCCATAGTAAATACGCATTTTCTGACGGTTGACGCCGACATGCAGATCGCAATACGGATGGCGCGAGGGGTTGCTCAAGCGGCTTTGACTCCCCCCTTCAGCGATCTTCTCACACCCGATGCACTTGCACAATCCAATGTGCCCGGCCCTGATGCGACAGACGACCAAGTGAGGGATTGGGTGCTCGCGACGTGAGTGATAAATTCCTCCACCGCATTGCTTTGTTCTGACTCTTGCTGTGAAGTTACACGCCAGGAGTTCATTTCATTTCATCCAACTCTATGATGCCAAAGGCGTTGGGCGGCGTCGTGTCTCCAGAGCTCCTTGTTTACGGTAAGGAAATTCCATCGTCGTCCGACGATGATTTCCGAATAATTTTACTTCAGGGACGACGAATATCCGCGTGGCCGATGCATCTATTGTTCCCCTAAGCGTGTTCCCGCACCCAACTTTGGGCCTGTACGGAGTCGCAGAAAAGGCGGCGCACATGATCCTTCAGACGGCAGCCAATACATGAAGTGACGGGACTACAGATATCTTGTCATAACCGAGTACCGAAACCATGCGCTATAATTCAAAATCTCGTCTGTGCGGTTTCTCGCATCTTCACCCAGTTACGTTCTGCATCAGCGGCCAGAATTGGGTCTTGGTCCAGACCCTTCCGACGCATCTCTTGCACTTAATTTTATCCTGGAAAACGTGATATGCGAAAGTCCAAATGCCATTTCAGGCTATTGGGCTCTCACACCTTTGAGAACCCGAAGTGCAAAATTGAACAAGAAGCCTCATGTATCATTCACAGCACCTCTGATGAGTATGAACTCACACCTTGCGGTTCTTCTGTGAGAATTCATGACCCGTGCACGCACAGAAGGACCGGCTCTCCACTCATGATCAAGGTGGAACAAAGTTAATCCCCACTTTTATGATTTGGACAACGCCAAAGCCTACTCGAGAAGAGAGGGAGTACAAATTGGGATACAAAAAGTCTCAAAACGTCTGAGAATCCGTATTCGTCGTCGATTACAGCGAGTCGTGCGTCTTCTTGGGTCAACGGCGTGTCTACTGGTAGATTTATTCCACTGCGGGATCTCGAAAGTATAGAATTGGACTTGGGGGACTTGTGGCCTTTGTGGCATGGAGGACTCATTTGTTCTGGGGTTCATGTCATTCGCAGCGAAATGCACAATCGAAACGTACACTGACGCTACCCTCATGAAGAAATGCAGCATCGCCAATCATACGACCCTTGAAGGACGCCAGCAATTACGAAACTCATCCAAATCTTACCGTGACTAGCCCAATAAACCCGTCAGGCTCGGCCCTAGACTCTGCGAGAACATCTTCACCACGTTTATTATCCCCATCACGGCTGTCCTCTCCTCAGCGGATACGTATGACGTCAAAAAAGCTGTACGTGGTGTGATGTCCATTTTGGTAGTGCAGAAAACGGCGATAAGAATTGCCCGAGCAAAATGAAAGTTGGATGGAAGAGGGACGAGGGTGAGGAGGATCGCCCAAGGGAGATGAGTGGACGCTCATGGTTTTGACATTTCCAAAACGTCGAGCCAGGGAACCGGCGACGAGAGACGTGATGAAGAACGTGCTGCCCAGAGTGCCTTCATCGACGTGGAATTTATCTGTGAAAAGGTAGACGATAATGGTGCTGCGAACGTAGAGGTCTGGTTATTATGCCACCCATCGAAGTGGAAGTCTTTTCACCCTGACTGGAATCGATCCACCAGACAAATTGTCCATCCCAAACAAGGCTGACAATAACCACACCTTCTTCGTTTCGGGTGAGAGTAGTGATGTTCCTGGTTTGGTTTGAAACCAAGAAACCAGCAAACCAAAACCAAACCTAACCAAGGTTATGGTTTGATGCTGGTTTTGGTTTTGGTTTGAACCATGGTTTCCAGCTTATAAAATTTCCTGATAGTATTTGGACTAAACCAGGTATTTAGTAGACTCGAATCAGTTATTTCACTGTTTATGATAATCGATAAACAGGACGTGTCAATAACGACTGGAGCTGAATCACCGGTCGCTAAGGAGATGGAGATTCACACTGGAGATTGCCAGATTTCAGGCAACCTGAGGTGCAATTTGAAACTCATTTTGAAATCCCAAGTATCAGATTAGGACTTAGTCAGGCTGAATTTGGGACTGAAACTACAAGTTTGACTTTTGATTTCAGCCTGACTGAAATCTGATCTGAAATATTGGGTTTTGAATTGCACCTCATGCAGGCTGAAATTTGGGAATCATTCCCTAGTCTTCCAGGTAGCTGGCAATCCCCCCCTCAATAGGTAAGCCAAGGAAAGATTCCCAGATTTCAGCCCAGCTGATGTGTAAATGGAAACCCCAAATTTCAGATTGGGTTTCAGTCCAGCTGAAATACAAGCTGATTTGAGTAATTTCAGCTTTGATTTCAGCTTGACTGAATTCTAATCTAATTTATTGGGTTTCAAATTGAGTTTCGAATCCTGCCTCAGCTGGCCTGAAATCTGGGAATCTCCGGTGTGATTAATTATTATTAACCGTTCTTTAAGATTCTGCTCGTTCGGCTGTGCTGTATCTCCATGCAAGCTTTCTCCTTTTGATTTTCCTCTGCTCTTGCTCTTTGATTAACCCCTTTCTTCCATGACTCTCTCCACTTTTCAACACTGCCTTTTCATTAGCCATCAAACAGCTGACCTGCACGCAGCTTTTTCTTGACAGGACGCAGCGAATCGCAGTCGCTGCTGCCCACGGCGCAGTGTGATTCTAATCATGCGGCCGAGAGGCCACGTATCCTCCCAGCCTGACTTTCTCCACATATAAAAACAGCATAAACTGTAAACCGCCGTCCACTTGCCTCGCCTTTGAATTAAAATATTCAGTTTTTGGTCTGATTTCTGGATCCTTTTTACCGCTGCAGCTGGGAATACACCTCTATTTGGGTTCAGCTCCAAACTGTTACTTCAATGCTGGTTGTCTCTATGCTGGGTCGCAATTAATCATCGTCAAAATACGGGATTCTTCCCTGTTCTCTTTCTCCGGCTCT
Source organism: Mycena venus (assembly GCA_014462655.1). Classification (NCBI taxonomy): domain Eukaryota; kingdom Fungi; phylum Basidiomycota; class Agaricomycetes; order Agaricales; family Mycenaceae; genus Glaucomycena; species Glaucomycena venus. Next base: position 10,392,806 of record JACAZI010000003.1, read on the forward strand.
GTTCTTTCATTGGGCTTATCGTGGGTAACAATTTACCATCTTCCTTAAGCTGTTGACCACAATATTGTGCCATCCTTGCCCTTCTGGACTCTGCTTCATCTGCTGTGCTCACTCTGTTTCCCGTTTCCCATTTCCCACCCCGACATGTGGTTTCCTAGCTTACCTGCAGTTCTGGCAAGCCAATCCTTGCCTAAATCCTCTCGACTCAACCCCCCAAACACTCAATACCAGTAGATTTTCCATTCCAATTGAATAAAGGTTCTTCTCTTGTTTCCTGTGTTGAAATCTATGACTGCATGAACTTGGATTAGTACTATTGTTATATTATTATATGGCAAGAGAAATTGTGTTCCTCTCGCGCTTTTGAATACCGGAGCGAAGCGGAGGTCTGGCTTGTTGCCGAAAATGATTTTCTTAACTTCGCCAAAATTTCGAGAGGGTTTTGCAAAAGTATTTTGTATAGAAAATCTGAAGAGACAGTTTTGTAGCGCTTGAAAATTTAAGAATCTCTATGTTCTCAAAATTGTAATAGCCCAAATAATGGCCCTTTAATTTGTGTTTTGATCCCGCTTGCGAACGCCATTTTCTGGCCCACAAAACCGACGCGGTACCTATTTTGGCCCAAGTCCTGGATGAAAAAAAATTAAGGGTGGGTTCGTGCTCCAGTCAAGGCCTTACTGTTAAAGATTGCTCGAGATTTGGACTGTTGCCGGTGATTGCTATGGCGGGAATGCCCTTTGCATTCAGGCCTTTAGCCTGCTCTTCCATGAGTGTGACAAGCGGTCCTACTACCAAGAATATCTTTTGACAGTCCTTGTGATCGGAAATCAGTGATTTCCCCGCAAAACACAGCACTGATTAATCTTATCTCTGTAGTGTGGAAGGCGTCAAATCGCTTATCTTTTGTGCAGATATATCTTGCACAGGAATAAATGTGCACTTAGACCGCCATACTTGTGCGGGACTTCTTCGTATAGTATCTTGCGCGACCGATATATCTTGCACGGGAATAAATGTGCACCTAGACCGCCATAGCGTCGGCAAGTTCCATGCAAGATACGAAGAAGTCCCGCGCAAGTATGGGGGTCTAAGTGCACATTTATTCCCGTGCCGCACTACAGAGATAAGATTGATCAGTGCTGTGTTTTGCGGGGAAATCACTGATTTCCGCGCAAGTTGAAGTGGCGTCGGCAAGTTCTGCACAAGATACGAAGAAGTCCCGCACAAGATTCAAAAAAGTTCTGCGCAACTTTTGTGGTTGTCCCCGCAACTTTTGATCATAACCCCGTACGATAAATCTGGATACTCATTTTTATCAAATCACATTGTGGGATGCTAGTTTAGGAGCAACACCAACCAGGGCAGGCAACAGAGCGAGGGGGAGTTGGAAGCACAGCAGGGGTAATGTCAAGGCATTTTGACCTTGGACAATCCAGCTTGAACATTTTCAGAGATACTTCAGTCAGCATGGGTCGGGCAGTTATAAACCTGATTGGACCTTGATTAATGTCTGGCATACTAAACTGAGACGAAGCACCAACACTTCAAGGGCAGAGATACCTATTTTGATTTCATGTTGCGTTGAAGCTCATAGAACTGTTTCGAGGTAACTGAATGGACCTCACAGCCTTTCCTGGACAGATTCCTAAATAGGAGTATGGTTGCTCCTCCAAAACTACGAACTTAATAACAAGGAAGTGGGCATTCTACTAGCTTGGAAAAAATGGAGCTGTGGTGGACTGTGCGGCCATCTCGGACATCTTCACTCGAGGCATCTTGCAATGCATTGAAGTAAAAGCCACAGCCAGTCCTGACGATTCCAGGATCAGGTTACTTTCTCACAACTGATATGGAGCCAGTAATATGTGACTCAAAGCTCCTGGTAAATAGTGAATACTGATCAGTGATGGCCCCTCTGAAAACCTGATTTTGGACCGTTAGCTCACAGCCCATCTCATTGTAACTCATTGTTATGTGGTTGCCTACCTCATATATCTCCACAGACACTGCCAGTATTTTCTCAGTGTCTTGTTTATTTTTGATATCTGTGCATACGCACCGTTGCTCCTTGATTGGTATACACCCAATTTAATGCCTGATTCACCAATTTTGTATCATGGGCACTTGAATTTATTAATAAAAGTTGCGCGGGACCTCAGAAGTTGCGCGCGCGCCATCTGTCTATCTTGCACGGAACTTGCCGACGACGCTTCATTTTGCGCGGGAGTCACCAATTTCCCCGCAAGTTATTCTGATGATTCTCGTTATCTCTTTAGCGCGAAAGGCACTAAAAGACCTAATTTTGGGGTGGAATGTCTGAAATCACTAATCTTTGTTGTGCGGGATTAAATGTGCACTTAGACTGCCATATGCTTCCGCCCTAAATAGAATTTTGACGTCCACCCTACTTTTTGACACCCACCTTACTTTTGGTCGCCTGCCCCACTTTTGGTCGCCCGCCCTACTTTTGGTTGCCCATCCTACTTCTGGTTGCCCGCCCTATTTCGAAGAGATGCGCAACTTATGACTCCCGCCCAAGTTTTTGTTGAGAAATTCAACTGGGAGTAACCATTAAATTCAGGTTGGACGTAAGTACGAAACAACCTTGCATGCAGTGTGCACAACTATTAAAAAGTCCATAAACAAATTACTGGGAAAGTGCTAATAGTGTCCGTGGAGGTATACTAGGCAAGTAACCAAATGAGCAACAATGAGATGAGCTGTAAGGTAATGAGCGAAGTGAGGAGACAGCGATGACCTGTGAACAGTACTAAAATCTTGACCAGCCATGAATACAGGCAATAGATCGAAGGAACGTGGGCTATGAGATGGCTGAAGAAGGCACAGGGGATACGGGGGTTTTAGAAGGAGGGAAGGCCAACTGAACGGCCTTTGGAGGTTGTAAAGACATTAAAATCATGCTTCCATTTCCGGGATGGTGGCCTCGTGTGGTTGCTTGAGGGCAAGGGTTGGAGCTTCTGTTGAAAATCCAGGCTGTTGAAAATGGGGACATTGTATTAAGATAATAATTTGTTTTCTGTTCTGTTAGTGAATCAGTTTGCGACTCTCTCAACCTGGATATATTCCAGTCAGTTCATCCATTAATACTTATACTCCCCATGGTACGCCGAAATCACAGCGATAGCTGGCAATGGAAAGGACACCTCTGTTGTGATTACTCGGCAGAACATTACTGGTTGGTTCATTCAGTTTGCAGAATTGATTTTCTTATAAACATTGCCTTCCTGCCGGCTGATTCACGGTAAGGAGAGGTGGTCGGCCTTGAAAAAATTGAGGCTTTCTGGTAGCTTAAACGAATACAACGATATGTCACAGAGAGGCTTTGACAGAGCACCATTTGCTAGCGTACGCAGAAAAGGACGGAATTGAATGGACTGAAGCCATCATATCATGCCTCAGCGTCCGGAGGCGTGATGTGACAGCAAAAATCTCAAAAGTCATATGGGCAAATTCAATGGGGAGTTGGCAAAGACATTAATCAACGTACATTGTGCAGGAGCGAGCTGCCATCCACATTCAATCCCGTGGTGGGTCAAATTTTTAAAACAAAAAATCATGGACAATCAGAAGACCTATATATACACGTTCACCTTCGACTGGGATTGCGGCTATGTCTGTCCACGGAAATAACACCTCTGTTGTGATTACTTGACGGACATTCCCTATGCTTCTGACACTATTTGCTAGCGTACGCAGAAAGAAAAAAAATCACTAGACAATTCCTCATACTACATTTATTTTATTGACTCAACGGCGTCGGTTCATAGCCGTGAATGAGTTCCTTGAATATTTTTGCAAACAGTCATGAGTTGATGCCTTTACCTCCAGCTAGGCCAGGTTGATTGCCGAGCACAAACTTGAAAAAACATTGCCACATTGTCTCACCTTTGTCGTCCACGCCTTGTGCAGGAAAGAATGGGCAGGGCTGCTCATGCCAAGCCTTCCAGCCCAAGGATGGTCAGATCGAGCCTAGTTCGAAGTGTAACTGCTAGTACCATACTCCAGCGTCAGAAATCTCTGCCATCCTTGCCACATACGACCTAGTCTGCATTCAAAGCAAAAAGGCCATTGAGGAGCAGGCTCGCCAGGAGACCAGGAAAGGCTTTCGAGGCGATAAAGGCAAGGAGGTTGATGCTAAGAAGGATACGGGAATGTCGAAGGCAGGATCAAGTGGCAAAGTGAGCAAGGTTGTCCCGATTTATACATTCCTCACTCCTTCTTCAGGCATCGACCAAGGATAGCTCTGACGAGGAGTGGGTGAAACTCGGATGCTTCCAGATGATCACCATCGCGGTCTAGTAAATTTAAGCTCTCATTCTCACATTCATTCCTAATTTTGGCACTGTACACATGTCATCACCGTTTTCTTGCTTCCCTTGTTACCTTACAGCGCATCTCATCGTCACTTGTTTGGTTACTTGCCTAGTATACCTCCACAGACACTATCAGCACTTTCCCAGCAATTTGTTTATGGACTTTTTAATAGTTGTGCACACTGCTCGCAAGGTTGTTTCGTACTTGAATTTCTCAACAAAAACTTGGGCGGGAGTCATAAGTTGCGCGTCTCTTCGAAATAGGGCGGGCATCAAAAAATAGGGCGGGCGACCAAAATTCTATTTAGGGCGGAAGCGTTGTCTATCTGGGGCGGGAATCACTGATTTCCCTGCAAAATGCAGATGAAGGTTATCATTATCAGTTTAGCGCGGAAGGCGTCAAATTGCCTATCTATGGGGCGAGAATTCGGAAATTATATATATATAGAGCACGGGAATAAATGTACATTTGGACCGCCATAATGCGGTTGTTCGTCCTGCTACACGCGGCTATCCTGCTGCCGCCGTCGACCGCTGATCTATTCGGCGGACTTCGTTTCTGGCTCCGCTGAATTCGCACACACTTTGTGTATGCCGTACCGCCGAGTATCGACTCCATTCAAGACTGATCGATACATTTTGGTGCGTAACACTCTTATTCTTTCCCAGCAGGTGGCCTGTGCACGCTCTCCTCCCATAGAAACTAAAATACCTACTGTTGTCCCGAGATCATCGCTTCAATTACTCACCTTGGTGGTCACATCGGGTCAAGTCAAGTTACGGTACTATTGAATTTCCTCTCCACTCTCACCGGATATCAAAGACGCATCGTGTCCCACGTTTGACCAGATTGGCCGGAAGTAGTGGGATACCTTGGGGTCCGCTCTGACAGAGAAACCGGCAGCCCCTCATTGCGACATCACGCGTGAAAGATTTACCTAAATCGTCGCTCTGTCATCTGCTTCGCTACTTATTGACAACTTCAGCCGAGAATTGCCGAAACAGAAATATAAACCCTCTCCCATGGAGCGAGAAGCTCCTGCCTCGTATCTCCCCATGTCTCCAATCATCGTCATCCTTGTTCTCCTCATCCTTTTCTATGGGACTCGAGCCATTAGACGGACGGTCTTTTCTGCTTTGGACAACGTACCAGGTCCGCCAAGAAAGTCCATAATTACGGGTTGAGGAAATATCTTACTTTTGTGACATTTGCTCTAATGCCTATGGCGCCAGGACATTTGACCCAACTTCATAATCCCGAGGGTTATCCCGGGGCGTTTCAACAGGAATTGGAACAAAAATACGGGCAAGTTGTAAAACTTGACGGACTTTTCGGCGTCATTCAAATTCTCCATTCAAATCATATTTCGTACTGATGCCTTCATTGTAGGATCGGCAACTCTTCGTGTTTGACCCTGCAGCACTGGAAAGCATCCTCGTCAAAGATCGAGACACATATGGACTACCGTCGTGGAACACCAGGCATGTCTACTGTCCAACGCGAAACCTCTACTTAGATGCTGTACAGCTTGAATACACTTATTTTGGGAAAAGGCATACTATCAACCAATGGGGACGACCATCGCAGATATCGCAAAATCATGGTGCCAGCGTTCTCGACTGCTAACCTTCGCGGAATGATTCCACTGTTCTACGAGGTCGCACAACGGGTATGTCTGCGTCTTCCGTATCTCTGTATTCCATTGATTCGGGGTACATAGACTCGCGATGGACTCATTTCCCCCCACGTTATTTCCACGCGCCAGAAGGTAAGACCCCTAGCTCAACGGTAATGAACATTAAATATCCTTCACTCAGGTTGACATGAACGCAATCCTGTGCCGAACATCGCTGGAGCTGATCGGTCAAACGGGCATCGGATATTCCTTCGATCCCATGCTCCCAGAGCAGGAGCACATAAATCACTACGCACAGGCTCTGAGGAGACTCATGTGAGTTTACTGTTGATTGCGATATGACTGCATTCACATGTAACATGTATCCTAGGCCTGCAGCATTCAAACTGCAGCTGGGATTTCCCTTCCTGCCCGTCCTTATCAAGCTTTTCCCCACGTCATTTCTTCAACTCATGTGCAACCTCATTCCGCTACCTGCGCTGCACAACTTGCGTAAAGTCGTTGATTTTCTCGATGCTACCGCGGCCGAATTGGTCAAGGAGCGCAAAGCCGAAATGGAGCGCGGAGCGCAGGACTTGGCTGAAGACCGCAGTGATATTATGAGTATCCTAGGTATGACATGAAGAAACTAGTTGTCACTGCATCTGATCTCATTACCCGCCAACAGTAAAAGCCAACACCAATGCGGAGAGAGGAATGCATCTCACGGACCAGGAATTGGTGGCATGCACATCGTGCTTGAGTTTCGTATCATCGAAATCTCTGTACTCACTGTGTGAGCAGGATGATCATCTTCGCCGCGACCGACACGACTTCGTCCTCCATGAACAGAATGTTTCATGTGTTGGCAGAGCATCCGGAGGTGCAGGAGAAGCTCCGCGCCGAGATTCTTGCCACTTCTGAGCTGCTCGATCATGACTCGCTCGTTGCGCTACCGTACCTCGATGGTGTGGTCCGCGAAATATTACGTCTGTGAGTGTAATCTACAAGAAATCTTCCCCTTCTGGAAGCTATCTTTTTTCGTGTAGCTACCCGCCCATCGCCCCGGTGGACTACCGACAGTATGTGGTTTTCCGAGGATACTTAAAAATGACCTCATGTATCTCAGGGCTGCGGTGGATTCCGTCCTGCCTCTCAGCACGCCACTTACGGGCGTCGATGGGAAAGTTTTGGACTCGATTCTGGTTCCTAAAGGAACTACAGTGTATGTTGGGATTTCGGCTGCCAATCACAGCACCCAGATCTGGGGAGAAGACGCTCTGGACTTCAAGCCCGAACGATGGACCAATGGAAAAGCAGCAGGAGTGACAACAAAGTTATGTGGTGTGTATGGAAACACGATGACTTTCATCGGTGGTGGGAGAAGCTGCATGTGCGTCCCACTATTTCCGACATCATTCACCTTCTGAAATATTTGCAGTGGGTTCAAATTCGCGCAACTTGAAATGAGTGAGTTGAATCAATTGCAATGGTAAACCTAGGCTCAACGACTTTGCAGAAGTCGTTGCCTGTGTGCTGTTGCGCGCCTTCAGGTTTTCGGCAACTGGTATCCATGTTCAATGGCGAAACACTGGAATCATGTTCACACCCCATGTCGATAACCGGTCGGAGCTCCCAGTTCTTGTTGAACGGCTGTAAGATTAGTCTGACAAGAGCCTATATTCAAAAATTGCCGTCAAAGACCTGCACCGTACCCTTGCATTGCCTGGCACACCGCAAAAAAGGAATATTCTATCTGGCAGAAAATGTTTCGGAATGTAATAGTTTCAGCTGTAAATAAAACTTAGTTGAATATGTTGTTGAATGCATTAGGGGCGCTCAATTCTTAGCCCCGGGCCGTCCGTCCGTCCTGTCGAAAAATAATTAATATTTGGTCGAAACATAGAAACTTTGCTCTGCCGGCTGAGCCTGCCTCCCGCTCAACTTCTATCAAAAACTTCAATCTAGCATATGTTTTGACATTTGAAGGGCCCTTGACACGCACCAGAGCCGTAGATTCATCTGCAAATTGAATGAAATTCCGATAAATCATTGCATCAATTGTCTGTTTCGAACAAATAATCATATGGCACTCCGGGCTTCCCTGGTACCGCGGATCCGGACCTGTTGGTGGATACTAGTCTCTTTAACCTCCCACCTCTAAGTCATGCATCAGTCAAGGATCAGTTACTTTTATTTGTATATGTGTCTGATGCTTGTATCCGTGTTCCTTTTAGGAACCACAGTGATTATACGTCTTCCTTCCCTCCCTCTGCCGTGAACTTGGCGTCTTCCTTTTCAGCTCGCAGCATGGTAAACCTGCCTCTGAGCTTTCACTGCGCAAGGCTGAGTCCCCAATGCTTGCCCTCGGCTATCTGACTGCTTCTGCCATAGTCGCACACGGTGCAGCAACCCGAACCTCTCACAACGAGACTCGAACAGGTACATTTTCCGCCCACACATTCAGATCATGACCTGGACGACGTTGAGACCCTCTTTCTGACAATTCAACAAGTCTGAAATTGAACCCTCTTCGATCACTGCTAAATTACCTCTCTCTGTTAAGCAAGTCGCAGCAAAAAATTTGCCAGAAACTCCTTTCCTCTTCTGGACACCCAGAAGAATGGTCCCAGAGAGGGGAAATAGTGTCCGGTGATGATGTACCATCGAGAAATTTAGTACGGAGGAAAACAAGGTGGAGACCTGGAAACAAGGCGACAAGGCCGGGTCTATGTTTTTGAATGCCTGACACTGCACTTTGGCGGATTCAGTGCTATAGAATCCAGTCCATGCTTGTAAACATATTTTACATGAACAGATGGGATTACATGCACGGCAGAGTATATAGAGTATATGCCGGGGTAACCACGCCCCTGGGCTACCTCGCTGGTTACCTTCACGTAAGCTAGCTGAGGTAACCAGCCCGAGGATGGTTAACTAAGTTACTTGGACAAACTAACTTAGCCTGCCACAAGTAACTTAAAGTTAACTTAAAGTAACTTGTGGCAGAGTAAGTTAGTTTTGCACGTAAAAGTACAAGTTACTGATGCCATCAGATGGCATAAGTAACTTTGTCGCAACTAACTTATACTAACTTACTACTAACTTGGATGGATTAGAGGGCCACAGAACACTTCTTAGGCAGGTAAACATTCTCAAAACACATGAAAATGACCACAGGGATAATTATACAATGTCGGTGCACTTTACTCCCACCTCACGGCTCCAGAAACCACTTGAACCCCCTATTTCTCGAACTTGAACCAAATTTTGGCACTCTGAATTCTCAAGACACATCATACCATGTTACCTGGGTGGTTTATCCCATGTTCAACCATTTTGGTGCACTGTGCCTTGGTCACAAATGACTTGGTGAGTCCAAAGTAATGCTGAGCTCGTGAATGGGCAAAAACAAACCCAACACCGTAATATTCCAGAGAGTTATCACCCCTGGAGACATGGCCAGATGCATAAACACCAAAATGTGGCTTTTTGAACTTCTATGGGCTCACATGATGTTTACTTGCGCCGATTGATGGTAAACGCGAATTTTGGCAGTAACTGATGCCATCTGATGGCATAAGTTACTTTTGCTGATGGCATTGATCTAACTTGGCGGGCCAAGTTACGTCCAAGTAACTTGAAGTAACTTTCTCAGCGGTAAGTAAAAAAAAGTGAATGGACCAGAAACAATTTATCTCTGTGTTCAGAAATGAATAAGCTTCAAATCCGTTGCCAGTTGCAGACTCGCCTATAAGAGACGGAAAACCGGGCTTCAAAATGTGTGGTGAAAGCAATGTTTGCACAATGAACTAGGGTTCTAAACCGTCCCGCCTTTTGACAGGTTGACGGAAGGGACAGACGGGTTTTTACCCTTCCGGCTTGGGCGTGGGTTTGCGTCATGATGGCACGGGTACGAGACAGATTAACCCGTTGATGGGCCACCCGTTCCCGCCCATCTGACGGGTCCAATAGGTCTCAGCATTAAATGAAGGACCCCATTGGCGGATGTACCTCAAGGAGTTGTGTGGATTTGGTGCATCTGACATTAGATTTACAGCTGGAACCAACAGTGTGGCTGTGAATCGGAGACTGAATCCTAGAGTTTGATTCAATGATGTCTTGGCTGCACTGAACTATTGAGGAACTAAACGAGGGAAAGTTGGTCTCCAGGGATTTCTGGATGGAAGGGCCAAGCATTTATCGCATTTTGTAAACGGGTGCTTTGAAGCCATCAGGATTCGGCACTTGCGTGTTGAACTGGATGGCGTTAGCTCCTGTGCTTTCTGCACAAAGGTTTTCACCAAAGTTGTAAGATGGAATTAATGTTACTCACTGCAGAGTTTTCAGCCTTTCAAGCGCTCAAGGTAAGACTTCATCTCGCAGCTCCTGAAAGAGGCTGGTGCACAAAGACATGGAAGAGTAGCAATAAGTGAGACTGTACCTCGATTCATGGGTAACCAGAACTAATGGATATGCACCAGACATGTTCTAATGAGATCCTACTGTCTTGATTTCTGACCTGTACAAGTTACCTGTCCACAAGTTAGTTTCGCCACGCGTGGTAAAAGTAAAGTAACGTAAAGTAAAGTTAAGTAAAGTTCGCCCCGCCAAGCCAAAGGAGCCATCAAAGTTAAAGTTAGCTCCGATAAGTTACTTTTTTCACTCTCCGCCTAAAAATATTTGTTGAAGACTCGCAGGTAAGCAGTCTCAGGAACGGATCCAATTTCAACATTCTCAAGAGCATCCTCAGGTTTCTTTCAACATTCGCAAACGCGAACGATCCAACTCTGAGACAGATCCGCTGCAAAATAATTCCCAATCGAGCGCGGCAGGACCGTCGAGGAAACGAACCTCGACCGCTGACACGGAAGATGTTACCTGGCTCAAACAGGTGCTTTCTGAGCGTCCCGTTCGCGAGGTCTTCAGGAAGAATCAAAACAAGAAACTCACCAACAGAGATCGAGTGGAATTTGGAGTTTTGCGGCAACGTTTACGGCGCAGTATTTCAACAAACCCTCGGCTGCAATGGTAACTCATTTACTTGAACCCAGCGATGTCACTCTAATCAAAACCCAGGGACGAGCAGTCACGAGCTGGCAAGTCAATTAAGAAAGTTTCGGTTGAAACGACGTTGTCTATGAGCCCTTCGGGCCTGACAGAGGCGGGTTTGGTGTCCAATTTCAACCAGGTCGTCGCCGCCGCCGATTCCTACATCTAACTACCCCATTCTACCTTGTAATCCGTCTCCAGAGATGAGACTAATATACGTCCCTTGTTCAGTGCCATGGAGTTTCAGCCGTAATTCCTTAGTACACTCGCCACGGACTGATTTCCTTTTATGGGTTCTTACTTACAGTGGCAGTGACGAATCACGATTCAACGGCACCTCAAGTAACTAGACTCGGGACTACAACTCTCCCTGAATTGCTTGACTCCCAAGTCGCACTCAGTTTCATAACATTCATACCCTCAAAACTCATTCATTCACAGCGTAACAAAGATTGAGTCGTGCTTTATGTATGCATATACTCGTTTGAAATAATTTGAGTTGAATACAAAATGCAACCAACATACAATTGGGAACTACTGTTGTGTCGAATGGTTCTTGTTCCAGCTCTTGAGAAACTGGGAGAAATCAGATCCCTCAACTTGGTCCGCTGCTGCTCTAGAGGACACTTCTTGTGCGTGATTGGTGCCACCTTCTCCAAAGGTTTCAAGTATCCTTGTCATATTCTCGGCCTCTGGTTTAGTCTCAAGGTGCACACAGAATTTGCGCGGGGTGTAATTACTCTCATATTTGTCGCATATGAATCGAAGGGCAAGCGCAGTGTTCCAGTACGGCTTTTTAGTGAGCTCTTGAACCAACTGAATTACCTTTTTGCGCCGCCCAAACTCGGTCTTCAGGTAATTCTCGGCCCTCCGCCACAACGCGCCCAAATGCTCCTCAAGATCCCGAACAGCCAAAAAGCCGTTCAGTCCCGAAGCCCATTCCGTCCACAGATCCGTCACTTTTGAGGCTGACTGGAAGGTATAATAGGGAATATAAGAATTCGCGCCTTTCCCGGAGGTCCTCCATTCCCATTGATGAAGTCGAAGCCGTGTCTCGTCAAATTTTGCAGCGAGTTCTGCCCATGCTGTCTGTTGAACTCCCGTAATCTCGATTCCGCCCACAATGATGGAACTGGTGGTTGTGACGAGGGAAATGGGAGATGGGTCCATAACTGTAGCGGGTCTAAGGGGATGAGGGCAAGAATCCGAGGGTGAGTCCAGGATGGAGTTCGCCAGCACATTTGAAGAAAGGTCTGTGAGATAGTTCCGGGAGGGCGAGGGGGAAGAAGGGGAAGAGGGTGAGAATGAGGTAACAGCCAATTCGACGCGGTGCGAGGATGCCAAGGGGTAAATTGCTGCCCGGTCAATTGACGGGGGCGGAACTGCAGAGGATGGGGGCAAAGAGGGAGGAAGAACTGAAAATAAACGAGAATGAAATGAGCTGCCTGGAAAGACATGCAGAAAATGAACATACCAAGCTCCCCTTGCAAGCGAGAGTTTCTTCCACCCTTGCTCTGCTGCAGCAGACTCGACAAAAGCCCGATTTTTTGCTCCATGGATTGCATAACCTCCCTGGTTTGGTCGCGCTCCCGCTTCTGATCAAGCGAAAGATTACTTACCGCGCCGCGGAATGTCTCGGCTACGTGTCGAGGTAAGTTTGCAAGCGCTAACTTGCCAACTGCAGTGATGCGGGCCAAAGACTGCGCTGCAAACTCGCGAAAGCATGGCGAGTTGAAAGGAGGGAATTTAAAGATACTGAGATATTTCATTCAAATCGACAGTCACGCATCACGCACCCCTCTGTCGAGCACGAATTTTGGTCGCTGTCACGCGTCACAAAGGCCTCTGTCGAACCTCCAAGCCGTCACGAAGACCTCAAAACTGCCTAAAAACTGCAAAAAAACGAAAATTTTCGTGAGAATTTCGAAATTTTGGGGGGTGTCACGCGAAAATTCGGCTGCTGATGAAATGTTGAATTGCAATTTCGGGTCACGCGTCACACCCCCTGTCGATTTGAATGAAATACCTCAGTAGGGCAAGTGGGATGTTTGGTGAAAAGAATGGCGAAATCCTGAATAAGAAGAGTGCGGAAGTAGACCATCAAGCGAAGGAAGTGCATGAGCGCTATATCCTTCGCAAACGGTTTTCCTTTTCGCGCAGTTGAAGTTGAAGCTGCCCCTGTTCTATCCATGGAAAAATCGCGGCTAACAATTGTTTTGGGGGTACTATGTGAGGCGGCTTTGATTAAATATTCGACGGAACTGAATGTACAACTCACGCAACGATTCCCGGGGCAGAAAATGTGTTTCCGGTCGTTGAGCATCAAACATTGCGGCACCGAGCATGGGGTCAACGGGGAGGGCACGGTCATAGCAAGGGCGAAAGGACCCCAATTCGCTCTATCCACCGAGCGCTTTGGCACCCGCCACGCTTGCGCCATGTTCCCTTGAAACTTTGACAGCATAGCCGCGGCCAGCGTGCGTCACCTTCGAGATGGAAATGTCATTCTTAGCGTAAATTGCATTAAGGCGGTCGCGATGATCTGTAGCAAAAGAATCAACAATTCCAAGCTAAGGAATAGTACTTACTGTCGTATGTCATTGGTTTGTCTACCTGCTTTGCGTGACTGAAAACGTGAAAGGAATACCAATCTCGACGCCCAAATTGCCCATACTTCACATCCGTGAAGTCGGGCTTGAAGTCGGGCACCGGACAGTTGAGAACGTGAAACCAAGCGAAGAACAACGCCGCGATGGCGCCAACGGGGCACACTTCAACGTGTCGATGGCGGAAGGCCCCGTATTCTTCAATACGGCCGTTCTGGTTGTGTTTGGCGTTGTCGGCAATTAATGTGAGTGCCTGTCGACGGAGAAAAATGAGATTGCAACCGAAGGAGGGCAGCCAGAGCATCTACTCACCGGTATTGTTGCATCTAGGCCCTTAGCAAGAATAGGTGCATTGAACAGGAACTGATCAGACCACAGTAACGAGCGAGAGCTGTCACCACGGAAGGCAACAGAGGTTGAGGTGAGCTAGTCTGTAGTTAACCGCGCGATCATGTATGCGTGGCGTCGTTATTATATAATCATCGGAGTTTGAATTACTTTCCTCAACCACTCACTTTTCCGGCGGCTCTAGCCACAAACTTTGAGAGAAAGAGTCTCTCAAAATCCAATTTCCAAATGAACTGTCCCTTCAGAATCACTACACTGGTTCACTTCCCTTCGAATTGGTATCTCGGCTTTTTCCGTATGCCGGACCATCAAGGTTCGGCATTGCGCTTCTTCGACCTTCTGTCCAACCAATGGTGGGACAATTTACTTGCTTCATATTCTTGAATGCAAATGTGGGGTCAGAAGAGTGAAATACGTGTCGCTGAAGCTTTGGGAACCTCGAAAAAACTCTGTGATTTGTAATAACGAGGCCACCGATCATTTGATCAAGGTTAGTGACAGACTATAACAAACCGAGGTACGAGGTTAAATTGTTATAGCGTCTGTTTATAAGAGACTAGAGGTGAGCAACGTTGCACGGTCGCGAACATCCACAAATATCCCAGAGGAACCGCGGGAGTCGGTCATACACGAGACTGAACATCTAATGAGCTCCTGGAATGTGTATGTGTCTATCCATTATTCTCAATAAGCTTTGAATTCATAATTGATCCAAATTCGCACTCAGCAGCCGAAGAGCCTTTAGCTTTGAGTGCCTGAGCCATCTTGACACGTTCCTGAGCCTGGTGCGCGGCAGCAGACTCGAACGCGGTAATGCGAGGGTCAGTACGAAGGCTGATTTGTGCTTCAGGAATATTTTTGTTCGGCAGCTGGTTGTGGTGTGGCGCCGCCAGTCCTCCAATGCGGAGATGACCTGTTTGATCCCCGAAAGATCAACGGAAGACGCTTCTTCCTTGTCATCATCGCAGTCTGCACCCTTTCGCTTCCGCTTTTTCTGTCAAATTCCGGTCAGTCGTCAGCTTAATGATCACAAGGACAAAATTTACCTGGGGAGGAGTTGATTCGTATTGGAGAAATACAACAGCCTTCGCGACGGTGAAAAAAAGAGCAGAGATCGGAGCTATACCGCGTGGCGGATCCCCCTTGGCGTATGAGGTCGTCTGCCAGAATGACTCGTAGTGTCTCATGTGGCGCGCATAGGTCTCTTTCGTTGATTTATCGTCGCGCTCTTTTGTCCGAACGTCCTTGTTTGTGAGCATCCAAATCGAGAGCCAGCATGGCAGCTTCATCGCTGGGGACAGGCGAAAAAATACCACCCAAGGACGGTGCCCTGAAGACGTCGGTTGTGTTCTCGACAACGGTGCCGTGTGAATCAAATCTATACGGAGAATTCGGCAATGTGGGGAAGGTCGCGCTCGAGGATTTCGAAGATGGGGTTGTCAGAGGACGTGTAGAATCGAGTCGCTGACGTTTATGGCCTAAGGAAAACGTCGGGGAACCATGATTAATGAAGTGGCGAGGGCGCGGAGGAGTTCTGTCCGTTACTGATAATATCCGGTGAGTCAGCGCGAATTCTCTGCCTCTGAGCGTCAAATTACGCACCGAGAATGATAATAAACACAGCTCTTCGTGAAGAGAAACGCCTCTGTAGTTTCAAAAGGGGTGGCTCTGGTTTTGGCGGATAGTGAACGACTCGGAGGCTGGGCAGATAAGATAGAAGCCTGAAAACATATTAATGGCATCTTAGACACGTGACGTCTTGGGCCCAGCGAAGAGAGACTCGCACGCACGTTGAATACGATCCACTGGGACAGTGGGAGCAGCGTGCGGCGTTTGCGTGAAGTGGAAAAAACGTGACCGTGTTTGCGTGTTTGTTGATGACTCGCGGGAAGATAGCACGCGACGGACACAGAGATTTGAGCCGTATAGTCACAGGGTTCTGTTTTGGGTGTTTCCGCGCGCCTGTTTTCAGGGATAGAATAGATAGCAATGGATCTGAGGTTAAGCGAGCGTAGGCGTAGGCGAGCGAGCCGATATTATTAGATGAAGAGCAAAGTAAAGGAGAACAGTCCGGTGTTTGGGTCAAAGCATGAAGGAGACTAGGCCAGGAAGGAAGGCGGCGTCGATTCGTCGAGTCTTTCCCAAGCGACGCGACACGTTAGAGTTGGCGTGCGAAGCTCTCAGGCGAGGGAGTCGTGGAGGGAAAAGAAGAGTGTCGATCGCTTTGATCGGCGTTTCACTCGCTTCCCCGGCCCTCGGCCTCCTTACCGGGTTGATCCGTCAACACTCAGGCGTATTTCGTATACTCGGGCTGGAGAGTGAAAAAAGTAACTTATCGGAGCTAACTTTAACTTTGATGGCTCCTTTGGCTTGGCGGGGCGAACTTTACTTAACTTTACTTTACGTTACTTTATTTTTACCACGCGTGGCGAAACTAACTTGTGGACAGGTAACTTGTACAGGTCAGAAATCAAGACAGTAGGATCTCATTAGAACATGTCTGGTGCATATCCATTAGCTCTGGTTACCCATGAATCGAGGTACAGTCTCACTTATTGCTACTCTTCCATGTCTTTGTGCACCAGCCTCTTTCAGGAGCTGCGAGATGAAGTCTTACCTTGAGCGCTTGAAAGGCTGAAAACTCTGCAGTGAGTAACATTAATTCCATCTTACAACTTTGGTGAAAACCTTTGTGCAGAAAGCACAGGAGCTAACGCCATCCAGTTCAACACGCAAGTGCCGAATCCTGATGGCTTCAAAGCACCCGTTTACAAAATGCGATAAATGCTTGGCCCTTCCATCCAGAAATCCCTGGAGACCAACTTTCCCTCGTTTAGTTCCTCAATAGTTCAGTGCAGCCAAGACATCATTGAATCAAACTCTAGGATTCAGTCTCCGATTCACAGCCACACTGTTGGTTCCAGCTGTAAATCTAATGTCAGATGCACCAAATCCACACAACTCCTTGAGGTACATCCGCCAATGGGGTCCTTCATTTAATGCTGAGACCTATTGGACCCGTCAGATGGGCGGGAACGGGTGGCCCATCAACGGGTTAATCTGTCTCGTACCCGTGCCATCATGACGCAAACCCACGCCCAAGCCGGAAGGGTAAAAACCCGTCTGTCCCTTCCGTCAACCTGTCAAAAGGCGGGACGGTTTAGAACCCTAGTTCATTGTGCAAACATTGCTTTCACCACACATTTTGAAGCCCGGTTTTCCGTCTCTTATAGGCGAGTCTGCAACTGGCAACGGATTTGAAGCTTATTCATTTCTGAACACAGAGATAAATTGTTTCTGGTCCATTCACTTTTTTTTACTTACCGCTGAGAAAGTTACTTCAAGTTACTTGGACGTAACTTGGCCCGCCAAGTTAGATCAATGCCATCAGCAAAAGTAACTTATGCCATCAGATGGCATCAGTTACTGCCAAAATTCGCGTTTACCATCAATCGGCGCAAGTAAACATCATGTGAGCCCATAGAAGTTCAAAAAGCCACATTTTGGTGTTTATGCATCTGGCCATGTCTCCAGGGGTGATAACTCTCTGGAATATTACGGTGTTGGGTTTGTTTTTGCCCATTCACGAGCTCAGCATTACTTTGGACTCACCAAGTCATTTGTGACCAAGGCACAGTGCACCAAAATGGTTGAACATGGGATAAACCACCCAGGTAACATGGTATGATGTGTCTTGAGAATTCAGAGTGCCAAAATTTGGTTCAAGTTCGAGAAATAGGGGGTTCAAGTGGTTTCTGGAGCCGTGAGGTGGGAGTAAAGTGCACCGACATTGTATAATTATCCCTGTGGTCATTTTCATGTGTTTTGAGAATGTTTACCTGCCTAAGAAGTGTTCTGTGGCCCTCTAATCCATCCAAGTTAGTAGTAAGTTAGTATAAGTTAGTTGCGACAAAGTTACTTATGCCATCTGATGGCATCAGTAACTTGTACTTTTACGTGCAAAACTAACTTACTCTGCCACAAGTTACTTTAAGTTAACTTTAAGTTACTTGTGGCAGGCTAAGTTAGTTTGTCCAAGTAACTTAGTTAACCATCGATATCTTGACAAAATAACGCTTTCATCCCGCCTCCACTGGATCATTGATCGAAAGCTTCACTGGACCTGTAGGACGTGAGTTCAATCCGCTCAATGGATGTAATAAACAGACCATCTAGAGACGATGGTGATTTCTGAAAGGCGAATAGTATGGTCTTGGTATTAGCAAGCCATTCTCCCGAACGGCAAGATCTTGAATAAATTTGTTAGGAGGATTTTCTTTCAAATCCTCGACAAGTAACTCAAGGGTCCGAAGTTGGGGGGTGCGGGAGTGCTCGGAGAAGGTGAATCCTTGTCTCCGTTGCTTTCTTGTGCTGCCGCCGAGCCTCGAACATCTATTGGGAAATTAACTCAGGCCCATAATCGTTTTTGGAACGCACTTGGCCCCCCGGAAGAGGTAGATTCAACGGTCAACATAAATCCATTGGATAGAATGTCTGCTTTCAACTTTTCCTTCTTAATCTTGGATGGATTGAAAGTGCGCTCGGGCCATTCACTGCGTTCAAGCCGGTTCTAGAATGGGAAATTTCTAGGCACGCTCAAGGGGGAATCGGGATTAAAATTTCATACACAGGGTTGATTTAGGGTGTAAAAGTAGGCAGCAAATCGATATTTCAAGGTTTCAGGTCAAACAGGGCGGCGGTTCTCGAGATAAAGCGATTTTGAGGGCAACATTTAATATTTTCTGGGATTTTTAAAATATTTTTTTCGGAATGTACACCTCATTTGGAGCATTTGTGTGAAAAAAATGCCCTGGACCCACCGTGGGAAACTTATCAAGAAAAATCGGAAAAATCTGAAAAAATCAAAAATCGATTGCCAGCCCCTTATAACCAACCTGATGTCCAATTTTTGAAAGCTGGTTCCCCCTTGGGCACGCTGAGGTGGGCTAGCCGAGCATAGCCACGTCTAGACAGGCCTAGCCATCGGCTGTCTAGGCGCATAGCCGATGGCTAGGCCTGCGTAAACGTGGCTACGTCACATCAGCGTGCCTCAAAATTTGGCATTCTAGGACAGTCTAGGAACGACTTGAACGCAGTGATTTGGAAATTTGGTCTCGGATGATTTTGTTCAATTCATCCTTTGTCTTGCCTTCCCTGAAAACTATCATCAGCTCATGTTCATCAAATACGGACAATGAGGTCTACAAATCTTCAGATGTGTATAGGCGTTGGGTTGGGGCAGACATGGGTGAGAGGGAAGAGCGGGACTGAGACAACCCCTGTAGTGTGGATTCACAGGTGGAGTGTGCGCGATCGGGCTGAATCCACATTTGTGATTGAAATGTTCATTTAGACATGCTCAGCCGGATGATTGAACATGTTCAGTCAGCGGTGTTCAATTGGGGGACAAGACCATGTTCGATCTTGGTGGGTTGAACATGTTTGGTCAGGAGTCCCTCCCTGTGTTTGAATGACGGGTTAAACATCCACATTGGACAATGATGCGATGTGCAATTGATTTGTGTTTATTGGACATGTTCAATCACGAACCCTAGCTTGCTCTAAATTACCTGCTGTTCAATCACGAGGATAGTGCATGTTCAAAAGAACACCCTCTCAATTGTAGTGAGAAATTATGTTCAATGTGCATGTTTGAACATGTCTAGAGAGTAGATTGGGCACACGTGAGGCGAGGTAACCCAGCATATACGACGGCTCCTTTTTGGCAACAAAAGCGGTTACGTGTCAGTAACCGAGAGGCAACCCGAGGGTAACCTCACTCGGGGTATATAGCAATTGGGCGGGCGAGTAGAATAATGACTTTTCGAGTCGGATGAATGTAGTGCATGTATATATGACAAGGAACCTGCTCAAAATGGGGTTAAGACCAGAAGGCACTTGAAGACGCATCTGGGTGTAATCCCTTTCGATTGAAAGAACGTCCGGTGGGATCGATATGTTTGTTGGGAATGTAGAGTCGGACTGGAGGATTGACGGGGTGCCGATGCTGCTATCGACCGACTGGTGAGTTGCTTGTCAAGGAGAACCAGCAGAATGCGATTGTGGTGGCAGGAGCGAAAACCCAATTAGGAAACGGCATGAGCGATGATAGCCAAGGCACGTGCGCCGTTCCGTCTTGTCCGGAACTTCTACCTTCCCTTGCCTCGGTATCTCTTCATCATCTGTGGTTCAGGTGTTGTGTACGCGTTTTGAGCTGGTTCCTGGTAGCAGTCCTTTCATCCGATACCCAATCTGATGATCTGCGTGCTGCCTGTGGCCCTCAGGCTGTCGTTATCTGGAGTCAATCCTCGTGGCTTTCAAGTTCCAGATGGTTTTCCCGTGCTTCTGTGCAGGCATCATCCTCTGCACCAGCAATTAATCCCCTCACAAATTCTTTGGATTCTTCGCTCCGTTTTCGTACCGTTAATCATTGATTCTGACATCCTCCTAGACCCTCCATTGAGGATCAGTGACAGAATCCACATCCTTAATGGAGGGTCTATTCAAGGTCTATTGCCAGATATTCCCTTTACATATTCGCCCGGCTATTCTGACGCTCAAAAGGGTGGCTGTGTTCATGGCACATGCTATAGCCACCATTTTGAGGGTCAGAATGGCCAGGCAATACATAATAGGGTTTAGACCAGTGGGGAGCCTGCATAGCAAGCTCAAAGATTCAGAGTAACAAAAGCATGCAGGTGAGAGTTTTGGAGCCACAGCACAGAGCACTATGAATGGAGTAATGATCAAGGGGTACTCATCGTTAAAATTTCCGACACAGGGTCGGAAAAGTGAATTAACACCCTCCGACCCCTCCCTCCCTCCTAGCCGAGCACAGCCACACCCAAATCGGGTAGTTCTCCCAGGAAAATGTTCGAAAACGGAGAGTTCTGGCAGGAGTCTCACGGCTTTTCCACTCAGTCTGTGATAAAAATTCACATCTGAGATCAATTCCGACCACATGGATATTTTGAAGCTCACCAGACATTACTCAGGTACCCCCCAAAAAAATTCGAGTTTTTCTCTAACCCTTCTAAACACGTTTTTAATGCAGTCTGAGCAAAGTCCGAAAAGTGAAGTAAGGTCGGCCAGACCCTCCCTCCCTCCCAAGGCTGTATCTCGGCATCTTCTGGCGGGTGCCCCTTGGTAATGGTCAACTGTGAAATACTGAGAATTCCTCAAGTACGGACTCAAGGAAAATAAGAAAGTGGAAGCACGTACAGCTTTCTTTCCCCTAAAAGTTATCACTGGAATGGAACAATGATTGGATTGATCAATGAATAGCGTGCTGCAGGAGAAAATTCAGCACAACCGCTCAAAAGATGGCGCTTCGGCTCACTCAAAATTGTGTGTGATATGATCCGCTGGATAGAAAGAACACCAGTTCAGGAATAAAAAGTCAGATCGATGAAAAGAAACTCATGTATGGAATGTGTGGAACACATTGGCAGCACTGGGCCCAATCAACAGTTGACATAGCAATCACTACAGCCGTTTTGGAGAGTATAGAGGGGTTTCATAAATCATTGATGCTCGATTTTGGTTTACCTCTATTTGCTGTCGCGTCCTTGGCTCCACACCTCCGAAGTTCGCGAATCTCTACCGAATTTTTGTGCAACTCTGACTGGACTTCGCAGGGCCCCAAATATGTATATTCTGACAAGACTGAGGCCCAAAAATGGTCCTTCGGGTTGAATGGCCTGACTTGCAGCTTAAAGGTGAGCCATGACGGTGTACGGCAGTGTGGAGCCGCTCTTAGCCGATGACACTCTCGCAAACAGATGTAACCAAAATCGAGCATCAACGATTTATGAAACCCCTCTATACTTTCCAAAACGGCTGTATTGTTATGATTCGATGCGGAGGCCGCAAGTCTGTAGGATAACAGCTGCGAAATCAATTTCACGCAAAGTTCGCAATTTCAACATGCAAATTGCTTTTCATGGTTCGTTCTCCACTTTCACAGAGCAAGTTGGTCCGACCCCCTGCATTGACCCGCACTACAGGACAGGTTAATCTGCACCACAGAACAGGGTGCAGACACAGTCAGTCGTTCAAGTCGCATTGGGCGTGCCACCAATTTCCAGGACGGGCGCCTTGAATGGAGCCTGAGCGTGGCAAATGTACTCCAGAGCACTGCACTCGACGGCTTTAGGAGTGCCGATGCCGCTGCAGCTCAATTGAACAGAGCAGTGCAGCGGGGTTACCTGGAGCTGCAGGTCCTTAATAATGGGTTGCGATGGATAGGGGCAGAGCTTACTGCATGCGCATCCAACACAGGTGCAGGTTTGGTGTTGTCCGGTATTAAGCACGGGGGTCTGATCAGGGTACTGAGGTATTTCATTCAAATCGACAGGGGGTGTGATGCGTGACCCGAAATTCCAATTTGACATTTCGACAGCGGCCGAATTTTCGCTTGACACCCCCCAAAATTTCGAAATCCTCACGAAAAATTTCGTCTTTTTGCAGTTTTTAGGCAGTTTTGAGGTCTTTGTGACGGCTTGGAGGTTCGACAGAGGCCTTCATGATGCGTGACAGCGACCAAAATTCATGCTTGACAGAGGGGTGCGTGATGCGTGACTGTCAATTTGAATGAAATACCTCAGTAGAGGCTTATTACATAATCACGTTTTGAGGCCCTTGTCCCAGATCTTGAAGCTTGGATATATCTTCAGCAGAGAAGTAGAGATGTTCTCTCCATGCCCAAATATTTTCAGATTTTTTGAAAACCATGGGCAGCAGCTGTTGACGAGTCAAGTTGATGGGTTTTTTGGCACATCAATTTGAATGACAAGCCACTGCGTGCATTTCAGCTTGATTTAAAAAATTCCAAAGTGGCAGATCGTTGCTAATAGGCTCTAAGCTTCAGTTCCACACCAAGAAACCATAGAAAATGGCGCTGCAGAGCGGAAACGACCCAAACGCGCTAAGCGAAGATTATGTAATAAGACTCTACTGGGATTTTTCATTCAAATCGACAGGGGGTGTGACGCGTGACCCGATTTACCAGTTTGACATTTTGACAGCACCCGAATTTTCGCGTGACACCCCCAAAAATTTTGACAGCTCCACGGAAAATTTACCTTTTTTTGCCACTGGGGAGGGTGACACGCCTTAGAGGGTTCGACAAACCCCTCCGTGACGCGTGACCGCGACCAAAATTCGTCCTCGACAGGGGGGTGCGCTATGCGTGACTGTTGATTTGAATGAAAAACCCCAGTACCCTGATCGGACCCCATCACTTAATAACAAATAACAGGCTTCAATACAATCAAGGTACAAGATGGTACCGCATTGAAGTCTGGCTTCGGGAGACTAGGTTTGGTGATGGGCTGTGAAATTGTTCGGTATTGGGTGGTTAAAGGGCAGTTTGACAAGGATTCTTACCTCAGCGGCGACGCGATGAACGGGCCGAAGAGAGCGATGGTGAACTTCATTGCTGTCGGTGGATTAATCCTTACTATTGGGATCCACCTTACTCCTAGCGTTTTATAATGTTCACTGGCCGCAGGATACGTATGGGGAGAATGTATTTGCCGAAAGAAATCGGCTCGGCTCTTTGGCCGTGACATTTGTCTGCTCCGCTTATAACAAAAAACGTAGCTCGGTTGTCTTGTATTTTCGCTCACTATTTTCACAAATACCCTCCTCCATATAGAGAATCTAACTGAAAAGAAGAAACCGAACAACGAATTTCTTGCAAGACTTACAACCTGACAGAAAGTCATTCGAACACCGCAACAATATGTGCTTTGAACTCGTAAACGATTACCAGACACCGCTGTCGACCGTACTACGGGAACTATTGGGACGGCCACTGAATTTATTTTGACCGAAACGCGGCTGATGCAATGGAACGGGCCGTCACCGAGTTGGCCCTTGATGAATATCGCGGTGCTTAGCAGATGGACGCCCGCATTGTTCCCATAGAAACTAGGCTTTAGGCCCGAGCTATATAAAAGCTGAAGAATGAGGAATTCGAGTTGCTGTCGTGGGACCTGGACCATTCAGAACTTTCATTGCAGTCCCGCTTGACCGGGCCTAATGTCCTCTCTCCCACAAAGCGGGAGCTTGTTGCAAATAACATCAGTCTTTTGACAAATTAATTGCGGCATTTCGGGCATTTTTTTCGCGCTGTCACGTTGTGCGCAATGCTCAACAACACCGCAAGACCAAGTACATATATTACTTCAGTAATATATGGTAGGTGTATCCCGGAACACATCACATGGGATTCGCCGAATTGCGGATATAAGTGTTTGGTGGAGGAGGAAAGCGAGGTCCCGGGAAACCTAGAGGGAGACACTTAACTTCCCGGTCGGAGCCTACATACATAAAATCGAACCCCATATGCCCCATTGTAGAACGAGATTTCCCACCTGAGCCATAGACTCGTAACCTTTCACCAAACAACTCGGGTTGAGACCTCCTAGATAGATGCTGGCCGCTTATTCATTTCTTTCTTTTACTTTTCATTTTATTCCCACTCTATGGCCTATGCTACCAGAACCGCCCGGCCTTTCTCTTGTTGTCTCCGAACCAACTGCACGCCTTTCCCTGCAGAGATTTGACACTTTGAACGGACCGTTAGCTACGTCACTACCAGTAAATACTCATCATTCGCTACACATCATATCTATCTGCGTAGTCATTCTCCGCGCCGGCTTTTAAACTACCTAGTATGTAACCGATCTCTCTCTCCCATACCTCATGACTGCGGGAGAAACAGGCTGAAACGCCGCCTGTCCGACACGCGAGTAATCATAGACCTACAAGAATAAACATTAGACCATTCTTTAGATTAACATGTTTATTTCTTGCATCTCATTTTTCTTCTCCTCACAAACCAGATCTTTTCCCGACGAAAATTTACGAGTAGAACCGTTTAAGAGGCACACCAGAGGACAGTAAGTGGGCGTTTGACCAGTTCCCACTTCTGAAAGGGAAAACCTGACCGCTTAGCGTACTTGCCTTTCCATTCGCAGCCCCAGCCGCTGACCGACTTATTACCCGCCATTACGTTGCTCGCAATTGAGTGATAAGATGAGGTGATATGACAATCTAGGGTAGCACCGGAGTTGTTATTTGGGGTAAGCTCGAGCCGTATAGAAAGATATACTCTCTGCACCAGTTAAACTCATCCTACTCGCCATACAGTTCAAACTCATTGCCTTCGTCGCTGCTCTCTTCACTGCTGCTACCGCACAAGCGGACTGCGTTCGTATTTCCTTCGTTGTATCTCTTTACAAGCTCGAGGCACTGACCTCTTGGATGTATTCAGCTCACCATCCTGGATGGCGCCGTCTGCCCTGTGGGATATACTGTCTGCGGACCCCTCATTGTCGGCCAGACCAAGTGTTGCCCGATGGGTTCCTATTGTTGATTTACAGATAGTACGCTTCATTTACATGTTGCTAACGTAGGATTGTGTAACGGATACAGTAGACCGCCTTGTTTGATACCCACGATTTGATCCGAATGATCTTCGTTCACTCGGGGGGTGAGGCCGTCACTAGTTCCTATTCCCCAGCGTCAGTGAAGAGCTATCGCAAATAATCCTACAGTTTTTTTCTGCATGTTTAAAATCAAACTGCTGCAGAATTGTGGGCTACATCTTACATCCCCACGTCCTAATAACATGTTGAATGCAAAGGCCCCATGTTGTTGATAGGTTCAGATCTCGTCTGGCAAAAGTATCGGAGATATTCCTAGACATATTTGCAACAGCCTCACATGAAAGGGGTAGGACATATGCTAGGCGTTAAATTCTAGGTTGAAATACAAAGCGGTTCGCACGCAGGGAACAAACACCGGAATCTGGATGCTCGGGCCGAGATGCCGCCCTCAAAACCAGGCTTGTCACGGGTCACGTCACCTCTGTCTTTCTCGAGTAGCACCAGGACCCCTGATAATCGGTGTCGGGTTTGATACAACAATCCAGACAAAACTTTGAATATTTTGACCCACCTTTGAGCAGAATCCGGACAAATTTGGGCCTCGTGGCTACAGACTTTGATGTGTTAATCCGTACAGGGTGGCCAAAATTAGTGAAGGTTGCTCGCGTGGGAGAGATGGGGCCTGAACCCATTGTCTGCACTTTGTTCTTCCAGAGTGGTCTTACCAGATTTGTTGATGTCACCTACAGCTCTCGAAGCACAGAGCAGTGGCAGTAACAAAGCATACATGTAGCTAAATATAATTTTATAATATACAAACTCTTTTGTACACACCATTATGGACGAATACATTGTTGACAACAATGACCTTACATACGATGGATAAAATCCGATTGGATTTCCTGATCAGGTAAAGCTAAAGAGTAATACAGTCACAAACTGGGAAGCGCAACGCAACGGCGAAACACAACACTAGGAATACCGTACTTTGGGGACTACCGATGGGGTTGAAAATTTTATAGGAATATAGTAGGGGACCATATTATACTGCCCACAAAAGGATTTGGCCCAAAAGATCCTGTGAAGCCCTGAAGCTGAGGATGTTCAAGTTTGTGGCCGCTTGCCATTGATCCCAGCAATTGGACCTTCCCGTTTTTCATGTTTATGGTCATAAGGTATACAACTTTTGTTGCATTGGAGGGTTTTCAGAGTCACTGATTACAGACATGTAGTTAAAGCACAAAAATATGTAACCTCAGAACCAGAATCAATCACGTCGAAGTGTTGCGTTTTGATGTTATTACGGCAAAACGTGCCGGACCGATCTTTGCCCCTCAAACTCGCTTAAAATAACCGATTTCTTCGCGGATTTTTTGCTATGAATGGATTTGATGGCGAAACTAAAGTGAATTTTGAAAGCTATTCTTATCCTGAACCGTCTCAGATACCTAGATTTCTAGAATAAAATTCACTGCCCAATACATAACATCAACCTTGTGATAGCGTGTACAAAATACATACATACACCATGCTAGCAGTGGATCTGCAGCCCGCTTCAGAAAAGAATGCACACTTTGTGTTATGACGATGGTACTGGTGGACTATGAGCTTCTTTGTATTGTCAAGTGGAGCAGTGAACTGGGCAATCACCAGGTGGAGTGGAAAACAGACACAGGCCGCATCAGGATATTGACGCGGGTCGCATCAGGGTATTGACATTTTGATTGTACCTTGTTCCGGCCTGTGGCCTTGGCAACACCAAGCAGTTTAGACAAGGTTGGAAGGGAGGAATATGACCTCTTTTCAAGATTAAGGTTTGAGTATCAACAAATCCGACGTCCGCAACGCTCAGCACATACTCCCATACCAACAACAGTGCGTGTGAATGAAGATAGTGTTCAGAAAAGAAGCCATTGTTGGCTGAAAAACCCAGGCTTGTGAAATTCGGATCGACACTTCATTAATCAACTGATCCCTCGCACGGATAAATTGTATTCCGTAGTACTCCTAACGTATGCCAGCACATGACCAAATTTTGTCCTCTCCTCAACCAACCACTTGGGACAACCAAGGTCAAAGCCTGAGTTGACAATCCAGCCAATCATTACACAGTTTGTCCAATGCCTATGGACATTAATTCAATAAATTATTGCTGCTCTAGCAACTGAAACTGATCAAACGACAACAGGAGAACAAATCAAAACTTGAAACAGTGCACATTTGAATAACAATATCGGGACCGGCCACTCCCAATAGCTGAAGAGTATCACAAAAAAATCTGATAGTTGTCAGTTTTCTAATGAAATTACGGGAAATTACGGTATAAAACCGTTACACGAATGAGCTTGGACCTAATGAAAAACTGAGCACTTTTTCTGGGCTTCGAATGATTAAGAATGAGAATTATGTAAACATAATTACTCGTAATATAAGCAGTTGCAATTAGAGCAGAGCGGGTTGGTGGCTGTTCTGAACGCTGTATAGTGACGGGGCAAGGCTAGTGTGAATGTAATGGACGTCAATGAGGAGGACGATGTAGATTCATAACAATTTGAATTTTTCTGCATTTTTTCCGTTTTTTTTTTTGGAATGTTTTGAGGTTTGAGCCCGAATTCGGACAAGAGTTTGCCAAAATTTGAGGGTGTGATACAGAATCCGGACAAGAGGTTGACAGTCTTTGTGCTGGAGAATCCGGACAAGAAATTGGGAGGGTGCGATTTTGGTATCAACCCTGAAACCAATTATCAGGGGTCCTGTAGCACCCATCCACTCGGGCACTAAATCGCTTCTGTGCCCTCAAAACGCGCTTTTTTAACGCATTTGGATCCTCCTTTGGCATACCCTCAACTGCTGCTTTTATTTCATGCCAGCTCCATGGTCATTCAAAGAGCACCTGTAGGCTTTGGGCGTTTGCCTCCGTTGAATAAGGGTCCGGGCTGACACCCGTTTTGGGGGCATATTTGTTTAGAGACTCTAACTTCTCCTTCCGCTCCCTCATGTCTCTACACTGACTTTGCAAATACCCACCCAAAACTCATGCAATATTTCTGCAGCTTCCAATGCTTGCTTCCATGTCCATCACCTCCCAGAAGCATCGTTACGGTTACATTACCCATAATTCTTACGACCGTAACTGTATATGGTACAGTGGGGAGCTCTAACCCAAGGCTTCAATACCTGCACATGTAGTGACGGCCCTCGGACACCTAGCAGCCTATGAGGACCAATTCCTAGGACCACAGGGATGGTATCATGGACAGGACTCTGGGTGCACCCAAATTAGTCACTACATACACAATGAAGAGGACCATCGAGTTGACGCTCGTGACAAAGGAGCGACCCCTGGTGAACTGGTGGCCCTTGAAGCACCTCAAAACGCTTCCTGGACCTCCTCTCCTGCTCACAGGGTCCGTTCCGCACCTCTTCGATGCGTTCTCTTGCAAATGAAGAACAACTTCGCCATCCCGAAATGGCTTCCCAGGTTTTGCACCATGTGGCTCCCTTGAAACAACACCCACAATGGTCGGCGGTTTCAAGGAGGAGGGAAACGACTCGTGACGGGTCTGGAAAGGGTATAAAAGGGAGAAGGATTTGAGGGAAGTAGACAGACATCTCTCAGGGTTCAGCTCTCAGAAAGAGCGGTTCTCGCAGCCTTACCACCTCTGTTGTTGTTTACTTGAATAAACTCGGGACACACACCCACTCTCTCTTGTTCTCTCTCCCTCTCTCTCTCTCTCTTGCCAAGGGTTGGGGCAGGCACAGTCTAAACTGTCTTTATCATGCTCCCAGGAGTGTCGAGGATTTCCTTTGCCATGCACACCCTATCGTAAAGAACATCTGAAGAAGCTTCCTCACAAATAGAGCAAAGCCTCCACAAGGTACTTCTTCTCTCTCCATCTCTCGGCTCACGACAGGTACACCCACTGGGCGCAGATCATCGTCGCCTCACTCTACCTGCTCTCCACATCACACTCTATGGTGCACATCTATCCCCTGCATATCCTCGTTACCTTCCAGCTCTACTACCCCCTAGAGGCCGAACGTTGTTGCTCTTCAGACCACATATCCTCTAATAGCGACACCGTGGTCATCATCACAATGTGTGAGTATCCATGAGAAAACATGAATGTTCACAGATGTACTTTTCTTAGTTCAGTTCTTAGGTAAGGTAGGGTAAAGTTAGTAAGCCGAGATATGATATGGTAACATGAGTGATACTTCACTCGTGGTCACACGGCGGCAGCAGCAATGAGAGCGTGTACTGAGTGGTGGAGAGAGCGGGTGACGGCGATAAAGATGGCAGTGGCAATGATGGCGATAACAGAGAGGAGGAGGACGTGTTTGTCGATGAGATGCTAGATCAGCACTGGCACAGAAAGAAAAAGGGACTGGACACGCTCCGCAACAGCTTGCAGGACCAGCGGGTGGACATGGGCCTCCATGCCAAGAGAGAGGAAACAAAGGAGGAGCATGGGGTCGGTGGAAGCGGCAGCTAGCGAGTGATAACCGTGGATGGCAATGTCGCAGGTTGCGTGGGAGTTAACCTGGAGGCGCAGTGAGCAAGAAATGAAATAAATGAAGAACAAAAAAGGCATGCACCAGAAACCGAGACATAGCACCCTGTGCACCGCTATAGAACCATGCTTGTACTCATTCAAACTCACAATCTAAAGAACCAGAAGAAGATCAGTGAAGGTCGAGAAAATTAAACAAGGCAACATACTGAAAAGAGAGGGCACGAGACGGTTCTCCTTTACAGATTTGACTAGCTTGGCGCATTTGTCCAAGAGATATAAGTCGTGACAGTGTTGGAGGTTCTCCATAAACCAGAATGGGTCTGCCCAGTTACAGTCTGGGATACCAAGGACAGAGCAAGGAGGGCATGGGATGCCAGCCTCGGTGAAGGAGCAATCAATGGCCATCTCAGCGCAATTGGCGCACTTGGGAACAGCCTGAGAGAAAGGCAAGGGAAATTAGGCAAGGATTGAGAAGAAAGAAAAACATAAGACATGTACCATAGGGTGGTGCTGGAATAGCTTTAAAACCCTTCCATCATCGACACCGAGAGAAGAGTTGGAGACATGAGGCAGCTGGCGGTGTCCATGGGTGTCGCAAGTAACCATGAGAGGATCGTTGACCAGAGGCACAACCGGGAGAACAAACCCTTCGGGTGTGGACCTTGCAGAATGAGAAGCAGGCGTGGGTGGCAGAGGTGCTTGGCATGGGTGGTCGAAAAACGAGCAGCCGGAATCGATGGAGTTGTCGGTGGAGTTGTCAGAAGAGGAAGAAGGCATGGCATGAAGTGGTGGGAATAGAGAGTTTGCGGTAGCCACCGGGAGCCACCCGGTGGCTGATTGGGCATGCGGTAGCCAGTGGCTGTGGCTATCATGGTGGCTGGGTGTAGGGTGTACAACGATGTCATACAACTTAACCTTTGTATCTTAACCACATTAAATAACATCCCTCTGCATTATGCCCATTTCAGGTGGCGTGAGAACAACAGATCAATACGGCACTGCTTCTGCGGAGCCGGCTGGCGCCGAACAATCCAATAGTGACAACGATACAGACACCGATTATAATGGAGAATAAGAATTATGACACTCTCAACCATGAATAAGTACATATAGCAGCAGCGTGACAGCCACCAGATTAGCCACAGCCACCGGCTACCGCATGCCCAATCAGCCACCGGGTGGCTCCCGGTGGCTACCGCAAACTCTCTAATATACACGAAAGGAGGTAGATGAAAAATTAAGTCAAGGAAATTGGCGCGGAATGAACCATTAGCAGCGGTGGCAGCAGTGTTTTATGCAAAGGGAATCGTGGCTGTGCAAAAAACAATGGCTGTCAGACAAGAGAATGGGTGGGGCAAGGATACTGTGTTGCACACGTATGAAGGACTGAAAGAAATAATGGGAGCTGGGTGACAAAAATTCCCGACAGAAAAGAACTATGAGTGGTGTGTCAGAAGCTTGTTTGGGGGCCTGCACAGAGGCAAAACATACCACAGAGCCAAACTGTAACGGACGCATTTATTCTCTTGAACCCCCCGTTCTGTTACCTTATTACTTACTCACTTATTTTCACTTCCATCGACCCTTTGACTCCACGCTCGTTAACCTCAGTCTCTATTCATTCTACTCACCATGAAAGCTGATGCTCATTCACCTCTGTTTCATCTCGACATACCTACAATTGTACAAAAGCTGTACCAACTTTGATCTAGTATACTGTACCATTTCATTCAATTCTCCAGCGCTGTGACCCGTGACCGAAAGGTCCGAACTTAGAAGTTCGGACCTGGGCCTGGAGAACCGTGACACCTAAAATTTTTCGTACATCTACCGGAATACGGGTGAGGGGCCTCCTGAAATTTTCAGTAATCTGAGTTCACCCTGCAGTGCTCAAAATCAAGATGTAGAAATGCCGATGTCCTAGATACCCGCCGAAAGCGGTACACAGTCAATCAGATTATATAGGTGACTTTTTTTATACCAATCCCGCCGCCAAAACAAGTGTAGGACGCCCACACTGCGGTGGTAGGAAGAGGCGGAAGCAAAACTACCCAACCACCTCAAATTTAGCATTTTGTGACAGCACCTCGGCATCTCAAACACGCTGCGCGCGAAAATTTGGATTTTTTGAACCATTTTTCGCCGATTTTGTGACATCTTGGGGACTTTCGAACATGGCCTCGGTGACCCGTGACAGGTACGAAAATTTTCGTACATTTTGGGCACTGTGACGCGTGACGTCCGAATTGAATGAAATGGTACAGTATAAAGATTGTCCTAGCATAGAGATTCCCCCGGTTAATCTACACATTACGCCAGTCACTTGTGAAGACTGACCACTTACTTTTCCCATGTGCCGGACTAGTTTCAAGCTCTCCATCACACAAACATAGTGTGTACAAAGCAGACGGCGACCAAGAAAATTGAAGGCATGAAGAATTTCGAGAAAAGCGGGCTAGTGATGTGAAGTCAACTAGTGTTGCGACATGAAGTCAACGACAGCACAAATGCGAAGTCTGCACAAGCTGGATTTGAAGACCAGATGGGAGGAATGGGCCCAGAAGCTACCACCCCAACAGACATGCCAGTGAGGTGTTGGTTGGAAGCAAGAGAGAAAGGGCAGGAATGGCGCCTATAGAGTGGCCTTGAAGTGGCTTTGTTGGAATGACTTACCCAGGTGTTCTGATTTAAAAATAAGGAGGGTCTCACAGCATGGAAATTTCCGTGAATTGGGGTGAAGTAAAATTCACTGACAGCCATAATCGGTTGACTGGGGACAGTCAGAAGTTATGAAAAAGGGAGATAACAGGCGGGGTAATTTTGTGCTTGTAAAAACTTGTCGGAAACGGTCAATAAAAAGACAGAGACAGTAGGAAAGCAAGGAAACCGAAACTTACCGGCACCAAATAGGCAATATGCTATCAGCCCTCGGAGAGCAGGGATTTCTGTGCCTCGAGGCTCACAACCTGGATGGAGAAGGCATGGAGAACTGAGAACAATGGGTTGAGTTGGCATGGATATGTAAAGTCACCAAGACAGCAGAACACCACGCACCTGTACACAATGGGGGAAATTGACGGTGGCATGTGTGGGGATCAAAAAGTGTCAAAGCAGGCAGTACGAGCGGTCATGTGATCGAGTAGTTTCCCACGGATTTGGACCAGACGTGTTGAGAGGGGAATTTTGATGTGTTTTGACACAGCAACAGGAAACCCGTAGATAGGGAGACATAACACTGCCTGGTGCTGCCCTAGAAACAAGGGGATCATCATGGGGATGCACTGGGTTCAGAGAATATCGTCAAGACTATCGTTACGAATTGAAGGATATGTGCTCAAACCTGGGCCGTAACTTAGGAACAGGATATTTTGGGCCTATAATTTACAGTGGTAGCAGTGCATTTGGAAGGTACAAACAATTAGGGTATATAAGGAGCACGAAATGTACTAGGTAAAATAATATACCACACCCAGGCTTACCACCTGTGATTTGCTTGTGCCCTCTTGCTTGATTTTAATGGAATGATTTACGGAACTCTATGGGATTGTTAACGGGATTTCATAATGGGAATGAGTGAGCTTACAGGATGGATTTATGGGACAGTTTTTGGGTTACGGAAATTATTGTTGGTTGGGTTGTTTGAAGAAGAACGAGTTTAGCTTTTGGGACTTGACACCACACACCTTTTAAAACACCCTATTCCAAATTAGTATTTCATGATTTCCTGCCATGCAAACCCCCCAACACATCATAAAGCTTTCGGAACTGGTTTTGGTTAGGTAAACCTTTGGATAAAGGTTTCACTCACCTTCCAATTTTGATCCTTTCAATGATTATCAAACTGTTATCCTGCCCTGCTGACTTGACCTCTGCTGCACAATTTGACACTGTGATAGCATGAGTAAAGGAGGATGGCGAGGCAACAGGGCTAACAGGTGAGTCTATTCAGCTTCTGCATCCATAATGTCCCATATATACAAGATATGCCTTCGCTTCGCTTCGGCGGCATGGCATAGAAACTTGAATTTAGCAAATGAAAATAGAACCAACAGGATGAAGAAATCACCGCACGCGGTGCAGCTTACAGAGCGGCACTCACTCCTAGCCGCTGTGGAGCAGAAATAAGAAGCCATGAACAGAAAATGAGAATTGGGTGCCATCACTTGGCTCAATGACGGATATTGAAAGAAACCAGAGCCATAAGCTGTCATCCAAATAATGCTTGATGAGGCAAAGAGCGTACAAAAAGTTCCAATGCAAACACTAGATATCATAGTAGACAGGAAATGGAGCAACACCCGGGCAGCTATCAGCAGCAGCAATGTTTCGTAGCCAGGACATTTGATCCAAAATCACAGCAGCAGTAGGGAAAGAAGTACGAGGTCCACGGACGGAGAAGAACCAGGCAGGGATATATTTAATTGTGATAGCGGAAGTACGCCAACCACTTGAGCTCGCGCAGAAGCCAACCAGAAGAGAAAAACATAACCATGTACATATGTGTGGGGGTTGGATCTGAGGGATTGTGATGGGGGCTCTGTGAGGCACGATGGTACTGGCCTGTTTTTATACACTCAATCTTGCCGAGATATAGTGGACGCGCGTCCTGTGCCACTGGGAAAAAGAAGTGCGACAGGAATGGATTGAACAGTTTGAAGGCTTTGAAACAACCACGAGACACGTCGGCGGTGCTCAGTGAGACAAATTAGGAATAGATACCGCAAGCCAGAGCCTCACGGCATGCATTCGTCACTTCAAGCCGGCTTGGCTTTGAACACTTCGGGAAATTCTCTACAGCCTCGAAGTGCTGTTTAACTGCGGGTTGAGCGCGATCTGCTTCTGAAGCCACGGATCAGCGGAGAGCGTGCGAGTAATCTCATGACTTACCCAGTAGCGTTTGAGCAGCGTGGTTAAAAATGGTGTTTCGGTGGGAAAGACGAGTCTAAAAAGGCTGTAGGATTCGAGCACTGGAGTAGAGAGAGCGGAGCTGGGAGAGCTTGAAGGGGATAAGACCAAATAATTCCAAATGAATTGGGCAGTAAATCTTAATAGAACAGTTAATATATATATATATATATGGTATGGCAATAATAGTGTGCAAAAAGTTTTTACATTTTGGAGGTCAGGATATATGTACAACTTGGCCTTCTAGGCTCAAAAACAGGACAACTTTGGCTGGGTGCAACTTTAAATTTTTGACAACTCATGTTCCACAACTTTCAAAGGTGGCAACTTCTGTTTTACACAACTTCAAACTGACACATGTTTAGAAGAGCACAAGCTTTTCATGTTGCAACTTTTGGACATGATCTGATTTTTTGCATCAAGTCTCCCTAGCTTATGTTACACCTGTGGCTCCATCTAGTTACAACTTGTACCTGCCATGACGACAACTTCAAACTTAGTAATTTGCCTAATTTTCTCCAGAGGCCAGGATTTCCAACAACCAATCACTTTTCAAATTGGATTTTCCCCAGATCAATGAGACAGTGCGGGACAGATGTGTTTTAAACAATGAATAAGTACAAAGTTCTGTTATTCCTTGTCTGATAGCAAAAAAATAAGCCATTGCAAGGGCAACAGCATGACAATAAACATTTATACTCCAATTACCGTCATCTGCCAGACAATCAAAGTCACCCAAGGCTGCCTTCATCTCTTCCACCTTGTCATTGTCATCCACAAAGACCCCAGCCTCTCACTCAGCTGTGGCATCTACAAACTCGGAATAGTCTCGCACTTCAGGATCATTGGCAAGCTCATCAAGTGGGGGGATTGGTGCATTGGAATCCTTGCCATATGAGGGGTGTGAAGCAGTTGCAAGATTGTTGGCTGGTTTGTCTGTCCAGTAGCTGCGATTTATTGCCTTTTCACAGCTGAGTTCATAAATAGCGTGAGGAGATTTGTGGTTTTCTGTCCTCATTCTGTGAAGATTTCATGACATACGAGTTTCATCAAGGGAATCCTGAATATGAGGTTGGAATACAATGTAGAAGCACATGTGATTGATGGTGGAGTCCATATTGAGGAGTCCAATCTCCTCAAGGTGTATGAAAACTTCACAGAAAGCCTGCAGTGTATTCTTGCAGATGTCGCGCCAGTTATGCTATTCTGCAAAGAGCTTCATATCATCAGATCGGCTGACATCAACAAGATCTATATATAGACTTACTGGCCACAAAGTGATGCTCAATGCAGCACTCCCCATTTTGTTATCATTTGACATTTCACACCATTATTTTCCTTCCCAAAATCGCACTGAGTACGGCTTGGCCACCCCAAAATTTGGACAGCCACAAAAAACAGATCCTCAACCATCTGGGATTGTTTATTGTTGCAGCATTCAAGATAGATTATGAGCTGTGAAAACCCAACAATACAGCCGTGCATATAGAAGCCCCATGGCCTGAGCTTCTCATTGACATCAAAGTGCCACACAGCATTTGCCCTGCACACACGGTAAATCCTGCACTTCATAATACCATTCCATCTGAGCAGCTATAATCAGAAGAAGAATCAACATACATTCCAGATACTTGTTGTACAATCACCCCAATTGCATCAACCCACCTGAGACTCTCCTGCATGCATGCAATGGGAAGATGGATATTCTCTGCCTCCTCTGACAATAAATTTCCTCTGAATTCTTGAGCCAGGTTTTAGAGCCATGATAATGAAATCTGTTAATTTGTTGCATGGAAACTGGAGAAACATAAGTTTATGGAATACTTTGTTTTGCACAGGACATGTCTGTATCTTGTGGGGAGTCTGACTTGATCTTGTGAGAATAATAATCCAACCGAATGTCAACCATGAGAAAGAGTTATTCATTCCTACAGCAGGTGACTTTGAAAATATGGAACTCTTAAGATGCTGCCAGCCATATCAAAGTTGGACCTTTATAAGGTTGCAGCCTGGATAAGTTGATGCCTGTGACTAGACAAAAATTGAAGTTGCATCCTGCAATTACTGAACATGTTGTCTTGGGTGAAGTTGCCCCCATAAAGTTGCTGCACTGCCAACATGTAATCTGCGAAGTTGCTTGCAAATAAAGTTGTCCCATAGTAGAAGTTAGATGACAAAGTTGTATCCTAGTGTTCAAGTTGCCTTTTTTTGCCATTGCAGGCCAACATGTGAAAAAAAAACTTTTTGCACACTATTATTGCCATATATAAATATTTCATTTTACTGACTTGTATTCTAATCAGGTATGCAAGTTGGTTGGGTCAAAGCTTTGTTCAAGTTGCCACAGACCCTATCCAGTGGCCATCCTGCACCACCACACTGGCCAAAATACCCTCTTGCATATGTCGAGTGGTTCTCATCCTTCAAGCAGTCACACGAAAATAATCATGAAATGTATGCTATAACAAGACCCCCACCACTTGCTGATGGCTCTGTGCAAGGGGCTGTAATTCCCTTGACGAACATCTGCCAGACCTGTCAGCTATTCCCAAATTTTGGTAGAGCTGATGTCAATCAGTGTTGGACCTCTGATACTGTTCTAGATGAGTGTAACTCATTTTTCGTAAATAATTGGACCAGTCTATATGTATGGCATATATATTGTGCAAAAAGTGGTTTCATGCAACTTGTGCCCAAATCACCATTTTTTCACTACAACTTCAGTCAAAATTGAAGAATTCTAACAACTTTTGTTGCCTGCATGCAACTCCCTGCAACTTCCTGGTGTATTTCTGCAACTTGTAACTTGCATGCAACTTTGGTGCTTGCAACTACAAATTGCTACAACTATTGTCCTTGAAACATATTCCATTCAACTACCTTTTTTTAACTTCAAGTTGGACACTTTAAAGTCAGCCGGCAGTCACAGATCTAGATATTTTGATCCCTAACAGTAATATTTCATTCCCAAAGTGATGGCAGAAAAATCTAATCTGCTTTTGCAACAGTTCATTCAATAAATCAACTCTTGTTGACTTGCAAAGCATAGTGAGGATTTCAAAGGTGATACTACCATATTCTAAGACCCACTCAGGAATTCAGGGCATTGTATGCAATACTTCAACAATCACTACATCCAGGGATTTGTCAATAAGCTTATAGTGGTTGCATAACAATTTAACTCTCTCAAGAATGGTATGGATGTCTTTGGACTATCTAACATCCCTTTTATGCACCATAGAACAGTAGTGAACTCACAAAACATTGCTGCAATGATATCATGATGGCCAGATTGATGGGAATCATGAGATCACCAGAATCCACATTTAGGCATTTATTTATCCTGAACTTGCATGTAAAAAGGGTTGGACTGCCCTCCAGGATGTAGGAAGCACTTGAAAATCCAGAACTTCAGGTTTTGCAAGCAAAAATTGAAGTTGTAAGCAGATACCCAAAGTTGCAGGCATGGTGGGAAAGTTGTAGTTGCTTGCAGGAAAAACAGGTGGAAAAAGATGTAAAAACTTACTCAGTTTTTACATCTTTTTCCACCTGTTTTTCCTGCAAGCAACTACAACTTTGTCACCACACCCACAACTTTGGGTATCTGCTTACAACTTCAATTTTCACTTGCAAAACATAGGATGTCACATTTTGAAGTATTTTCTACATCTTTGAGGGCAGTCCAACCTTTTTTACATGCAAGTTCGGGGATAAAGAAATGCCTAAATATGGATTTTGGTGATCTCATGATTCCCATCAGTCTGGCCATCATGATATCATTGCGGCAATGCTCTTTGAGCTCACCAGTGTCCTATGGTGCATAAGAGGAATGTCAAATAGTCTTAAGACATCCATGCCATCCTTTAGAGAGTTAAATTGTTAGAAAACTACTATAAGCTTGTCGAAAAATCCCCTGATGTGGTGGTTGTTCAAGTATTGCATAAAATGCCCCAGACTCATGAGTAGGTCTCAGAATATGGTGATATCACCTTTGAAATGTTCAATATGCTATGCAAGTCAACAAGAGTTGGTTTATTGAACAAACCGTTGCACAAACCAACTAAATTTTTCTGGCATCAATTTGGGAATGAAATATCACTGTTAGGGATCAAAATATCTAGATTCGTGACTGCTGGCTGACTTTAAAGTATTTAACTTGAAGTTAACAAAAGGTAGTTGAGTGGAATATGGCACATATATTGTGCAAAAAGTGGTTTCATGCAACTTGTGCCCAAGTCACTATTTTTTCACTACAACTTCAGTCAAAATTTAAAAATTCTAACAACTTTTGTTGCCTGCATGCAGATCCCTGCAACTTCCTACTGCATTCCTGCAACTTGTAACTTGCATGCAACTTTGCTGCTTGCAACTACAAATTGTTACAACTATTGTACTTGCAACATATTCCACTCAACTACCTTTTGTTAACTTCAAGTTGAATACTTTAAAGTTGGCCAGCAGTCACGAATCTAGATATTTTGATCCCTAACAGTGATATTTCATTCCCAAATTGATGCCAGAAAAATTTAGTTGGTTTGTGCAACAGTTTGTTCAAAACCGACTCTTGTTGACTTGCATAGC
This sequence comes from Mycena venus, assembly GCA_014462655.1. NCBI lineage: Eukaryota > Fungi > Basidiomycota > Agaricomycetes > Agaricales > Mycenaceae > Glaucomycena > Glaucomycena venus. The sequence goes on from JACAZI010000003.1 coordinate 10,432,161, forward strand.
ATATTGAACATTTCAAAGGTGATATCACCGTATTCTAAGACCTACTCATGAGTCTGGGGCATTTTCTGCAATACTTCAACAACCACCACATCAGGGGATTTTTCAACAAGCTTATAGTAGTTTTCTAACAATTTAACTCTCTAAAGAATGGCATGGATGTCTTTACAAGTCCTAAAAATTTATTTTTAGACTCATTCTTATGGCATTGTTTCCTCTGCGAGAATTTTCAAAAACCCCAGATGACATCTTTCTCCCGTGGGTGTTTCCTTTCCTATTGTGGTATGACCTTGTCGCCTTTCATCTATGCATCGACTAATCTTCTTTTAGTCTGTTCATGCTCACGTCTATGCCTTTACTCATGGTCTTTAGTCTGTTCGTGGTCTCCCCATTTAATTTTTCCGGTGTTTTCTCCCTTTATTTGCTCAGTCGTGGATGCGTCTTCTCCCTTGTACCCATTTTGGTTTTTCTGTCCACCTGTTTCCTTTCTTCATTTGCCGATATTTTATCATCAGCGGCTAAGTAGTTCTTCTGTCTACATTACTTAATCAGGATCCGACTCCACTTTTCCAGGCATTTACGTGGTTTCTCTTCAAGTACATGGCCTTTTTTTCTGTGTTCTGATCGCAACCGGTTCTATCCGGTTCTATCGCCATTACTTACCACGTGAATGTACATGTGGGTTCTGGTTGTCCTCAATTAAGGATCGCTGTGATCTTTTTCTGTGAGTTATCTCCGCTTATTTAGCAGAAGCCGGAGTGCGTATCATCTGAATATCTACCTCTTTATAAGTTAGCGTGTCTGTCAAAAAAGAGCACATACGCAAAATCCGACCCTGGAAGTGTCCTGACATCTGTAACAGTGGTGATCGCCAATCACTAGTGCGGAACCGATTACGGCCAGCTGATTCAACCTCCTGCTCGTGCCGGGGTCGGCTTCACTCCTACTTGGTACGTTTTCCCGCCTCTCCAAACTCTTTGAAAATTAGGCCCCGTGAAGCTCATGCTAAACTTCGGCTAAAGCTTGTCCAAAAAATAGGATTTTGAGGGCCAGATTCTGTGATTTTCACAGCCGGTGAGCCCAATGCGGTTGTCCATCAGAGATTGACAAAATCAGATCCGATGAATTCCGAACAGCTCCATTTGCTTCTCGCGTCAATCTCACCGGCCACAATCTCAGTGCACAATGGATCCATCTCTCAATCCGGTGCTCACCGTGGGACACGTTCTCCCTAAACACTTTGTGCAAAGACGGATCACCTACTTTTCAATCTGGGTTTTGACGCCTTCAAGAAAGGACAGAATGGGCCCTGTCGAATTCGACAGCGCATGCAGCCACTGCCAGCAGTTAGGGCTGCCGCCCGTGCCCGTGACGACAACGGCCGTGGATTTGACAGGTGATCAACGGGCACGGCCCGTGTTGACACGGCCATGCACTGGTTGAAAATTGCTTAACGGCACAGCATGGTCAATGGGACGGCCGTGACAGGCCCACAGCTATGTCTGACATATTTTCATGGGCTCTTTATCGTGTAAATTTGGTTCCTTGAGCTACTGTGAAGGTGTGGTACCTGTAAGCGGCCCTGATGTTTGAAGTAGATTGGGTTATAATATGTACTTGCAATGGCAAATAAATCCCACCTTTCCAAGTGCCATAGAATGGGTTTCGAGACTCTCAGGTCTACTGGATGCTATGAAACTGAGTGAATGAGCTAAGATGTAGAGCAAGTTGCAAAAGAAATCAAAGATCAAACCTAAATCAAACGCCGTCATCACAATTGGCATTGACCGGCAACAGTTGAACTTGCCTCTTTTTCCCACTAACAAATGGGTAGGTGAAGAGGTAACCGTGTTCAATACGTGTAGACAGATGATTGACAAGTTTTCTTACCAAAACTATGCTTTTCAGGCTTGCTTGTAACTAACCCGTGCCATGGCCGTCGTGGCCGTGTTTTGACGGGCCGTCAGGAAGAGAACCCGTGCCGTGACTGCCATCGAGGACTCCAGAAAATCCTCAACAGAACTGGCATGGCATCCGTAGCACGGCTGCCCTCAAACTGTGACCACAGGCACACGCAGAAGCCCTATAGTGGTGGTGAAATGGGCGGCTCCGAGTCGACTTCATTTTGCTTTATGAAGCGATTCCAATGACATTCCCCGAACATTCAAAAAGCCGCTGATAAGCAGTGGATGAACCACCACCTGAAACTGCATTACTTTTCGCTTTTCATGTGTAGTTCATTCATAGTATACCATCTATTAAGAGGCAGTACTAAGTACCTGAAGTAGCTGGCCTGTGGCCAGTATCACAAGAGTAACGAGATGACGTTCCTGGTGACTCTAGGGGTGTCTCTGGCAGGTACTCACTCCGAAACATGTAGGAGACTGTGTAGCCCACCTAAACATAGGGAATATCACACTGGTTCCAAATGTTCCAGAACCATGGAATGGTGTCTACTGTTCCATAGCATCAGAACCATGGATACCAGAGTGCTGAGTGATTCGGTTGTTGGTTATTTGGCTCGTCGACGTGTTCACGTCGTCTCAGGTGACTTTAGATCACTGGCAGTGGTGTTCTGAATGTACCCGAGGTCCGGCTACCTGGCATTGGAGTTTGATGTGGGTTCATCACAAGTTGATTGTTGATCCTGGAGGTGCTGACTTCCTCTTTTTGGATTGGGAAGTCATTCCCAAGAACCCATTCTTGGATATATCTTGAAGTTGGGTATCATTTGAAAGCTATATTGCCAGACTATCTGGTTCCGATGTAGTTGGTCGAGGGATAACAGCGGAATGCAAGTTATCTTGCAAAAGGCGTACATGGTGGATGATGACTGAGACTCCATCAAACCACCATGTGCACGAATCTTACAAAGGATGGTCGGAATATACCTGGAATGACGTACTCGACGTCTCCGACCAATAGGACTCTCTGCATTTTGGTTGCCAAGACGTATACACAGACTTTGGCATGGCTAAACAGACATTTTACTCATTTTCACTATTGTCATAGTTATATCTTTGTTTGTATAAGTAGTTAGAAGGGTTTCTGGGAGCGGCACGGAATCGTCCCCCAACTAGTAAGCCCAAAGCTTGTGCCTAGGGGAAGGTTCTTGTCAATCTTCAGAGCTCTTGCAAGCCTAGTTTGTAAGGGTTGTGAATATCATTGGGTTGTTGGCATATAAAGTCGTATCCATACACTGGAACGCACAAACCGTCTGAACGTGGCTCTTGAATCATATTGAATCGTATTGAATCGTCTGGCCTTGGGTCTTGAATTGTATTGAATCGTCTTGCTTCATGGTCTTTGACCTTGCTTCGTATCAAATCGCTAGCCTTGGGTCTTGAATCGTCTGTATCGTTGTCTGGAATCTCTCGGAACCTTTGGAACTTTCGCGGATCTTCAGGATAAGCACAACTCATTCTTCGGAACAACTGGAATCTGGGTTAACCTTTGGTTTCCTGTCTTCCAAAACTTCTTTCTGGCCTTGTTATATCGTGCCTTTGGGTGTTCGAACTAGATATCCTTTGGATTTCTTGGTTTTGCACATAACAAACACAATATATCGCCCTGCAACTTCTTGCATATAAACTTTCTCCCTTTCAACCTTTACAAGGCTCTGAACTAGGGACTGACACTTGTCAGGTACCATTGGAACGTACAGAACATCACTCGTTGCTTCTAATTGTTGGTTTGGGATAGATTTGTTCTGTTCCCAAGCTATATATTGGTTGTAGTGATTGGTTTTTGTTGTATCGCACGTTTCCATCCCAGGTTCCGAGCTCACTTATCACCGTGCAGCAGGTACAGGATTTGTACTGCCAGGCGCACGCAGTGGCCTACAAGCCCAAGTAAGTGACATTCCTCTTATGCACCATAGGACACTGGTGAGCTCAAAGAGCATTGCCGCAATGATATCATGATGGCCAGACTGATGGGAATCATGAGATCACCAAAATCCATATTTAGGCATTTCTTTATCCCCGAACTTGCATGTAAAAAAGGTTGGACTGCCCTCAAAGATGTAGAAAATACTTCAAAATGTGACATCCTATGTTTTGCAAGTGAAAATTGAAGTTGTAAGCAGATACCCAAAGTTGTGGGTGTGGTGACAAAGTTGTAGTTGCTTGCAGGAAAAACAGGTGGAAAAAGATGTAAAAACCCGAGTAGTTTTTGCACAATATATCGCCCATATATATGTATGGCACATATATTGTATAAAAAGTATATTCTTGCAACTTGGTAGATTTTTCCGAATTTCATGCACAACTCTGGAGCTTTACCTGCAACAAAGTTGCGTGATGGGGAAACACAACACATCTTTTGCTGCATGCATAGCCTTTGCCATGCAACTTTTGTTGCGTGCAGACAGGGGCCCATACATCTTTTGTTGCAGGTAGAGAACGGGCCTGCATGTGAAGAAAATTGCCTGAAACTCTCAATAAGTAGCTGTCAGTACAACTTTAAACTTGCTCTCAATTTTTGGAATATACCAGCAACTTGCCTGCCTGCATCTTACTAGTTCCCCGACATGTTTGCAACTGCGGGAAAAGGCACTAGGAGCGTGACTACGGTTGTTAACAATTCCACGCTTCGAATTTGCTTGGCGTGAGTTATGATCCGCGTCCGACGTGAGAACGCATAGCCACCGCATCAAGCAAATCGAGGAGATCCCTCTCGTCACTTCCGGTGTGCAAAGTCTTTCCATGCGGCTTTTTTCTACTCTTCCTGTGGCAGTCCAGGGGGCGATATGGATAGTTCTGGTGGCTCCCAGACGCAAAAAAAAACCAACTCCACGTGCAGCATTGCGCAGCCGCATGCGGCTTTGTGTATCCTCTCTAATGTTCTGTACTATCCACAAATACTAGTCACTGCATTCCGAGGCCGCGTAGACCCAACTGGGTTTACGTGAGTATACCCCAGCTCTACGTCGGCCGACCCCCGTAGACCGAGTCGGCTAGGCCAACGTGGGCCAAACTTGGCCTACATTGGCATCCCCCTCGGTCTACACAGGTCTACACAGGCCCCCCCTATCTGGGTCATTGCGCGTGTTGTTGCTGTTGCCCTGTTCCCACGTCGCTAAAATTGCCCGCCACGGGTTGCCATGTTCCCACGTGGCCTATATTTCATTATTTGGTCACTCTGCCAGTACGCCAGGGCATGGCATGTCGGTTGCCGTAAGTTGGCTCAGGCATGCCGAAAGTTGACACCCGTGGGCTGTGTCGCTAAATATAACTATATTACCACCTTCAGGCGAAGAAAAAGGGTGTTTCAATGGGTATTGAACCAGAAACAGTGCTTGGATCACGGCAAAATGGTTGGCTTGGTCTACGTCTGCCTAGGGGGGATAGGCAGACCCTGGGCCTACGGCCCCACGGAATGCAGTGAGTAATGTACGGCACAGCTCAGAATCCTCATTTGAATCGGTTCTTTTCCTCTTTGTGCTTTATCTCTTCTCTCTTTTCCTTTTTCACATCAGATTACTGCCTTGCTTTGATTTTTTTTTCTATAAATAAAGTCAAGTAGAAACGCAAAGAAACAATGGGGCGACGAGCCGGAGTTTATAAGCTGTGCTTCTTGTCTTTTATGATATACTTCTGCTGCAAAATGCCCATGTGTGTCTCATGCCAGCTCATTTTTCATTCAAGAGCATTTAGTCCGGCACTGTCAAGGTCTTCAAGTTCACTTACGCATGTCCGAGGCCCACACCTCAGCCCGCTGATTTAGAAGCGATTCTGTTCCAAACTCTGTTGACCCCTGTACCACTGTGCCGCTTGGTTTTGTAAAAACTTGATCGAAGCCTTTCTGTCTGTTCTGTGAGAAATTTCACTTGCCCAGAGCTACTGCAAACGGCCCATCATGGACGCTATTCAGCTGTCTGAATATTCGAATTCTGCAGAACATTTTGATGTTAATTCTCAGCATGAAATTGAGACTCGGATAAGTGTATTGCTCAAGTGTAGTTCGATTCAGTCCAGCTCGTCAGCAAGTGCTTTTGATACCACACCAAGAAAGCGTCATACACGAAATATACATTAGCGCATAGAGGTCGAGTTCCCCTGAAAGTGTGCAGTCATTAACACAACAGCACGACAATAGAGGTCAATTCCCCAGTTTTCATCGTCCTCCATGATGTCCAGTTGCTCCAGAATGTTCCCACCCTCGAGAATCTCATCGTCGTCGTTGAGAAAGACACCTGCATCCCTTTCGGCATCACGGTCCGGGTATTCGCTGTGGTAGGGTAATAGTCCCGGTGCGTAGGCTCTTGAAATGGGTCGGTAGTCCGTTTAAGGCTCGAATGAATGATTGGGATTAAATGTAGGGACAGGTCCCGGGCCGTAGAGTGAGAAAAGTGCGAGATAATAGAGTAAAAGTATTGAAAAATGGCGTGGGAAGAGCGTGAGGTCGTTTGGTGCGAATTCGGGGGTGTTGGTGGCTAGACAGCCCACTGGCGGCGTCCCGAAGAGGAGGGGGCGAGGTCCCTCGGTGGTACCTCTGGGCGTTTGCCCTGCACTGGCCGCGGTTGTGGTGGTACGATGGTAAAATTGCACAAGAACTACTATTTACGATACAAACAATGATCGGACCGAAGAGAAAAATGAAAACCGGGTAAAGCCGAAAGCAGCGTGTAGTTGGATTTCCACATGCCGGCCATCCGACCCTACCACATCGCTACGATCAAGATGTAGAGGATCGCTACTGAGTTCATCTGCAGGAGGGAATCGCTCATTCGGATCATCACCATAGCTCGGATCCGAGGCGGTGACGATGTCGTCTCCGGGGTCACCAGTCCAATATCCGCGGTTGATGGCTTTCTCGCGGCTAAGCTGGTAAATAGCGATGGGTGTTTTGTTACCCGCAGTGCGAATCTTGTGAAGGTTCCATGACGATAATGTTTCGTCAAGGGAATGCTGGATTCGGGGCCGGAAAACAATGTAAAGGCAGATGCGATGGATCTCGTTTTCCATGTCAAAGAGTCCTGAAGACTCAAGAAAGATGAAAATCTGGCGAAAAAACTCTAACGTATCTTTGCGCACGTCGCGCCATCCGCGCTCCATTCGAATGTTCTGAGTGGACCTTCCCCATAGCATATCAGCAGTTCTCTAGTGATCAAAAGAGAGAAAAATATTCACCGTCCACGTAGAAACGCAATGTGAAGTGGGCCCCAGTGCGCAACCATTCTCCTCTCCACGCCATTATTTTCCCTTCCAAAATCACCTCGTCCCCTACTTGGCCAGCCGTATCTGGTGATCGCAGCCATCCACAACGCTTCAACTGTTGCCGATCGCTTGTTGTTGCAGCAATGTAGATAAATCATCTTTCGGGAGTGTCCGTCGATGCACCCATGGATGTAGAAACCCCATGGACGGAGTTTTTCGTTGCCATCCATATGCCAGAGTGCATTTGCACCTCGCACACGATATACCCGTCGCTTGATAACACCGTTCCAGCTGCGGCTCTGTTATGAACCAGAATCCAATATTGCGAAGATATACTCACCTAACAATGACCCCAAGAGCGTCAACACGCCACAGACTGTCTTGGACACGTTCTGATGGTAGGTGGATCCCCATGGCCTCGAGATGGCCCATCAATATCGAACTTCCGGCGAGGGGGTGTTTCAAAGATATACCCTCAACATGCTCATCAAGGGCGTCGTCGGTAATCTCGGTGAACGGTCGACGGGCCGTAGAAATCCCTGCGCGGCCCATATGGTTGTAGAGTGTCATGCGTGTGCACCCCATTGCATCTGCAACAGATTCCCAAGAATTCCCCATGTCATGGAGCTCCACTGCACGGGTGAGGTTGATCATATAACGAGGACGGCCTCCAGAACTGAGAGCTGTCCTGATGCCGACATTCCGAGGTGGGGGTGGAGTGTCAAGAAACTGTTGAAGCGGTAACTGAACATCGAGAATAAGCGTTATAAATTGGTCGATGTCCTGCAATGAAAGCCAGTCGTCCACGAGGTTGGCTATAAGATAGTGCACAGCGCTTAGCTGGCGTAATGACCGTTCAACAGAGAATATCTCCACATTGGGTATTGAATTGACGACGAATTTGGCATCCCGCACGATGCGATCTGCGTGCATCAAGAGCTAGTGAGTGGAATCGTCGCTGGACATGAAGGTGGATAGTGATGGGGATGGACAAAGGCGCGGATTAAGAGTCGAAATGTGAGGTCCGCCAATAATTGAGGTAAGGACCCCGCAAGGATCGTCCAGAAGCCGAGTAGTCACGCAAATGAGTGGGCGAGGTGTTGGATTCCAGAAAACTGACTAACTACCTACGCACTGGCTAACTAAATACTATTCGGTCTAACTACCTTATTCTAGAAATGTAATCTACCTTGTATCTACAATTGTACGGTCCTTTGTGTGATAAGAATCAAAATAACAACGAGACAAGGTCGCGAGACACGGGCGCATGAGCGACCTTGTCCAAAATTGAACACTCTTTCCGGTATCTCGGGAACGGATGTAGTCGGTAGGAAGCCTGGTAATCTAACAGGTTGTTCAAGTTGCAGTGATTCTCGATTGTATGCACGTTTGTTGCAAGATGCACTCCATGCTTTCAAGTTGCACACAGCTAAGGATAAAAGCTGCAAGTTCTATAAGTTGACATGTCTTGCTGAAAGTTGTAACAAAAATGAAGCTGAAGCGAGGCAAAAAAAGATGTCAAAAACAGAGTAGTTTTTCACAATATATCGCCCATATATATGTGCCATACCTATCAGTCAATTTGGTGAGCTATTTCTATGGGAAATATATTGTGTAAAAAGTATTTCCATGTAACTTGTGTTCAAAAAACTAAATTTTCACTACAACTTCCCGAAAAACCAAAAAATTCCAACAACTTTTGTTCCCTGCATCTGAGTATTTGCAACTTTCTGCTCCATTCCTGCAACTTATGCATTGCATGCAACTTTAGTGCCTACAACTACATATTGTCAAAACTATTGTATTTGCAACATTTTCAATGCCACCGTCTTTTCCAACTTCAATTTAAATGCTTTAAAGTCAGCCGGCAGTCACGGATCCAAACGTTCTGATCCCAACATTGATATTCTGTTGCTGAAGCGATGGCACGAAGACTTGACCTCTTTGTGTGACAGTCCATTCAGTAAATCAACTCTGGGTGAGCTGCATGAGTTATTGTGTATTACGGGAGTGATATTATTCAACTCTGAGATGTGCCCCAGAGTCTCAGGCATTGCATACAAAACTTAAAATGACCAACATACCAGGTGATTTTCAACAAGGCAGTAGTTTTTCCAAAAGAATTTTACCTCCTTTGAAATGACATGGAGGTCTTTAGACTATTTAACCTCCTGCCATGTGCCATATGAGTCCAGCATATTCAAAGAACTGCACTACAACGATGCTGCAATGATGGGAGTGATGGGAATCATAGGATCAATTGACTCAGATTTCGGCAATTTATTTGTGCCCAGATTGGCAGGCAGAAGGTGGTAAGCTGACCTCTAAGATGTAAGCAGAAAAATACCCGAAGTTGCATGCAAAAAACTGAAGTTGCAAGCATAGAACTAAAGTTGCAGATATAGTTGCAAAATTGCAAGCATGTCTGCAAAGTTGTAGTTGCCTACAGGAAAAAAAGATGCAAAAAATCGAGTAGTTTTTACACAATATATCGCCCATAATTGTGCATTTCACATCTTTTTCCACCTGGTTTTCCTGCAAGCAACTACAACTTTGCCACCATACCCGCAACTTTGGGTACTGCTTACAACTTCAATTTTTGCTTGCAAAACCTGAAGTTCCAGATTTTTAAGTGCTTCCTGCATCCTGGAGGGCAGTGTTAGAATTCCAGGTTTGCGAGCCGTATGAAGCTCATTAACGTCATCGGCATGCACAGACCGAATTATGTACCGCCTATTTATTCACTCTGTTTATGTGTTGTTTAGCCGATCATTTGCCTCTGTACCACCACCATGTACACTAGAGGACAAACGTGATCTTCTTTGTTGCTGTGACTTTGCCCCACCCTCGCTCGCCAACTAGCCTGGTAAGGCTTATTCTAACAGGCAGTCCAACCCTTTTTACATGTAAGTTCGGGATAAATAAATGCCTAAATATGGATTCTAGTGATCTCATGATTCCCATCAGCCTGGCTATCATAATATCACCGCGGCAATGCTTTTTGAGTTCACTACTGTTCTATGGTGCATAAAAGGGATGCTAGATAGTCTAAAGACATCCATACCATTCTTGAGAGAGTTAAACTGTTACACAACCACTATAAGCTTATTGACAAATCCCTGGATGTGGTGATTATTGAAGTATTGCATACAATGCCCTGAACTCCTGAGTGGGTCTTAGAATATGGTAGTATCACCTTTGAAATCCTCACTATGCTTTGCAAGTCAACAAGAGTTGATTTATTGAACAAACTGTTGCAAAAGTGGATTAGATTTTTCTGCCATCAGTTTGGGAATGAAATTTTACTGTTAGGGATCAAAATATCTAGATCCATGACTGCTGGCTGACTTTAAAGTGTCCAACTTGAAGTTAAAAAAAGGTAGTTGAATGGAATATGTTGCAAGGACAATAGTTGTAGCAATTTGTAGTTGCAAGCATCAAAGTTGCGTGCAAGTTACAAGTTGCAGAAATGCAGCAGGAAGTTGCAGGGAGTTGCATGCAGGCAACAAAAGTTGTTAGAATTTTTAAATTTTGACTGAAGTTGTAGTGAAAAAATGGTGATTTGGGCACAAGTTGCATGAAATCACTTTTTGCACAGTAAATATGCCATATATTTCTCTTAAATGTCCCTTAGTACATATGCATTCAGTATAGATCTCTATGGTTCTGTCAATTATTCATAGACCCTTATAGCTACAGGCCAAATCCATAGATTATGATAGCACCCCATAGTAAGTGATAGTGATCATGGTACTCCCTTAGCACCCCATAGACCCCCATAGTCCCAGATAGCTGCCTCTTTGTCTATGGGGCAAATTTGTTTTTTCCTGATGTGGTACCTGCTGCCAGATGGCGCCTTGGCATTCACGTTGGCGTCGCACATGACCATATACAAACTCCGGATCCAATTCTAGGGGTTTTTGGTATGCTCTCACCCCTCTTTACTTCTTATAACCATGCTTTACACTTGATGGACTCAAAGCACTGGAGTGTACCATGAGCAGATGTTGCACTGCAGTATGATCCTTTTCCCTGCTCCAAGAACGTTGACTCCAGGCTGACTTTGTCTTATGGGCTTCGAACAGCACTATGAAGATCTATTTCACATTAAGCTGCCGAGAAAGCCCTGCACTGGCTCCAGACTCATTCTTGGCAGCTAGCAGACATGACAAGACTGTATTTCTGGTAGGCCTCCTTATGATTGGTACATATGTTTTTTATACACATATACCTAGATTGACACAAGTTATTCATTCATTCCCACTGCCATTGGGATGGTTAACAAAGTTACTTGGACAAACTAACTTGACCTTACAAAACTAACTTTACTTTACTTGTGGCAGACAAGTAAAGTAAAGTTCTCAAAAGTTACTTGTAAGTAACTTAAGTAACTTGGATTGATACCATCTGATGGCACAAGTTACTTTGTCTGATCTAACTTGGGTGGGAAGTTAGCGGTAAGTAACTTCAAGTAACTTCAAGTAAAAGTAAGTAAATATGTAAGTAGATGGAACTAAGTAATTTCAAGCCTTCTGGGCTCAGAATCTATGCCCATTTCCAATTTCCAGCCAGGGCCAAGAGGAAATGCCGTGGCACTGTCGCACATATCCCACATTATGACTAAACATTAAAATTGGTGTTCCCTCGTGCCAAATCGGATTTCTGGAGTGTAGAAATGCTCGATGATGACTTGGAATCTTTTAATCAAGTACTACTGATTGATATCATGGTATTTCTCAAATGTATTTGGCACTGACTCACCTTTGGAATGCCCCAGATTGCAACTACTGCAAGTTCCGTTGAGTGAACTGAGTATTCTTACAGTTCAAGGATTTTGAGACATATTAAAACCTCTCCTCAGGTTTCTCGACATCTCTCCCTAGCCTATAGCCATGTACTCTGCCATTGCTCAAGGCCGTCAGCATGGAGAATTCCACCACAGATACGCCATGCCTAATCCAATAATCCACACCCAAAGTCAGTCTTATCTTCCGATCTGCATGCGCCCCAAACCCAAAGCCTAACCTTCCTCCGAGCTCCTGTCGGTACTCCGGCTCGATATGAGTACTTACATGAATCATTCTCTAAACCAAATCCTCCAAGTTTTAACCCCTCTTCATATTCATTGAGTCAGTACTCTCAAGGAAAGTGTTCCCAAGACAGACAAGTATTTCCAAGAATGTTACAACAGCAGTGAGCCCTCATCCCCCATCCAGAAATCGCCGTCGGCTCGAGAGGCACGATACAGATCAAATTCATCTGACCACTGTGTTTATTCAATGATGTAAATAACCTCACCAATGCCCCCTTCTATCTCGTTAGGTTCATTCATTTGTCTTCGAATGGGCCTCTTCATAAAGACATTCTTTACCCGCAGAAGCTTCGACTCCATACGGCATCGTACATCTAGCTGCTTAGCACATGGATCATCTCGCAACTCTTGCCCATACCCATGAATTCATGCCGACCCCGGGTGTCCGGTTTTTTTCGGTACGATCTGAGAACGGCGTTCGGTTCAGTCTAGTAGAGGCGATGTAATGGAAGAAGCATCGGGAGAAGATCATTCTGCTGATGTGAGAGGCTTCATCAACCCAGGACGAGGAAGAGTGTGCATTTTTGATTTTTCTAGCCAATCGAACGGCTTCTCCAGCATGGCAGTGTACTGGGTGGGTCGTCCTTGGTCCCCAGTTCTAAAACTGGCGCTGCTGAATTGGACACTGTCTACATTATCAAGAGCTAAAAGGAGGCACAATCCCTGGCTTTCCTGCAGTTGAAGATGTATTGGTGACTGGTACAGGTCGTACTCGCACGATCTTTCACTGAGTGTGAGCCGCCGACATCATTAACTGACAGAGGAGTCCAAGGGTTTGGCCTGATCTTATGCAACGATGACCCCAAGGATCATGCTCGGGATCTGAACCAGATTCAGAACATTGCGGGAAGATACATTAATTAATTTGAATGAGTGAGGCCGTACTTTAATTAGTAAGTGATCAGAGCCGAATTGATGCACTAGACACCCTGTAATGCGATCCTGCTGCCTTGCCTTCTGAACCGTACAAGTTACCTGTCAACAAGTTACTTTTGCCACACATGGGAAAAGTAAAGTTAAGTTAAGTAAGTTTCGCCCCTCCAAGTGAAAGGGGCCATCAAAGTTAAAGTTAGCTCCCACAAGTTACTTTTTCCACTCTCATTGCCGAGTCTTTAATAACTCGATTCTGGTGCGCAATTGGTGCTCCCGTCTTTCTCTTCCGTTCGCTTCACATGCTAACACTGAATTAATAAACAGGATTTCATCTTAACTTTCATGCACTTTTACAGAAGCTCCCCATTTTCTCTGTGAGCAACGGCGTCGCTTACATGGCGAAAGAACATATTACACTTTTGGACACGACCAATCGTAAGTGGCAATTTTTCTTTTTCTTTTAATTTTTTTTAACACTGAATGCAAGACCTAGCAGGTGATGGTGTTACGACTTGCTCCAGACATATGTCAACCAAACTCAGTGTCCCTGTCACACATCTAACATACTGTAGTATTTCGCTCAATTCGTGCTGCCTGTGACCCGTGACACCAAAAACCGAACTTCAATATTCGTGGATCGGCCTTCAGGAGCGTGACACAAGAAAAAATTCGTGTTTTCATGGGAAATAATCAGATTCATTACCCAGACACACATGGACTACATTCCTCACGCAAAATAGGTCCAGTTGAGCTGTCTTGATGTATTTCTGGTGCCACCAAGACAAGTCGCATCAAAAAAATGGTGCGACAGCAACTGGGTGCCGTAACTCTTTTTTGCGCCCGTTGTCCTCACCATGAGTGGGCTTCCAGACTTCCTCAAGGTCCCAGAAGGGACAGCAAAGCTTTCTCTTCCCCCTGCCAACATGCCTGTGTTAAGTTCAACACTGAGGCATCACAGGGGGGAAAAAATTGAAAATTTCCCCCTTTTCTGCAGTTTTTTGTGACTTCTTTTGCAAGTTCTTGGTCGGTCTCGGTGACCTGTGACACCCCCGAAAATATTCGTGGATTTTGAGGCCTGTGACGCGTGACCCACGAATTGAGCAAAATACTACAGTATCGGCAGCGGGAAACGCCATAGTTTTAGAACGTGGTGTGTTTTTCATTGCCTCTTCTTCCTTGAACTTCATTAACGTGAAAATGCAGACATGATTTTTTGCTTTATTGCACTTTGGCTTCTGGCAGTATGCATGTCACCTTCACCGCCGTCTGGGACTGAGGCAGACAATGTCTGCCTTAGTTGGAACATAGAGCGTCCTATTCTGCACCATTTCGTTTTTACGAAATGTTACATTAGGTTGTCAAACTGAGTTCCCCTGCCCCGTCTGATCAATTCCTCCGTCGAATGCATATTTCCTTTCCATTGTTTGGAAGAGCACGTCTTAAGTTTAGAGCAGAAAATTTTAACATGATTTTAGTCTCTTCAAGTCTGGATTAGAGACTACCTCGTGAGATCCAGCCTCTTGGTTGGATGCGCTCTCTGGTGTCGATAAACCAATGAACTATAGTTCATTTAATATTGGTGTTCAATGCTGCTTGCATCCAGTTGACAGGTGGGTTGAAGGTGGATGCATGCTGAACACAAGCTTGAAGCAGAGGATGTTGAATCCGTCAGACTTAGCCGACAGGCTTGCAAAACGGGCTTGCTCCGCTTAGCGGAGTTTGAATTTCGCTGTGCAGGCTTGGATGGCTTGGGCTTGGGCTTGACCTCGCTTACACTAACCTTTAACACTATACTTAAATCATTTATATCTGCCCCTTTGCTTCCCAATCTCATTCCCACTGCCACCAACGTCCACCAACGTCTATCAAACCTCTCACTGGACATTCAGGTCAACAAAAAACGTCGACACAAAGACTTGAAATGCGTGAACTCCATCAGCACGTGCAGGTCAGTCGAACTGCTTTGTATTCTTACGACTGAAGCTAATGCCTCAAATTGTGAACCAACAACAGCATTTCTCAAGAGGTGGGCAGGCCAAAACCTCTTGAAATCAACCTCCCAAATCTAAGTGGTGGCTGTACCCCCCTCCACCCCCCCCCCTCTAAGCGAGGCGGTTCTCGGACCGACCCCCTACGGACTGAACCCCGCATCCATTGCAGCTTTCCTTCGATCGGTGAATGTCGGGACATCGACTTGCCATCAGTCAAGATCGCATGTCCGGTTAGTCTGGTGTTTACCGTGGGCCTGTGTGTGTAGTGCGCCGTTATTATGTAATCTTAGGTAATCATATTCCGAGTCGCACCCCATTGCACGGGAAACGTGTTTTTCAGTGAGACTTGAAGACTTATGAGGCTTTATTATTTATGGCTAACTTTCTGTTGATTCAGAATTTTTAAAACAAGCCGCTAAACCTGTGGTATAAAGGTTGCGACTTTTGTATATGACTGCTTGGCACAGTGACAACAAGTGGTGAAAGTTGACCTTGAAATGCATTTAAAAAAATTTCAAAAATAACCCAGAGCCTCGATGCAGTCAGGAAACACGATTTCGAGGTACAGAAGGTTGTGAGGGCAAAAGTACTTGAAAGGGAAATGGGAGCTCAGGGCAGTGTTCGAACCATGGCCTACTAGATCTTATCTAAGATCACGTAATAAGAGAGCTCTACATACACGACCATGCGGTAACTAACAGACTCTATACAGCGAGGTACGAGCGTTCGTATAGAGTGTCTGTCTACGAGAGACTAATGTCCGGTCCGATGCAATTATTCCATTACTTACCCTCTCCGGCCCCAGAATATTATAAAAACTACATACTATCGGCCACCAGGTACTGTACTATTTCGATCAAATTGGCAGTCACGCGTCACGCACCCCCCTGTCGACCACGAATTTTGGTCAATGTCACGCATCACTGAGGCCTCTGCCGAACCTCCAAACTGTCACGCAGGCCCCAAATATCCCAAAAATTACCAAAAAGACGAAAATTTGCATAGAAATGTCGAAAATTTGGGGGGTGTCATGCTCCACCAGGGCCTCTACCAAAATGTCGAATAGGTAAAATGAGTCACGTGTCACCCCCAGTGTCGATTTGATGGAAATAGTACCGTAGTCGGCCACCTGTGAATATATCATGAGGGAATTGAGTATTATAGTACTTTGACCCCGAGGAATCAAGTACAATCTTGGGAGATTATCTACACCGATTTTTGGGTCAAACTGATGCTTTGATCAGAAGTTACGCAATGTCGGAACGAAATCCAAAGGGTGGGAGCCATCATTTCTTAACTTAGCTCTTCGGCCGACACTCGCCATAGCTGTTTCTTCACAAATTCTCTACCAATTCACGACTTTGTGGGCTCATTTTACTGCCCTGATGCAGGACATCGATTGGGAATAGCGTATGCAAGACATAAAAACAACATGGCTACGCAAGATATCTAAGAAGATGTTGCTTCTATTTTGACCCACTCAAGCAACCCACCGGCATATCCCAGGAACCATTCACTCTACGGGTCTGGCATCTCGCATAGGCCTTCTTTATTGATTATTCCTCGTGTTCTGACATCCATTTGATTTTTATCTATGAACCTTTCCTCTCGGAGCTTATTATAACCCCAAACCACCCATTTTCAATTTCGCTGAAGTTGGAAATTTTTTCAGGAGTTGCCGGAGTCTAGATATCAAAGTTGTGTGCTAGGTATGTCTACACACATCCTATTAGTCTAATCATTGCATAGCTTGGGCTTATACCACCATTATCTCTAACTAGGCGCTCGGGTTGTTGACACCTGCCATTCTGACCCACTACCCACCATTCAGAACATATTTTCATATTTGTCCTATGGCTCATATGTCCACATTAACTTTTTAGAATCCTTCATACATACCTGATCTTCGAATTTGGAAACAATTTACTGCCAGTTTATGGCTCAGCAGCTCATTCAGTGAGGTGGCCAACTACCTAGTTTATCCCCGTTTAGGGCATGCTGGTAGAAGAAAATTCACTGTAGCACCGGGATGCCACACAATTCATCCAAACTACCTCAAACAAAATTTAGGATGTGTACTGAGGTATTTCATTCAAATTGACAGGGGGTGTGATACGTGACCCGAAATTTCAATTCAACATTTCAACAGCAGCCGAATTTTCGCGTGACACCCCCCAAAATTTCGAAATTCTCACGAAAAATTTCGTCTTTTTGCAGTTTTTAGGCAGTTTTGAGGTCTTCGTGACGGCTTGGAGGTTCGACAGAGGCCTTCGTGATGCGTGACAGCGACCAAAATTCGTGCTCGACAGAGGGGTGCGTGATGCGTGACTGTCAATTTGAATGAAATACCTCAGTACCTTTGATTCCGGTCCCTCAACCCCAGGAAATTCCAAGATGGCATCTGACAATTGCCGATCAAATCTAATGTGGCCGACTACCCGATGCCTGATAGTAGTTGTCCTCGGAGAGCGGTAAAATAGGGGGTCTCTCAGTTGTACTTTACAAATAGATTTGTTTTGCGGCAGCAAAGCAGAAGTTGGACAACACATCTGTTAATGCCCAAAATGGAACGGACCGGACTCCGAGCTAACTCCGAAAAGAGGTCGATTTCACGGATTTATCGGCCGCCCACCTCTTGGCATTTCTTGATCAATCTCGCTGTCTCTCTGAAATTTCAGTCTAGCTGTTTTCATCTCGGAATTTTGACCTGATCATGTGTGTCATGAGTTGACCCTGTTTCACTTCAACAAAATCAGTCTTGTTGGAGAAGATAGAACGGCCCATCGCACCAAGAGATAGTTTTTGGGTCGCAATTGAAGCAAGTAATTTATTAGCTTAACTTAAGTTCCACGCGGTTGAGACCGAATCCAGGTCTTAAGTTCAACAGAACTTAAGTTTTCACGCGTTGCACACTTGAGTTCTGGAAACGTAGTATACGGCTCCTCCCGTTACTGTAGTAGGTAGGGTACATCAAGAACTTAAGTTCAGTATCTTAAGTTCTTCATTCATCAGAACTTAAGTTCGCCATTTTAAGTTTTTCCTATCAGAACTTAAGTTTGCCATCCTAAGTTTTTTACGGATCTCACAAAGAAAGAAAAAAATTGAAAAAGAAAAATCTTATAACGAACTGAAGTCCCTCGGAACTGAATACGCTTTGGCAGGAACTTAAGTCCCTCAGAACTGAAGTCTTGTGTGGATCTTAAGTCCCTTGGAACTGAAGTCCTGCACAGACTTAAGTCCTATGAGATGACTTCAGTTCCATGTATCAGACGAAGCCAACACTGATTCACCTTAGTCAAGTCTTTTTCTGGCGTTTCCGCTGGGGGCGAGCGCTGTCCTCTGATGTGTGGGCGCGCTTTATCCCCCTCTTGGTTTCCTTGGCCCATGCAGGTACAGCCGCCGCTGGGGCCTTCTTTTTCGGCAGCCCACCAGCAGCCTTTGTTGTAGCCATCTTCGTCCTGCCAGACTTGCAGAGAGGCGGCGGTGTCGGCGTGCGAGCCAGAGGTGGAGGAGGCGGGGTCGGTGAAGGTGGTGGAGGAGGCGGGGTCGGCGTGCGAGGCAGAGGAGGCGGAGGAGACGAAGGTGGCGGGAGGAGGCGGGGGAGGCGTGCGAGGTGGGGGAGGCGGGGTCAGTGTTGGTGGTGGAGGAGGCGGGGGGAGGCGGGGTCGGTGACGGTGGTGGAGGTGGGGTCTAGCGCTGCAAGTCAGAATAAATTGTTACATAAATTTTCTGTCTTACCTTTAAGAGGCTTTTCTGCCCATCCATGCATCCCGTTGATGATGTTGTCGACGCGGTCCTTATATTGTACATCAAAGCGCTTGGTGACATGGATGTCCGCTGGCACCGCCTTGGCCCTGCTTAACTGTTAGTGATCTGGGAGGCGTGACTAAGGGGGGAGAACTTGCCACTCAAAGTGCACCTGTCTGTCGTCGTGCACCCAAGCCATGGTCATGGTCGCCACAAAGGGACGAAACTTGCTGCTGGCGTTGAGGGTCTTGACCATACACACGAAGCCATCTGGCACTAGTTTTTGACGTCTAAGCGAACCGTCAGTGGCGAAAGAAAATTCTATAGAGTAACTTACTCCTCCCAGTTGATGTCCTCATCGGCCGCCGCCACCGCTTCCCAAGAGGTTTGATCCTCTTTCACCCATAGCAGCGCCTCAGCCTTGTGAAACCTGCTACCAGCATTGATGTTGTCCGCAAGAGTCTTCGAATATTTGGAGATCTCATTGTGGCGATGGTCGCGAAACCTGTCGCAACCGGTGTAGGCGGTGATGCCGGCCAGTTTTGCCAACGTGGCGGCATCGGGGGCCGCCTCTAGGGTGGATGCACAGGTGTTGTTCTTGTGTTCTTGAGTTTCCGCCTTTCGGCCGTCCACTTGTTACTCATAACTTTCTGTATAGCCTGTTTTTTGATGTCAAAGGCGCATTCACACCGAGATAAGTCAGCAAGATAAATGCTCACCTTTGCCCATCCCGCCTTAGGATATCCGCGCAGGAGAGATTGCCGTGTGGCCTCATCTTCCTCCTCGTCGCTCGAGTCATTGTGATCCTCGGCAGCCTTGGCACTCTTCTTCTGGTTCTGTTTCCAGACAGCTATCATCCCAGGGATGCGAGCCTCCTCCTCCTCGTCCTCGGGCTGCGCCTTATGCAAAAATGCCTTGGCTGTAAACGCGGCGTCCTTGACCTTTGTGTAAACATCGGTGGCAGCCGTATTACTGAGGGTTGCGAGATCTTGGCCCCAAATCCCAACGTCGAGGATCCAGCTCTGCTGGTACTCATTGAGTTTGGGAACAGTGATTTCCTCGCCTTTCGTCTTGGCAACGAGGGCGAGCTTGAGGAATGGCATGATGTCGGGCACGGCATCAGGGTCGTACGCCTTAAACATTTCTTTCGGTTTCGAGTGTTTGGTTTGCGCCATCATTGGAAGTCGGTGCATAGCTCAGGACTGAAGTCGTTGATAGTGCATTGAGTTGGGGGTTGAAATCAAGATACAGTCAAGTGCCACTCACTGGTCAATACATAACAAAATGCAGGCCGTACATTCTCAAACTCCACACGGAAAATACCAACTCTAAAAGGAAACAAGCGGTAACGGGTGGCTACCAAAGTGCTGGATGATAGCTAAAAAACAATAGACAATAGGACCTAAGCAACTATATAAGTTCTAGTTAACTGGAACAGAAGATTTTACCATACCTTCACTTCACAATGTTGGCCATATCCTTACAAGAAACCTGCCGTCTCTTCGGCCCATCGAATCGACCCGCATTTAACACGAATGTACGCCATCATGCCTTTTTGCGCAAGGCGCTCGAGCTGGTCCCCCCTCAAGATCTTGTCACGATTTTTGGGCAGCCTGAAAAACTGCGGGTCACAATGGGATCAGCTTCCACCTTCAGCCAGCTCAGAAAAATAAAAACTAACTATGTCTGTGCTCTGCCAAAAAAAAAACTAATGCCACTGACCCAGTGCACTGACACGCCACCAGGTCCACAACTATCGTCTTGTAACCCAAGAAACCGCCACTCCTAGTTTCGAAGCTCGCCAAGCATTGCATGCCTATTTGGGCGCGTATGACACCTACTTCATGAAGCAGGGCAACAATTATCGCGTACGTGATCTGCAGGCTAAGCCTGTGCTATAGGCGGCAGAGCAGACTTGGCACGATTGGGCTGGGCCTTATCTTGCGGCTCGCGGGAGACGTCGTCCCAACTGGACTTTGGAGCCACTCCATGGACTTCAGAGAGTAGGCGTCACCCTCGCACCTGCACTGTGCACAGTCGCAGTCCCCGCCCCTGCACCACATGCAGCAGCAGCTCTAGCACCCGCCCCACGTGCAATCGCAGTCCCCACCACCACACCATGTGCAGCAGCAGCTCCAGCACCTACATTGCGCACTGTCGCAGCTGCCACCACCGCACCATGTGCAGTAGCAGCTCCAACACCCGCAACATCGCCTGCGCGAAGCCGTTATGGGGCTCTTCCCACTCCACCCCCAAGCTCTCCTGTTCCTGCTCCCAGCCGAGTCGGCTCGCGCTTCCGTCCCATTGAGATCTCAGACGCTGAAGCCATGCGCCCTCCCAAGAAGAGGAAATTCTTGGGGATTATTGACATTTCCAACAACAAGGAGGACGACAAGTGCCCATGCAAGAAGGTGAGATTTCTGGGTGTTGTCAACTTGATGAATTGGCAAAAGTATGTAATACTAAGAGCGCGAATAGCATAGCGTAGACTTCAAATAGTTAGCAACCGTGAATTGTGTAAAGACTCAATTCAATCACCTCATAAAAATTATCTGCTGTCTGCTCATGCTTCCCTGCTGCCTCCGACCAACCTCAAGGTATCCTGAATGTAACACCATTATTAACTCAAGAAATCTGTCATTCGTTGACATGCTCACATTTTTACAAATGACCCGCAGGTTGGTGGGGGCGCGTTCGGCGGCAGGTAACGCCCCGTAGTCTGGGAGAATGTGAGGTGCAAAAAATCCAGCCACAGAGCCCGTTTGACCAACACCAAGACCAATAGATAGAGTAACCCAAAAAATACCCAAAAAAAATACAAGTCTAAGTGTTGTATATACAGTTCCTGATTTACTATCAAGAAAAGTGCCCATTGAGTACCAAAAGAGTCCGTTTGACCACTAAAAGGCCATGTGGAAGATGTACACTAATTCCGAGACCAAGACACGGTTGCTGACATGAAAGTCTGGCGAGGCTGACATGGAAGTCGAGCCTCAAAAAAGGTACAGGCTGACATGAAGTCGAGCCTGCATTGATGCTCCACTGGTTGAAGGAGGTTGAAGGAGTCGAAGGAGATAGAACCGTGTCAGCGGAGTTGAGGGCGTTGAAGTTGTGGGTGGTGGTGGTAAGAGAGGCGGAAGTGATGGGATCAACACAGCCTCATATTGTTTTCATTTCTGCTAAGTCCACCATCACTCTGCTCACTCACCTTATAACCTGGCCTCCCTCCTTCTTTTCCTCTTTTTGTATTATTTCTCATGCGATCCAGACTTCACATCGGGTTGTTGGTTCTTGGATCCAGACTTAACGTCGGATCCAGTCTTCCTGACTTCACGTCAGAATTTTTCTTGACATTCCGACAATGACGGCGGTAGATTTGCTGAGGAATCGGAATCCGAGGAGCCTGTTGGGGCCCTTCGACAGTAAGGTCGCGGCTTTTGTTCAAATTGGAGTGGAACACTATTTCATTACTACGAACGCCAACTACGTACCTGCCGTTCCATCTCTTGAACTACCTCATGCCCTTTCTCTTCGGTCCGATATGCGCTATGGCACGGATGACCCCACACTTTGGCCCCAGCAATGGTCAGCACGCTACTGCCATTTGCCCGCCATTGCCAGCAAGGGGATGCGTCCCGAGCTTGCCGTGATGTGGTGGGACCCACAGCCAGCGGATTTCATAGTCAGCAGCGCTATTACACACGGGCTGGGTAAGTTACACTACAGGCGTTTCTCCAAACTCTTGCACCCCATCAACGAGCTTGTCTCGCAGTGCAAAGAACTTCGCCAGACATCCCCAGCCCTCGTCTCTCCCCTTTTCGGCGAACTCATGCAAAGTATCATCATGTGGGCCGAGCAGATACAGACTCTCCCAACTACGTACCCCAGGATGTGCTTTGCTGTCACCTCGCTCCAGCACGCGTTCCTCGAACTAGATGCGCTGTACAATTACACCACCATTTACAAGCCACGAATCGAGAATTACATGGCCATCCCCGATGTGCTGACTCCTGTCACGCAGTGTGTTGGCGCATTCACTACGGTTCCATTGGTCGCACAGCAACTATGGGCGGCACGTCTACCATTTTGGTTTCTGCGACCCACATACGTCTTCAACACAGAAAATATTTTGGCAGTCGTCTCCACACGGGAGCCAGACTTAATTGTCCAGGATCCTGGCGATGGAATGCCGCCGATCATGTACAGTGGGAATAGTACATTGGAGAAAATAGCGGCAATCCATCGCGCAGCCATTCAGACCCCTTGGTATTGTGATCCCTTTGAAACCACTGACATTCACCCCTGTTCGCCATCTCCTACTCCTCCTCCTAGCCATCCTCCCGCGACTCAGCCAAGCACTGAGATTCTCATGGCAAGCAGCTCCCGTTCAGTCGCCCGGCCAAACCAGCAGCAGACATGTTTCAAACCTTGTATGTGCTTCAATTGCGAGGACAAATACACTACTGACGCTGATCTCTCTGCAGATCCGTCCCAAGCTCCGGGAAAGCTCGGGCGAAGAAAGTGCAGGCCAAAGGACCCGCGAAACCTCAGCGGGATAAGTTTAGGCCTCTAGCGGTTGCAGAGATGCTGCCCTCCATCGTCGCCTGGGCCGATGCCCTCGTGCAGGTGGATCAGTCGGTATCCCCGTTGACATTTGATCCCACCGACAAACGCTATGTCCTCCCTGAGCCCGCCTTACTTGTCAACACGACCCCCGAGCGGCACCACAAATTCCTCCATCATTGGAAGCTTCTTCACGACGGTTTTATTTACATGTTAAGCCAGCCGGAGCATGTCCAGCTTCTCAGCTCACAGGAGTGGAGAGACATATTGGAGGGGCTCATCACCAAGCGTGGCCAGCCTGGCTCGAGGACATACAGGCGGAGCGCGCAGCTCAAAGGCCGCCTATGCCCAGCGTTGGAAGCGTCCAACGTCTCCAGCGTCGAGGGCTTTCCCGTCCCCCTCGAATCCCTGCCTGAGTTCAGTGTCGAGGAGACTCGAGAGATTGTCTGGCAGGTGGCCGAAGTCAGCTTTCGTTTCGAATTTTCCTCGCTGGACAGACGGGCGTCCAAGAAGCATCGGTTGGACGACGTCAAGCACTGTTTTGTGGGCCATATGTTGCTTGGGGTGCCGTTAGAAATGAGCAAGCACGGGTGGGCAGCAACGACGATTGAAGAGCGGCATCCCTATGTCATGAGGGCAGTGAGCCTGATTCTCAATTGGACAACCAAATGTCCTCGCCCTAATATCATCTGCCGTGTCGCTGATCCTTTGCCTTGGTCCACGCCCGCCATGCAAGAGTTGGAAAATGCTGTTTGTCGATACTATACACAATCATTTTGGGAGTACTTTGGTCGCGCTGCCGTTGTCCCTCTATGTTTGGACCATGATCTCGAGAAAGAAGATGGCGAATTGTAGTATAAATTGCTTTTGTTTGTAGAATATATTGCTTGTTTTGCTGTATCCCACTGCCTGATGTATTTTATGTATTCCTATCTCATACCGCACGCTCAGTCAAAATTGTTCCTGTTGTTGCACAAAATACAAGTTTTTTCTACATTTTGTCCTGCATTTTTGTTGTGCCAAATAGCGCCGATCACATGTCACAACATCAAGGTCTTTCTCATCCTCTGACCACCCGCTCAAATACAGACAGGCTGGTCCCATGATGAGCAACAACCAACAACCACGCATGGTGCCGGGGTGCAACCGCATGTGTGACAAGACCGCGCTGGCACCAAGGTGCGCGAGCGCAAGTGCTGAACGACCAACAACCATGCAGGCCAACTGATGAACGAGGCACCATCAACCACCAAGGACGAGAGGACGACCAACATGCAGGCTCGACTTCATGTCAGCCTGCAGCTTTTCTGAGGCTTGACTTTCATGTCAGCCTCGCCAGACTTTCATGTCGGCAACTTTGTCTATGGCCATGGATTACCTTGCATGTTCCCAATGGCCTTTTAGTTTATTGGTCCAATGGTCTCTTTTGCTACTCACTGGTTATTTATTTTTGTCGTAAAACGGACACTACATACTGCAATCCACTTCGAGCTCAACTTCATGTCAGCCTCGCCAGACTTTCATGTTGGCAAGTGTTCTTCACGGTCTCTTGTGTAGTCAAACAGTCTATTTTTTATAGTCAAATGGTCTATTCTTTCCTCGCATTTTACTTCATAGCTACTTTACTTAGATCAGTCCAAAGCGCGCCTTGGACTCCCTCGCTTGGCAAAACAAAGTGTGTTATTGTACACCCTCTTGTGAACCAAGGTTCACCAGCCGCTTCACAGGTTATTACTCTTCTCACTCCCTCCTCGCAAACATGAAGCACACTGGCGGCAAAAAGAAAGCAGACCGTAGCAAATCACTACTTGCCACCGGCGTTCTGACATACAAAATCACCTACCACACGGTGAGGCATCACCACCATGATCCTGATGTGCATACTAACTCCCCGGCAGAGGTCGGTACCAAATCTGAAGAGCGCTACATTCCAAACGCAGACGGGCCCCCGCCCAACATCTTCAAGACTCCGCCAGACACGTCCACAGAGGGCCCCTCCCTACTATTCGCAGACGTGACTGCCGCTGCGGAAGAGGCTCCGGGTGCGATCCCTGTGTATGAAACGACGGACCCATGCGATGAGAAGGGTGCAAAGTTATGACAGGTGTGTTTTCAATTTTTTGTGCATCCTTTGAGGTCAGAAAGCTCAATTTCTCGGTAGACTGTGGCCCATATGGACGAACTAAAGGCCGAACAACCTGTCATTCTCCAAATTCTACTGTCCCTCTATTATGACTCCCTCCTCTCCACACTCTGCAGTTGTGGCATTGTTTCGCACGTCCAAAAGGTCGGATGTGCCGACTGCTTGCAGGCCGAGCTGTTGTGTTGGCAGTGTTGGCTGAACAAACACCGGATGATGCCCACGCATTGGGCCCTCATCTGGAACGTGGAGGAGAGATTTTTCGAGAAACACGACTTTTGCCGAGTCTTGAAGAACGCCTCCATCGCCCTCGGCCACCATGGTCAGCGGTGTCCCGAGGCAGACCTGGCAGACATTCACCTTAGTGGAGTCCAACGGCATTCATGCTTCTGCCATCTCGTTTTGCCAGTGCCGGACTCCCGATGGACAGTGCGGCGCCCCAGAATTTCAGCAACTCTTGCGGGCGGGAATCTTTCCCGGGAGCGTAAAGGAACCCAAGACAGGGTACATGTTTGGCCTGCTCGAGTACTATCGTCAGCTGCGGAACCAGGGGAAGGGTTCCGCATACAATTTCGTACTTGTTCTGCAACGCTTGGCTGATCTATTTTTTGCGGGCTCTGTTCCGGTGAGTTGACCATTAAGTTCAGTCAAACTGAGAAAGAGAAAGCTCAAATGAAATGGTTTCAGGACATTTACGCCAACTTCCTCACCATTACTCGATTTCATCAACACCTCAATATCATCATGCGACATGGGCATGCCCAAGGGATTGAGGAACCTCTCCCGGGCAAAAGGAACCGGCCATACCCCAATCGCCCGGCAGGATATCTTGGTCTCAACTGCGCGGCCTGTCTGGAGAGAGGCGTTAATATGTCCTTACTGGTCAATGTTCCGAAATATCTTCGGTGAGTCGCAGATGAGAATTGTGGGTGACACAATGCTAATGGGATCCCAGGCACCTTATATCACAGCATTCAACACTGGACAGAAACTTCAAGGCGAACCTCTTCTTCAAACGTGATAATGGCAGCGACAAAGCCCTTACGGATGGAACCATGTATTTTCCAAGCCAGGCGGAGTTCGAAGGCATAGCGAAGACGTACGTGGTCCCAGAGGAAAACAAGGTATATTGGGTTTGACGCTATTATTGCTTACCGCTGACGACAAACTCAAGGAAGTGCTGTGTAAGGCGCACATTGGGTCTATTCGCCAGCAAGGACAAGTCAAGTACGGGAATACAGCCGTCAGTGGCGTCATCGCCTGTGCCTGCGATCATGCTGTTGCGGGGTCCCTCGTCGATATGGTCAAGGGCGAAGCGTAAGTCTTATGCTCTGGGGAGTGAGGTCATGCTAATTTCCCTGAACAGTTTCGCATTCACCACCTATGCACAACGCGAGCATTTGAAGCACACAAACTCGCCACCTCACGGCCCAGCGACAACGATGCCAACTGTCTTCAGCTACGACAGTTGGTGCTCATTCGTGGTGAACCAGGTCAAGCGGGCAGTCACGCTTTTCCCACAGGAGACATGGCTCCACGAGCTGCTAGCTGAGGTTGAGGGGCAGATTCCAGTGGATCACATCCCCGGCCATAGAATCGACTGCCAGAAGATTTGGCAGGCGGTTTATTTTGCGTGCAGGGCCCATTTTCACAGGGAGACGGCGGAGGTGCTGTGGGCATTCCTGAACCTGCTTGGTTCTTCGACGCGCCAAATGACTGGGGCTACGTGACACGACAACATCAACTTTGCAATATTCGCTTGGAATACGTTGAAGGTGCTGCGTCAAGGTAAGGATTTGTCCTTAGTGGAGAAACATTTGCTTACTTTGTTAATTTACAGTGCAACTCCCTGCCGACGAGCGACTTGATGCGCTTCAGCTCTTTGAGCTCCATATGGCTGTCGTGGAGGACCTCAGCAAACAGCACGCCACCGAAGTCGTTGGCTGGTTGCGGCTGCTGCAAAGAACTACTAAATCTGGTAGCAGCCCTCCTCGAAGTGTGTATCAGCATGAGTTAATGAAAGGTATGTCTTCCTCAATTTGCCAGGTGGCTTTGAATCTTAAAAACATTTAGTGCTGACGATCGAGAACATACTGGCTTCCATGG
This sequence comes from Mycena venus, assembly GCA_014462655.1. Lineage (NCBI taxonomy): Eukaryota > Fungi > Basidiomycota > Agaricomycetes > Agaricales > Mycenaceae > Glaucomycena > Glaucomycena venus. Next base: position 10,459,830 of record JACAZI010000003.1, read on the forward strand.
TGGCTGAAGAACGCGAGAAAACAGCACATGAAGATGGGGCTGAGGCGAGAACACCGGTGGCACAGTGGATTCATGAAGGAATGAGTATCAATCGTCAGCAGTAAGTGATTCTTTCCAATTCTCATGCATGAACATGAGTCTAATGCACCTAAATAGAACTCTTATAATCGCTCTCCTGCAATTCCACTGGGAGCACCCCTTGCAAGAGACCTTGGTGACTACCACCAAATTACGCGACTCGCTGAATGTCGACCTCAAGATATTCAGGGAACGCCAGCAGGAAATCTACCTGCATCTCAAGCTCAGTGCGCTCCATGTAGATGAGCTGGAATTGACGGCGATCCAACTACCCTCATATCGCATGAAGCATGGACAGCAGGTTGCGAACGATGAGGACTCGGCCTTGCGAGAGGCAGAAATCAAGCTGCAGTGTAGTGAGGCTAACAATGGGATCCTCGCTGTCCAAGCAGCCTCTCTGGCTTTGTCTGCCGTGAAAACGGCGAGGGATCTCGATTACCGGGGCCAGGGAGGGATCACGTGGAATGTACAGAAAGCAGAGCTGACGAAGTCATTCAAGATCACGAGCTATAATAGGGCATGGGCTACTCTGATCTATCTGGGCTATATGGCAAAGGACGCGGGGGAGCCTTATCGTCCACTGAGCCCTCGGGACACGCGAAGGAAGGAGACCCATCTACATCGCGCGAGGGGGGACTCTTGACTATTTGATGGGACTGCCTGGTATCTACAGAGTGGTGTGACGATATCCCAGGCAGTAGTGGCTTTGACGCTGTCCCCAAGCAAGGAGGAGCATGATAGTGAAGGCGACGAGCCTCAGTTATTGGCGGGCACTCAGGTACGGCATGAAATTTCTAACTAGTCTTGTACCTGGATTGACGTATGTGTTTATAGGTTTCACAAAGTCCATGCGCAAACCAAAATGCCTCAAAGATATGGTTCCTGAGAATGTGGTTGTGGATTCATCGTCATCGTCTGAGGCCGAAGAGAGCGACTTAGAGACGTTGCCGCATAAGGAGGAGAAGCGGCGAACAAAGGAGCGGAAGAAAAAGAAGACAAAGAAGTCAGATGGCTGGATATGACTGGAAAGTTTGATGACAGGACAACGTCTAGGCAATGAAGATAAATTGGCGGAGTACAAGAGGGAAAGTAAGCGGCTTCGTAAATTCATTAAATGCTGGCTAAATGCTGACGCTGTGCCAGGTGACCAAGTGCAGTGGTTCCATGCCGAGGCGGAAATGTATCGGTGGTTGGAGCAGTACGAACGGAAACACGCTGAGCTCATGTGCGTCATTGAGAGATATCGACATGATGGCGTGGTGTGGGCAAGACTTGCGGACCATGAGGAGGAGCGGAGTGGTGGCATCCTCACCAGCACGGTGACGTTCACTCGGAGGCAAGCCACGATGTACCAGCGGCTGGAACATAACGGGAAAGTGATCTTCAAGAGCACCGACTCCAGCGCACATCAAAATCGGGTCTCAGCAAACACCTTCGACGAGCTGGTGAGCAAGATCGACAGCTGGCGGGATGTAGTCCTCAAGTGGATGGATGAAATGGTTTGTGAACCACCTTCTTCCATTTATTGTTTATTGACTACAAATTAGAATATACACAGGGCGTACAAGGACTTTTAGGTGGACTTAGTAGGGCAGGCCTCAGACCTTCCGCTACACGAAAATGGCCCAGCAAATTGCAAGAATATATATATATATATATTTCATCGGCTTCCTATACGTTGGATTTATCAGCTTGTGGCATCCCCAGCGCTCCTGGCGTCCAATGAATAGGATACCCTGGATCAATGGACACAACACCAGCGAGCCTGCGGCGCCGGAATCCCGCCCTCAAGTGAATGGCTCCCCCTCTTCCATTCTCCCTCCACCCGGCCTTTCAGCTTACGCGAAGGGTGCACTCTGCACCCACCGCCACTGCACACCCCCTCCGGAGGCTGCTACTAGGCGGGATCGTGCCCTCCAGGCCACCGGACGAACGAGGAGAAGGGGTTTCGGGGTTGAAACCCCGCCCTCGAGCAAATCGTCCTCCCTCACTCAGCCTCCCTGCGTACGCGGTGATTGCACGTGGCGTCCCGACCCCATCCATGACGCCATCGGGCCCTGCAGGCCGCTGGATGAACGAGGAGAGGGGGTTTCAGCTGAAATCCCGCCCTCGAGCGATTCGTCCCCCCCTCCTCACCCATCCTCCCTCACCCCGGCCTCTCCGCATATGGGGTGGGTGCACGTGGTGCCCCCAACCCCATCTGCAACGCGTTCGCGCCATCCAGGTCGCCGGAGGAACGAGGAGAGGGGGTTTCGAACTGAAATGCCGCCCTTGGCCAAATCGTCCCCTCTCCTCACCCATCCTCCCTCAGCCCGGCTCTCCGCATAGGCGGAGGGTGCACCCCACGACCACCGCATCCTCGTAACACATCCCGAGTCACTGCTACGTGGGATCGCGCCCTCCAGGTCGACGGAAAAACAAGGAGAGCGGGTTTTGGCTGAATCCCGCCCTTGGGCAAATCGTCCCTCCTCCCCTCGTCCATCCTCCCTCACCCGGCCTCTCTGCGTATGCGGTGGGTGCATGCGGTGTCCCCAGCCCCATCCACGACGGCATCGCGCCCTCCAGGCTGCCGGACAAACGAAGAGAGGGGGGTTTTGGGCCGAAATCCTGCCCTCGGGTGAATCGTCCCCCCTCCTCATTCATTTTCCCTCAGCCCGGCCTGTCCGTGTAGGCAGAGGGGGGCACACGACGCCCACCACGCCCTCATCACCCCTCCGGAGGTCGCTCCTAAGCGGCGGCGTCGGGGAGAGGTCGGGCGATGGCCGAATATCGGTTTACCACCAGATCTGCATGCTGCAGAATATTCCCCGCTCGAAACCGGCTTCTCCTCGCATGCAGAAGCTGCACCTCACACCCACCATTCTCGCTGCGCCCCTCCCGAGGTTGCTTGTACCCAGCGGCGGTGGAGACAGCAGCGGGGAGGGCCTTCGTCGTCGATCGGCCGATCAGTGCCGAATTGGCCTTCCTTCCCGTGCCGCTGCCCGTTTGTCTCACATCGTCGGCGACGACAAGACCACCGCTGGTGCTCGTCGTCTCTCTCGGCCCGTCCCAGCGTGCTCCCGCCTCGATTTCCTCCTTCTACTACGATCTCGTTGGATTCTCCCGCACTTTATACTAAATTCTCTCGCACTTGGCCTTTGCTCTCACCACCCATCCTCCGCTTGCTCCTCACTAATTCTCGCACCTTTTGGCTTCCGCTCGCTTTTCCCAGCTTCTGTGGGCCGTCTAAACCCTTGGCAGTCCCCATTCACCTCCTTCCCTGCGCCAGCAGTCTCCCTCTGTGGCGAGGCGTTTGTGGGGATTTTTTGCGATTTCCTCGCCCTTTTTTCCGTCTTCCTCGCAACCCGGCTTCCAAATGGCGCCCTCCACGATAATTTCCGCCCTGAAAACCCTTCGTTCGGCACCGGTCGGGTACGCTGGCCGTTTGGGGGCCTCCACAAACGGTTTTGAGTCTTTTTTGCAGGGCCACAGCCAGGCTATTTTGGGAGCGCAAACTTTTGCGTTTCCAACAGAGGTGCCGGCTCCACCCGTTCGCAAACGAGGGCGGGGGGCTCGGTCTACTTTGTGGCGTGTTTCAAGAACGACGACATTCGGGCGTTTCAACAGGGGGCCATCGACGGGCCGCAGCTCCTCGCCAGCGCCGTTCTCAAGGGCGGCCATTCGTGCCGGATGCAGCAGCGCCAGGCCGAATATCGGAATTGCGATGTGAGGGACATGCACACTCATGTATGGATTTGCGAATATCTTGTCAACAGACGCTACTATTGTGGTGCGTCTTTTTTTTTGCTTTTTTTTTCCGCTTATTTACTTCTTTTTCCTTTATTTTTGTTGTGCAGAACGTTTTCTCCATCTCACGACTTTTCGGGACAGAGGCGTTCGCGCCGTTCGTATGTGCCCGTGCGGTGTACTCCACCGCGAATTCGTTACTTGGGCTTCAGTTGGCGGCCTTGCAAATTTTGAGGCCAAGATGGTGCGTGTTTTGAAGTCGATGGGGGAGGTTATTCAAAGGTATGTTCTTTACGTTTTCTCTCTTCTTTTTGTGCTCATTCGGGAGTAGGAACCCGTTCCCCGCCTCGCCCGCGACCCAAGACCTTTACGATTTGGTTTCCGCATCTTGAGCGCTCGGGCGTATATATTAATATCGAATACTGTACATTTCATCCGTGGTATATAATCTACTGTATCTGCTGTAAATTACTGATTTTTCTTGGTCTGTTGCGGACGAACTTGAGTTCTACGAAACTTAAGTTGCACACGGGAACTTAAGTGCGGCGACGACTCAAGTTCGAGAACTCAAGTGGGGCGACAACTTAAGTTTGAGAACTTAAGTTCGAGAGTGGAGGTGGGAGTGAGGGGTATGTGCCTCCATAGGCACAGAACTGGGCACAAAACTTAAGTTCGTGCTGCAGAACTTAAGTACCAAGGCGGTCTGGACCGCCGGAACTTAAGTTCGGCTGAATTTATTTCATATTGAAGGCAACATTGCGTTGAGATTGTTGTCTCAAATAATTACAGTAATCTCTTTGTTGAAATTGGCAAAGTCATGGCAAGCCGATTTGCTTGAAGCCAAAATATTTTTCTGAAAATGTCCAAGCCCAAGTCTGACATCTAGTCCCAAAATAAAGCCCAAGCCCATCTGTCAGAACTTGCAAGGCGCAAGCTGCATTAAGTGACAAGCCCAAGCCCGTTTCTTGCCTTTCAACATAAGGTGGAGTGAATGCTCATATTTTACTTCTGATGTAAAAGATCTGTTCGCCATCGTTTGAGCAGTTCAAAACCCCAGTCCAACAGTCCTATGGCCTGAAGAAATACAGAAGAATAGGCGCAGAGCTGATACGGCTCAGTACACCACGTCCGAAAGCATCACTTTGTATTCCAAAATTGTCACTTTCTCGAAAACCTGGTACCAAAGACGATACTAAGGTCAGGGACCTTGATCTATTTGAATAACACTAGAATTCCTCTTCAAAATGTCCAAATTATTGACAAGTCCATCACAAGGCCGTTTGTCTGACGCTATCAGATGGTATCAGCCAAACGGGCTTGCGTTCGACTTGTGGGTCAATATCAACGAGATTTTCACATCTCTGCATTGGAGATGTCTGTCAGACTGCTTCTAATCAACTAAAGGACCTATTCTGGGTGGTAGTATTGTGTTCATGACATTCGCATTCAGTAGGAACATCTTTGCAGCCAAGATCAAGTCCAAGCCCGTTTGTCTGATGCCAGCAGAAAAATAGGCTTGTGTTCAACTAGCATCACACAGTTGGGCTTGCGCATCGAGAATGTCAAGATATCTTTCATTGGGTATATTTAAGTGTTTTACGTGTTTATTTTTCATTTTTTCTTCACAGTTCTTTTTTAATCATCGTACAGATGTGGGATTATATGTTCCATGTTCGACGGTTAGCATGCCAATTCACATCCTTTGACAAAACTGAAGCAGTCACCTTGGTCCATTCGAAGATTTGATATAAAATAAGGTTCAGAGGGGACAAAAATACTGTTTTACCCACTTGCTTCCAGTTTTAGCTCTTAGGTACCCCGAAAATCGGCGGTTGCAGGCCTAAACAGCTGTTTTGGCAAAAATAATCTCCAAAGGCTGTGTATCATTCCTCAGGGGATCCATTAAGCACGACAAGCCCGTACTTTTACTCTGAATCAACAATGTTGGCTTAGGTCGTCCTTGGCGGCGATGGCAAAACATCGCATCAGCAATCAAAACCGTAGAAAAAAGCCCAAGCCTGGGGAGGAGACACTTAATAGACACAGTAGGGTCACTCAAACCAATTTAATAGTGCATTGGTGACAAGTAATATGCACAAGCCCGTTTCTCGGCTAAGCGAGCAAACGGGCTTGCCAAGCCGACAAACGGGCTTGCAAGCCGATCTGCCGGGCTTGGGCTTTGATCTACACCCAAATCCAAGCCCAAGCCGAACAAGCCCGTTGGTGCGGGCGCAAGCCCATTTGGCAAGCCGAAAAGTGAACTCTCTTGAATCCGTTTAGCACTGCAATCAATCCACAAATCAGCCTATGCTGCAGCGAAGCGAAGGCATGTCTTGTTGCGGATAAAGGGGTCAGCTGAGATAGTGAATGGGGAAATTTCTGCACCACAAACAGGTGCACTCTGATACGAGACATCTGCTTAATGTAACTTACGAGGTATAGGGAAGTTCTCCAAGGTGATGTATCTCTAAGAAGAGGCTCTGATACATTGCCTTACCCGTTCTGATTAGAACCTCGCGACATATCAGAACCCCAGATACACCTGATCAAACGACGAACGTTCTTTGCGATATAGCCGCACGAGAAGTCATTCGAAGTTCTTTCCCGTCATGACAGTCATCGCCTTGGAATCAATCACAGCCTGACGCCGATAATCTTCCTCATCAAAAAAAGTACTCCCACCCAATACCCTATTTTAATCCGTTTAATTTGTAACTGAGCTCATGCCTTTGAACTCCTCGAGTTCTCCAAACCACAGCCCACGAACGACACTTGAACTTGGGATATTTGCCGCAGAGCAACATTCGCCAAGGATAAAAATCTTCTTCGAACTCGTCAAACGCCGCGGGCCAATATTAATAGCAGCCAATCCGTGGAGCCGGAATCATAGATTTCTATTAAGGCGCGCCAACTGAAGATCCTGAAGCCACCTTCTTCACCACACACCACATTCCACATCCCGTGAACTATCCCGTCTATCTTCCCTCAACGACCCGGCGGCAGGAAACAATATGGACTCCGGCAGTGTTGACTACGCAAGGTTTACATCCGACCAGTGAGTCTTGTGCATCCTACGTCCTCAAACTCTGTAATAACTTGTCCTGCAATGTCTAGTCGAATACACCGCTCATTTTTCCTAGCTGGATTTTCTGTTCTTGCATACGACTACCTCCTCACTCTGCCCGCGGAAGCCAAATACATCTGGAAGTCCAAGCTGCGTCCGAGTACTTTGTGGTTCTTACTGCTGAGATACACCTGCCTCATATCGAGTATTTGGATGTATACGTTTTACTTCGCGGTATTCGATTATGAGGTAAATTTCTCAACACAAGTAGAGGAATTTCGGTTTTGCCGATTATATTTTAGAGGTATGGTCAAGTTCGTTATTTCTAAATTATTCTCACCTTCGTACTTCCCTCTACCTTCTCCTACGATCACCACACATATGCTCAGTTGCGTGAAAATGAACATATTATGGCAAGTTCTGGTTGTACTGCAAGAATTTCTCATCGAATGTGAGTCATAGGTTTTCTTGCTTTGAACAACAAACCTCTCACTGCTTCCTTCCAACGGCCACCTCTAGCAACACTCATTGTCCGTGTCTTCGCCATGTACGGCCGGAACCCCTGGATTCTCGTGGCGCTGGGGGCCCAAGCACTCCTCGTACTAGCTATCGCTCTCGTGCGTCCCTTATAAAAATTTATTTATCTCGTTTCCCGTGCCTGAAATCTTAGTTCATGTAGTGGGGAAACATTAAGAATGGTCGCCCCCAAATACTCACCTCGCCAGGTCCAGGAATTCCAGGATGTCATTTTGCGATTTCAAGAACCACGTAAGTAACATTAAACTCAATTTCAACTCTCTGAAGGTCACCACTCGACCCCTAGGGCTATACGTGCATGTTTATACAAATCAGAACTTCCTAAGCACTTATATGTTCCTGTGTGCGATGTACAAACAGGGATCGCAGGCGCTTGGGCTGGAATGTGAGTTACTTCCACTGTTCATCTCAAGAGGACCTCAACAGCTCGACAGAATTGCATGTGACGTGGTCATTTTTCTGCTCACCCTGTGGAAGGCATATACGCAGCGTCGTTCGAATTCGGCTCTGATGTACAGGTCGACAACGTTGGTTGAGAGGATGTGGAGGGACGGTGCGACTTGTGACAATGCTCACTCCTCCCTTGCTCACTTAGTACTGGGGTGCGTAGGCGCGATGTACTTTGGGTGAGTCAGCTTCAGGCCACGCTTCAGTTGTCGGGTTTCGAGCATCTATCTTAACCATTATCGCAGAATGATAGTTCTGATGAACACAGCCAATCTGCTTACTTATTATGTACGTTAACCGAGACTTTCCTCCGCTCCTTCTGCAATTGATTTTTACTGGGATTTAGTTTGGTGATGTAGGTTTCTGCTCTAACTCAACATCCACCGTGCTAGCCCTTGCTGATGGTTACAAGAACCTATTAGCCGGATTTCTATCCTGGCCCGCGTTAAGGTCCGTATTTACTCTGTGATATCTTACTCGATATTTGACTGTGGATCCAGCCTCGCCATAACCCTCCTCTCACGTCTAATCCTCAATCTGCATGAGGCGTGGCACATCGGCATCGAAACAGAAGAGCCAAATACGATGAACTTGGAAACGCTGAGGTTTCGTACGGTGACGAGGGCAATTGATTCTATGAACTATTAAAATCAAACTTGGGGGATAGGGCCGCTGCTTTGCACGGCAGGACTCGTACTTTTTTTGCTGTTGTGCTTTTTAATTCAATGAATTCTCAGTCTGCCTTGCTATGTAACTTTTGAAGCCCGCTGCGCGGCAATGCCCGCTATCTCCCTTCCGGCGTGTGACTTCCATCACATGCATCGTCCATTAAAGATTGAAAGCAAAGGGCCGCGGTAAAACCCAGATTGAGTCTGATTATCTGATTAATCTAAACGGCAAAGCAAGTCGTCCAATCCTTTTTTGCGCGATGGTTCATTCCAAACGAATAGCACGCACGAAATGCACTGGAATTACCTGAGCGATTTATTACCTCCAAGAATAAAACCGGCGGACGGTGGATTCAAAGCAGGATTTGAGCGCACGTAATGCCGTGAAAAGCGGACATCTTCAGACATGTAGGATTATAAATGTAAGTCATATGCAGCAGTCGTTTTACATGTACCCCTGAAACTTTCCGCCAAAGAACCAAGTACAATCGGACACGGACCAAATGCAATCTTTACCCCAATAGGTCTTGGCCATTTTCACTGGATATCCATACCTCCCGTTGAACGTATACCACGAACTCGGAATCTGGACTACCTTATCCTCGGCCATTTTGGCGAGGGCGGAACTAGCGTTTCATACAAACACAAGGAGACATGTGCATCTTTTGCGGCGTCTAAGGATAAGGTCAGTCCTTGTGCATAGGAAGTGGCCTGAGCATGCTCACATTGTCCTTGTTCCAAAGTGATATCGTTATTCTTGTCTCCTTTCCAGTTCGTCTGCTGTGATTCTTTGTCGATGTGGGAACCGAGGATTTCTCGCGCACACTGCTGCAACGAGAGGTTGGCGAACGAAGTGTCGGTGTACTTCTCAGCGAGCAGCAGTCTAGCCATTGAACCGCAATCGACTAAGTTGTTGATGTCTACTCCGAGGTCGTTCCAAATGACCGTGACATCCGCAGTTAGGCCAACGCCTGCCTTTACGATATCCGGCGACGTCAAAACGCGCTGAAGCTCGGATGGTAACGCTTCGAAGGGTTCAGAAACTAAACACCTCCAGTATCAATTCGCGCACCTTTGATTTTGGTGAGATTGATCACCCAGACGTCCTCCCCTCTTGCAATCTGGATAATACACAAACCGATGTTATCCCAGAGGATGCGGAAGGAGCCGTCCATTTTTTCCTGCAACGCTTGCCAGGAAACAATACCAAATCTCTTACTCCCGGGAATAGTGCTGAATATCTCATCGATATACAACTCAGCTTGGGACAATGTCCGCGGGACAAAGTCGGTGTCAAAGCCTATCACCCCGGTCTGAATGTCGGTCAAAGCGTCGTTCACTTCCCGCTCTGTCACCAGGTAACGTATATTGTACGTGTCCGGATAAGGCTGGCTCGGCGTCAGTCAATGTAGCCAGCAGCCATAACGAGACTCACCCGTAAAGTAGCCTGTTTACTTCCTTTTTCGCCTGCGTGATTCGGCGCTTTGGATGTTTCCATGGTTTGTCTTTTAGACCGAGAACAAAGGATTAATTAACTGACTCGTTTTTAATCTTGAAATTTTAGGGGTCAGGGGAGTTCCGTTCCGCTCACACCCCTATCGATAACGAATAGGGCTCACGATTGCGCGTTGGTAGGATCTCCGTCTAATCTTTGAACTCCAACGCTGGCTTTGGAACTGGCCGAATGGTCCTAGTAAGACCAGATATATGTAAAGATGCCAAAGTTAGCGTTCGTGCAAAGTTCGACCACTGCCGTATTCTGGGTTTGGCGCGACATCCCCTGCTGACTACTCCAGTAATCCTATCATGTCCCGCAGCAAGGAAACTCCTAAAAGCGGGCGGGGGTCGTGAACCGCATTTTTATCCGGCTGCGGCTTTCAAAGCAACAGCATCAAAAGTTCCAAAATCATGCTCGCCGCACTGCACAGCTATGGACGCCTGGCACTTGCAAACGCACAATACGAACCGGGACTTCGCAGCAGTTAGGCAACAGAGTGTGAACCGGACGGAATCACTCTTTGCGTTCAAAGAGCTGCCGGGGCGCACAACGCTGGAGGATGAACCACACAAAGTCAAGTTATGGAACTACATTGGGGTCGTTTTTGGATCCGTCGACGCTATAACTATTGTGGTACGCGATCCTAACAATTGAGTTTTATGTTGCGTCGCTTACCCACCCGAAAGCCTGGCGAGGGCGAGTACATACGCATCAAATGTCCGAACAGTTCATCATGCTCTCTGACGAGTCTATTTCACCGGCAACAAGGTGTGTTGCAGAGCATATTAGACATCGATGGGCGGGACATGGTGCACCTTAAAAGTGCGTACGAATATATGCTAATCGGCGTTAATCGTCTAGGGAGGGTTCCTGCTGGGCTCTTTTTTCGGCGATCTCACCGTCGTTCATCCTGAGCTCCGGCCCGTGCCTGGCTGTTTCTATGTTCGATCCGAAACCGAAGGCCTGTTGAAAGGGAAAATCCCCCTCGAATCCGACGTTACATTCCAGGTGCTGATCATACGGAACGATTCACTGGACGACGACCACGGCGAATACGACAGGGTAAGAATCCAAGGGGGTCACGAGGGTCAGCCGACCCCTCCCCCCCTCCCCCCCTCCCCCCGTGGGAAATTGCCTTATTTAGGCACCAAATCAGCCGATTTCCACGATTTTTCGACGCAGGTGCCCTCAGGGAATCTGCTGGCATGTATTCCGTGGGTCAGACATGGAAAAAGTGCGATGTAGAAGAAGAAAAAAATTGTCCAAGTCACGCCACTGAACAGCACACGTGCTAAATTACTTGATTCGGAATGGCTGTCCATGTCGTAATGGCTGTTATCAGGCCTGATATAGGAATAATCTTTTGCTCTCGGGTTTAACTTACAGTTCATTTGACGCTTCGGGATCCTGATATTCGTGTTCAGCAGTTAAAAATGCACCAAATGCGACGTGGTGTGAAAATACCGGAGAGTTGGACCCCCTTGTAAGAATCTTCATTAGTCGGGTTCATGCGATTTGAACTATCTGCAGAGTTATGGCTTGCAGGCCCTCAATATCGCTCGCTACAAGCGCGGCTATTTTCCGTTGAGGACGGACCCTACGTACATATGCGACAGAAACGGAATAATCGGATGTGAATTCTGTGCCGACTTGGTGAGTTCCTATCCGTACAAAGTTGATCCAAGTTTTCACGTGTGCCAGAGACTCGAACGGCCGACAAATACCGAGAATGTTGCAGTAACCACGTTGTCTGTGAAGCATTCTTCCTGATATATTGCTGCAATTATTTGTTCGGCCTGGTTATAACAGCCCTGTGCATCTTATGCCCCACTTAGCAATAAAAGTGCCAGGATGCAACAGTACCTGGGGGGATGATATATCACCTACTCTCCTCAGAGATAGTACGTGTTATATCCACAGCTCTGGTCCAGAGACGTCCGTGATATATCACCGCAGAGACGCTTACCTTTTTAGGTAGACAGTGCCTGTGTTCATGGCAGCAGTCCTGAGCCACCCATGCTCATCGTCGACGACGACCTTGAGCTGTATCTCGTTGTTTGGCAAAATCCTGAGGGCGGGCTCACGTAATATCCCAATAAGGCAATTCGCTTCGCAGCCTGCGCATTTCGAGTACATTGTGCAGGCCGTGTTTCCACATCCACTACCCTACAAACACAGGGAGTAGGTAAAAAGAGATGTAGCGACTGCAGATGTACAACAGGGATAATACACACGCATACATTGTACGACAAAACATAGTCCGAGAGCCAGCTGGTCCCAACGCCCGCATCGTCTGAATCATCCGCATCCGACCCATCCTCCTCGTCTGCCCCATTGTTGTCGTTGTCGTCCAGTCGGATAGAAGCGTAGTGTTCGCGCGCAATCTTGAGAAGCTGCGGGACATCCTTCCAGCGCTCCAGGAACTGAGTCGCTATGTCGTCCATGTATGTGGCCTGCTTGTGCGCGTACGTGGCGTGTCCCTCGCGTAACGCCGGGTCGGACTGCATGCTCGTACGCAGGCCGACCATCGACCTCCACCACCCTGCGCGCCAGCACAGGAATTGTACCACTCGGGGCGTTTCCTCCTCCAAGAGCTCCACCTCTTCAGCATAGCACATGGCCCTTGCACGCGTCTTCGCCCATTCAATCCATAAAGCTATCCATGCGTTATTAGCATCTTCAATAGCCCACGCTGCCGTATGACTTACCTTCGTTATCAACGACATCTTCCTCTGCCTCCGTGACGCTGTGTGATACCCATATCCACGACGAGAGTTAACTTTTTGGCTTGCAAAACTGGCTTGCGCCCGCGCAGAATGGCTTGTTTCGGGCGTGGGCGTGGATTTTGGTGGCATCACACGCCCACGCCCGGCATTTCGGCTTGCAAGCCATTTTGTCGGCTTGGCAAGCCATTCTGCCAGCCTGCCATCAGTAAAGTGGCTTGCGCTCACTGTACATTGTCTAGAACCCTAACATCAGATCTTATGTGGCAGATACACTCCTATATGTCCCCCGCAGGTACCCGGGATATCATTTGTCGCATAATTTTGATATTGGGGGAATCCTCGTCATCGCCGTGAAAGATGATGAGGGCAGCTCACGCCCGACATGCAAGCCAGCAGGCTTGTGGGACAGAATTGATAGACGAGGCCTCCTAAAATTCATCTGTATTGAAAATAATGGAAGAAGTGTCCACCATGCAAAGACATTCACGAAAACAGTGTTCAACTTACCCGACTTTTGAACCACACATGTGTTTAAGTCCCTCAACTGAAATTTGAACAGATTCCTTTATGAAACGGCTTTCAATACTCTAACAGAGTTGAAACAACCCCTCTGGACAGTAATTCTAGGTCGTGGCTCTCGGTCGTTGACGTTGGTGATACCAGGGTCTCGACTGCAACTAACCGAATGAGCACAACTACGAGAATTTTTGATGTAAACTGACTCAGTGAAGGTATTTGAATGTTTTGGAGGACTCTGAGGCCCAGGATGTGCCCGGGCATCGTTCTTTTTCATCAGCAACAAAGTGGCTTGCGCAAGCCATTCTGTCTGATGCCATCAAAATGGGCGTGGGCACGGCTTGCGACAAAAACTCAAGCAGTTCATGTTATAATGAGGTCAATATCACTGTAGGCACATATATTTCACTTGATTCTAGCATGTTTCAGCAATATATTAATGGATCGACGTCAGGTTGAGCGAAGTTGAACATGCTGATTCGCATCACAAGCCATTTTGTCTGATGCCATCAAACGGGCGGGGGCGTGGTTCACTAAAATGAAGTACGTGTTACACACACCTTTTCCTCTCTCTGAGGTAGCCCAATGTATTTGGTAAGTATTTCTTTCATTGGCTTGCAAAATTTTCCCATATTTTTGTTCACTAATGTCATAATTCCCCATCGCTCACTGGCAGGCCAGTGCGCATGCACTACTAGTAGCCGACTTCTTCATTTGCTCGACAATATGGCTGAATTCTCGGCGGCCTTTCGGTCTGCATGAGGGTAATAAATCAGCCCCCGCACGAAACCACAGTTGAAGGACAGGATGTGGCTAGCGTCATCGGATGCAGTTGGATAAGTTTTGTATGTATCCCCCTAAAATATTCCATTCGCTCTCCGGTATCCGGCGCAGTTTAATGTTTCACCAGGCAAAAGGAATTTCAGATATTGATCCAGAGTTGGACGAGGCAGTTCAGTTGGGGTCCGGTGCACCAAGTATAGTAAACGGTTTTACAGTGATGTGATCAATGACGGCGACGGAGTTGATCACGGACACAGAATCCGGGAGAGGCGAATCGTGAAGAGCGAAATGGCTTGGTCGGGAACTGCTGCGGCATTTCAAAAACAGCGAGCCTGAGATCGCTGGTTCAAAAGTCGCCGGCGCGATCAATGACATTGACGGCGGCGAGGTGGATCCGGTGTTGTAGAGAGTCTAGAGACAGCAATAAAGAAGTGGGACGCTCGCAGTGCATTGACATTGAGAAATGAACGAAATAATTACAGTGGGAAGGTATAGTGTAGCCGAGCACAAGCCACGCCACGCCGCAAGCCACGCCCGCCCGCCCAAGCCCAGCCAATTTAAACTCCGCTAAGCGGCGCAAGCCACTTTGGCACGCCACTCGGCTAACTCTGTATCCACGACAACGGCAGCCTGTCCTCTGCTCGTGACTCAGCATGCCATGCTTCCTCTTCGGGATCCAGCCGTGCCCTCTTCCTCTTCTTTTGCCCGCCCTTTTGCCTCTCCTCGTCTCCAAACAGCGCACTCGGTCTCCTCCGCACATCTGCCTCTGCCAACAGCCTCAGGTGCGTTTTCCACTCGGTACGCTTCAGCACAGGCCCCAAGGATTCCAGAGCTTGGTATGCGGCCCGGTATTCCTCCACCGCATGATCGATCCGGGCTTGAATTCCCTTCGCCTGTGTCACGGAACGTGTCTGCGCCCTGACGCTGTGAACCCCCCTGTCCTTGTGCTGGTACTCGTGCGTGCGTACCAGCAGCTGGTCGCACATCTCCTTCAGCGCACCGAAAGCCTCATCAGCGATTTGACATTTTGATTGCGGCCTTTCTCGGCTTTTTGGCTTGGCAACGCTAGCCGACAAGCTCACAAGCCGAAAAGTTAAAGAAACCCTCCATTGAACATCATGGACTGATCTGAAGAAAGGGAGCTGATCATTGCACTAGTTAACACCTTCCCCAGCACACTTGAATCTTCCACGAAATTACTGGTGCAAAGCAGAAAACAAATTTATTTTTAGCAAAATTTTGAAGCTTGTGAAATCCGGACATAAGCTTGCGTGCTTGTGATCTTGCCATCTTTTCCGGCCTTTATCAGGCTTTATCGGGCTTGTATAAGGTCACAAGTTATTTGTCAAAAGTCTGATGCTGCCCCTTGCACAGATCGTACTTGTACACATGCAGTGACTCGTCGCAGCGTACGCACTTCCCAATCGCCAATGGGAGATACAGCTTGATGTCCTGGGCTCACAGCCCCAGCAACGGCTGCGTGGCTGCAACTCGTTTGCGGGCTGTGTCCATCAGTAAAACTACACATTTCTCTCTGAGGTGTTTGCACTCTGGGAGAAGGTCTTTGCACTCTGAGCCAAGGTCTTTGGTCTTTGGAGCAGGTCTTTCATGAACTCTGGTGCCTCGAGAACTCTGCGAAATTGATGCCTATATTTGGAAATGCCAAAGTCCTCAAACACCTCCCACTCTGAAAGACCTTGCAGAAGACAGAGTTCGGCATAAATTAAAATGCTATTTTGTCAGAATTATGGTCTGCATACTTGTCAATGTAATAGGCTTCAACGCTATCTAGTTCAAGATGATGAAGATGAATCTGGGACGGGATGGAACAAGACGACGATGAGGGAGGCAATGAAATTTTGCTAAGTCCATGACAGCGGCGATCACACTGTTACGTCCAAGTTTGCCGAGCGCACACGTGAGCCCAAAAAGTGGTTCGTTTTGATCACTTCACAACAAACACAAACCTCTCTTTCTTCCTTTCTATCATCTCCCTTCGCGCTTCCCTCCTCTCTGTCCCCCCTCTCCCCCCAAAATTAGAGAGTTTGCGGTAGCCACCGGGAGCCACCCGGTGGCTGATTGGGCATGCGGTAGCCAGTGGCTGTGGCTATCGTGGTGGCTGGGTGTAGGGTGTACAACGATGTCATACAACTTGACCTTTGTATCTTAACCACATTAAATAACATCCCTCTGCATTATGCCCATTTCAGGTGGCGTGAGAACAACAGATCAATACGGCACTGCTTCTGCGGAGCCGGCTGGCGCCGAACAATCCAATAGTGACAACGATACAGACACCGATTATAATGGAGAATAAGAATTATGACACTCTCAACCATGAATAAGTACATATAGCAGCAGCGTGGCAGCCACCAGATTAGCCACAGCCACCGGCTACCGCATGCCCAATCAGCCACCGGGTGGCTCCCGGTGGCTACCGCAAACTCTCTATTCCCTCGGCTGCCATGTGATACTCACAAGGGCATTACGTGTCTTCAATCTGGCAGAGGTGCATCTACCCTACTTCTATTTCTTATCCTCCACGGCGTCTGACGGATATATGCAAAATCCCGCACAGATTCATCCCGCATGATGCACCTGATGAGAGTCTCGCTGTCGTGCACAAGGGGACAGATCCTCAGTGCTCACAAGTTGTACGTCACACACTCCTCTCTAACTCATGCAGGGACTTATCTGGACTCGTGCATTTCCAGCATCTCCATCCTGAACGACACTAGTATGACACCCAATTTCTTCTTACTCTCCACGCTTCCCGGTTCCATAGTCTCGGTGCGTGACTTTGCCGTACCTTCAAGCTGCCCTTCACCTGTCCATCACCACCTCGTCTCGTAAGTTGTACGTTATCCATCCCAGTTCACTGCACGCACTGATATATATTTGCAGGCAGACCGCGTGCTTGGCTACTGGAAAACAGGTGTCTATGTTGGCGTGGTCAGACGTTGAGAGTGGAGAGTGTCGTTGAGCAGAACACATATAGATATTGTATTAGCATCAGAAGAATATATTCATAATTTATTGCGCTATCTGAAGTGTGTTTAAGGTCTTTCAAGAGGAACTGTACCGAGTTCGTTGAGTACTTTCACGACAGCCTGAGGTCTTTCAGGACTCTGCAAAGATGGGAGGTCTCTGTGGAGTTAGTTGAACCTTCTCTGCAGAGATCTCGCATCTCTGGCTTTTTCAGGTCTTTAAGGTCTTTGAGGGCTCTACAAAGACCTCAAAGACCTCAGAGAGAAATGTGTAGTTTTACTGATGTCATTGCACTCCCACAGTAGGGTGATCTCTGGGATGAATAATTGCTGCACAGCCATCCACACGTCGATCTTTCGGTGCAGTTTCGTCTCCTGCTCAATCCTTCACCAGACTTGATCGACCGTCTCGTGCATGCTGACGTTCTTGAGGTACGTAGCGTACTGTTGCCTACTTCAGCGTTAGTACGCGTGACAATTGTAACATAGGCACTACTCACTGCGACTCCTCCAGCTGCAGGCCCATAGACAGCATTTCCATCTCGTGCATCTCCCCCCGCACCTTCAGCTGCTTGACGTCCTCGGCTGCAACCTCCACAAGTCAGCGTCTAACCACATTCAGGCCCTCGTGCTCAACAGTGCTCTGGAATGGGTTGGGCCGACTGGAGTCAGCCTCCCACGCAACAGCCATCTCCATCCACGTCGAGATCACCGCCGGTGGAAAAGACGCCTCCATGTCCACCCAGGCCTTGCGCATCTCAAGCATCAGGGAGACGTATTCCTGCATCTTCTCCAACAAATCGCGACCTATGGTTCGTCGTTAAAACCGCTCGCAGTACTGAAGCACGAACTGCTTACCCAGATGTACAATCTTCTTCCAATTAACGTCTTGGAAGTGGTAGTCGAGTAGGTCCCGTCGTGCCCCGGGCCCAGACACGCTGGTGCAGTTCGCCAGTCGATTTGCATCAGCCCAGCCATGCTTGGGTGCTTCCCCGTCTGTGCAGCCCACAAACGGCGTGAGATTGAAAGAGAACAGGATGTTGCACAGCTCTATGTGAGCGGGGAGGTGGAATTTGGGCACAAGAAACACTACGTACTGCTCATCCTCTTTGAATTGGGCGTCCAGCTCGAACAGCTTCATCCAGTCCCAGATATTCTTGTGCCACTGGCACGCGATATCATAAGACACGAAGAGCCGCAGGAGGGGACTGCCTGTGATGCTCATGAAGAACATGTAGTCCATATTAATATACCTGGACAGGACGTCTCAGCGATGCATGGTCTTGCAAGAAGAGGCTGCTTACCGTTCTCCCTTTTGGAGGTCCCCGACCCCCAGCGGACGCTTCATATTGTGCCTGGCGCAATCCACCGTGCAGATCCCCGACAACACCGTGTCCAGCGACTCACAATCAGGCTTATCGACGGCATCATGCGCCATGCAGGTGCTGCACTGCAGTCTGTTAGCCTGGCACAAAGACAGGGAGAAACAGGCCTCGCTCACCTCCTGCTTATAATCCCAATTCTTATCTAGATGATCCATGTACCTCTTGACGTCTCCAAAGAATGCCCAGCCCATCCCTAAGCCCGGGTCCTTCTCTTCGCTGGAGATGTCACAGTGCTTGAGTCGGAAATTAGCGTCCAACCCGATGAACAGCGCATACAAGTACCTGAAAGATGCAAACATCATTCTCTTCCTTTATGGCGTGCACACGCACGTACCCTTTCTCAAAAGGAACCTTTTCCACCCAGGGGGGAAGGTTCTTGCCCAGTTGCAGACATGCAGGACAAAGCAGGGTGCACTCGCCTGGCTTTGTGGCCGCAATGCGATCCTCGGCGGGGTCGTGCCTGCAGCCACTCGTTTTAGTAGATGGAGGTTCTGCCATTGACGTGTCATCCTCAGGAACTCTACATACCACTCCTGCAAAACCAGCATCAGCCACTGTAGTGTGGAATCACTAAATCTTACCTGTGAAGGCTCCAAGCCAGTGTTATCAGTCTCACGAGTGAGACTGTTATAAAACTCAGAAAATACTCAATCTAACTTATTTGGACTGTGTGATTCCATTTCTGATGTTTATTTTATGCTGGCTGGTCTCTATAGTGCCCTATTCAAGAAACAAGCTAAATGTGTCATTTCACAGTTTTGAAGTTTATCATCATATATTGACCTGAATTTTGACTCAGAACTGTTTATATAGCTCAGGGAAACCACTAGGACCCTTCAGAGCATTGTCCATGACCCTGTGACATACTGAATATGGTGAACATGGATACAAAAAAAAAGATCACCCTAAATCATAGGGTATCACCAGTTCTGGGTATGTATGGGCGCCGGCCTCTCATTTATCCACACAGTCCTGCAATACGACCTGGCTGTTTATGCGTTTTTCGCATTCCAAGTGAAACAATGAGCTACGTTGTCCCTTCATTCTTTTTACAGAATCGGGAATGCGGGACCGCCCAATTACATACATAACCTGGAAACGCACCATTCCATAGCAGGGATTGTTCAACAGCGAGCATCGTGTATTCCTATGGTAATTAGTTTCCTTCTGTGGAAACTCAAATGGGCACCGCACCTTTTGCAGGACACGGGAGTCTCCATGTCCTTTCATTCCAAAACCACCCGAAAGTACATCATACTTCCTTTCTCCGTAGTCTCTCCTAGCCAGATGCTTCAACAATGTCAACCTCGTACCTCGGTTTGTTGAAGTCTGTTGTTAAGCGCGGGGATCTGATCAGGGTAAAGTCTTGTTACATAATCTTGGTGGCGGTGCTTCCATCTCGTCTTTTTCGCTTCCTCTATCCTCGCTCTTTCTACTTCTCCTCAACGCATTTTCTGACCATTTCTGAATGATATTAATTTAATACTTCTGCAGGTTCTTGAACTCGGAAAGCTCAATGTGTCCGCCTTTGCATACTGTTGCGAGTCGATCGCAGATGCTCGACGGAGTGGAATCAATCTCACAGACGATATCAAGGCCTGCGAATGGCAGGTGATTTGCATTGACCCTGAGCATTTACAGCAGAAGGAGTGGTGCATCATTTCTGAATGCCCAGAATTTTGAAAACAGTTGCTGTACGCTGCAGTCAACGAGGCACACCTGATCAACGAGTGGGGCGTGGAATTTCGACTTGAATTCAAAGTCATCAGTCTCTTCTTCCGTGGACGATTTCCCTATGTTTCTAATCCATGGGATTAGCGCTAATCCCATGGCTGTGCTCCAGGGGATTAGCGCGAAATGGGTAGGGATTGGCGCAGGCTGGGTTGGGATTGGCGCAAAACAGGTAGGGATTGGCACGAAATGGGTTACTAGGGGACCATAGGGTTGTAGGGCTAACCCTAGATTAGGGTTATATTCACTGAGGCCAGTGGTGTAGGCACGGAAGCTGGGTGTGAGATAGGTGAATGAATACTTATAGGGCAAGTCAGCTCAGTGCCCAAGCGGGTCAGGCTGGAAAGCTGAGTGGGAGCCAGGTGAATGAATAGTTAAGGCAGGTCGGTCCATACTTAAGTACATTCACTGAGGTCAGTGGCATAGGCATGGAAGCTCAGTGTGAGATAGGTGAATGAATACTTGTAGAGCAAGTCATCTGGGTGCCCAAGCAGGTCAGGCCGGAATTTGGAATCTGACTTGCCCTAACTATTTATTTACCAGGGTCCTGCTCAGCTTTCCAGGCCTAAGGAGATCAACGACTCTGCATGGCAGTGGAAACATATATGTGGGCATCCGGGACGCCCATCACAAGAGGGAGCACAATTTTTGCATGCCTGTCCATGCACATGGTAGAGTAATGGCAGTACATCAATGATATACTCTTGCCTCTAGATGTGCTAGGGTGAATTGTATTGCCGCTGTCCATCGCTGTCCAGCACACCTATAGTGAGAAGTGGATGCCTCGAGGTCTAATACCTCGGGTAGTGGCTGTCCCGGACACCCGCAGCCAGCGGTGCAGTCATAACATTCTATTGCAGCTAGATAAATTTTGGCAATGGTCAATCCATAAACTGTAATTTGTAGTGAATTTTGTGTTCCTTCCTACTCATGGCCATCCTGAACGCCCGCTGCTTTGTGTTGCCTCGCACTCATGGCTGTCCCGGACGCCAACAGCCAGAGGTGGATATTTTGGTGCAGCCAATTAGTGAATTGCCTCCCACTCAGGGTCGTCCCGGATGCCTGCAGCTAGACATGCCTGTTTTTTCGCAGCCCATTAGTGAACTTTGTGTTGCCTCCCACTCATGGCCGGCCCAGATGCCTGCAGCTAGAGGGGAACATTTCCTTTGCAGCTCATTAGTGAAATTTATGTTGCCTCCCACCCCTGGCCATCCCGGATGCCTGCAGCTAGATGTGCATATTTTTTTTCACAGCCCATCAGTGAACTTTGTGTTGCCACCCACCCCTGGCCGTCCCGGGCGCCCGCAGCTAGAGCTGCATGTATAACATTCCATTGAAGCCAACTGTGCAGCTACAAATAAATTGTGTTGCTTCTACTGATGGCTGTTCCAGATGCCCGCAGCTGGAGGTACATGTATAAAATTCCTTTGCAGCCAACTCTACAGCCATAAATAAATTGTATTGCCTCTGCTGAATGGCCATCCCTGACGCCATCAGCCAGAACTCCATGTATAAAATTGTATCAGCTCCGCTTATGGCTGTCCTGGATGCCCGTGGCCAGAGGTGCATGCATATATTTGTATTGCCTTTGCTAATGACCATCCAGGACACCCGCAGCTAGAGATGCATGTATAAAATTGTATCAGCTTTGCTCATGGCTGTCTTAGCTGCCTGTGGCCAGAGGTGCATGCATATATTTGTATTGCCTTTGCTAATGGCCATCCCGGACACCCGCAACTAGAGGTGCATCCATGTATTTGTATTGCCTCTGGTGATGGCCGTCCCGGACGCCCGCAGCTAGAGGGTACAAATGAAAATTTATTCCAGTCAAATGTGGAAGTTCCTAAATTTCTCAGGCCGACGCACATGGCAGTCCCATACGCCCCCTCACCAGACGGGCAGACATTAAATGGCTTTCTTACCAACTGGGCTTGTACATAAATTTTGATTGCATCCACTAATGGCTGTCCTGGACGGCCACCACAATAATGTTGCCCTTCTTGTGGCAGCTGTCCGGGACAGCCATCAGTGGATGCAATAGAAGTTTATGTGCAAGCCCAGTTGGTAAGAATACCATTTTATGTATGCCCCTCTGGTGAGGGGCGTCTGGGACTGCCATTGTGTCGGCCTGAGAAATTCAGGAACATGCACATTTGACTGGAATGAAATTTCATTTGTGCCCTCTAGCTGCGGGCGTCCGGGACGGCCATCACCAGAGGCAATACAAATACATGGGCGCACCTCTAGCGGTGGGTGTCCGGGATGGCCATGAGCAGAAGCAATAAAGATATATGCATTTAGCAAATAGCTGCGGGCATCCGGGATGGCCATTAGCAAAGGCAATACAAACTAATGGCTGTCCCGGACAGCTGCCACAAGAAGGGCAACATTAAAATGTATTCCCACTACTGCATCGAGATCTACAGTGTTTGTAGCAAATAGCTGCGGGCATCCGGGATGGCCATTAGCAAAGGCAATACAAACTAATGGCTGTCCCGGACAGCTGCCACAAGAAGGGCAACATTAAAATGTATTCCCACTACTGCATCGAGATCTACAGTGTTTGTTAACGGCTGTCTCGGACGGCCCCCATGAGAAGGCAACCTTGAATTGTATTTGTGCCAACTAGGCTTGTACGTGGATTTCTAATGGGTCCACTGATGGCTGTCCCAGACGGCCGCTGCAAGAAGGGCACACATAAAATGGTACACGTGCCAACTTGGCATGCACATAAATATTAATTGTGTAACTAATGGCTGTCCCAGACGGTCACCACTAGAAGACCCCTCTGTACAGTGATGGGCGCTCAGGACGCCCATTACCAGAGCGAGGACAAAACTCACATGCCTGTTAGTCGATACCTCCCTGTACAGAAGTAACTGAATCATGATAATTATTGAACCAACACTATGTGTACACGGATTTATGTATTATTTTTGTACCTGCTCTGTACAGTGATGGGTGTCCCGGGCGCAAGGGACGCTAAAACTCGCACACCTGTCAATATACCTCTGTTTACAGGATGGGTGTCCTGGTCACCGGATGCCCCTCACCAGAGGGAATACAAAAGTAGCAAGCCTGTCAATACGTCACAGCACAGGGGTGACTTACTAAACCATGATAATTATTGAACCAAGGTCATTATATTTACTGGGATTTATGCAGTGCTATTTCTTACTTACTCTGTACAGTGATGGGCGTCCCAGACGCCCATCACCAGAGGAAGGAAAAACTCACACACCTGCCAATACCTGTCCATTCCAATTACAAGGGGTGGAGACTGGGGGTCGTTGGGGGAAAAATATGAATTATATTCCCAGGTTTTTCCCCCCAGCTCTGGGCTGTTCAGGAGGCTATTAAAACGTAGTCAAATTGAACGAGAGCTTACAACTTCTGCCAGATAAATGGATTCTCGCCATTGGCACGCGGATCCAACAGGTTGCCTTCATGCGAGGGTTTCATCCATTCAATGTGAACAAGTAGTCTGTCCCTCAGGTGCGGATCAGATGGTGCCTCCTGTTTGTGTCGGAATATGGTTTGTACTTTGCTGAAAAGATCTCTCCTCTGTACTGGATTTGGATGAGAGAACAACCTATCGATCCATGTTTGGACTCGGGGTTTTTGATTGATCTGATTCTGCGTCCATCAAGCAAGGTATAATGGAAGAATTACACGTTAGAGCCGAGAGGTTCGCTATAATGAGTGTGTCCAGAAAAGTGAACTCACACCCCAAGTGTTGTGTAATAGTTGAAAGGATTAAGTCGCATCTTGTCATCTGCAATAAGTTCCTGCTGACAAAAATCTTCAGAGCAGTGACAAAACGTAGAAAATTCATATCCTCTCCAGCCCGCATTCGAGGAACAGGCTCAGCAGACGGAGAAATCGGAGGATCGGATTTTCTGTGTGTATTGGCTCGAAGAGTACTGCCTTCGGTCCAACAGTTGTACTATTGGTTCTTTGCAACACCTAGAGAAACCAAACTCATTGATCAATGTTCAAGCTAACCAAGGAAGACTTTACCAGGCAGATGATTAAGCATCTCTCTCTTTATAAAATTACACCTGTCCAAAGCCATTTCGAACTCCGCCCATCGATTCACCGGCGCTTATCGATTGCACGCTAATTCAGGCACTCATCTCTCAGCCGAAGTGGTGGGCCGCAAAGCGACCCGCCGCACTCTTGTCACCCTTTATTAAAATTACGTGTGTCTGTCTGTCCGATGCCATTTTAAACTCCGCCATCAATCCTTTGGCATCGTCCGATATTCAACTGAAACACCCCACTGCACTCTTGTTGGGTCTATAATGGTGTACTTGACGAGATCGAAGTAGGCCAAGTGGGCAAATTTGGTCCATTGAACTCCGTACTGGCTGAAGAACTCTGGATGGTTAACAAAGTTACTTGGACAAACTAACTTAGCCTTACAAAACTAACTTTACTTTACTTGTGGCAGACAAGTAAAGTAAAGTAAGCAAAAGTAACTTGTAAGTAACTTCAAGTAACTTCAAGTTAGAAGAAGTATCAGCACACTAGAGTAATTTAACAACTCTAGGGGCCATAACAAGTGTCAATTCATGCTCTTGTGACTGTAATTTGACGAACTTGGTGGGATTTGATGCCATCTGATGGCATAAGTTACTTTGTCTGATCGCATTGATCTAACTTGGCAGGGAAAGTTACTTCCAAGTAACTTTAAGTAACTTCCAGTAACAGTAAGTAAATGTGTAAGTATATGTAAAAAAGTGAACTGAAGCAAGTCTCTGTCTTTTTCTTCCATATCCGAGCCATTCAGCCTTCACAACTAGTGCTTCAGCTTTCCGCACCCTACATAGGGCATGAAACCGTACAGTAAATAGGTGACGGCCGTATGCAATATGGCCATCAAGCCGGCTTTTACAGTAGTCACCCATCCAGTAAAATCACCCGACGTTACCATGGACGGTACGGTTCCCATACCATATTGCCCGTATATGGGTGGAGACGGCCGTATTAATAGTGAACAGTATGTATAAGATGTTGATTCACTGAACAAAATGAAATTAATCTATGATGAAAATCTCCTCCACCACGGTGCGCACCAAACGAAGCCAAGCCTTGACAAACATAAGTGTATGGACCATCAATAAAGTTGAGGAAAATCCATAGCACACCATGGGTTGTGGCGAGGGAAGGTCTTGAAACAAGGAGACTGCCTCGGGCTTGATATTTGGATTAGTGATCTGTGTGGAGACAAGGAAGATAAGAGGCTTACTGGGTCGCACTGGCTGCCCCACACACTGAATGGATCGCATTCGAGTAATCCCATACGGTGTTGACGAGAACGTGGGCGAGCAAGAGTGCGAAACTTTATGAGGGACTTTTGGGGTGAATCCAAGTATCATTTATTGCAGAATTTCACCAGTATTTATACAAGGGATAGAGAAAGTGACCTGAAGTCCGTTGGATGTTGTCCAACGTCTTGTCCATTCCAACCGTACCACAAAAGGGCTGAAAGTCCCGAGAAAGTGTGTCATAGTGCAGGCAGAAGGGGTTTAAGTCCAAAAGAGTGCGCGATTGAGTCGGGCTGAGCAGTGAAATGAACAAGAAGACAAGCTATTCTGGACACCGCTGGAGTGATGGAATGCAAAGCAGCAGGGTAGCGTGATAACTGTACATCGGTAGCTTAGTGTAGAGGATGGTGGACAGAAACGACATGTATAGAAATGACACACAGTCACATGTCTTTGGTGCTAAGATGGGCACTCTTCACCCATATTTACAGCCGGTACTGCCATACAACCCTGTAGAACCGTCGCAACGGGCACGGTGCACAGCCTTAGCAAAGTGAAAACGATAACTACTAAGGTTTAGAGTATTTTTTAGGGGTTGAGAAGCATCTACAGTGGTCCTTGTATTGTCTTGTCCGAACCGTACAAGTTAGCCGTCAACAAGTTACTTTTGTCAAGTGTGGGAAAAGTACCGTAAAGTACCGTAAAGTTAGCCCCGCCAACTCAAAGGGGTGATAAAAGTTAAAGTTAGCACTTACAAGTTACTTTTTTCACTCTCAGAACTCTGCTCTCTCATCCTCCATTGATAGCTCTTTGTAGCAATAATACAGTTGTCTGTATTTCACCATCCCGAGCAGGAAACCCTCATCAGTAAAACTACACATTTCTCTCTGAGGTCTTTGAGGTCTTTGTAGAGCCCTAAAAGACCTTGAAGACCTGAAAAAGCCAGAGATGTGAGATCTCTGCAGAGAAGGTTCAACTAACTCCACAGAGACCTCCCATCTTTGCAGAGTCCTGAAAGACCTCAGGCTGTCGTGAAAGTACTCAATGAACTCGGTGAAACGGTGCGCTTAACTATAAGCTAGAAATGCGACTATTGTTGGATGCTAACAAACACCACAACTAACAACCACACAACCAACTACTATCACTCCCAAAGAACAAGCGCTCCCTTGGTGAGTTCGGGTCCGAGTCGTAATATGCGACTACTGGTTTTGAAACCCAATGTGATAACGAATCTTCACTAATCTGACTGACAACAATGCCCGCGGCACTTCAACTATGCAGGATTGGTACGGAACAATGACCCGCGGCCTCGATGAACGAGTAATATATGTGGTTTTGGGTGGATACAAGACGAGAGGAAGACTAATAGATAGTTTCGTCTACGTCAGGGCAGAGGTTGTAAGGTTTCAACAGCGAATCCTCTAATTGAGGTCACAGATCCTGCTTCCAATCACTCTCACAACAAGCAATTCTCGTTGTAGACCTTGGCTTAACCTGCCACAGGTACCTTTCGCTCTACTTCAAGGCTTAAGCACCTTGCTGGCGACCAAGCTGATCTTCCTGTTGGTTACCGAGGGCAATCTCAACCGCGGATGCAACTAGCGAAGCAGATGCGAAGCAACAAGCCCACTCAGGTAGGTAAACCTCTCTTTTATACGTGAAGACCACCCGCGGGGTCGACAACGTGAAGCTTAACTTCTTAACTCGAACTGAACTAGAGCCAACAACCAAACTTCAATTTATAGACACACTACAAACAGAGGTAGATACTACTCTCCGCGAGTTGGCCTGAGAACAACCGCAACAATGTCCGCTGTGGTGTACTGGCTTTCCGCGGGGTCCTCGAGCCCTATTTATACTACTGGAATATAGATTTACATGTGAAAAACAGAGAGTGAAAACAAAAGAAAACAAAAGATGTCCATGCGTATCTGATGCGTCATCACAGGCCAAGAGAACCCTTTCGCATGGTTCTCACGTCCTGATTTGGGTATATGGTAGGTGCCGCGGGCTGCCGTCTGCAACCGCGGGCCTGGAACCTCTGGGCGCGGAGTTGAATCCGCCCACTAGGATAATGCTGCTAGCGTCAAAGGGAGCCCGCGGGTCCGTTACTTGTCGGTCTGTACCCACGATCCCACTCTAAACTCCGGTCCAATGGAATAAATCCCATTGCTCCACTCTGTGTGCCTCTGTTTGTCACTAGGGACGCGACGCGTCTCCCCACGTGTACTCTCTCTACGTAGTTCTCCTCTGTAACTGCTTTCCGCTTGCTTCAGCAGGGGCCGCGGGCCTTGCCTCGACCCCGCGGCCTATTGCCAGTCTGGAAGGACGGCCCGTGGTCTACGTAAACTGCCCCCGGCCGACTCCCGCAGCCTTCAACCCACTCGCTAGTACTCTGTAAGTCTCCAAAGACTTCCTCTGTGCAGTCGTTGGTCCTCTATTGTAGGATACAACTTCTGAATGATGACTTCTGGGGCTTTTGCGTATTTATCTCCTCTTTGTGTATGACCAGCGGCCCGCGGAGTACGCTAGGCTTGATCTATACACTACAATCAGCAGCTCGGAGCTCACTCTGATCCTCCTTTGTATCACCGAACAGAAGCCCAGAGTACTAGTGATAGTACTACTAGAAACTACCTTGCAACTCTTATAATATGTGTTTGTGAGCGCAAAAATAGCTAGATGACGCATACTTGGCGGTGTGCCGTCTCATCTCCCCTTCACTAAATCTCAACCGTCCTCGGTTGTGCTAGGTGCCCTTCACTTCGCATGTTTAGTGGCCCGCGGGATGATATCTCCATGCGAACGTTCATTATTTTTGCCCTCTGAGTTTCGATCACTCATCAATTGAACCAGCCCAACTATTTCTGACTGATCTTTACCACAGATTCCATTTAAGGATTCTTACTTGTCAAGCAACGCAGATCCCGCGGCTACTATGACATTTGCCTCCGCGGCGTGGGACTTGCTGATCGGCGATCAAGGTCCGACACGTTCTGCAGATCATTTACTAAGTTTCACAAATAGGGGTCAGAGACCTCCAAAAGCCCCCCTCCGCGCTCCTTTGTTACTGACTTCCACTTTCTACGCCCATTTGAACTCTAATTGTTGAGCCCGTGGGCCTACGGCCACTGGTACATAAATTCATCACTGTTACTGAATTAAACTTTCTTTTGTATTCAGGGACTGTTATTCTTGGAAAACCTTCCCAGATTAATGGCCCTCAAGCGCATCAAGCTTCTCGTTCCTGAGTCAGCGCGCCTGGACGCGGCTACGCCCGCAGCCCATCAAAACATGGAAGCTGGCGCTAATCCAGTAAAAAGTTTTGTCTTTCCGCAGCGCGAATCAATTCTGACTTCGCATCTGCGGTTTGACTTTCTTATTCCCTCCTTGGTCTCTCATTGCATCCTCAACAGCAAATTCTGGCTCCTTGCACCACCATGTCCACTCGTGCCAAAACATCAAAGAACAAGAAAAAAGCAGCCGCCGGCAACCTCGCCTGCGCCCCCTCGCCGCAAAGCTGCGTCCCGCGCCGCCCCTTCCGAACCCGCTGTTTCCGAGCCGGGAGACGGCGAGGACCACCCTTTCGAGCTGCCCGCCGACCACCCTACCGCGCCCCAATGGTCTATGTTTGGCGCAACCGAGTGTGCCAAGATCATCCCGTTTTTCGACCACGAGCGTATCGCAAAACTGGGGGACCTGGCCGCATTGGCAGCTTGCCGGGGTATCAACTCCCCAATGGTGCGTACCCTTATTGCACCCTGCTAGCATCTTTGCTCACGCCGGCCACTATTTCTTTCAGGTCAAATTTATTGCTAAATTTCCTGAGCCCGCGCCGGAACTGCTAAACTTTGAGTATGCCGTGGCCCTTGCCGCGGTCAAATGTCTCAAGCAGTTTCCGCACGCCCTCCACCGTCAAGAGTTTGACGGCCTCATCGATTTCAACGCTGCCAAGCGCGCCCGCCTGGTACGTCGGAATTTTCTCCATTTAACTCCGCTTTCTTCTTCTAAAACTTTTCTGGCAGATGGAGCATGGGATCACAAAGCTCGACAGCTCGTTCATCATCCCTCGTGTCGCTGCCGCAGACCCCTTCGCCGAACTCGATGCGGATTTTGATATGGAGGCCGACGCCGAGGGCGCGGAGTCCGATCCTTTCGCCGAGTTCGAGTTCGCTGCTTCTCCTGCTCTCGTTGTTCCTGCTTCTCGTGCTCGCCCGTCGGACGACCGCCCCAACAAACGGCCTCGCATTGAAGCGGAGTCTCCCGCCGCGAAGGACTTGCCTGCAGGTCGTACCCGCGGCCAGGCTCCATCCTCGTCTAAAGCGGCAGCCCCTTCGTCTGCGACCCCTCGTTCTGCAGCGCCTCCCAGCGCTGCTACGGGACGCTCCTTGGCGACCGTGGAGACCCGCTCTGCCCCAACTTCTGTCGCTGCTGGCAAGGTCTCTCCCATCTTCTCTTTTATATCTTTCACCTTAACAGACTATCTTCTTCTAGCGCAAATGGTCTGAGCCCGAGGGGCCTGCCCCCGCTTCCACTGTGACGGTCGAGGTTCCCCGCGTCCAGGACGCCTACGCCTCCTCATCGGGGCCCACGATTCGTGTCCCGCGGGTGGCGCCTCGCCCTGCGTACCGTGGCGCGCTCGAGAGCCCAACTCCCGCCCGTTCAGCGGCAGCGTCCTCGACTCAGCCGTCTTCCGCCGCTGGTCCCTCAACTCTCACTCAAATCGCCACCGCGCCATCACCCCCCCGAGGAGGAGACGGATCCACCTTCCAGTCGCTTGGCTATCCTAAGCGACATGTTGGCAAATCCTCCCGGTGGTGAGTCTTCTGTTTTTCTACTAAAGCCTCTGGCTGACTCGCTGGTGATCCTCAGAATGGTCCGAAGCGGAGTCATGGCCCGTCCCCGCTTATCAGCGTGTCGACCATGTGGTGGTTCGGGATGCTCTTTGCCCACCGTGCTTCGGCGAAGCACCGACGGCCTGCATCGCGTGCATCAACAAAAATGCGCGGTGCAAGTCCGACGGATTCGGCACCACCTGCGAGAACTGCCACCGCGGGAACACCCGCTGCAGCTTCACGGCTCCGGAGCGGATTTTCCAGATCGTCGACGACATCCGCCCCCTCACCGGCTTGACGCCCGATGGTTTGTGTTTATTCTTTTCTCTCGTTCCACTGAGCGCTTATCCCTTTTCACAGCGTTGTCTCGTGCGCTTATCCGCGTCATGCAAACCCGCCGCGACGCGGACCTCTTCTACGCGCTCCTGTCGCGCAAACTCATCGCGCACCAGGGCGCGCTCGAGGACTTGGCCGTCGTATTTATTAATCAACAGATCACGATGCCGCCCGACATCTATTCCTCCTACTTCGAAGACGTCGACGACGTCGAGATGCTGACTGGTTTTGCGGAGCGCCTCCGCCAGCAGCATTCGTATCCGGGGCTCCTTCATCGGCACCTAAGTCGGAATCCGACCTCCGAGCCGCGACTCCTCGATCCCGACGGCCCTCGGACCACCGCCAACGCGTACCACACCGTTCAGCGGCCCGCCGATATCAATGCGACCCAATTCTACGACGTCCCTGCCGACACCGCGGCTCATATTTCCATTATCGCTACCCGTGGACCGGAACTCGAAGCCGCTCTTGTCGATAACCCGGTGCCATCTGTGCCTGGCTCCCCCGCGGCCACCTCACCAGTACCTTCTGGGCCCGCAGCTCCCGCTGCCCCCCAGGACACTGTGCAGGTCCCCGCGGTGCCACCTGCCCGGCCATCGTCGGCATCGAGGATGCCCTCCTCCTTCGATTGTCGAGTCGATGAACCGCCCCGACCCTGTCGCGCGGCCCCCCAACCCCGGCGCCCATTCATCGTGCGCCGTCTTCGCTCATTTCTCCGCAACGCGCGCTGACTACTTTTATCCATTCAGCCGGCAACCCCGTCGCTCGCAGCACCGTCGTGCAGGCTGCCGGCAGTCCCTTCGCTGGACTTGGGGTGTATCCACCGTCGTCCTACGGACCGGGCACCCCACGCACCGAGCATCCGGGTTTCGGACCGGGTTACAATGCGGGTGGGGGGTCTGGTTCTGGTGGAACCAGCGGGAGCTGATTGGACATCTACGAGTTTTTTCTGCGGACTTTCATGAAATTTTTTATTTATTTTTGTACTCTGCTTTCTTGTGCCGCCTCCTACTCCTTTTTTGAACTACAATAGCTTTGTAGTAACAATAGTTCAATCTAGGAGTAGGCCAATGAAATCTCGTTTCTGCCCTGATTCCACCGTGTGAAATCCGACTTAGAGAAGTTCAGCGAACGAACTAAGTTGCCTATGCACATGATATTCGTCATCAGAAGTGGCCGCGGCGGCCCTTTCTCAACTGCTTTCATGCTTTTCAAAGATTTTCATAACATAGAATATCTTTCTTGGCTTTTTCGCTCTGCACAAGCATTACTCTGACCTTTCTTTGGGTCCCGCGGCTGCTCAATCAGGACCCGCGGCCCCACTACACTCTCCGATATCGTGCTATGGCCCGCCCGCGGCCCTGTTTCAAGGCTTGAAACCCTTGTTTCTCATAATTCGCAATAGTTTTCGGCCCGCGGCCAAAGCGTAGTCGAAAATTTCCATTCTTGGATACATTCTAACTCAGCTGACCTCAACAGTATCCGGCAGAAACCGATCATCAATCGCAACGAACACCATCTTCCCAATCAAGCCTCTGATTGTTAACTTCTTCGAAAAAACTCGCACATGGTTTTTGTACTCGAAACCATAGTCCCGCGCTGACTTTTCGTTGAACCATATGGCCCGCGGTCGCTTAGTCTGCCTATCACAGCCCTCTCCCCCCACTAGAAATATTAACCGTCCTCGGTTAACTTTTTCTGTGTGAAAGATGACCCAGCGCCATGGTTTTTATCAGCTACTTCGTGTTTCGCTACAATTCTTCCATGCGGTCTTTCCATTTCTGTCTTTTCTGGTGAAGGATTTTTTCGTATAAAGGCCACCGCGGGGACGTCCTGAACCTTTGTCTTGTTCTGTCCTCGTGACTTATGGCTCCCAGTAACGCCCTTCCTGCTCTACAGTCTGCGGCAAACGACTTCATCGAAGCTCTCAGTGAATACGACAGTCTCGCTTCACAGAAACTCTCGACTAGGATCCAGCACACGGCCCTCAATACTGCAATCGACCCGCTGTAAGCCATTGCCCTCTACTTTCTTTTGCGTACGGCCCGCGGCTTACCTGTCCTAAAGGCAGGCTTCGCCGGCGCATACCCTCAAGCCATCGGTCATGTCCGGCAGGCCTCCGTTCGCAATAAGCTCTACCAGCTTCGTTCCTTCGTCCAAACCGCTACCAAAAACGGTTTTTCCGCGCCCGCGGCTCACCTGAGCACTATTGACAACGCGCTCAAAGCCTACGAGGCGAAGGAGGAGGAAAAAGCTCGCCGCGCTAAACGCGTACGTTCCCTAGCCCTTCGACAATATTCTTTTCTTTAATCTATACGTTCTTTCAGACTGCCGGCAAATCTGCTGCCACCGTTGAGTCCGAGGACGAGTCTGGCGATGAGAAAAGTGTGTCCGACCAAGTTCGTGATTCCTCATCTACTAACGAGGTATTTTCCTTGACTCAGAGATTTGGTTGCTTATCTCACGGCTTGTTGGTCTTCAGCTCGACACCGACAAGTCGCCCGCGGGCGCTACCATTACTCCTGTCCTGGCCGCGGCCCTTGGTACCGACTCCCGCGCTGGATCTGGGTCCGTTCCCAAAGAGTTGCATTTCTCTAAGAAGCCCGCGGGTGAAAAGGTTCGCCTGTTATAGACGTTTTTCCAACCCTTAGATCGCTTACGCTCTGGCAGGTGCCTGTCTGTTCATTTTGCAGCTCTACTTTCCACCGCTTATCGAACTGCGCACTGAAAATCACCCAGGAGAAGCAAATTAAGAACGACAAGGCTATCAAGAACAATACCAAAGAAGTCATCGTTCTAGACGAGTCCCTTGATTTGCCCTTCAAAGACCTCCGCAAGGTATTTATGCCTTGGTCTGTCCCACATCCTTGCTGATGCTTTCGCCTTCAGAAACATCCCGCGGATGAGAAAGCCGATGAGGACCGTCGCGTGAAAAAGGTATGTACCCGTCCGCGGGCCGTTATTTCTAGCTCACGATTTATCCCTCAGTCGGAGCCCAAACGTCCCCTTTCGGTACGACCATTTTTCCGTGCTGGTCACCGTCTTGACTCTCTCTTATCAGGTGCCTGCTCCTGAGGAGAAAGAACCTAGTTCTTCTCGCAAGCGCCGTCGTAACAATGCTAGTCATGTATACGACGCTGGTCAAGACTTCACAGTCCCTGGTAAGCTACTTCTTTCATTGCCTTCTTGGTCGTCTATAACGCCCGCGGCCGACTCGTTTCCAGGCAATCTCAAGTCCGACATCTCGGATGAGCTCCTCAACGTTGCCCGTCAACTCGCCCTCCCTGACGACGCTCCTCCCCCTGACAGCAAGTTCCGCCGTCGTCAAGTTAAGGAGCTTAAACGACAAATCTACGTCTGCGGCTACAAGCTCAAGCATTTCATCGAGCTGCGCAACTTCTACGCTGGCGAGATGGCCAAGCTTACTATCGAGTCTGAGGGTGAGGATGATGGAGATGATGTGGAGATGGTGGATGATGACGCCGAGATGGTTCTGTATGATTCAGGGTCAAATATTTCCATCTTGACTGACTCCTATTCCAGATTTAACTGAAACACTCCTTCCATACAATCCTTTCCTTTCATCGAATAGCCGCGCCTTCGCGTCCTTCAACAGGACCTACTACGCACTCCAACAGTGCACTCCATGGACTCTTTTTCCTATACACGTCCTTTAAGGACCGCTACGAGTTTCCCTCGATCATTGTCGTCTTAGCAGTACTTGACAAATTCATTTGTTTGACAAGTCTACTCGTCTCATCAAGATCAATTTGGCCCGCGGGTAATTCAAATCGCCCCGCGGCCTACTTAAGAAACCGTACTCGTGTTTTCCCTTGGAGATTCCACTGTTACTATCTCTTCTCAACACACTGGCCTATATTTTATGGTGTTTCCACGCAACGAGCTCGTCGAGTATACGCTTTACTGGTTGGAAGATTCCAAAGTGCGTTTTTGTGCACCCCCGCGACCCTTATCCCAGATAACTTAGCCTGTTCTTCAGCCCGCGGCTCGCTGTCACCACTGCGAGTCATCTAACCTAGCCTGTGTCATATACTCTTGGCTCCGCTGCTGTCACTTTTGTGAACGTCGCCTCCTTCGTGACTGTGAATTTCGCAGCCGCGCGGTGTTCTATGCCTATTTGCAACAGCACCGGCGCTGAGATGGCTAGAGGTACGCCTACTACTCCATCGTTCACTCAACACTCTTATAATATCTACCGCTTTTAGACTTCCCCTTTGGTCGAGACAATTATACTATCGAGGAGCTTCGCCCCTTCGTCCCTGACGCACATGCGTTTCTCACCCGCTGTTACTTTAATCGAGTCCGTCGTCAAATCAAGGACAAGATTTCTCGTATGTCAGATGTAGATGCACTGTTGCGTCTTGGTACCGAAGTATGGGCCAAAGGATATCACCCGCGGGTCCTCAACTATGTCAACACTCGCGTGCTGCAGTTGCTACCTGATGGTGCTCCTGTTCCTGTATATCCTCAATTCGATCCGTAAGTCTAACACTTCTTTCTTAATCGCCCGCGGGTCCACTTCTCACGGCTCAGCCTTTACAGACTTACTGCATCACTCATTATTTGAGCTCCGTGGCCCGCTTCTGTAGTCTTTTAGACACCCGCGGCCCTTCATCTTCTGATTCGGAGTCTAATCCAAACTTTTCCTCTTCCTCATCCAATTCCGACTCTGAAGTCTCGGACTCCTCGAAGTCTTCTGGTGTTACCCGTAGTCGAACTTTGTCGAATAACAGGTCTTTACCCTTGTACTTCTTAGTGGCCTTTGTATTAGATGGGTTTTGGTCATCATTTATTAGATCCGCCAAGGTCTCTGGCGAGATGTCAATGAACCTGTGGATATTTGCAGGAATCTGAATGCTATGCCGCGCTTCGTAAGGAATAACTCGAAACGCTGCAATCCTATCTTGGAACATAGCACCATTCATCTCTGCTACGAGGTACGCTCCCCCTTTGGTTCTTCTAACTACAACCATGGGTCCGAGGTACCGCGGCTCCATTTTAGCGTTTAATGACTTCTCTACTTCAGTATGGCGCACCAGAACTAGATCTCCTGGTTTGAAATCGTAATTCTTTATCACACTCTCATTATATCTTTCATATTTTCGTACTGATACACGCTTGGCATGATCAACGCGCTGCCTCATCTGCTGTACATGTTGTATATGCTTTGCTAAAGCCTGCGCTCGAAAACCTATCACCTCGGAGTCGGTCAACACTCGACCCGGCAACTCTACCAACCAAGTAGCTTCTTCAATATCCAGCGGCAATATTGGATGTGCCCCTGTAACCATGAAGTACGGTGAACAGCCCAATCCTTTTCTGACTGTAATGCGGTCTGCCCAAAGTACTAGGTGGAAATACCAAAACCATTTAGCTGGATTTCCTCCCGTAGCTTTGTACAATGACTGCCTCAGCGAAAAGTGACCGTTCTCGATCTTGCCATTGGCTTGGGAATTATATGGCGATATGAAGATATGCGGTATGCCATATTTCTCCTTCAACCATGCTACAGCTTTCTTGAATTGCTCTGCATTGTCCGTTACAAAGGTCCGCGGGCAACCCCACCGACATATAACATCTTCTAATAAGAACAATCCAAGGTTCTGAGCATTATCTTTGGTCAACGGGCGGCCTTCAATCCAGCTGGAAAGCGAGTCTCTAGCATCGACTGCTAAACCACACTTGTTTGAAACTTTGCCCATTACCATCACATCTACATGAACCGTTTGAAAGAGACTCGGTGTATGGGTAACCACTGGTGGTATTTTCAACAGTGTATGCTGCCGCTTTTGGCATATATGGCACGTATTAACATACCACGCAACATCTGTCTCAAAACCAGGCCACCAGAATCTCAGTCCTATCAGTTCTCTAGTCGCAAAAATCCCGCGGTGCCCTAGACTGTCGTGTGCAGCCTTCATCATGTACATCCGGTGTTCTTTGTCAACTACTAACTGATGTGCGGTACCAATGGATTTACGATACATCCTCCCCCCTTTCAAAAAGAAATGTGAGGCGAATCTCATAAATGCTCGGTATTCCTGATCATCGTTCATGCCCGCGGGGCCGTTCCAATGGCTCCGCTAACCATTTCTTAACAAGCATTAACTTGTTATCCTGTTTCTTTACTCTATCTGACCTATGTGTCTCCACATAAGGCTCCCTCTTTTCTGCATTCCACTTCAGCTCAAGATCAGGTATCAATGGCTCCGTCGTTTGCACATATTGAGGAATCGGCAATCCCGCGGCCTCATAGGTATCCTTGCGACTTTTGCTAACAGCATCCTCGAAGCCCGCGGCCATGAGTGTTTCATGCCGGAAGTCTTCAATGGACGTCGCCTCCGCCTCCACTTGTAGGTAACCACCTCTTGTATCAATTGTATGCTTAAACTCTTCAAAGTCCAGCGGCTGTGGCCCATCAGGGTCTACATCCTCGTGGTCCTCAGGGGGTTCATTCTGATCATAACCCTCCTCAGAGTTAGGAAAAACTTCATCTCCTGGTTGAGGGTCTCTACGAGACAAACCATCCGGTGCGAACCTTTCTCCTGGCACATGTTTCAACTTGAAATGGAACATTAGGATTTTCTCAATCCACCTATTAATGGTCGCATTAGGACCCATGCCTGGGTTCTTCAGCATCCCTTTAATATACAGTGCATCCGTCTCAACTACCAGCTTCCGAACACCGAAGATCCAATAGTACATGGCCTCTAGTGCTCTCATTAAACCATAGAGTTCCCTCTTAGGTTGCGAGTAATTGGCTTCCGTCTTTCCAAGCGTAATTGAAGCAAAACGGGCGTAGTATTTAATTTTGGGGTCCTGCGGGTCATATTGGAATAAAATGATCCCAACCGCCCTCCAAGATGTATCCACTTGTAATACTATTTCTGAATCCCAATCATAATTCAAGGGTTTCAGCGCGGGGCAATCCTTCAACGCTTCCCTGACCTTCTGCTGAGCCTCATCACAAGCCGCGGTCCATTCGAATGGCACATCCTTCTTGGTCAACTCATTTATAGGCGCCACTTTTTCAGCGTAACCTTCAATGAAGTTGCGCAATACACCAACAGTTCCGAGGTAAGCTTTCACCTGTGAAAAATTGGCGCATGGACCCCAATCATTGATGACTTTAATTCTGTCTGGATCCGCAACTCTGCCTTTGTACGAACAGATATGTCCTACTACTGTGAACAAGTCTGCGCACAATATCAACTTTTTACCCGAGAACGTTCCCCCAGCATAGGCCATCCGAGTAACAACACGATTCAGGTTCTGAAAGTGTTCCCAAACAAATCTCCTAATGCCTCTGTTCTCTGGTATGCGCTCATAATCTCCATCCT
The DNA here is from genome assembly GCA_014462655.1 of Mycena venus. Classification (NCBI taxonomy): domain Eukaryota; kingdom Fungi; phylum Basidiomycota; class Agaricomycetes; order Agaricales; family Mycenaceae; genus Glaucomycena; species Glaucomycena venus. The sequence continues at coordinate 10,497,781 of JACAZI010000003.1, forward strand.
TAGTTTCATACCGCGTTGGCGGCCCGCGGACTGGCACATCGTCAATGTAAGGGATAGTTACATGTGGAATCTCTTCTCTGAGGACGTATGTAACATCATCATGAAAAATAGGTACGGAATTAGTCCACCCCATCGGCAACTTTACCAGTCTCATAGCCCCAAAGGGTGTCTGGAATGTGGTATAGTCCCTAGATCCTTCTGCTAAATCCCTATTATCATATCCAACGAACATATCCAACGAGGCACCACAGGATCTCCCTGCAAAGTGCTCTGCCAACTGCTCGGTACCTGGTGTTACTCCTGAGTGTTGAATGGTAACTTCATTCAGTCTCTCCAAGGAGTGAACAATTCTCAAAGACTTCCCATCTTTCTTGATCACCGCAAAAATGGGAGATCGGTAAGAGGAGTTAGACGGTTCATAAACACCCGCGTCAATTTTGAGCTTGATGTTTCGACAAAATTCTTCAAAATGTCCAGGAGGAATCGGTATCTGCGAACACACCCAAGGAGTATGTGGAACAACTGGCATCTCTACTGGAGGGAAAAATTCGTGCTTGAACTGCCCTCTTTCTGTCTCATCCCATGCAAAATGGTCATTATGCAACATCATGAAGTGATGTACCAACTTCACTTCCTCAGGCTCTAAGAAGCCATCATTGTGAGAGATATATCAATCGCTTCTTGACGCTCCGCGGTGTATCTTCCTATCGGAGCAAACTCTGGTGGGTTCGGATTCAACGTTGGCATATCTTGCAACGGATCCCCAGTAATGTTCCTCTCAATTCTAAATTCTGCAGGCAAAAATCCAAGTATGGGTTTGATCTTATCTGCTACCGGCTTGTACTTTTTACCCAGGAACGTATATTCCACATTGATAGGGTCCGCGGCTGATCCTGCCGTATCCTCTACCTTAGTATGCATCATCTGTTCTCTTGGTGCAAGTGGTACTGCTGGCGCCGACTTCGATCGTTGCTTCCCAAGTGGTCCGCGGGGCCATTTGACATCTGCCCTAGCCCGTAAATTAACCAAATTTACTTTGCGCGCCATTTTACCAGCGCGGTAAGGTTTCTTTGCCCGGGTAGGCCGCTTAGGCTTACTAGGAGCGTCCGCTTGATCGAAAAGAAAGACTTCCATTCCTTTCTCAACCTCCGCTTCCCCTAAGTACTGTTGTAATAGGGCCGCGGCTGCAGGGTCCTTTTCAACCACTGACTGTGATGCACACAAATATGCCATCCTACGATCCTCTTTGGTAGCTTTTAGACCATCTTTTGGCTTGCCATATCCTACACATACTAGCTCTCCTTTCTCATTGTAGTCCCAGGCGGTCATTACTTCTCCCCCATCCTCGAGATCATCGAAGATTACCGAAAATCCTGGACTGTACTAGCTTGTGTGCTACTGCCCGCGGCAGTCTCCTTATCATCTTCGAGACACTTTTGGTGCCCGCGGGGGTACGTTGCAAACGTACTCTTTCTCCCCGTGTACGGGTCCGTAATGGTGATCTCGACATCTCCATTCCTTTTGTTGGCATGAACAGTTTCTGCCAACATTTCGAACGGTCTTCCTAGAAGAACCTGATAGGGTGCGACTCTCAATATATGCACTTGTAAGTACAATATGATGTCGCCAAATTGGAATGGCACGTTCTTTGACAACCCTAGTGTCCTTTCGACTTGTTCGTTCGCGCTCTGCATGAGAATAGACATCCGCGGGTCCCACGACATCCCAAGTTTCTCCGCAACTGTTACGTTCATGGACACAATTTGTGATCCACCATCGCTAATTGCCTCAACCTGCTTTTCTTTCACAGTCGGATACAAACATCGAAGCTGTCCAGATACAGGGCTCATCGTGACCATAATATCCTGTGGCTTCTCGCCGGGTTTCAAGGAATCGAAGTACTGTTGTACAGGATCGCCTATTATAATGCTACCTTCTGCCAACTCGTGGTCTGCAGTTGTAACAATTTGAGGGAATGTGTCAAACATCAGCACCGAAACCTCGTTTCCAGCTGCGTCTAGGGTTACTAGGTTTGTCTCTACTAATCTCACGTTAGGATCTTCATCTTCTTGATTATCAAGACCTGACCGCGGGTCATAATTTTCGTCCGCGGGCACACTTGTAGTCATGAAAGTTTGAACCTTTGCTGCCAGTACGTCTCCTTCTGTGGTCTGAACAAAAATTAGGCCGTCTGGACTTGTTCATGCTTGACTCTAACGCTCTCCGTATCTTCGGATTGCTGTCGATCAAATGTCCGATCGTGATGGGTACTTCAATACCCCGGATGGCATCGACAATGCCCGCGGTCGCCTTTTCCTCCGCGTCTGTGTCCCGCGGGGTTCTAGGCTTGCGCTTTCCTGGTATTTTGACCTTTTCCTTGGACAGATCTACTGGCTTTCGAGGCAAGACCTCTGTAGGTGGAGCATCCCTTAGGGGCGGAACATCCCTGAACGGCAGCTCCTTATTGAACTCCTGTCTAGGGGGTGACACCTCGCTCTCATCCTCTGAATCCTCGACTTCCTCAACGGTGGCCCTAGGTCTGGGCGTAGGTTTTGGTAACCGTGGTATCTCTACTACAACCTGTTTTCTTTGAGTAGGCTCTCGCCCACTCCTCTCTGGTGCTTTGCTCTGCTCTGTGGTTTTCTCGGAATGCTTACGGACGGCTACTTGATTTTCCTCGGGAGGCTTCCTCCGCTGGGGGCCCCCCTTCATTGGATCTAATGAAAATCCGTGTCTTGACCACCCGCGGGCCCTTTCGAGCGAGTGACTAGTAAGGTTTGCAGGTCTTTCAGACTAATGAAATCCGACCCGCTATCCTTCTCTTCCCTCGGTATTATCCGCGGTTGGTAATCCGACGCATCTCCACCAAAGTACGTATCCATCATCTCATCATAGTTCTGACCAACTACAACGCGGCGGGAATAATACTCGTGAGCCTTCTCCTTAGGAGATTTGTGTGGCGGCTCCCGCGGTATGTTCTTCCCATCGTACAGGACGGTTCTGCCATTCACCGCTTTAACAATACCACTGACTATGTCTTCCTTTCGGTGTTCACAGTTGTCAATGAAATGTCCGGGTTCGTAACAGTAATAGCACTCGTCGCGATAGCCCCCCTTTTACAGCTCTATCCCTAGTAAAGCTAGGTCCAGCACGAGGCCCTTGATCTGGTCCTCTAGAATAAGGTTGGTTAGGGCCGCGGTTTGCGCCTGCCTCTAACAACGTCTTAATCTGCTGCATCTCTTTATGTTGGTCTGCTGTGAACTTGTCCATATGACCAGCCATCGTCTCTTCGAGTTTATCCGTAATTTTCTTAGGAAAAGTCTCTCTGAACTCGGCCTGGACTCGGTTCTGGGCTTGCACCGCAGCCTCTATTTTGTCTATCCTGCTAGACAATTGCTTCAGTCCGGACGAGTCACTGTCAGCCCCTCCTTCCTGAAACATCACTGTACTCTTCTTGCCTTCTGACGACGATGCTATCTCCAACCCATAAAAGGTTGTAGCTTCATCTTCGCAGATCTTCGCAGCTGCTGCAATGAGATCTGACCAAACATATCTGTCTTCCTTGTCTACAGCCGGCGCAATATATACTGAACCAGGATTGGCTTTCTCGAATTCAGCTTTTGCTCTGATATACGAGGGTTGAACCTCCCGCGGCCTAAGCAACATATGTTGTTTAATCCTATCGGCAAGTTCTTCTGTCAGCCCACGGAGAAATCCATTTGCCGCTTCACGGTTGGATATTCTAGGCTTTGGTTCCATCAACTGCTTGATCATGCCTTTGTAAAGTCTAATCCAGGCTTGAAGGCCTTTATAGTCCGTTACTTTGACTGGCTTTTTCGACTTCTGGAGAACAGTTTTCTCTAGTCCTGGGACCGATCCCTTTTCCACTTCGCGGTACTCAGGATACATATCCTCGATCTCTTCCTTGAATTCCTCCCAGGTGTGTGGTGCATCCGCGGTCTCCATAGCTTCCCACTGACGCTTCACAGATGGTTCACAGAAATTCATCGCAATCCACTTCTTCTTCTCATCTGTCGTCGCATTCGTCTTCAAAATGACCTCCTCTATAGCATTCATGTACCAAGCCAAGTTGTCTGGTTTCCCATCGAACTGTAAGGCATTTTTGCCAAAGCTGGACGGCAGCTTGGACGCATCAAAAGAGGCTGGCATTTTATTTGGCTGTGCAACGACTGGAACTACTGTTGGTTGTACTGGAGGTACAACCGGGTTTTGTGCAGGTATGTTTTGCACTGATGGTTGCTGTCCCGAGTTTACAGGAACAGGATTTATGTTCTGACTGGCTGGCGAGTTCGAAGCGCCCTCCTTAGTCACGTCCAGATTATCTTCTGGGATGTCTGAAGTAGGTGATGGGAAGCCGCGGTTAAACGGTAGTCCGTCCTCTATTTCTGACTCGACGTCTATTGTGTCTAGACGCGATGTAGTACCTCCCGCGGAACGTCCTCTGCTGGAGTTACTAGTGTTTCGGGTCTTTGTGGAAGGTGGGAAGTATACTGGCTCGGGTATAAGCGAACGTCTGGATCTATCCGTTGTGTCCTTGGGAGCGTGCTCCGACAAATGGATCTCTCCTAGAAGTGTGCGTCTACCTGATCTTCCCCTCTTGCCCGGTGAATTTGATCTTTCAGACGTGATGTCTAATTGATCAGGCTACAGTTTACTGCTTCTAACTGCACCCGCACTGCTAATGTCCTTTTAGACCTGTTGTTTGCCTTTCGACAAAGGTTCGTTTCACAATTTCAAAACTGGACCCTCGCAGTGGGCTCCAGATGAAACGGTGCGCTTAACTATAAGCTAGAAATGCGACTATTGTTGGATGCTAACAAACACCACAACTAACAACCACACAACCAACTACTATCACTCCCAAAGAACAAGAGCGCTCCCTTGGTGAGTTCGGGTCCGAGTCGTAATATGCGACTACTGGTTTTGAAACCCAATGTGATAACGAATCTTCACTAATCTGACTGACAACAATGCCCGCGGCACTTCAACTATGCAGGATTGGTACGGAACAATGACCCGCGGCCTCGATGAACGAGTAGTAATATATGGTTTTGGGTGGATACAAGACGAGAGGAAGACTAATAGATAGTTTCGTCTACGTCAGGGCAGAGGTTGTAAGGTTTCAACAGCGAATCCTCTAATTGAGGTCACAGATCCTGCTTCCAATCACTCTCACAACAAGCAATTCTCGTTGTAGACCTTGGCTTAACCTGCCACAGGTACCTTTCGCTCTACTTCAAGGCTTAAGCACCTTGCTGGCGACCAAGCTGATCTTCCTGTTGGTTACCGAGGGCAATCTCAACCGCGGATGCAACTAGCGAAGCAGATGCGAAGCAACAAGCCCACTCAGGTAGGTAAACCTCTCTTTTTATATGTGAAGACCGCCCGGGGGGTCGACAACGTGAAGCTTAACTTCTTAACTCGAACTGAACTAGAGCCAACAACCAAACTTCAATTTATAGACACACTACAAACAGAGGTAGATACTACTCTCCGCGAGTTGGCCTGAGAACAACCGCAACAATGTCCGCTGTGGTGTACTGGCTTTCCGCTGGGGTCCTCGAGCCCTATTTATACTACTGGAATATAGATTTACATGTGAAAAACAGAGAGTGAAAACAAAAGAAAAAAAAAAGATGTCCATGCGTATCTGATGCGTCATCACAGGCCAAGAGAACCCTTTCGCATGGTTCTCACGTCCTGATTTGGGTATATGGTAGGTGCCGCGGGCTGCCGTCTGCAACCGCGGGCCTGGAACCTCTGGGCGCGGAGTTGAATCCGCCCACTAGGATAATGCTGCTAGCGTCAAAGGGAGCCCCTGGGTCCGTTACTTGTCGGTCTGTACCCACGATCCCACTCTAAACTCCGGTCCAATGGAATAAATCCCATTGCTCCACTCTGTGTGCCTCTGTTTGTCACTAGGGACGCGACGTCTCCCCACGTGTACTCTCTCTACGTAGTTCTCCTCTGTAACTGCTTTCCGCTTGCTTCAGCAGGGGCCGCGGGCCTTGCCTCGACCCCGCGGCCTATTGCCAGTCTGGAAGGACGGCCCGTGGTCTACGTAAACTGCCCCCGGCCGACTCCCGCAGCCTTCAACCCACTCGCTAGTACTCTGTAAGTCTCCAAAGACTTCCTCTGTGCAGTCGTTGGTCCTCTATTGTAGGATACAACTTCTGAATGATGACTTCTGGGGCTTTTGCGTATTTATCTCCTCTTTGTGTATGACCAGCGGCCCGCGGAGTACGCTAGGCTTGATCTATACACTACAATCAGCAGCTCGGAGCTCACTCTGATCCTCCTTTGTATCACCGAACAGAAGCCCAGAGTACTAGTGATAGTACTACTAGAAACTACCTTGCAACTCTTATAATATGTGTTTGTGAGCGCAAAAATAGCTAGATGACGCATACTTGGCGGTGTGCCGTCTCATCGGTACAGTTCCTCTTGAAAGACCTTAAACACACTTCAGATAGCGCAATAAATTATGAATATATTTTTCTGATGCTAATACAATATCTATATATGTGTTCTGCTCAACGACACTCTCCACTCTCAACGTCTGACCACGCCAACATAGACACCTGTTTTCCAGTAGCCAAGCACGCGCTCCGCCTGCAAATATATATCAGTGCATGCAGTGAACCGGGATGGATGACGTACAATTTACGAGACGAGGTGGTGATGGACAGGTGAAGGGCAGCTTGAAGGTACGGCAAAGTCACGCACCGAGACTATGGAACCGAGAAGCGTTGAGAGTAAGAAGAAACTGGGTGTCATACTAGTGTCGTTCAGGATGGAGATGCTGGAAATGCACGAGTCCAGATAAGTCCCTGCATGAGTTAGAGAAGTGTGTGACATACAATTTGTGAGCACTGAGGATCTGTCCCCTTGTGCACGACAACGAGACTCTCATCAGGTGCATCATGCACGACGAATCTGTGCGGGATTTTGCATATATCTGTCAGACGCCGTGGAGGATAAGAAATAGAAGTAGGGTAGATGTACCTCTGCCAGATTGAAGGCACATAATGCCCTTGCGACTATCACATGGCGGCCGAGAGAATTTTGGAGGAGAGGGGGGGACAGAGAGGAGGGAAGCGTGAAGGGAGATGATAGAAAGGAAGAAAGAGAGGTTTGTGTTTGTTGTGAAGTGATCAAAACGAACCACTTTTTGGGCTCACGTGTGCGCTCGGCAAACTTGGACGTAACAGTGTGATCGCCGCTGTCATGGACTTAGCAAAATTTCATTGCCTCCCTCGTTGTCGTCTTGTTCCATCCCGCCCCAGATTCATCTTCATCATCCTGAACTAGATAGCGTTGAAGCCTATTACATTGACAAGTATGCAGACCATAATTCTGACAAAATAGCATTTTAATTTATGCTGAACTCTGTCTTCTGCAAGGTCTTTCAGAGTGGGAGGTGTTTGAGGACTTTGGCATTTCCAAATATAGGCGTCAATTTCGCAGAGTTCTCGAGGCATCAGAGTTCATGAAAGACCTGCTCCAAAGACCAAAGACCTTGGCTCAGAGTGCAAAGACCTTCCCCCAGAGTGCAAACACCTCAGAGAGAAATGTGTAGTTTTACTGATGCTATGTATTTGCCCAGCTGTTCTGACACTCAAAATGGTGGCTATGCCTGAAGACAGCTTCTGGTGGCTATGCACATGACATAGCCACTGTTTGAAGGGTCAGAACAGCTGGGCAAATAGATAAACCAGCTGTAAACTAGATGGAAATGAGAGGACGTGATAGCTCAGAGACTGGCGGAACCGAAGAGGGTGATGAGGCACGAGCCATCAACATGGAACGGTGGATCAGTAGGCTCTCGTATGTCGGTATTGGTATTGGGTTCGATTTCGTCTACTAACCCCCACTTGGTTAGAAAAGATTGCTTCAATTCCTTGCCTCTGGTCATTCACCTGCATGTCCACTGTTGCTCGGAGGGATGAACGGCCCGCTCTTGAGGTGTTGCAGGAGGCGATGGAGTAGTGTTAGGGACGATAATCGCAGTTGAATCCTCTCTACGGCAAACCGAAAATCCTTGGTGATTTCTATCGGAGGGAGTTCGCAGGAGGGGCCTCTCTGCATTCTTTCCAGGGACGAATTCGGCCTCCCAGACAATTTCCCTACACTCTCTCGCAGCATTGCGACATACCGTCCCATGCACTTCCCTGATCAGCACTGATCGAATGTAAGCACTATGACAGCGACATTCCGACTGAAGACAAGGCGAAACTGCAAGTGGATATCGCACGGCATACGACATCTACTCCTTTTGGCTTGTGCTAGTCGAGATTGCGTGGTGGGTCCCCTAAGAGCACTTTGGCCTTACCACACGGAAGGGGGCGCCTCCGTCCGCGTCCACGCCTACAGTAGGGTGCCGCTCTGTTTTGTAGTACAAAACGGTGACTCAGCTCATGCCACAGCCGCAGGTGGCTTATGTCCGATGTCCGAGGTTTTTCAAAATCATGGGAGTCAGTACACAGGCTTGGGCAAATCAGGTTTGTAGTAATGCACTCGGAATTGCAAGAATATCCAAATTCATTGTGTTAGAAGTATCTGCAACGTATCCCACCGAGATGGGACAAAGAGAGGCTAGCCTTTCATACACCCCGATGATACCCGAATTACTCGTCCTCCTCTGCCCCGATAACCGTCTTCTCGAATTGTCGAGCAGGGATGCCACGTCTGAACATGATGTCGATCTCGCGGTAAGATCGACCTTTCATCTCCGGAAGGCAAAAGTACGCCGTGATCAAAGTCGCGAGTGCGGTTCCGCCCCACACATAGCCGCACTTGCCACCAACTACGCCATCGTCAGTACACAAGAGAAAGAAGCCGGCAAACGAAAGCAAAAAGAAAAAGAAAAAAAGAGAAACTCACGGTTTCCACCAGTCGGATTAAGCATAAACGATGCAACTAGATAGCATGCATCAGGTCCTTTCTCATCCACGCAGAGTTAGGGTATAAGATTCCACTCACGGAAGATGCAAGGAATCTCGATGATGTAGTACGTCGCGCGACCGATTCCGGTCGTGAGCGGCCTGAGGCGGATGGCCGACGTTTCCGCAATGACGCACCACGAGACGGGCGCGGCGGCAAATGTGAACATGACGGAAGCGATGAGCCCGAAAGACGCTTGGGCGTTCGAAGCTGCCTTGGATGTGCCTACCGAGGCGGCAATACCAAGAGCGACGAGCATCACGACGTTGAACGCTGTGCCCCAGAGATAGATGGGACGTCGGCCGAAGTAAGTCGTCAGGAACCATGAAAGCATAACGAAGATCATTTGAAGGGCCGAGGTGATCAGACCGAGGGCAAAAGCAGTGTTTCGCGCCATACCCGCCTCTGCTCTGAGTCAGCACATACGTTTGTCATAGACAAAGCGGTTATAACACGTACGCTTGAAAAAATAGACGGCCTGGTTAGCGATAAGATTTCCCGCGAGGTTCTGTGCTGCGTAAATACCGCACACGATGAGAGTACGCCGGAGGTCAGAGCCTTTGAACAGTTCGACGTAGTTGGGCGCGGTGGCGGATTTTTCGAGTTCGACGACACGGCGCATCATGGCGACTATCTCGCCCGAGTTCAGTCTCGATTTACGTCCAAGCCGCTCGATGGACCGAGCCGCCTCCTCATGACGTTCCTTTCGGACCAGCCACCACGGTGACTCAGGCGCAAGAAACATGAGGACCATGAGCGGAGTGGGGAACATCCACTGGAGTGCGATGGGAATCCTGGATTCCGTCAGCTAAAGATATGTCCGGTGACACGGTGAGACACCTACTTGTAGGCGCTTTTGTCGAGCCTAGCGCTATACACGAAGGTGACCGCACCGACGATAATACTACCGATCGCCCAGAACATTTGCAGGACCTGCGTAGCGGGTGCACGCAGCCGCAACGGAACTATTTCACTGCAATACGCCGGAGCATTGGCGATGAAGATACCCCAAGGTAGGCCCTCAAGGAGCTGACCCACGAAGAAAACGGGCAGTGAATTGGCGAAAAATGTGACAAAGATAGTCGCGTTCATGAGCGCGAGTCCGAGCAAGGTCGCCCAACGGTAGCCAATTCGGCTGGTTATAGGACCTGCAAGGAAGACACCGATGAGGGCACCGAGTTGCCCGGACATTTGGAGAGCAAACTGCCATTTGGTGACGACCACAAATTCGCCGGTGGCAGTGTCCAGTACACCGAATCGATTTGCGAACGCAGGCAGGGCGAGGAAATTGTTCATAAGGAATACATCGTAGGATTCCATGATCTGAATGGGTGGGTCAACCGCGGCCTCTCGGGAGCAGAAAGTAAACGACTGACAATAGTGAAAGACATGACGAACGCCCAGAAGCAAGCCATGGGGTACGCCCTGGCGGCTTCCATGACCGTCATGGAATGCTCAGAGTTCTCGGCCTCGATCGCATCCATCTTGTAATCGGCGACATTCGACTTGAGGTCGGTATGGTCCTCATGCTCGATGTGCCCTTTCTCGAAGGAAGGCTTAGCCTCGGTCTCATGGGCGGCTTGAGGGATTCCGTTGTTCATTTTGGCGAGTGATTTGCCTCGAATAAAGGTTATCGACTGTGAGGCGGGATTGGGACGAGGGAATGCTTTTATAGTCGATGGTCAGCGTCAGCGACGGAAAGCGTGGCTCCGGAGGAACAAATGTGGAGAATCGTATGAATATATATAAGGCTCAGTGACAGCCAGGCCGGTTCTTGCGGGGCCCAGTGGCGTCGTCAGGTGACATACCTAATCAGATGTGCCTTACCTTCTAGATCTTGGCTGAAGATGCTTCTCGCAGCTTCTCCCGTGGTTGGCTCCAGTTACGTGTCGTCAGATATTAACGAACTCTCCGAATTCGGCTTTCATGCCCGGGAATTTTCAACTGATCTCCCGTCAATCTCCCGTTCCCCAATGCCAGTGGGGAATAGGGTGTAAATTGTTGCCCTGAAAACTGAGTATTTTGACACAAATAGTGGGGGTCAGATTAGACGATTCTGGGCGATTCTCGACTCGATTCTGACGACGATTCTGATGTCGATTCATCAGAATCATGTGAGAATCGCTCCAGAATCCCATCTACTCTGACCGCCATCTTCCATATTTCGATTCTGGATTCGATTCTGGGGTGATTGAGAGCTCACTAAATTCAAGACTTTCCAATTGCAGGTGAAATAAAATTGTATAAAGGCTTACCTGTGCTGCCTATAACATTGTTTGCAGACTTCCAGAAGATAACATTCAAGAAACCGTAACCAGAGAACTGCAAACGAGGGAGAACCGAACATAAAAGAGCAAGAAACCTTCCAGAGTCAATAGTTTTGTAATGAAATTATGGCTTTGTGGCTCACCAGAATCGTAATCATAATCGCCTCGAGAATCTTTGTAGAAGCTCCTATGGAAGCGCTTTAACGATTCGACGATTCTGAGACGAGAAATAAATCCCAGAATCGTGTCTAGAATCGTAGTCAGAATCGCCTATTTAAATTCTACTCTGTCCGTACCTAATGATACGGAATTGGAAGAAAACCATCTGAAGGTGCATCTGTGGTCCAAGAAATAGAAGGTATCGGCTACAACATGCGAGATGCGAGCATCGATGTTGTGTTGTCTGTCTGGGACTCGGAGAGACTAGACATTGGCGGAGGTCGGAAACTCGACCTCGTTGCGGATAATCCCATCGTCTGAATTTCATAGAACGTGAAACGGAACAAAAATGGATCTGCCAAGCTCATGAAAAACATTTACCAAGTCTTGTATCCAGTTTCCAATCTTCATATGAAACCCGTGACCCCTCGTTCTCTACCTCCCCCAGTAGTCGATCACATTGGGAAATTCCTGGAGTAATTTGTGTTCGCACTGCGCTGATGTCCATTTCTAGTCATGATCTAAATATTGCCGCAATTTTGTTGAACGATTTCTTGTGTTGAGTTACCGACAGCTCGGTGGTTTGATCATATTGTGCCCGCACTTTCAGTAAAATCAACGTGTCGCAGTGTCGCATCGTTGGAGATTGACGCTGGGACCTCGAGTGGGCTCGAGAATATTTACATCCCATTTCCCTCCTTCTCAGAGCCTAGATGGCGTCTAGGCCCTGCCGCTCGCAGGGACGAGATCGTTTTCCCCACATGTACGATTCCTTTCTTTGTACAAGCAGGCAGAAAAATTCTATTAAATCGATAACATCCCCTCATTAGCCGGGCTCAAGCCGACTCGGCGCCGTCGACTATTCAACTTAATTGAAGAACCAGGTAACGTCGGCAACGGAAGTGTCCTCCGGGAAACCCGCCAAGGCAGCGAAGGGAAGCGGGCTGAGCGCGACGTTCTCAGTTCCCGCACCGCCATCGTAAATGCCGCTAAAGATCGCCGTAGTGGTTGAGCCTCCGTGTTCCGGACCGCCAGCAACTACCGGATCGAGAAATTCAGCAATGGAGTGATGTATGGTGGGATGAATTCTCACCTATGAACGTCACACTGTCTTCGCAGCATACGGCATCGCCGACTAGGTTGCTAGGAATGGCCACGGCGTAGGGCCCGTTGAAGGGAGGACAACCGCAGGCGGTACTTTGATAGAAGCCGAGGTTAGCTAGTGGGTTGCGTTAATACGGAATTAGTGGATGATTTTCTGAACATACCTGTTCCAGTGTAATTCACTGCCTGAGCGTTGACGGTGCCAATGAGCACAGAGGCGGCGACGGCAGCGAGGAGGGACTTTGTCGAAAACATGACTTGGGCGGATTTAGCTGAGGTGCATTCAGGCATTCGGGGCTCCTTTTAACTTCTCCAGAGTTGCCCAGAATATATGGAGACTCGGCAGCATAAGGGGACCGGGGTAAGCGAGGAGAAAGGCGCGCCCACGTCTCTCCATGGCGAGGCCAAAGTCTACACATTCTCTTCTCTCGCTGTTCGGCGGTAAAGGGAATGCCATAACTTGTATTCGGCCTGCGATCATAAACGGGATTGTGGACCGAGTGTGAATGACTCAGGAATATCTGTGGACGTAATGGAGAATAAAGAGTGCCGATGACTCTCGTATTGTTGTACGGAGGGTCTCATTGAATGGATTGAAACATCGCGGCGTTGGGGAGCTCCGCGCAAATGATTTCATAACTGCTGTACTTAGGTATAGGGGCTTGAGCTTTCGAATCGTCAGTGCTCATAGTGTATGCTTTGTTTATGTTGGGAATCGTCATTCGAGACCCTGCCGACAGAAGATATTAAAATGGATGCTGTAACCAATACATAAAGGTCGACTCGCCTCTGGCATGAGCCTGGGGACACCTGGTCCTTTGAACGGGCCTATAGACTACGTCAACCGTGGGTACATCCGCAGGGCGTATTGATCGAAAATCCTTCAATAAATACACCTGTCACTCGGGAAGGAACGGAGATCCCAGTCCTCTCGTCAATGCCACTGCAATGTATATTAGGTGGCACGTTTCATTGGCCGCCAGGCACCTGGAGACTCCGAGTCGGTCGTACCTCGGAATATTCTCGGACGCATACTCCTTCAATGTCGCTGTGAGCCCGCACAAGATTTAAATGGGACCAGTTACACGGATTTTTATCATGCCATCATGGTCAGACCTCTCGGATGGTTGTTGATATGCCAAGCTGGGCACCATGCCTAGTGAATTCAAGTGGGCATTGAGTGAGCATTGCCGACAAAGCCCGACCAGCCTGGTTGTTCCGTAACGTCCGGTCTGCAATGCCGATAAGCTATCCCGGGTAACCGGTGACCATATTTGGTGCCTGGATTTTGGATCAACGGCCTAATTGTGAACTACGGCCCACGGAGGTGAATTCAAGCTGTTGGAAATTGGCAATCCCGCATGGCGCGGCCCATGGAAAATGGAAAATTGAATTTCGAATTTTCCCTGGCTGAGCTGGGTCCAACGCGCCTCGACTATCGCGGTGGAGCACATTCCCGGGCTGGGCTCGCGGGCTGGATGTAGTGTGAAAAAAGATATCACGTTTGACAGCGCTGTAGTACGGACAGTACGAAGAAAAAACTTGAAGCATGGGTAAGGGAAAGGAAAATAAAACTCGTGAAAGTATGTTCAGCTATACCGTCTACTCCCACAACTGAAAAAATGGGCGGAACTGCACCGTCAGCTCGACGCAGACCATTTCATCCTCGTCCTTCGGATGGTTAACAAAGTTACTTGGCAAATCTAACTTGGCCTTACAAAACTAACTTTACTTTACTTGTGGCAGACAAGTAACGTAAAGTAAGCAAAAGTAACTTGCAAGTAACTTAAGTAACTTGTAAGTAACTTCAAGTAACTTCAAGTTAAGAAAAGTACCAGCACACTAGAGTAATTTTACAACTCTAGGGGTCATAACAAGTCTCAATTTATGCTCTTGTGACTATAACTGGACAAATCTGGTGGGATTTGATGCCATCTGATGGCACAAGTTACTTTGTCTGATCGCATTGATCTAACTTGGTGGGGCAAGTTACTTCCAAGTAACTTGAAGTTATTTGAAGTAATTTGAAGTTGCTCAAAGTAAACATTTTGATTCTTGACATGAAGACACACTGGTCCTCTAAACACCAAATGATGAGTGCATATCTGATATACCACATGAATAATGGCTTATAACTCGTAAGATCAGGCAATTAAATGCCGGACTACAATTACCTCATTCATAGCAGCAAATCACAATCTTAAGGAGAGTGAATAAAGTAACTTGTGGGAGCTAACTTTAACTTTGATGGCTTCTTTGGTTTGGCGGGCCGAACTTTACTTAACTTTACGGTACTTTTCCCACATGTGGCGAAACCAACTTGTTGACAGCTAACTTGTACGGTTCAGAAAACAAGGCGGCAAGATCTCCTTGGAGGATGTCTGGTGCATCCACCAGGCTCTTATCACTCATGGAGCAAGGTATGCTCTTACTCATTCACATTGTTTGATGCCGGCCTTCTGCACTAGCTCACCGCCATTGAAACTTCTGGCTATGATCATAGGCATCACTTCACAAGCTGCAAGGGGATCAAGATTCAATTGTTGCTGAAATCGGCCGGGATATGCTGAGGTCTGCTAGATACGCTCAGTTCTGCTGTGATCATTCTTTCACCACAGGGATATATTTCAGCAGTAATATATTTAATATGCTATTGGCTACGGTACAGCGTATGTTACAGGTCCCATTGCTGCTCACTGCGTTGTGCAGTCCCCAAGGAACCCTTGCCTGCTTCCCTCAGTCTCAGGCTGCCATCCACCCATTAACCCTAACTCACCTCAATATTGTTAATTTGTGGGGTCTGCTGAAGAATGCGTGAGTTTGTCGCACAGGACATATTACACAGTAGTTCTCATACTGTCATTTGAATGCTATTGAACGTGTACAACAGGCACAGTGCATGCATGGCATGGTAAGCTAACATGCCAAAAGTTGTCATACAAAACATTCATAGCACTGATATCACTTAAAGGCGAGTTATTGTACTGTCGAGAAAGGCAGAGGAAGCAGCCAAGGGAGCAGTCATGGTAACGTGTATTGACACAGGCACTAAAAAGAAAAATGTCAGCGATGTGGATGGAAAGAGGACATGAGAGTGAAGGAGGGGGGAGACAGAGGGAGATGGTAGTGGTACAAGATGCATTGGACTCGGACGCCGCCACGTTCGAAATGCATTCTCCTGTAGCTTTGCCAAAAATTAATCGTGATGTGTGTCTCAAGAAGATCCCATTCCTTTCGGGGTCTCGACTTATAAAAAAGACTTCTCTCATGTTCTGTCTACCACATCCAATGTATTGGTTGTTCATTTCTCTGAAAAACAACACAGTATATATATTACACTCAATCGCTGCATTCCGAGTCAACTCTTCAAATCTGAGTAATTTCTCGTTGTTCATTTGATCACTTGCCCCTACAATGTTGGGTGAATGGTTTTTAAACCAAGAGAGCAGTTCCCTGATCGTTGAAATATTGAAGGCAGGTCCAATGTCGGTTGAATTCTGCTGCAGGTGCATGGCAACTTGAACTTACAACTTTAATTCCTCCAATACACTCAATTGTGCGCTGAAAACACAGATCCCTGATAATACTAGGCCCTGGTTTGCTTCCTACTTGTTTTTACTTCCTGTTACTTGAAGTTACTTACAGTTACTTAAAGTTACTTTAAGTTAACTTCGCCCACCAAGTTAGATCAGCGAAAGTAACTTATGCCATCAGATGGCATCAATTACCGCCAAACTTCACTTATGCCATCAATTCATGCAAGTAAACACATTCTTAGCCCATAAAGGTTCAAGGAGACATGTTTCGAGACTTTGGCATCATTCTAGGCTTTCTGACAAAGGTCAAGGACCTTAATTCTGCAGTACATAGGAGATAATATTTTTATGGCCTCTCACTCGATGCAATTGGCCCAGACTGACTTCTGTGGCTATGGCAAGAGTCAGAAAAGATTGAAAATCGAGTTTGTTACTTCAAGGAAACTTCGGGATGTGCTTCACGAGTCTATAGTGCTTAAGTTTGGTTTAAGTTCAAGGAATAAGGGGTTTGAGGTGGTTTCTGGAGGTGCAAGGCCAAAGAACAGTGTGCCGACATTGTATTAATATCCAGGCATCCTCTAGAATATGTTTTGAACATGATTACATGCCTAAACTGTGCCCTTTTGCCTTCTAATCCCTCCAAGTTAATGATAAGTTAGTTGTGCAAAAGTGACTTATGCCATCTGATGGCATCATTAACTTGTACTTTTACGTGCAAAATTGACTTACTCTGCCACAAGTTACTTTAAGTTAACTTTAAGTTACTTGTGGCAGGCTAAGTTAGTTTGTCCAAGTAACTTAGTTAACCATCAGTTCCTGGGAATGCCAAGGCAGCCCAACTTTCATCGACACTGGGTTTACATAATTCCAACTCCTCAATTTTGTCTTCAAACTTTCCTGGAACGGCGAAGGAGATCATGGAGATGGCTACAACAACTAACAATGAGTGTGTCTGCTCCCGGATCGCTCCTCTCCAAAGGGTCTAACGTCAAAGTCGTCGGCTCTGGGCTCTCAGTTGCCCACATAGCCTCACACGTTTACCAGTTCAGCAGTGCATCGCAAAAATTTTGGGATTATCCTTCTTTTTTTTTTGCCAATCACCCCCGTACCTGGGGCAGCCGAGGCGGCATGCAGGTTTCTCAGCAGTTGATGTTCCTTTCCGAAATGCACAGGGTCCGAAAGGAAAGGATTGGTCTACGCCTAGGCTGTGACTGTTATTTTTTTTCTCTCGCTCTTTCCCTGAACGCTGGCAGCCTTGTCTCTGCCAACTCAGCTGCAACCTTTTGCCCCTCTTACTTTCTTTCCGCCATCTT
This sequence comes from Mycena venus, assembly GCA_014462655.1. Taxonomy (NCBI): domain Eukaryota; kingdom Fungi; phylum Basidiomycota; class Agaricomycetes; order Agaricales; family Mycenaceae; genus Glaucomycena; species Glaucomycena venus. The sequence continues at coordinate 10,515,124 of JACAZI010000003.1, forward strand.
TTCTCACACTCCTCTCTCTGCCCTTCGACATAAATAATGTCAACGTTTTCATCCCATCTCCTCACCTCTCTATCTTCTGCCGCTCCCACTGCCTGTTCATCTCTGCAACTGTCTACACCCGTCTTTTTGGCTCTCCGTACTCTTTCTTTTTTCCTGACTGTCTTGCATCTAAGTAGACGCACAATTCTCAATGACAATAGACTCCAACTCATGGTTAAGGATAGACACGGGTCGCGGGTGAGGGCGGGTACGGGTACGGATCGTGATTTCAGACCCGCGCTCAACCCGTGTACCCGACCCGTGTACCCGCGGGTTTTTGTGCATCTACTATTTGTCCCTCAGTATGTAGTAGTTTCCTCCAAATTTTCATGCTGTATAATAGCACCTCACCCCAGCTCCAAGCTGGAATATTTCCACATAAACAAGTTCAGCAAAACAGCAATTTCAACTGTTGGGAAGTAACTTTGCAGCTAGTTCAATCTCTATCGAGAGCACGAAGCAGAGAACAACCTAAACCTGATCACATTGTTGAATAGTCTACATTTTTCTGCACTGTGCCGACAATAAAACGTTATTTATGCTGGAAATTCCGCGGGTATACCCGACGGATTTGGGGACCCGCGGGTGCGTTGAAGACCCGCGGGTAACCCGTACGGGTTTTGGACCCGACCCGTACGCGGGTACGGTTTTTGCGGGTACGCGTACGGGTAAGCCCGAATGTACCCGCGGGTGTACCCGTGTCCATCCCTACTCATGGTGAGACTTTACAGGGTGATTGCGTAGACCAATCTCTCCTACTGCCACCACTTCGACCGTAATGTCGATGATTCATGCCGGAAATTCTTCCCCGCCGCTGGTCTTCCCGCCGCAACTGTCGAGGCGCTAGACCTCTCGTGTGTTTGCGGCTGCCTTGGTGTGCAACACTACGATTCTGATCATACCACCGCCTGCCTCCAGCGAAAAGGTAAGCTCTGGCGTCCCTTTAGGATTTGAAGAATGGTCGTCACATCTCCAGACCAACTCCTCCATGGCGGCTCCGCAAAATGAGCCCAAGGCGTCGGGTAAACTCGGGTTCGTTTACCGATGCCGCTAAGCTCCGCCAGCAGCGCCAGATGGGTGCCATTCAGGGACAAACGTTCGACCCGTCGTCGAGGGTGCGTTTTTCTATCCATTTGCCCGCTCTGATGACATTAAAAATCATTAAGATCCATGTGGAGTCCTGGTCCAAACTCACACCACGCTCCGAGAAGCGTAAGCATCCTGCTAGTGCTCGCAGGAAGGAGGACGGTCCTGTGAAACGTCCGGCCACGAGCAGTGCCGTAACCTCCAGTTCCATCAGCCTTCGGTCCTTTAAAAGTTCACCATCGTCCTTCCGAGAAACTGAAGACCGTGTACGACGGAATATATCGTATGCTGGACTTTGGAAAGTGACCAATGTATTCCCAATTTCTCATGTTTGATTCGTCCGCGCCAGAATGACCTCCTTGCATCGTTGGGGTCATATCTGGATGGTTGAATTCCCATCTTCGGCCACTCTTGCGGATATCGCGGTCATTATAACCAATAAATATTCTACCCTCCCCACCATTGTTTAGGGGCGGTTTAGTATGTTGGGTTTTGTGCTCCGCTCAAAAAAGTCTTTGATCTCGCACAAGACTGCCGGAGAGTTAGATCTTCAGGATTTGGAATGGTATGTTTGCATTGCACTAGATATATATTCGCACACATTACACTCATCACTCTTAGGTCTGTACAGAGTCATCGCCAGGAACGGGCATATAAGCACTGTATCTTCATTTCACTCTCTCGCTGGTCCCCTAGTCTCACTCGACATCGACGATGACTCGGAGGTTGAGTTATCAGACACGTCGGACGATGACATCAACGTGTCCTATTTCATTCATATGTTCCTAGCTAACTTCAGCGTTTCAGCAGCATCCTTTCTTTTTCAAGGTAAGCTTCCGTATATGGGCTTGAGTCTAGGCTGATTGAATTTCAGGGAGGAGTTGGTCTGGAGACGTGAAAACCATTCTTCAAATCTCAAAGTGACGCCAGAGCTTACCTTTTCACTCGAGGCAGATGGTGGTACGACCGGTGTGGAAGGGGGGGATGAACCGCTTATTGCATTCCCTTTTTCCCCTTTCCTGTTGTTTAGCGTACGGCACATCGGTCCTCGGACCGATCACTATTTCGTACGTACATTTGTCAATCAATATCCTTACACTCGAACCACCACCATCGACGCGGCCAGTGACTTGAGTGCCCCACTGTGAGCACGCCGCCAGTGAGCCCGATACACCCGAGCCTGAGATTTGTCCCTTCACGAACCCTTTTTGCTCTGCGCCCGTACTTCACGCCCACACGCCACTTCCCCCATTTCTCACCCGATTTCCATTCCACGCCTTGACGCCATATTCGGGACCTTTCGTCAACATTTTACTTCACCTGTACACTCCGTATCCGGCCGACCGACCTATCATTTCTTTTTTACGAGCTCAGAACTCCGTTCTTCCTCAGTGGAGCCCACCGCGAGGGGTGTCGATTTTCTGCTGCCGGTACCCAAACTGAGTCTTCCCTTCTTTAAATCCCTCCCTCGTCCGCAAATTCTTGCTCTGCTTTGATCATGGCGTCGAGCTACTTTCCTATCCCTTATCTTTCCTCGAGTCCGTCCTCTGCATCCACCCCAATGCGCCTTCTCGTCCCAATGCCGATCCCGCGCACGCCGAACGCTCCGTACTTTGATGAGCGTGGTATTTGAGCTTTCCTCACTCTGATTTTGCAGCATGGTGCGAACACGGGCATTACAAATGCTGACGACCTCGTCACCTTCATAGTGCGTATTCCTCCGATCGCGTCTGCGAGGTCATCCAATACGTCCCGGAGCTCGATGATGACACACCGAATCGAACATGGAGCGCAGCATGCGAGCAAAAGCTGCTTTTCTACGGATCATTGGACAAAGACCGTCGCACTTCGGAGCAGGAATTGATCGAGTTCTGTCGTGCACAATCCGCTAAGTCATCTTATCATGATAAACTCGAGATCGAGCGATACTTACGGGATTTCCAGTTCATCACAACACCTCTTGTTAAGCAAGGAGAAATAACAGTTCAGCAACGCGACTTTTATTTCGTTAGCGGCATCCCGACGTCTCTCAAGGACTGGTTCATTTCGCGCGTTCCGGAGTCCCAGCGTACGTGTTCCAGCCCCATTCCCTTGACTGACTCATTAGGTATTCTGTACGAGCGCTTCGACCCCGACTCTCTGCTATTAGAACCTTGGAACAAGCCTGAAGCTCCGATTCCGCAGCCGCCAAAGCCTATTCTGAAGACTACGACGCCATGCAAGGGTGGAAAAGTCATCGTTAAGAAAATATGGCCCCATCCTGTTGTACGTGATTCGTCTTTAACGATGATTTCTCATTCTGACATCTTTTTTTTTTTTCAGATTCAAGTCGGTGCCATCAGTTCTTTCATCACGAGTCGCAACTGATATGCCAGCGGCGACCTCGGAATGCCGCTTGGATTGTGGCTTTTCGCGTGTCAAGCCCACGTCGACATCAAACGTGTTCTTTGAGGGATGTTCTCACGCTTTGACCACCATCATGTCGGGTCGCCACCGGGACTAGCGACCTCATATTAGCCCAAGAGTATTCCCCCTACCCCATCCAGAACGCCTCATTGCCTACCACCAACGTCTAGAAGCTCTCCTGGAGTCTGCTCTCGCAACTCTAGCCCTGATCCACGACCTAGAAGGTCATGCCACCCACTCTGCCTATACATTGGAGGTCCTTGGGGCCCTCAATCGCCAAATAACTACTCATACAACTACTACTACATCTGTTGCCGCCACCCTTGCCCCTGAACTTGCCCCCCGATCCTGCCGATCCTCCTCCCATCGCCACAGACACTCCCCCAGTGCCCGACAAAGACGTGGAGGAAAGTCACGTGTCGTATGCTCGAGCCGTTTCGGCCGAGCCGCATAGCCGCGGCCCATCGCGGCCGACCCCCACCCAACCTGACATTGTCATTCGACTTGATCTCGACCCCTCTGATGCCGCACGCGACGCTGCGAGCAGAGTGCATCCAGCAAGGATTTTTGCAGCCATCCATAGTGCCATCTCCCCTTCTAAGCGGCTCTTTGCCGGCGTGCGTTGGACTCGCAATTGGAATCTTGTTGTCCAGGTTGAACCAGGCACGGGGACAACAGCGTTCATGATCGACAAATACGCATCACAGATCTGGGACAGTATCCGGCATGTTCTAGGCTTTCCAGAAGGCCATCCGTCTCCAATCTTCGAGACCGGGGATTCCTGGCACTCTGTGGTATTCCACAATCTACCCGCCCTCCCACGGCGAGAGTTGTACACTCTCCAACGACTTCAGGAGTCACTCGAAACTGGTGGATTCCACGGCGTTGTCAAGGCTTGTTCGATTATGTGCACAGACGACGAGTTGACACGCAGGGGCCAAAACGGGATTCCAGTGTCTATGCGAGTGACGGTTACCACCAAAGAAGCTGCCCAGGAACTCATCGATGGCGGCGGTATGGTCTTGGGTGGCAGATACAGAGCTACCCCCTATATCCCCCGCTCTTGCTCGCCGCGTGCTGATTCGGTGCCACTGTGAATTTGATGCAGTGTCAATTCTTTATTGTTCCCTTTCCTTTATCCTTCCTTTATTTTACTCACCTATGCATTTTTATCCCAAAACTACTGCCTATGTAGTGGCCTCCTTGGCTTCATACCCCGGCGGATTCCCGCTATGCACCTGTCCTGTCACAGGTTGCACGCTGTCGAGTAGTTTGATAACTTTCGTGATTACACACCTTCCAATGACGAGTACAGGACCCCAGTAGCTAGCTTTATTTCTACCATATGCCCTAGGCACAAAGGAAATAAAACAAGGATTCTAAAAAAAAAAAAAAAAAAAACGTGTTCTTTGCCGGTTTGGCTATAGTGTTAGCGAAAGTACAGCTCGCAAAGCACCGAATACATTGATGGACAGAAGTCTCAGTGCTTTGCAAGAGCGAGTACGGGACGCTACAGTGCGGGGTTAGGTGGAATACAGCAAGATTTTGGATAATGTGCAGAGGTACAAGCGGGTTTTCGAGCATGGGCTTGGGAAAGAGAATGTTCTGAAGCATGGAACGGCGTGAACGCATTCACCTTCGACGATTGCAAGCCTGGCGTATTTCATGCAGCCAACGACATTGCGCGTGTCATTAAACAAGAACGACGGAGCATGACGGTTGAAACTATCTACAGCAGCATAGATTGGGAACATATGGACAACATCTCGGACCTTCATTTCGTTCGAATTCTCGTCAATTTCTCCCCTCATCTCAATCCTCTTTCTTCCCAAGTTTCTGCTTGATTCCGTACCACCCCTCGCAAAGCATCGGCCCGAGCCTCAAAGAAGCGCCTCCAGCCTCCTCTTAGTACACCCCCGTTTTGGGGAGGCATGTCGATTTCACGAAAACGAGCCAATGTATTATTAGCCTCGAATCAATACTGAATTGAGGACAAATTGACCTTGAATTGATGTTGAGCCTCAGAGGTCAGAATTTTGTCGGATTCGGTGTCGAAATGCGGGTGGGAGTAATTCTCTGCTTTCGGCGTCGATCCAACATCATTTGTGACTCTATGTGACGTGAGATCAGCAAATTTTTCTCGACGTCGTTTTCACGTCGAGCTCTGCCCACCCCCACGTCGTCTCTCAAGGCTGTTTTCTGCGGCTGCTGGTCTTTCTTCCCCAAAACATCTAAGTCCATCACTGTACAGTTGGGCCAAACAACATCCAAACACATCCTTTCCTCCGAGTCACACCCTGGGCGTTTGCTTTCCTCCCTCTTTCGCAGCCCCTTGATGGTCAACGGCCTTTCAATCTCAAGGCTGTTCAGCTGGCACTCTCAGCTCCCTCTACCCTTGCTCCCAGGAGCTCTGTTCCAGGCGTGTAACCTCCTGCTTGATATTGTGCCCCATGCTCACTCGAAAGTTTTCTAGGACCCTATCCACTGTGTTCCCTTTGTTAATTGGTGAGTGCCCGTGGTACTCCTCTCTGTCTTCTCTCTCCTACTGCCTTTCCTCTCGGCATGCCCATTGACAAAGTTTGCTATATATTCTTTTTGTATTTCACTATTGTATCTACAAATTATATTGCATTTTCAATGGAAAGCCCCAGCGTATCGATATTCAATGTGTGCAAGCATCAGAATGAGGGCAGAAAAAATTGAAAAAAAAAGTTGCCAAATGCGGTAGAGACGTCGAGTCGACGTTGAAGACCGACGTTGAATCGAGGTCGGCCTCTCGACCTCAAATCTACGTCGGCTCATTTCCATCGGTTTGGGGTCAATTTGATCGCCGGACCAACATCACGGCTCCCGACCTGGGGCCCAGGTCACTGACAAAACGATGGTGTACAAACACCGAGCAGCAGATGGAAAACAAGGGGTATCAGGCTGGCTTTCGCAACTTCGACAAGCAAATGGGAATCGAGCCGGAAAAATCCGACAACCTGTTGTGGAATCGCGGTGATGGCGGAACCCATTGAACTAGCGAAATGGCGGTTCGAGAATAAGAAATTGATGTTCTCACCCTGCGGCCCGACATCATCCGTGGCACCGCTTAGCATCAACTGATCACATTGGGCTGAAAATTGGTGAACACAGAGGGCATGGGTTGTATTCCACCCCCAGACCACAAAAATGACATATGAAAAAGTACCTAGCCTTATAATTGGGATTCGAAGTGGCCAGGTTCCTAGTCCGGCCAGGATGGCAGTCACAAATAGTACTTATGTTTTGCGTACTTGGCGTACTTGTTGGAAAGCTTTGTATAGCCCTTCATAACGGTCTTTAAACCATTAGCGAGTGGTGTTATGGTTTCACCAGCAGTTTTGCGATCCTGGTTCCCGTTTCGTAGTTGGAGATGGACAAGGGTGTAGGTCTAAACAACGGTTTTACAATTCGCAGATAGATCGGTAGCTCTATGGACGAGGTTGTTCCCCTCAATCAGGATCTTTTTGGAGCTGATGTATTGCTGCGCCGCCTGGGAGACTGCGTGGAGTTCAGTCTGAATCTTGTCGGCCTGGTGTTGCGCCAACATATCCTGAGCGCCAAATTAACGCAAACCGTGGTTCAGATCTTCAGTCCGACAACTTACGGCTGGGCCGGTTGTCATACCGTCTGGGGGATCCTTCGCTTGCTGCCCGGGTGGTGGCGACGATGCATTTTCTTCGAAGGAAATATGCCAAGAGCAGAGCAAAATGTTCGTTCAAATGAAGCAATAATCCATTGACACAGGCGAGGAATGTTACATCCAAGGCGAATGTACCCAAACAAAGGCCGTGACCACAGACGAGTCAGAGGAAAAAAAGAGTGAGTATTCAAAAAAGTGAAGCTCGAGGAACGGGCAGAGGTAGGGTATTTGAAGAACCGGCGATGAGGATTCAGATCAAAAAAATCGCGTCTTCAACTCACGAATCCAAACAGGAACCCAGATTCCGACGTCACGTCAGGCAGCCAGTGAGTCGGGCTTTCTGCTGAAGTTCAAGAGACTGTGGAACTCCTATAGAAAGTGGATTCAGTTCTTTGCGAATCTTCTCCTGCTCGGAGTATGCTGAATGTACATACTGAGGTATTTCATTCAAATCGACAGGGGGTGTGACACGTGACCCTATTTACCTATTCGACATTTCGACAGCAGCCAAAATTTTGCGTGACACCTGCCAAAATTTCGACAGTCCCACGGAAAATTTGACTTTTTTGCCATTGGGGGGGGGAGGGGGAGGCATTTGTGAAAGCTTAGAGGTTCGACAAACGGCTCTGTGACGTGTGACCTCGACCAAATTTCGACAGCGACAGAGGGGTCCGTGACCCGTGACTGTCGATTTGAATGAAATACCTCAGTACATGGCTTCCTACTCCCTGATGGATACATTCCCCGAGGGATCCAGCACAATTTGCCATGATTCTCCCCTTTTGAATTTGGCCTACTAAGCAGAGGACCATAACTTATACGTGCTCGGGCTAAAAAATCGTGCGGAACGGGCTCGGGTAAGGGAAGATATTACAGTCACTATTGTTGTAACATGTAGATTGATACAGAATGGTATTGCGTGAGAAACTGGCGTAGTGTGGCACTGTAAAATTCTGGGTCACTATACCAGCCATACGAGCCAGAGAAATCTTATATCGCTGGTGCCGTCCTCCACGGTTCGACTGCTTCTGATTCAAGGGTGTCTTCAGAGCCGATCTGTGGAAGTAGGTTCACATCCCCCGCTGGGATGGTGTGGAAATCTGGGACACGACGTTAACTACCGCATGTGAAACCCGGATGAGTATGGATTCCTGGGAACTAGGTCCCTCGATTACTAGGAATCCGCCGAAAGCGCGGGGTGCTCGCGAAGCAGATCGTAATCATGATTACGCATTTTCTTATTTGGGACGCAAATTTATCTTCCCCGCTCAATGAGAAATTGGTAGGAGTCGATTCACGGAAGGTATTCTCTCTTTGTTCTTGTTCGTGGACTCACTGCTCATTTCACTCTCTTGATTAGAGGCGACGCTGAAGAACTCGAACAGACTTAAATGTCAATCTGCGAGTCGACACGGGGACCGGGGTTTGACAAACAAAGCATCAGACTTCTCGGAAGTGCCTGAGGAACACTCCGAGCACTTCCATTTAGCACGCCTACAAACTCGGCGCCCCCACGTCGAGTGCATAAATACTAGCAGCAATCCGCTGAAGCCCCAACTTCAAACCCGCCCGCTCCCTCCACCGCTTTGCACTCATGGGCTCCTACACCTCCACCTTGAACGACACGAACAACGTGTTGTACATCAAGTATGCGGCGAACGATGCCGGGCTGCAAGTCCTGAACGACTTCGTCCAAGCCATTGAGACCATTGACTGGTCTGAAGACGAGGCCCCGGCGCCCACCGGGCCGAGTAAACTGGCCGTAGCCGTCGCCCCCGCACAACCAGCCGTCACCGCCGGATCGTTGTAAGGGTCTTTCTCTTTAATTTTGTTGTCACTCGCAACGATCTTACAATCCAATCAGCATGGTAGGAGTCACAACTGAGGCGGTGGGGCAAGGCTACCATTACGTCCCAGCTGGCCAATCGTACAAGTCCGAGGAGCTCAGCTTGAGCCTCGTCCACCAGGCAGATGTAATCATGGCCCAGCAGGTGGCCACCAACATCATCATCGTGTACAAGGGCAGCTTTACGGTCTGGAGCGGCGCCACGGCCAAGTGAGTTTCCTCTACATTTTGCCAGTGGCTTCAGTTAAAATAAGGATAATGTTGCAGCTCGACGAAGAACTACAATATGTCGAGCCAGCTCGGTGGTCTTCAGAAGCAGGCATTCCAGATAAGTGGAGGAATTGTGTCGGTGGTGTCTGCGGCAACAGTGGAACAGGCAGTTGCCGCGCAGGCTGCACTGACAGGGGCCCAGAAGGCCAAGGAGCAGGCTGAGGCAGCAGAGACGGCAGCGGAAGTAGCGGCAAAAATGGCAGCAGTAGCAGCAGCGGCAGCAGCTTCTAGGTAGAACATACAGTAGCCTAATAGTTATTTTATTCTCGGTTTAGTACTAGTGTCGTATACGAAACTATCGGATTGCGTATATCTTGGGAGTCAAGACAAAGGAAATGTAGAAAGACTTTGATTTTGTTGGAGTTAAACCAAAGAGCTTTCCTTTCTCCCGAGAATTTGTTTCGGGCGTGGGCGTGGATTTTGGTGGCATCACATGCCCACGCCCGGCTTTTCAGCTTGCAAGCCAGTTTGTCGGCTTGGCAAGCCAGTTTGTCGGCTTGGCAAGCCAGTTTGTCAGCTTGGCATCAGCCAAAAGACCGAAGTGGCTTGCGTTCACAGCATATCACGTAGAGTCCTGGCAATGTATTTTATCGGGTAGATACATTACAATATGCACCCTGCAGGTATGTAGAACATCGATTACCACATAATTTTGATATTTGAGGAATGCTCGTCATTGCCGTGAAAAGTGATGAGGGCAGCTCAGGCCCGACAAGCAAGCCAGCGGGCTTGTGGGGCTTAACTGATGGACCCGGCTTCTGACTATTTTCTCCGATGGATGGAGGGGGCCATCCCATACAAAAAAAGTGATACAAGCTAACATGATAGATCCAACTATTTTCCCACCAGGGTGGGGTGGGCCCCCCTAAAAAAAAAATCTAAAATTGGTGCACATATAAATCTTGATGAGAAAATGATATTCCGTTTACAAACTTGGGGTGTGCTCCCAACCATTGATTTGCTAGGAACATTTTGATCGCAACCACGGCCACAACTGGGGTCATAGGCTAGCCCCCTGGAAAAAAAAAATTAAAAATGGAAACACAGATGCAGATAGCTTAGAAAACCATACACTGGTTGAACATTTCAAGTTTTTCAGTGGAAATTCTAGTGAAAAATGTTTTGAATTTTACAGCAATTTTTCAGTGAAAAACCAGGTGAAAAACTTGAAACTTTTTAATGAAAATTTTGAACTTCAAAACATTTTCACCACTTTTTCAGAAATTTTTCACAAGGTTCAAAAAATTCACAAAAATGGTTCAAGTTTTTCACCTGGTTTTTCACTGAAAAATTGATGTAAAATTCAAAACATTTTTCACCAAAATTTTCAGTGAAAAACTTGAAATGTACAACCGGTGATATTCCATTGTTAAAGTATGTTGGTGGCAGTCACTGTTGACTCACTAGAAATATTTTCAAAATATCAATATCTGTGAAAATAGCAATTTCCAAGTCAGTTAAATGATTTTTTCAACAAAAGTAGATGATTAGGTATGCCATTCAATCTGACATCTTGAATTTTGCCTGATTTGAGCCAATTTTGGTGATTTTTCTTTATTGTGTCCTGTTTGAGCATTTTTGTTTGATTTCCATTCAAATTCAAAGTTACTGCTCCTACTAAAATATCTACTGGTATAGGTTTAAGAAGATTTTACATAGTACCAGTGTTATACATGTGAGAACATTTCTTAGAATATAGAACACCAAGTATTTTCTGCAAAGCAGGACATGGCACTTCAGCACCAAGTATTTTCTGTAAAGCGGGACACAGCACTTCAGCACCAAGTGTTTTCTGCAAAGCAGGACACAGCACTTCAGCATCAAGTATTTTCTGTAAAGCGGGACACAGCACTTCAGCACCAAGTGTTTTCTGCAAAGTAGGACACAGCACTTCAGCACCAAGTATTTTCTGTAAAGCGGGACACAGCACTTCAGCACCAAGTGTTTTCTGCAAAGCAGGACACAGCACTTCAGCACCAAGAAGTAGAAGAACAAAAATGCTCAAACAGGACACAATAAAGAAAAATCACCAAAATTGGCTCAAATCAGGCAAAATTCAAGATGTCAGATGGAATGGCATACCTAATCATCTACTTTTGTTGAAAAAATCATTTGACTGACTTGGAAATTGCTATTTTCACAGATATTGATATTTTGAAAATATTTCTAGTGAGTCAACAGTGACTGCCACCAACATACTTTAACAATGGAATATGGGGTTCTAAGCTATCTGCATCTATGTGTCCATTTTCGACTTTTTTTGGTTTTTTTCCCAGGGGGCTAGCCTGTGGCCCCGGTTGTGGCTGTGGTTGCGATCAAAATGTCCCTAGCAAATCAACGGTTGGGAGCACAACCCAAGTTTGTAAACAAAATATTGTTTTCTTATCAAGATCTATATGTGCGCCAATTTTAGATTTTTTTTAGGGGGGCCCACCCCACCCTGGTGGGAAAATAGGTAGGCCGCCGTGACCCGTGACCGCCACCAAAGTTCGACATCGACAGAGGGGTGCGTTACCCATGACTGTTGATTTGAATGAAAAACCCCAGTAGCCGGCGCAATATTCGACAGCAGGCAGTATAATAAAAGATGGAATAAAATCATAATTGAATGTAGCTTGTTTAACATGCGTTGAGAATACTAAATCTATCACCGTTGCTGTCTCGACAGCGGCTGCCCTTGGGTTGGCTTGGAGATCGCACGACACGGTCACAGTACGGCGTGCCAATCCGCGAGGCGACGGGGAGGTGTTACGACTCGACTGACTGAGAGGTGTGAGACGGCGCGGAACGCTGGGGCCGCGGCGGTGGAGTGATGGAATAGCTGCGGTGGGGGTGGATGAGGCGCGTGCCGGGAATGCGGCGGTCTTCTGATCTGCGAGGCGGGATTTCGAGTCTTGAGACGTCTTGAATTATTTTGAAAATCTCCACTTATTTTCCGGGCTTGAGTCCTAGGCAGTGTCTCTCTCGGGTCCGCAATTTGAAGCTGGAAGATTGACGCATCTTGTAATAGTTTCCACCAAAGTCCTAAGCGGCTTGAGGCGTGCTGAGCGTAGCTTGAGGTCCGGAGACGACTTGACATTCCAGACATTTTGAAGGTATTGCGGCCGCGTCTCGATTTGAAGATTTGAGGGTGTTTTGGAGTTACAGAGCTTTGCAGTGTTCGGAATCATGAGTGGAATTCAACCACGGAGAGGAGATTGAGGTATCCGATGTGTCTTCGAGCTTGAATAATTGAACTGTGTCTTGAGCGGCATTGACATTGGAATACGGTGTTGAGGTATATCTTGCAGCTCGGCGTTCGGAGTCATCCGTTGGCAGTGGCGACAACAGTGCCGAATTACATCTGCAGTTGGTCAATAAGTTCAAAGGGGTTGATCATAGCAGAGGAGGCCAGCGAATGGCATGGCGGTCGCGATGGAAGGAGACGAACAGCGGTGACACCACGCACCTGCGACTTCGGTTCCAACCCTGGCCACCTCCTCTGCCATCAGCTGCTGCCCCGCTGCCTACTCTGCCTCCTTACTCTCCGTGCATGGTTGGTGGCATTGCTCGGTATTTGGCGGCATCCGTGGTCGGTTGCATTGGCGGCGACAACCCTTCGCTCCGTGCCAGTATGTCGAGGGTCGGGGTGAAGGAGTGTGAATCGGAAGCTAATAGTACGGTATAAGAGAGAGAAGTACGATGAGCCTGCGGAGAAGGTGGTGATGGAAGTGAAGGAACAGCCGAACCATCGCCAAATATTTGGCATCAATTTATAGGTGTTGATCCATGCACCCCAAAAAAGGCAAAATATCATTAGAGTCTGAAACTCTACCCAATAGTACCCAAATCATATGTAATTTATGTTAGAGCAGAAATGCCCACTTTCAATAAATGAATGAACCAATGAAAATTTTTCATTTTTGGAGTCCCTCTCGGACCCAAAAATGTCACCAAGTTCAGAGGCCTCGGTGACCTGTGACCAAAATTAAATAGGTTCAATTCAACCTCTGTTGTGACCTGTCACTGGGGGCAAGGGCCGTGGGCGTGGGTTCATGGCCTTTGCTGGGAATAGCTCCGACACTTGCCATGGCGTTTGCCATGTCCGAGCTCATTCCCCTTTGTTCCATTGTTACATTGACACGTTGTTCACGGATCAATGATATCGTGTTGCAATCAAACTGCCGCCATCCGGTAGTTTGAATCCCGTACAATCCGAGCGGCTTGACTCTTGAGCACACACAGGGTGTTGTGAGAATGAACTTCAGGTGGGTTCCTGTGCACAGAAAACAAGACACACATCTGTTTCGCTCTGCCACAGCTCAATAGTTTGTTCTGGAACCACCACTGTATTTTAGAGCAAGGGAAGGATTACAATCAATCCATCAGTTCAGTGAAGGCTCGGCCTTGTCGGTGGACAAAAGGATGTGGAGGCAAAATTCACCGTAGGGAGGAGACAAAAATCACCCTGGTGTAAACAAGTGGTTGCGAACAATTCACCGACCTCCGCAACAACGCCAGTTATTGCTGTGACTCTGTCGGACCTCAGCACTGACCACATAAATGTAAAACAAAGGCATCAGAGACACAAAAGCTCTCCGACCAGCCCATGTGCACATCTTCTCTTAAAGCTCCTCAGTCCGGCAGAAGACCGCTCTGAACCGGCTCGCAAGGCCTCCGTGATTTCGGCATGTACGAAACATGTTGCAGTCGTTGAGAGAAATAAAAAAATTGAAAAAAGTAACTCCACACCGTCAGCGACTAATTGGGGGACAGAGTCTTGAAACAACCTCTGGTCGATTTGAAAATTCGGGTCTCTTCGGGAGTAAAGGTTCTCTTTCGTGCGAGGGAAGCTTTTTGTGGAAAATAACCTGATCAGTGGCGAGTATTCTTTGACGTTACTCAACTTACAGTGGCCAAATCCAACTGAAGTCGATTCTACAAGCACGGACACAGGAACACCCACGCTGTTAAACAGTTGGTGGCAACGAGGCCGAAAACTCCCGAGATTTTCTCACCTCTTTGTGTTTTCCCTTTGTTCAATAGACGCCCAGGGACATCTGCCATGGCAAATACCATGGCAAGTGTCGCACCTACGCCATGAAAGCACGGCCATGGCGCTTGCCCCCAGTGTGTGACTGAACCTACGGTCGAAATGGTACAGTAACCTAGCTACCCCTTCCCTGAAGCCGTACAAGAGTAGCAACTGAGTAAACGACATAGATGCACTATGTGGAACTGGTCTGGACGACAAGGGCACGGCAGCGCCAAGTGCGCGGAAACGATCCTGGTTGGTGGGAAACGCATGGAATACAAAGACTGTAGGCTACTCAGTAGAAGCGTGAGTGGGAGAGATTTGAGCAAACCGACGAGGACACACCTTGACAAGACAGCAATCCTGGACTCAGCCAGGACGGGGCTTTGGCAACAACTAGAATCTTGACCATGTGGAGGGAGATGTCTTGCAGCAAGGACAGGCCCTGGTGGGAGGGGCAAGGACGAGCGAAGATGGGGGGGAAGGTCAAAATCAAGAAAGAACTATCATCAACTCACTGAAGAAAAACATCAACCATCACGTGTGGTGCACGGACCATCGGAGTTTGAATTTCTTCAACGTATTTGCATCAACAGCGCTTCACTTCACTTCCTCTCTCCGCGGCCGGGGCGAACAAACTCTCATTGTTTCCAGTCGTGCTTTGCGGGTTGCTCTGAGTTGTTCAGCCTCGCGAATTGTTCGCAGCATGTCAGCTGCTTTTGTACTTCAAGGTATCAGGTTTTTTTTTTGAAGTTCGTGATACTGGTGCCTGTCATCCAAATACAAGGAGGATTGAAAGCAAAGAACACTACTAGGTGTTCAGACCATCCCCAAAAACCTTGAGTATGGGATACAATAGTGATGGGTCCATTTAAAGGCAAGAAGTGATGAAGTTACGATCGTGGGTGGTGGCTAATGAATACGGTGGACTGACTGATGGAATACGAGAACAGCGCCGCTGGATTCCAATGATTCGTATATTCCCAGGCACATAATGATTGAAAGTTAGATTTCCGAGCGGAAGATCATTGAATCTCGGTTGGCAACGGGTCCTATCAAATTCCGGTGCCTTCCGGGATAGCCGTGTAGGCGGTCAGGCGGGCGCCCAATTCGGGCGGAGAGCGTGGCCGCCGTGGCGTAGCGCGGGAGCGGGGATCTGATGGGAAATTGATGCATCAAAGTTACCGCTCAGTTAGAGTCTCTGATATATCATGACGCTCCGACAATTAGAGGACTTTTGATATATTGAAGTGCCGCATACGCCTGGCAAATACTATGGCTACGAGACAATAACTCGCCGTCCCCTGTTGCACCAGCGAGTATAGAAGAGCATCAGTGCTCGAGAGCACATCGAGGACCAGAACCCATCGTATTCTCAAACCCTCCGAATCCTTGAAAATCGATCTTTTCTCGCTCTCACCCGGAACAAACGACGGCGATTCACTTGAGCGCATTCAAGTTATCTTGGGACGATACAGATACATCAGCCCTCGTTGCCATACCGCGGGCCAGCGGACGGTATTGAATATTAATAATAACGAGCTGGCAGATAGATAGATCGCCATTTCGCGCCTTCGCTGACAGAAGATGGAGAGATGGTGCTGCACTGCAATGCATCGGGGGATGTGATATGACCCACGTCTGTCTTTTACTCTGAACTTCCACCACCTTCTCTTCAGCGCAGGTCATTCCTTCTGCATATCGTGCATGCTGGCCCTTTAGACTTCCCCTCGTCTGGATTCTCCTCGACGGTTGAACATGGGAGGTTTCTTGAGTAGATCCCCTTGCGACAAGCCGCTTGACCCACCAGAGTGGCCGCTAGATGTGCCTCAGGCCGTTTCCGAGTTTTGGTCGCAAACGGAATGTCCCGCTCTCATTCGGTATGTGTATTCATTGAAACCCCCTTTCGCCTGAATAGAATTTGAACTAGCAATTCCCAAGTTCCTCCTAGTATAACGGTGCCTCAAAATGTCAACTCGTGGTGGCTATCCACCGGAAGTGCTTTCTTTGCGTAGGTGTCCCCTCCCTACCCCCCTATACTTCTTTTGACCTGTGCTCAATGGGCTTTAGGAGCGAATACCAAAGCCACCTCCCGACTGTAATTCTCGAGCCGGGCTCGACCACAGCACCATCTGCCGTCATTTCCCTACCACCAAGTCCAACCCATTCTTCCATCTCGTCCTCTTTGAACAGTGAGGCCTCAAGGCAGGCTCTCCCCCCTACCCCGCCCTACACTTTTTTAAGCTGAGTATACTGTGGCTTTAGGACCAATGACCCGTCCTCAATTTCCACGAGCATCGCATTAATTACCCCGAACACGGCACCAGCGACCGCCACTGCCCCATCAAGTCCGGCTCCTTCTTCCACCTCGTCCGCCTTGAACAGTGACGCCCAAAGGCACGTTCTGTCCAAAAACTGACGCCTTCAGCTAACATGCCACATAGGAAAAAAACAATGGCTCCTAGTATGATTATTGGGATCGTAGTGGCCATACTCGCAATTATCGCCGTCCTGCTATTCCGGTTATTCTTCCTCAGAAAAAGGAAACAACGAACACGGCGACTCTCTGAAACTGGCGTGATGATTGAGACTCCGGGCCCGATGGTCCGGCGGTCCTCCCTCTCGCTCACTGCCCAGAACCGCAGCCAGGTCGACCCTTTCGTCACTCCTTCGTCCTCCGACACCTCGCCGCCCAGCCCTGCCCAGCGGCAGCAGTATATTACCAATGAAATGCGCCTCGTCCGGAAGCGGATGGAACACCTGCGACACACAGGTGATATTAGGACCTCGTCGGTTTCTTCGGTGTCCGAGTTGTCGGCTTTGTCGCCCTCGCAGGTACCTGCGCATGATACTAAGGCGCTCGACCTGGAGCGGTCCAGGCAGGAGATTAACGGGCTGCAGAGCCAGATAGCAGAGCTTGAAGAGCAGCTGCAGTCGGCTTGGGCTTTGGGCCTGTCTAACGAGCCACCACCTGGCTATGTCGCATAATGCTAGCCTCTGTATGTACTTCTGGCGATATAGATACACAATGATGGCAGAAAGTTCTGCACGCTATCACCTGGGCTCATTCTTGGGCCGAATGACCCCAAATAAAAACTAGGCAATATCATTGAACAATTTAAAGATTTTTTTGCACTGTTTAACCCATACCTCACCTGTTCGGCTATCCCCCAATAAATTTATTTTGAAATTTCGGAAAATTTGACTCCATGGTTCTCGGCACTGCAGAAAGATATTTTGGAGGTCTCAGAGGCAACTTTGTCAGGAAATTCTCGGGAGATTTTTCGCCGATGCATTAGCCATTCCCTTCATTAAAATAACGAGAATGAAATAAGCTATAGAGGTTGGGGGCAGCCGGGTATTTGATCGGAGAGCTCTTGCTCAAAGCCACACACTGGCTGTCGAGTTCAGAGTTGGTTCACAGCATTCCGATGGCCGGAATCCTTGGGATAGTTTCTACCGTGCACGTCGCAAAGCGTTCACTCGGCAGCAACTGTTGATGGAAACTGCACTTAAAGTCTTCCCCTGGTCTTCCCTATGATGAGTATGACTTGGATTAGGCCTCTCCAAGGCGGTAGCTGAACCTTTAGGAGTTTATAGCATTATCTTTATCATTTTTATCAAGCTCAGTAATAGAGGCCCGATACCAATGGTGGTGAGGGAAAATAAAAAAAAATAAAGGAAATAAGTCGCAATAAAATTGCCCAAAAGTTGCCGACCATCAGCATGCTATTCTGATACCACCATATCCCTTTCTCCAACTTCAATTGGGCATCCATTTCCTTTCAAAATTTGGAGCTTATGCAATGATTTATTTCAAAATTTCTAGTCACTCAGAATTAGTATTGGTCCAGAGGATTCAGTAAAGACAATCAAATAGTCTCAGCTTCCCAATACCACTCCGCTAGTTTCCGGCCAAGTTGGCCTCGGATCAGGTGGTAATTCTTGCTGTTTTGGGCATCTGCATCAATTCACTTCACTTTTGCACTCCTGTGCAAGCCAACAGCCTCTTCCATTGAAAGAGGTGGTCTTAAGGTTGAGTTCAGGCTCTTGGATTTGGCCAAAATCGATAATCTTTGGGCCTGTCAGCGGCCAATTGGTTTTCTCGACATCTGCTGTGTTTCATCAATTCCAGGACCAAATTTTGCAGAAGATCAAGTTCACTCAGCAGTGTACAATATGTCCAAGTACCTGTTATGAGCCGGTTGAACAGATTCATGGACTGGTGCACTGAATCTTCCATGTACTATCTTCTGGGTACACGACTACAGCACAATACTATGTATTTTCAACCAGTACTTACCTCGAAATTTTTATATGAGGCCTTAGAACACCAGATTTTGGTCCAGACAAGGTCACATTCTGTTGAAGTGTTGTTTTGGTGAATATCACCGAGTCAGCATGGTAATAATACTTTATGGCATGTTATCTTTGTATTACACTCTTTCTGTGGAGTCTACTGTGCTGCAGAGCTGTTAGAGAGGTATTCAAGTGCGAGAGTTAGGGGCCGGGGGTTGGCGGGCCGAGATCAGCGGAACTCAAATTCTGGTATCGGACAAGTATCGGACGCCGCCATCAATATTGAGCCATGATAGACGCCAAAAAGAGATGGCATGATCCGGCCAGGGCACAGCAAAATATATTCAAAAGATATTTGTAAAACATGGGGGGCCTTAATTTCCTACTCCTTGAAATTAATTCATTTAAGTAAACTTCCTGCCCATCACTTTGCTAATACTCACACCAAGAAAGGTTTTGTCAGGCCCTGGATATGCAGGACAACAAATGCCGTGACAGACTGTGTGAAAGTTTCCGAACGTCAACGGATACTGGCCCGAACATAAAGCAGAAATGACTAATCAACGGATACTGTCCCGGACATAAAACAGAAATGACTAAAACAGAAAATTGCACTCAGAGAATGTCTTTGGTTCCAGGGGATGAAACGGACTCGCCCACAAGGATTCAAGTCAGTAACACGTTGAGAAACATGTCCTTGCATTTTGATTTATTTCTACGTCTTGCCCCATTTTCTTTCGATTTTATTTTCACAATGACCAATGTTGTCTGACTAATGTTTGTACATGTAGCAAAAGAGAGCGAACCCCAAGTTCTCCAGGGTACACGGCCAAACGGAAATCTTGTGAAATTTTAAGATTGGTTGACTTGTAATTTCGTACTGCGAGCTTCTTAATGTTCTCTTAAGACTTGATCTCGGCAACGGAGATATCACCGCTGGATTTTACCCGCTGTTGAACTTGTGTTAACCGGTGTCTGGAACGAAACACATGTGCCAGAACACGCCAGAAGGTCCGTGCGCGGCCGACGTAAGACCACGTGCATGTTGGTTGGTCTTGCTTCCCGCTTTCATCTTCCTACAAATTCCAGTCTGAAATGGTCCGCCCACCTCAAACCTTGCCCCTTGGATCCCATCCCCTTACCCAAACTACACTTCAAGACTACTTCACTCAAGCCCAGAGAATCTCTTCAAGATTTGCCTCTGCCTGTACTTCAAAACACAAGAGCTAGTATCTCCAAACCCGCAAATCAAACCCAGCGGTGTTTTCAAGTGCAAGATGTTTTCAAGGCTCTGTGATCAAGCACGCCGTCAAGAGACATGAAGACGGACGAAGTTAACACAATCAAGCATGATGCAATAGCCTCAAATTTTTCGCCTGGTACCCTCGCCCTCCTTTCTCGCCGTCTTCTGGATGATGGACTTCTCTTCTTACATGTGGTCTGGCTGAAGAGCTCTTGCTATCCGCTGCCGGTGCTAAGTTATGTCCGTAAGCTAGTCAGCATGATTCATTGTTTTTCCTCTTCACTATGAAATATATTTTACAACTTTATTTTCCATCGTTTGAACTGCTGTAATCAAATATATGAATAGGAAGCGGGCGGGGTGCAGCTTTTCTGCTGGCAACACCGTTGACATGTCCTGAAGGGGTACATCAATTCTTAACAAAATCTTACGATTTGATGGTCGGACTTTATGATTTTCGTAAGGTAAACACAGTGAATTCTTAAACGTCCGAAATCTTGACGAAATGTCAAGCTAATGGTGCAGCTGTGTAGCCAAACCTAAAGGTTCAGCAATCATGGAGTTTGATAAATAACATCTACCTCTTTATTAGACTAATATTAGCGTGTCCGTCTGTCTGAAGCCTATATCCCCATAGGGATATATTAAGGCTCACTGCGACAGGTTCGGCACTGCTCGGCATAACATCAACCAAATCAGGACGCCGGCGAGCGCTTGTGTAGATTAGTATCACGGAGTCTGATGCCTCTCTCTTCATTCTACCGCTCGACCGACCTCGGATGCGGAGTACGTGGCGAGCACGTCCGCCTGCGCGCCGCCTAGAGACACCAAGGGGGATATACGTTTTTCCGCGGGCACTGGCATCTAGTTCGCTTCTTCATACACACGGCGACCCTCTTCCATTTCTGGCGCACGACGCCACTCTCCAATGGGCCCCGTTTACGCGCAGAGTTCTCTGCGTACTGGGTACAAAGGACCCCCCATCCACTGGAAATGCATTACACCGTGTCATCTTTCGTAAACCCAAACACCCATTCGTCTATTCTCGTTCCATGCCGCTCGAATCTCCGCGCTAGCACCTCACTCAGTTTTCGAGCGCCATCCCCATCCCGTCCTCACACCGCTGGTCATACACCCTTCTCTTCATTCTAGCGCCCACAGATATGCGCTCGTCCGCAGGCACCGGCATGCAGATCCTGTCTTTACAGCCACCCTATGGACGGTAACGTCCGTCTCGTATCCATCCGCAATCGACACAATCTCGCGCACGACTCCCGCAGGCTCGGTGGCAATTCTTTGATGTTGAGCGATCGTGCGTATCCTGGCGACGATCGATGCGCGCGACCCTAAAACGATCTGCACTGCGGCTCCCGGCCCTCCTTCCCCAAGCCCCCTTTTTCCGTACCGGTGTGGAAGTGCGACTTGTCCCGCTCGTCGCCTTCCCATTTTGGGTCGATCTGAGCTGTCAACCGAGTTAGGAAACGCCGTCGCGCTTCTTTCTGTTTTACCTTTCCATTTTGCTCCTTTGTCTGTCTGCAAGCTTACTCACATCATTTATTTCTCTGCTGCCATTAGATTTCTTCATTCCTCAAGATCCTATTATTCCTCGTTTTGTCCCTGCAACATTTCGACGGCGATCAGTTATCACGTAACTGCCTCGGGCCTCGAGTTTGGTCTTCTCTCTCCTTTTGTACTTCCTGTGTAGCAATCCCGAAGTCACCGCTGATCTCGAGGTGCGCGCTTGCTCGGACTGCGCCGGGGAGTCTCGGCTTGGATTGGGCACCCAAGTCGGCACTGAGCGGGGCAGTGTTCCTCCCTATTCGTCTTTGCGCACGTTCCCGGCTTGTGTTGCACTGAAGGGTTTGCATCGGCGGAGGGGTTTACAACGGCCAATTTACGTATGTTACATTTCATGTATCTTCTCTCATTTTGCTTGCGGGCTCCGGTGTCCCACGAGAACGGGAGCAGCCGTCCCATCCGGAATTCTCTCTTACCACCACCACCCAATCATTTTCGACTCGGATTTTTCCTGCGCACACCTGAGTTTCTACACAAACAGAGCTAAGTGTTATATTATATTGTTCTACCGACTGCTCTACCTCTAGAGCACTTGTCTCACTTCTGAGACGGGGATTCTGTTCCATGACTCGGCACTATTCCGGCACGACCGTGACACGACCTCGGTCTACCAGCAGACCGCATATTACTTCTTCACCGGAGCCTGGACGGGTACGGGCAGGGGGTAAAGTGACGTTGTGACGTTGCAAGCGGCGCAGATCGGCGCATGCAGTTCTTCAACTGACGCAGATCGGCGCTTGATTGACGCTGCGATTTGACGCATTGTCACACCGGCGCAGCGCCACATATACATTGACGCATGTACTACTGTTCTTTGACGCACTCACTGGCGCACCCAGTAAAACAGGTTTGCCGCTGCAACCACTGCCTCAACTGCCGCTTGAGGCGGCCGGTCCGCCGACCATCGCAGGATTTTCAAGCCGTCAGCGTTTTAACTTGCCTCGGTGGGGTGAAATAAATGTTTTCTGTGTACTACCAATATTTTCTGCGATGCTGGACATAAGTTTCAGAAGGTTTGCGGCGAGTCGGCGACCAACTCTGCCAAATGGTGATGATCAATTTGTTGTGTGACTTTGATCAGGTAAATTTTAAGTTCTGCAGCGTTGATTGACCTTACGGCCAAAATTTTGGTATGGAAGCATCTTTATAGGATATAACACTTGTAGCGCGCTTTGCAGCAGAGCCCACTAACTGCCTCAGAGCACCTTATACAAATAATTGCAGTTTGCAAGGATCATGCTGTGAGCTGAAGAAATAAATTGTACACCCTGGTGCTCCCACTGTAATATTAAACATTATACCCTTGCCAACATTTACAGTCAAGATCACAAATAGATGGCCATTCCAACTGCATATATAGTTTTTTAAAAATTAATTGCGCCCAATTCTCGCTCGGTCGACACGTCGACCAGCTCGCATTGGGCTTGGGAACCCCGACTGTGTCAGGGTTCATTGCATGAGCAGGGACAAATGATGTCATGGTGGAATAAGAAGAGAATCACAAGGGGAAAAAATAAAATTGACCAAAGATGCAAGACAGATATGCAGGGGTATCATGGATTCAAATCAGGTTCACCCAATTACAGCTGAGCACATATAAGGTACCTTGAGGACTGCAACTCATTGATACAATGAAATTTCATGGATAGCAGGCCGAACGACAGAAAAAACGATAAATGAGCACACGAGAACTTTTAAGGAAATTTTTAAAAAAAGGGCGACATCCGAGGATTGAACCTATAACCTCCGTATATGCCCAAACAAGACCAAATTTTGCATTTACAGCCAAAAAAATAAGCGATCGCACCATAGGACCCACTACCTAAAGTTAGTGGGCATTCAAGACTCATTGCAGAGGCTGCTTCACAGCACTGTCAGATTTGAGGTCTATGTGCACCGGAAAGTGATTCTGGGCTGAAAACTATTTTGCGAATAACTTGGTCATGACACAAAATGATGGGCTCTGGTGTATACCTGGGGCTCCAGACATATATCCCATTCGCTTGATCCAGTATCCTCAAAACCCTCTGTGGGTGCGTCAGTCGTCGTCGAGCAACATTTTGGATTCAGTGGATGACCTGCATTTCACTCTACCGATTCTCTAATGACAATTTTTTCCATAATTTTTGAAGCAACTTTTTTGTCCTCATCGCCCGTTGACGACGCTAAAGGCCTCTGATCGCTATGTCCAAATGCGGTTACTTGTCTAGGATGACCACGAAATGCTGAATAACAATTGTAGACCAGGAGCATGATAAGCAGTGCGATGACACCGCAAGAATGATCAGATACACAGGCAGGGATACGAGAAAGAGGAAGGAGGAGCTCAGAAAATGGCTAAAAATTGACCATGGGGAAGTGCCAACTGTTTTCGTCGTAGATTCAGACAATACACCGCGAGTTTCACGGCCATTATGTGCTGATCGTGGTGTTAGCACACGATCATAGTGACAGAAAATGGAAATACCTTTCTTAATGTGCTTACGCGCCAGTAAAGAAGATGGTAATGCCATGAATGCACCGGTGCACCATGCTGTCTTTTATAGCTTTCCAGGACTCGGATTTTTCGGTGTGTTTCAATGAATTATGGTGCGGGGCACTCGGGCGTATTCCTCGTTCGAACCTGAATTCAGGTTCGGGTTCGGGTTCGGTTCAAGCTCGGAATCAATTCTGAACTAATCGCGACAACACTGGCATGGCACCAGAACTCTACTGGAGGCAAATATGCCAGAACTACAAAATGTTATAACTTGAGCTCCAAAACCAGAGCCGCCGGCTGCCGCGAGATCCAAGCCAAAGAAAAGTGTGTTTGTCCCCAATGTACAAAGCCGTACCGAAGGTAGTCAAACGCGTGAAGAAATCCACGCCAATACTGTAAGTCTATATACTGCTATCCTAAGTCCGATAGACAGCCTGAATGTTCCTGGCAGACAGACAGCGGGCACCTGTGTGCCTTGTCGCTCGCCACCGTCAAACCCCAAACGCTAACACAAAAGAAATATGCAATGGACTTCCAGGTTAACGTGCGAAGGCAACGTGATATTCATGAGCAATGGTTTCTGCGAAGACAAAGTTGTGGGCAACTGGTTGGAGGAGAAGCGATGCCAAGCCATGCATTCCATGAAAGAGAGCGGTCTTGGCGAGCGGTGGCAAAACGATATACGTCGCGTCATTTTCTCGTCGGCCGAATGCCCGAAATCAGGCCATTTGAGTAGAATTACGGCCGTATACACTAGTCTCTGTGACAGATACTCTATATTGATGACGAACAAGTAAGTATCAATATAGAGTCTGTTAATAAACACAACCATCTTGTTGGCCGACCGATCAATATTTTGCAGCCTTGCTCTCGAACACCTTCTTAGGCAATAATTCTGCAAATATTTGAGTATATAGAAAATCCTCCAATGAGAAAGACCTTCCCTCATAAATAAGCAATTGTTGCAGCTATCGAGACGATATCGGATGAGTTTGTGAACGTCGTTTTTTAGGTTGATCAATAGATTGAAGCATTGGCTATGTGAAATGCTGAATTCTCGCAGGAGGATATTATCCAAGTCATTCCATGAGCCTTCATAAATATTCTTAGATATTTTCGTGTTGTCTTCATTGTGGTACGAAGGAAAGGAACGCCTGTGGGCACAGCCACCGGATTGCGTAATCAGTCGGTCGCCCAACAATCAGACCGTGATTGCTACGAGACTACGTATACACCCGTATACGGCCGTAAACTTACGGCCTCATACAGGTCTGTTTACGGTGCCGGCCCGTAACCGTATAATGGGTCCCAGAAGACCTTACGGTACGGTACGGTGTACCCGTATAACCGTAGCTGTCAACCGTATCGTACGGTTACGGTGGGGATCCCTAACACGGTGATCCAAGTCGGTGCGATTTTTACTTAGACTAAGAACTTGAGTCGGTAAAGCTCCGTCGTTGGTGAGAATGCCCAGCTACTGGTGAGTACAGACTACTTATACTATCTAGCACTAACTACAGAAACTACGGACTACTACGGCTAACCGCGGGGAACCTGCGGAACACCTACGGCAGCGCTGTGCCGCTGCCGCAACTACTGGGCAACCACGCCGTAAGCCTGCGGCGTGCTGCGCTAAATCGGGTCCGGCGCCGAGAGCCGATGCCAACCCTTACAACTTTGCTCCGAATAATAAGACACTTTCGCCGGGGCATGCAATACCATAGAATGGTAGGTATCTCATCATTATCTACCTGTGAATTACAACAATCTGGGAAAAACAAGCCAAGTGTTCGCCAACACGACAACCTCATGGGCAGTCACGGTCCGCGGTCTATCGTTAGCAATCATAGTACTATTTCTCACCGGCCACTTTCCTCGAGCAGAATGGCCTGAGCGTACTCAAGTACATGCTGCGCTCATGCCTCTAGTATGTTATTTAGGTTTCTGTATTTTGAACATGTTCTAACTTTTTGAGGAATTCCATTTCACCGTGCTACGGTAATAAATGATTCTTTTGTTGCACTTGCAAAACTACGTATCGGTGTTGATTTGAACGTAGATCGGAACCGTGGGTTAATCTATTGCCCCCCCCTCGCAGACTGACAGGCAACAGAGAGCTCAACCAGATCCTCAAAGAAATGAGGAAGTCGGCCGGTGTGAGCGCACCAGCAGCAATGGGGAATCATGATATCAGTGAGCAAAAATATCGGAAAAAATTGCAAGCCAATGAAAGGAACACTTACTAAATACATTGGGCAACCTCAGAGAGAGCGAGAAGTGTGTTCGACACGTACTTCATTCTGGCGAACCACGCCCCCGCCTGTTTGATGGCATCAGACAAAATGGCTTGTGATGCCAATTGGCATGCTCAACTTCGCTCAACCTGGTGTTGATTCATGAATGTATCACTGAAACATGCTAGAATCAAGTAAATTACATATGTCTGCAATGGTATTGACCTCACTGTAATATGAACTACTCCACTTTTCGTCGCAAGCCGTGCCCACGCCCTTTTTGATGGCATCAGGCAGAATGGCTTGCGCAAGCCACTTTGTTCGCGAAGCAAAAGAATGATTCCATGGCATATCCCGGGCCTGAGAAGGTTCCATATTATTCAAATGTGTTCATTGGGGCAGGTTACAGCGAATAATTGAGTATTTATGCGGGTTCAATTGGTAACAGCGAAGACTATAGCTCAACCAGTCAAGTAACGATCACTGCAACCAAGAATAGATGTCCAGACGGTCGGTTTCACCTCTTCGAGAGAGTATTTGGAGGCTTTTGTGAAGCAATCCGTTCAAATTTCCCCTTGAGATACCGAAACACCTGCGTGTTTCAAAAGTTGAGTGAGTTGAACTCAGAACTCTGTTTTTGCGAATATCTTTACGTGGGGAACACTTCTCCCAAAACTTTTACTACACATGAGCACTCTGAATCATGACCTGTCAGTTAAGCATCGCAAGCCAGCTGGCTTGCATTTGAGGTATGAGTTGTCCTCATCACATATCTTGGCGATGACGAGTATTCCTCACATATTGAAGTTATGCGACAAATGATATCCCAGGGACCTGCAGGGACGTATACTGATCTATCTACCGCATAAGACCTAACACTAGGGTCCTAGATAATGTGTAGTGAGCGCAAGCCACTTTGCTGATGCCAAGCTGGCGGAATGGCTTGCCAAGCCAACAGACTGGCTTGCAAGCCGAAATGCCGGGTGTGGGCGGGTGATGGCACCAAAATCCATGCCCACGCCCGAAACGAGCCAATCCACGCGGGCGCAGGTGATGGAATGGCACAGAGAGATTCAACTTATGGCGGCGCGGACGATGTTGCGGCTCCTTGAATGAGCCATTGGAGACAATACTGTAGTACTTCGATCAACTCGTACGTCTCGCGTCACACAGCCACTTTCGTACGAACTTTTTTCGTAAGTCACGCGGTCACAGCAGAGCTGTACGAAAGGTTCAGTCCGAAAGTCACGAAAAGTGAGCCAAATCCGGCCAAAAATAGGTATTTTCGTACGAAAATTTCGCCGAGTCACGCTGGCGCGGCCAGCTGTACGAAAGGGTCGTTTCGTACGGGGTGTCACACCCCGAAACCCCGTACCAGATGAACGAAATACTACAGTAATCTCGAGCGGCACGAAAGAGGGTAGTAAAAAGCAGACGCATGCAAGAGTTGCTTAGATGCAAAGAATACCGGTGCGGAGTGACGCACGATTTGGCGCAGGGAGGCGCATGGGCGGCGCAGACAGTGAGGTTGAACATTCGGAACTGACGTCGGACTGACGCAGAGTTGTCACGCCGACGCAGTGTCACGGCGTTCGACTGGCGCGAACTGACGCTGACTGAGACGGGGGTTGACGCTGCATGCGCCGGGACTGACGCTATAGAGCGAAATATTGACGCGGAAGATTGACGCATCAGACTTGTCCGATTGGCTTGGCTAAATGGCTTGCGCCGCATAGCGGAGTTTAAATTTGGCTGGGCGGGCGTGGCGTGACTTGTTTCAAGACGGTGGTGCCCATTTTGACTGCCAATATTATTCCAACGCTCCCCCAGTTCTCGGGAATGTTTCGTGTTCCCGCTGCTTTCCGCTGAGTTGCTCACTCGGATCTCAACTTCCTGCTTTCTAGATTTGCCCCGGCCGTTTTTTGCTTCACTGATTTTTCCTGCCACACAAGACGATTTCCCGTCTTAAAGGTTCAACATGTGGATCACAACCGTTACATGTGCGCTACAAATTTCTTTAGGTCATTTTCGCAACTACGCTAATCGAGATCAGGTAATTCTTTACTTCCCATTGTCAAGTATTTGTCACAATATTGTATTCCTTACATGTAATTTATTTTCACCTTTCACCTCTGTTTACCGGAGCGAAGCGGAGGTCCATCTTGTTCCACTGTAAGTATTTCGATGATATCTCCTCCGGCATGCTTCCATGCCGTTCTCCTTCATCTGCATCTTCCTACATCCATCCCTGTCTCCCAGGCCACAAACTTTGTCGGCTGGAAAACATGACTTGTGATCATCGTTAAGTCCCTCCGCCGCCGGCGAACAACCTTTCTCGTATTTCTGGTTGAATATAACTACGTGTCGGCTCCCACTGTCCTGCGAAATCAAATCGTTTGATGCAACACCACGTTTCTTCCTTTTGTTCGAACACTTCCTAAACACGTCCTGTATTAGTTGAATGGAAAATCATTACCTATGCCCTCACTCCGAGTCTTACAGTACACCGATGCAGTCATAACAATTCAGGCAAATAAGAGCATTCTAATCTACCCCGCAATCTGAATCTACGCTATGAATGAAGGCGCCGAGACGAATGGGATGGGATATTTTTCTGGACATCTTCGTGCCCATTTTATTTGCAAAGTGCTCCCGCTGCCTGATTCTCGACATTAACTGTTTCCTGTACGAGTGCGCCCAAGGGGGAATCGGCATTCGAAAAAAGGATATCAGGTCGAAAAGTTTTTTTCGACCTTGAGCCGACCCCCCCTCCCCCCCTCTCTTTCTATATTGGGAAGGAGTTTCCCACCCCTGATGGCGGGCCGTACACCCAGCCCGAGTGGCTTCCAATAAAATTGGTACTATAATATTTCTGATATACATTGATGTCGTGTACGGTACTTAACACTCTTCCTGCACCCTCTAGGCCCGTCTCTGCTGCATCATACTTTGCCTGTGTCCACCACATGCCTCGCAAATCCAGTTCTTTAGCAACGCCACATCCTCCGAGCCCATACAAGAAATATGGAGCTAGATGTCACTGAGTCAAAAACAAATGAAGAGATCCCACATAACTAACCCATCGCATCTCGCATCCTTTCTCGGAACACTCGGCCACTAATGACCTGTCGTTCTTCTCAGCATCAGTGATTGTCTCTTGACAGGTATTGCAGCCCCCGAGGTTCAGCAACTTCCGGACATTCAAGGTGAGTTGCCGCGTCGTATTTGGGGGCACCGGGCTAAGTGAATGTTATAAAAATGTATGAATATATTGTACACTGTTTACCTGCTTCCGTTTGTTTCCTTTGGCCATTTTTCTGCTCGTGCGACGCAAAATTGTGAGCAAGAAATGAATTTTTTGATGGCTGAGCTCAAGCTATGGTAGTCGGCTCGTGATCTGCCACTCCAAAACCGGATATTGTAAGAAACCATCGCTTAGATCAGCTTTGGGCATGGAAAACATGTACTACTCATCCCCCATAGCTTAAACAACCTTTTTGAGGGGTTTAGAAGCTCATATGTAACATCAACTAGAAATTTTTTTCAGCCCGACCGGGACCCCCCCTCCCCCCTACCCCATATCCGAAATTTTAATGCCGATTCCCCCTTGAGTGCGCCGACTGGTCGCACTCCTGCTCGCTCCCCGCTGGGCTTTTCTCTGGTAAGTTCTGGCGCGTTTTGCAGCTTTTTCGTCGTCAGGCTTGTCGCCTCCTTTGCGCTTCGACACAGGGTTCCTCGCGCCTGTCCGCTCCTGCCTTGGGTCTACTTTTTGCCATTTGGCCGGCTGGCCCGCCTCGACTCCTTTGTTCTCATTGCGCTTCAATTCGTCAGTCAGCACGATGGGAACGGGATCTGTTGGACGGAAGTGGGACGGTCGATCGTGTCATCAAAATGGTGTGAGCGCGCTTGAAGGCCAACATCTGTTGTACCAAAAACACCCGAGCGCGTGCTTGTATTGAGCGCCTTGTCCCCATCTAGTAGACATGCAAAAACACTCTCATCCTTGAGATTTTCGATCAGCCTGTCACCGTTGAGATTCAATGACCCCCCCCGAGGTTGTGCTGAACAACAAGCAACTCTAGGAGGACTGAACCGACACCCAATACTCGTCTTTGGGACTCCTGCTCCATGAGGCTGAGTAGCGCGGGATGGTCCATTTTTCGAACCTTTGCTGCTGTTGTAGAAGAGGGTGTTGGTCGGTCGGTCGACCAGGAGGGGAAGGTCGGCAGTAAGTACTTGTCTAGAACCACCAACTAAGATATGAACGAATAAATGGGTATACGGGACTTAGCGATGAACCAGAAGTCGGGACTTGAGCGGGCCCGCTTCTGGACCAAGAGATAAAGCGTTCGCGTTCGCGGGAATGAGAGATTTCGGTACAGAGATGGGGGGAAGGAGCCAGGGAGAGATCCCCTATATGTTGCATGTCAACTGCTTAAATACATGATCGGGATGGCTGTACACGTGCTCTCGCGTCACCAGAGCCCAGCGCGTCGCCACAAAGAACCAATCAAATACAAACGTTGGGTGTATGTAAGAGTCCATGATAGATAGAAAAGAAATGACGCCAAGATCAAACTTCACCTTCAAATAGCAACAAGCCCTGGATATGCGCAAAGACGCGATAGGGAGACGCTACCTGCCGCCTCAGGAGCTGCTATGGGTGGCCCAGACCTCTAGCGTGTCAATCCCCAGCGCACACCGAAACCTGCCGTGTTTTTCAGGATAAAGCTTTGATATGGGATGTTGGAGCTGAAGAAATGGATGGATGGAGTGAGATAGAGTAAAATAGGAACGATTAGAATGGTATAATGAGAGACTCGCCAGCCCTTCTTTCAAAACGCGTGAATGAGCGCGAGCGCGCGTAAGTCGAACTTGAGGACGCGGTCACATGATCCGGTGATGCGCGATGGAAAAGACCTCGACGAGAATATCGACTCTCGGAGGGAATAATGAAGAGGAATCTGGATCAATAAGGGAAGAGAGTGATATTAGTGCATTCAGGGACAGAGGAAAGAAAGAGTGGCTGTTAATGCCCGAGTAGGAGCTCAAGCGCAACACCTTAATGGGTAGAAGCGATGAGCGTGCCGGTAGGCACTTCCACACTGTGAGTATTACATCCTGGATTTCTTCGAGAAATTTGCGACCGCAAAAATTGGTACGAAGTATCAGGACTGGCAGATCTGAAACCGAGCTATGAAAGACCGTGTCGTCATTGCAGTTGGACCACCGAAACTCGAGGGCAGCCCATATATGTTGTTTTGAGGGTAGAGTGGTTGGTTTGGTGTCGGAGGCGTATTACCCAGACCAAAGAAATGAACTTGAAGGACATACAAAAATTCCTTGGTGTAGAACATTGCACGTATAAATTAATGGTTTCTAATCGTTTCTACACCCACGCCTTCCTATAATTAACTAATTTTCGTCGCAAGCCACACGCCCCGCCCGTTTGATGGTATCAGACAAAGTGGCTTGTGATGCTAATTCGCATGTTCAACTTCGCTCAACCCGGCGTCGATTCAATGATATATTGCTGTAACATAGGAGGATTAAGTCTATTGCATTTGTCTGCTACAGTATTGACCCAATTATCGTACGAATTACTTAACTTTTCGTCGCAAGCCATGCCCACGCCCGTTTTGATGGCATCAGACAAAATGGCTTGCACAAGCCACGTTGTCGGCGATGAAAAAGAACAACGCCTGGGCACATCCCAGGCCTGAGAATCCTCCAAAGTATTCGAATATCTTCACCAAGGCAGTTTACATCAAATATTTTAGTAGTTATGCTCACTCGGTTGGTTGCAGTCAAAACCGTGCTACCACCAACGTCAACTACCTAGAGCTACGACCTAGAATTACTGTCTAGAGGGGTTGTGTCAACTCTGAGAGAGTTTGGAAACCTTTTTTATGAAGGTATCTGTGTGGATTTCAGTTTTGGGGACTTCAACACATATGTGGTTCCAAAGTCCCGCAAGTTAAACATCTCCGTGAATATCTTCGTATCGTGGACACTTCTTGCATTATTTTCAATATAGATGGATTCTAGGAAGCCTGGTCTATCAGTAAAGTCCCACAAGCCTGCTGACTTGCATGTCGGGCGTGAGTTGCCCTCATCATCTCTCACGGCGATGACGAGCAATCCCGGAATTTCAAAATTATGCGACAAGTGATATCTTAGGTACCTTGGGGGGATATACAGGAATTTATCTACCACATCAGATTTAATCATAGGGTCCTAGATATTGAGCAATGAGCGCAAGCCACTTTGCTGATGGCAGACTGGCGGAATGGCTTGCCAAGCCGAAATGCTGGGCGTGGGCGGGTGATGCCACCAAAATCCACGCCCACGCCCGAAACAAGCCATTCTGCGCAGGCGCAAGCCACTTTTGCAAGCCAAAAAGTTAACTCTCGTCTTTCCGGTGACCATGGCACTGAAGTAAGTTGCCTCCATATACTGTTCAACCCCGTTCGTTCAACGCTTCTTTCAATTGACTTCGCCTGTCTCAACTTCGGTGATGCGCTCTCGCAACCTTTCATTTCAGTGCCCCTGTTTTCGTTTTGCACGGTATTCCGAGACTTCCCCGGGACCGTGTTGCGGCGTCGAGGTAAGCTCCGTCCATATGTTCAAATAGCCAACTCAATCGTCTCTGCGTGCCTGAGTCTCAGACTTTACTTAAAATTCTGTGAGTATGCCGTTTGGACTGGCGCCTCTAAATATGTTTGCATCTGGATTTTACTGAAACGGTGCGCTGTGAGGTAGCTCACTTAGGTCGATCCTGAAGTCTTCATTCGCGATATCCTACTGATGAATGTAGGGTCTATGCTCTTGCGGTCCTACCTTGCTTTCCCACCGACTTCTCAGCAAAATTCGGGGGGTCGCTTCTCGAGTTCGACCAAGTACTCCCTCTGAGTTGGTTCGAAGAGTCATATTCTTACTTTCAGACGGTCCAGCAGTCTGTAAATCTGGCATATTTTCCTCTGCAGGTACGATTGGTCCCATAACTCCCGAATGCCTGTATCTGATGCTCACGTAGTGTTGCCGGGGTGCGGTTCAGAACCCCTCCCGAACCCGAACCGAACCCGAACCGCACCTGAATTCAGGTTCGAAGGGCTCAAAAAATCCGAACCGAACCCCAAGTGAGGTTCGGGGTTCGAGGATTCTGGATTTTGCCGAACCTGTTCGAACCTCATGTTTGACCGCCTGATTCTCAATGAATGGATACCTAAAAAGTAATTAATTTCCGCCTTCCCTGAACATACTATAAGGTCCCCGCCGTCAACAAATAAATATGTGTAACTAAATTGCTCACGGTGAGCAATTCCCTGCGGCGCAATTCATTCTTTTTTTAAAATTTGCTTTTCCAATCGCCACACACCCACGTTCTCGCTAACATTCCATCGCTAGATTGTACTACGCCATCGTCTATGGTGCCTTCGCTACGCCTGGCACCGCACGGAAATTTGGTATTCTGTTTTACTGCGTTCCCGTGAGCTGCCCAACGCGTTTCAGGTATGCTTTGGTTTATCCTTACCTCTTCTTAAGCAGCGATCACTTCTCCTTTAACCTCGCACGTTGCGAACCTTCATGTTCAACTTTTGGCCTCCTGCGAGCGACCGTCGTGTTCACGGTGCCGCGTTCCCGCGACCAGGATGCGAGGCGGTGGTGGTTTGTTACCAGGGGTGGATTTTAATGCAGTACTAGGCTTAATAGGTCGGCATCGACCTCGAGGATCGATCAAAGTCCCTGCCGTCCAGCATGCGCTGTAAGGACGAGCGGGATGCGTTGTCGGTGGGTTACCTGATATGCTTTATTCTGCAACATGGATAATAACCTATTCTCGCAGTCCCCACGCGTTGACGCACCACGGCATGCCCGCTACACTAACGCTGCATTTTCATTCTCGATTTTTGAACGCCCGGCGAGGCCAGTTCGACTGTAGTTGCATGTGGGCTCGCGCTTGACGCCAACATAAGAACTAATGCATAGCGTTGTAACAGGTCACCCCCAATTCAAGCTGCTGTCTGGTAAGTTGTATGTCTTCTCACGTTTCGAGTTCTCACACTTTCCATTCAGTTTTAATTCTGTTGTTCCTGACTGCTATTCGTTTACAGATGGGTGTCGATCGCTCCAGTAGATATTCTGCATTCCTCTCTAATCTAATTCGCTTTGTGTTGTGTAGCTTGGAATAAGTTCTCGCATTGAACTGTGACCTGATATATGATATCGATACATGCGTACCTGCATACCTCACGTTAATGGATTGACTTTGCGAATATGCTCTTGCTTTACTTTATTTCTGCCAAGATGTAGAACTCAGAGTTCAATTTTCTACCTCGAACCGAGTGAGCCGTCGTTTGTTATGGAGTTGGTGAGCATGGGACAGGGCAATGAGTCGTGCGTTCGGTCTTTACCCGTTTGACTACAGTATATGTGCCTTGAAAACATTTGTCCTCCAGGTGGCTGATTGCCTTTTGACATGCCGCAGAGTCTACACCTATGCCGGAACGAAGCGAAGGCATGTCTTATGTTCTTGATAAATTATGGCCGGTTGCCAATGGCTACTGGACAACCAAGAATGGCGACTGGACGACCAGAATAGCATTCCATCATTCCATAGTGCTGTACATGTCCCCTCTCCCGCCGTTAGCGTTCTGATTGGACGGCGACATCATAAATAGCGGGAGAAGGAGCACACAGAGCGCGGTCCA
Organism: Mycena venus; assembly: GCA_014462655.1. NCBI lineage: Eukaryota > Fungi > Basidiomycota > Agaricomycetes > Agaricales > Mycenaceae > Glaucomycena > Glaucomycena venus. Next base: position 10,549,996 of record JACAZI010000003.1, read on the forward strand.
AGAAATGATCCATCGCATACGCCGACTTGTCGCCTTCGGGTGCGCATCTGGATCGTCTTCGATATGAATCTGTGAGACCAGGGCGGCGACATCATCGGCCGTGCGTGAACTACCACGCAGAGAACTGGTCGTTGATGTTCTTGATACAATATGGACAGCAGCCAATGGCTACTCCACAACCAAAAATGGGGACTGGACAACCGAAATAGCATTTTATCATTACACTGTGCTGTGCATGTCCCCTCTTCCGCCGTTAGCATTCTGACTGGACGGCGACATCATAAATAGCGGGAGAAGGAGCACACAGAACGCGGTCCAGGGAATGATCGATTGCATACGCCGATTTGTAACTTTCGGGCGCGCATCTGAATCGCCTTCGATATGAGTCTGAGGCCAGGGCGGTGACATCAGCAGCGCGAGGGGTAACGCACTGGACACAGAATGATTGCAAAAGCACTGTTCAGGCTGACCGATGTCCTCGGGACACGCAGCGGCGAGGATACAGGGTGGAAATAGCTACATCGGCATCATTCTCGGTCGTAAGGTTGCTTTTATCACTGCGCAAAAATAAACACGCTGCACGGCAAGCCAGCGCCTGTATACAGCCTTCTTTCAGCGCGGCGGAGCCGTGATTCGAAGATTCTCACCAACGTCTCTGGATAAATCCTGCAACATACAGATGATCATACACTGTATTGGCCATATGATAAGCCATTTTGCCGGCTTCGCATCAGTCAAAAAACCAAAGTGGTTTGTGCTCACAACACATCATATGAGGCCCTAGTATTGAATTTCGAGAGTGAAAAAAGTAACTTGTAAGTGCTAACTTTGATCGCCCCTTGGAGTTGGCGGGGCAAACTTTACTGTACTCTACTTTTCCCACCTTCACAAAAGTAACTTGTTGAGGGCTAACTTGTACGGCTGGGACAAGACAATACAAGGACCACTGTAGATGCTTTCCAACACCTGAAAAATACTCTAAACCTTAGTAGTTATCATTTTCACTTGGCTAAGGCTGTGTGCCGTGCCCGTCGCGACTGTTCTACGGGTTCCGTGCGACGGGTAGCGGACCCGTTCTGTTGAGAGTTCTGGAAATTTTTTGACGGCATGGTAACGGGATGGTTTTCAATGAAATTATGGCCATTGACCGTCATGACGGGTGACGGGTTTGTCAATGGTAAACACAAATTTCGCGCACTTCGACCACTTTCTGAGGGGTTATACTGTATTACCGTACAATTACGTTCAATTCGTTTGTCACGCGTCACGGGGAACCTTATCGAATTTCTAAACCGTGACAGACCCCTCCCAGTTGCGGGAAAAAAGTCAAAATTTTCGTGAGATTTTCGAAATTTTTGGGGGTGTCACGCGAAAATCCGGCGGCTATTGAATTATCGAATTGCTCATATCATATCACGCGTCACACCCCTTATCGATTTGAACGTAATTGTATGGTATTCTATTCAATTCGGCAGGGGGTGTGACCCGTGACCAAAAAAACCATTTAGGCACTTCAGCCACCAACGAAATTTGGCGTTACACCTCCAAAATTTCGGCATTTAAGACGAAAAATTTCGAAAATTCTGCCTTTTTTGCACTTCCAAGAGAGATTTTGCCCAGATGTCACGGATTTTACATTCGGCACTCGGCGCCGTGACCCGTGACCGAGACCAAAATTCGTCGCGGCACAGGGGGTGCGTGACGCGTGACCACCGAACTGAATGAAATTATACAGTAAATTTCATTATCTTCTGTTAACATTGGAATGACAATCCTTCGTGGTTTGGCTCACTCACACGAAGGCATTCTCGCCTACCAAGCGCCTCCATCCAATCAATCCTGGGTATTTTTTTCCAATTATAGGTTAGGACATGCAGGCGAGTCTCTATTCATGGCTCTTCCTTTGCATCTCTTTATTCTCTCTTTTCTTTGCTGGCCGACCTCGCCTTGTAAGTCATGTAAGTAGGTAGATGCGTGTCGCCGTGCTGCCTCCCAGCCCAACGGCAGTGATCACACCTCTTCCTTGTTTTCTTTTCCTGTGTTCAGCGGGCCCCGTGCTGTAATACGTTGAATGGCCTCTATGTGCCCTGCCATATGTTTCCTGCACCGTCGGCTTGAGAATCAACTTTTTGTAGAGAATTTATTGTGGAAGTGCAACATGTTCGCGGTTCGCTCCGCATCCGACATGACTCGGCAACTTCCCTGATGGTGCTGTGCGAAATGCCGATTCTGCCGGATGGAAGCTGTGCTGCGTGCTCTGCAAAATAAAATGTTGCCTCTCGGGCTTTGGCGCACCGGGGGCGATAGCGGTTGCATCTCCCGATGGCCAGGAGAGCAGGGCCTTCTAATAGGTTTCAGAGGCTGATCATCTGGTAATCTGTTGTTCCGATGTAATGGCGATGTCATGCATGAGTCTGGGAGAAACGGTGATGGCAAGGCACAAGTATTCTGATCTTGATTAAACCAAGGATAAACAGTATCATCAATCGGTAGAGCTGGCGTGAGAAGGGGTGAGAATTACTCCTTGTAGCGGGAGAAGGGAAAAATTGTTCCGGAGCCGTAGTCAAAGGGTGGCTGTGGGGTACAGCCACTCTCTCCCACCCGGGTGTTCATACATCTGTTGTAAACACAAACTATTGAATTCCATCTGCCGCAACAAAGATGAATCCTTTTCTTAGAAGATGAACAGCAAACAAAAATAAAAAAAATCCCAGGGTAAGAAGCATAAAAGTGCACCGCCCAAAACCTGCAGCCCACCGTCAAAATGCCCACCCAACCTACTGACACTCAAGTTCGACTGAACACACTCATCATGTGCTTGACCATTACAGTTAGCACACTAGAAGTCCTTGCCAATAGTCTGCAGGCAACTTTTTTGGAGGCCATTGCTAACACAACGCGATCTTTGTTGAAGAATATTGAGGTAGGTAATTTATAAGCCCTTCATGATTCTCATGAATCTCACAGCAGAAACCTAGACTGTCAAGAAAAACAAAAGTATCTGTGTCGAGTTAATGGAGCAAACACATGAATTGCTCAATGCAATTATCATTCTTCACATCAAATCAGATACAGGGGGGGTTATTGCCACCAAGCATGCTGAATTATATTGGAAAATTTACAGAGTAAGTGCTTGGGAAGGACTCTAAATTCATGCTAACCACGTGCACTAGGACCCTTCAAAAAATTCATATCTTTGTTGAGGCACAGCAACATGGTAGCAAGGTCAAGCAGTTCTTCCACCGGGGAGAGATGAACACACTACTCAGGAACTGCAAAAATGGACTGACACAAGGACTTGACTTTTTTCGGGTGAGCTCTCCCACAGGCCTTTCAACAGTTCATTGCAAATAATCCTGTCTCCAAAGCTCAAAAACACCAGTATAATGACTGATGTTTCCAAAATGCAGGCAGAGGCAAAACAGAGACATCAAGAAGTACTTAGCATGATCAATGGACTCTCTGATTCTGCAAGTTCCACTGGGGCATCTATGGTATGAAAATTTTGAGTTGGTCACAGATTTTATCAACTTTGTTCCAGATGAGCAGGGTTTATTCTCAATCTCAAAACAGGTATGGAATATGTTTATCTCTAGAACAAGACTAATGTGACTTTCATTCAAGCTCTCAATCCATCTCAATGCTTCCCTCAGAGCCCAAGATATTCCATGGCCGTGAATCAGAAATGTCGGAGATTCTGAAGCTGTTCAGGGGGAAAACTCCTAGAATAGCTATCTTAGGCACAGGTGGGATGGGGAAGACCAGTCTTGCAAGAGCAGTTCTTCATCATGCAGAAATCTCTGTCAAGTATGCACAACATCGATATTTTGTTGCTTGTGACTCTGCAGCCAACAAGATTGAACTTGCAGCCCTCATTGGAACTCATCTGGGCTTCAAACCTGGCAAAGATCTTACTCAAGCAGTTTTCCAGTATTTCACTACTGGTCCATCCAGCCTCTTGGTTCTTGATAATTTAGAGAATGTATGGGAGCCCATGGAGTATCGTAGTGATATTGAGGAGTTTCTATCCCTCCTCACAGATGTGCAACATCTAGCATTGGTGGTATGTGTGATTAAATTCTATGTTGACAAATTTCTTATGGCATACAGATTACAATGCGGGGAGCAGAAAGACCCAGGAAAGTACACTGGACACGACCCTTTCTTCTTCCTTTGACTCCCTTGGAACAAGCTGCTGCTCGACAGACATTAATTGACATTGCAGAAGATCATCATAACCCAGAGGAGATGGACAGGGTTCTTTCACTGACAGACAACATGCCCCTTGCTATCACTCTCATTGCACATTTAGTAGATATTGAGGGATGCTCCAGTGTACTATCTCGCTGGGAGCAAGAGACAACATCTTTGATTTCAGATGGCTACGACAAGAGAACAAACTTGGACTTATCCATTTCACTCTCTTTGTCTAGCCCCAGGATCAAAGCTGTTCCTCATTCAGAAGAACTGTTAAGCCTGTTGTCAATGCTTCCTGATGGTCTCTCAGATATTGAGCTCAGCCATAGCAACCTTCCAATTGATAACATTCTTGACTGCAAAACAGCATTAATTCGAACTGCCTTAGCCTACATAGATGCCCAGAAACGACTAAAATTATTAGTTCCCATTCAAGAATATATGCGGGGTACTTTGCAGCCAAGTAATCATCTCATTGTGCCTCTTATGAAGTATTTTCAAGAACTCCTTGAGTTGTATTATAAATATGGAGGGACTCAAAAGTGGTCAGGAACCAATGTTCAGATATTGTCAAACATGGCCAACATTCAAAATCTCCTCCAGAATAGGCTTCAGCCAAATCACCTGGATCTTCACAATAGTGTATCTGCTACATTGCATCTAAATACATGGAGCCGAGGCATTGGCCGTGGGCCCATTTCTTTGCTTGGGCGACTTCATCAAGCCCTTGAAAAACACATTGACTATCAACTTCATGTCTTCTTAATTGCGGAATTATTTGCCTCACATCTCTATTATCCAATCTATAGTCCAGAAACACTTGTGGCCCAGGCCTTGGAAGATTTTGATCACTTTGATGATCCAGATATAAAATGGGGGTGTTCTATTTTACCTTTTACATCAAGACTGACATCAGTGTCTAGGTAAATTCTACATCATTGCTGGGTGGTATTATAGTGAACACAGTCCTTCTACTGCCCTGGACTGTTGCCAGCATGCAATATCCCTGGCAGCTTCATCTGGGAACTCAAAGAGGCATTCCCAAGCAATGTTGGAGCTTGCACGGACTCACTGGTGCCTTGATAACTACCTGCTGGCCAGAATACATGCATGTCAGGCACAGCGGCTGGCCAGGATTTCAGGGGCTTTACACCATGAAGCAGACGCACTCCGCATGGAAGCTCTGGCCTGGATGCAACTTGGTAACCACAAACAAAGCATCTCTCTCTGCAATAGAGCAAGAGATCTCCTATTTTGTTGTGGTATGTCTGGTGGGAACATGGACCACAACATCATGAATAATCAGGCGGAGATCCACTTTTTGAAGTCGGAATACCATGAGGCATACAACATTCACACTCAGATTCTTCACGATTGTCCAGTGCACATAGACCCTTATAACCATGCCTTTGCTTCCCTGAATCTGGCAGAAGTGGGTCAGTCTATGAATGCTCCCAAACATGCAGTGCAACAGGAAATTCGGGCAGCCAAAACCATATTCAAGGAATTGAAACAGGTCATTCAAATACAAATGTGTGATGCTATCATGGCAGATCTCTACCTGACTGAGGGAGACATTCTGGCAGCAGAGGCACTTTTCAAGCAATGTCTTGGTCTTGCAACTTCCAGCCACTCACAAATCAGATCCTATTGTTTGGAGCGGCTTGGTAACACTGGGCGCTGGGGTGTATCTGATCAGATGAGCATTTGGACAACAGTTTACCTTGCCCATTCTATCAAATTCAAAGAAAAGTTAGGAATAAACAAGGCTCTCCAGTTTCTGGGAGACATCTTCCTTGCTCAGGCTGATGAGGACACAGCTGTCAGCCTGTTCAGCATTGCACTTGAGGGCTTCACCTACATGGATGTTCATCAAAGCAGAGCTGAATGCATGCTTCGACTCGGAGATGTTGCTAAAGAGCATGATGACCTATATAAAGCAGTGGAATGCTGGGATGCAGCAAGGCCACTTTTTGAAAGATCATCACAGACCAAACAGATCGAATTGATTGATGAAAGGCTAGCAAGTATTGGCACAAAACTTCTGGAGCAGCAAAGAAAAAATTTAGCTTCAGTCATGGGGACCAAGATAGCTACTGGAATAACAGTAGAGGCTAAGGAGGATCTATCTGACATTGAGGACCTGTAGGAGGTTCTGAGTATAGAGTCCAATCACTAGTGACAGTTTGACATTTCATATGAACCATGTACTATCAGTAACAGAGTTTCCATTTATTTTATTTATTTATTATAATGTGACTCAAATAATATGTGAGAAGGCTTCACAGAGATTCCATGAAACACAGATTACAAGTTGGCCATGCTTTATGGAATGGATTCAGAAAAAACTTATCCCCACCCCATAGATGAGGTGAGCCATTCAAGTTGGGTGGACTGGGATTACAGTTGATTCTCTGCTCAAGTCAGGAAGAGATACATGGTCAAGGGACTGATTGTGGATAAAGTAACATTGTGAATTTAGGATTGAGTTCCAGAGGCATTGAATTACAAATTCAGATCAGTATTATCCTGGCATTGCAATTTGCAAAATACAGACAGAAATGCCAGAGAATAGATTCTTCTCATTATGCTGTCGGTGTTTGACTGGGTTCGTGTGTCTGAAACTGAACAGGAACATATTAGCAGATTATGTACTGTTATCACAGAATGAGGAGAAATTTGCAAAGGCAATTACTGCCAAAACAGCCACATTAGGCATGTTCAGAGGAAAACAGTCTATGCTGGAGAGCCTGAGACCATCTAAATAACAAGATCTGTAAATGTGCAGAAGGTGCAATAACCTCAGTCTCCTGCTATGTGGGATGAAAGACTGTATATTACAGCTAATGCCGGAACTGAAGGTGCAGTTGAAAATTTCTTGTTTTGGGATGTTTTCAAAGAATTGTTAATAGCTCACCCACTTTTGCGCCGATTTGGAGAAACCCTAGGTAGTTCTGCTGAGCTAATTCATGCGCAATTAGTGTCAGAAAGCGATTCATGAAAATATTTTATATTAGGTAATTTGTGCTTTTGGACCATTTTTGTGCCAAATATCAACTTGCATGTCCAGGACATGTCTCAGTGACCTAATATTTTGGGAGGGACAACTTATATACTTGGCCAAACATGTGATAGAGCCATAATTATGGATATTTTAGTTATAGTCCTTATAGCACCATTGGATACATTTAGCAATTTTGGCATTCAGAAATATTGCAAGGATCGCATTTATATCAATATTTTATATGATTCTGGCTCTATCACATGTTCTTTTAGGTATATATGTTGTCCATCCCAAAATATTTGGTCATTGGAACATGTCCAGGACATGCACGATGGTATTTGGCACAAAAATGGTCCAAAACAGATTATCTAATATATATTATTGTCATGAATCGCTTTCTGTCACTAATTGCGCATGTATTAGCCCGACAGATCTACCCAGGTTTCATCCAAATCGGCGCAGAACTGATTGAGCTATTAACAATTCTTTGAAAACATCCCAAAACAAGGAATTTTCTACCAGTGTAAATATCTGCAAATGTGTAGAAAGTACAATAACTACTTGTGGGATGGGGCCGTTGCATATTGCACGGCAGTACTCGTAATTATTTTTATTGATTGTTTAATGTTTAGTGCTCAGACATACCTGGGGGTGAGTTTGAACAACAGCCAGACCTTGAATCTGAATCATATTCAGGTTTAGTTCTTGCTTGAACTTGAACAATTTTGAGTTTCTTGGGAAGCTCAAACCCATTCTGAAACGCTGTACACCAACATTTTTTGACAACTTATTAGTCCACAAAGATGTCTGAGACTGGACTTGTGGTCCTGTTCCACTGTGTCGAGTATTTTTTGCGGTTCTTCCTATGCTCAACAAATTGTAGATAATTGTAGAGGCTTCAATCTCCAGCAGTTGGCCAAGAAGATGGTAAGTTTTGAGTTCCACAATTGTCACCATTGGTGTTGTCAAGTGTTGTCAAGAGGAACGCATGGCAGGTGGCGATGCACAGACCTTGTGCATCGCTTTGTAAACATACACAAACAAACTCACCAACTTCAGTCGCGCGGTTCTGCCTACGTACTGCTCATCGACCCAGAAATTAGCATGGGAAGTATAACAATGGAAGCCAACCTTAGATAGTTGAGTTTTATGTCCCAAAAAAAAATCCTCTGTGGTATCTCTTCTGCAGAATTGCTGGAGCCTAGATTAAATCAGGGCTACCGAATGTCTCTCTTGGATTATTTAGCAAAAATCAAACAAGTTCCTGCTAATTGTTGCTGTCAGTCCCAATTTTATAAGACCAGAAGGAGATCACAGGGCATCAAGAACAGATTTGTACCCACAGCCACCCCATTGCTTTCAAGTCGCGCGGTTCTGCCTATGATTTTTCTACACACATAGATATTATCTCAAGAGTTTTCCAGAGGGCACTCGATACTAAATAGTCTATCTGGATATGTTCAAAGAAAAAACATTGTCACTATGGAAGTGATCACAGTGCCCAGTTGACTATACCCAATATCAAATTCATTCCCTAGGATTGTGACTTGGTATTGGCCAAGTGGGCTTCATTGCTCTGTGAATATTGAGGATTGGAGAGATTCGGTGGCCATAACAGCAGGTTTTCAATAGTAGTGTCTAAGACAGCCTAAAACATGTATAATGAGATGGGCACAGCATCACATCACATCACAACTGCAAAGCAAGGGAGCTGCCAATGAGAATCATGCCCTGAAAAGTCTCTCAGCAAAAAACTGTGATGTAATTAAAACAGCCAAAAAAAAGACACAACCTGATGGGATCGAAACCACGCGAGGGGGAATCAATTGTCAAAGCAGCACAATCGCATTGAAAATGGCGGGATCCTGGATACTCTTCAGCTCGGTTTCTGCATCCACTGGACGCTCTGCATTAGAAAGGGTTAAATCGCCGACGATTTTTTGCTGCTCTTCAGTGTCTATCTGGAACGAGGTCTGGGCTTCGAAATGAAAGACATCCGAGAACGAAAAATTTCCTTGTGTTATCAAATGCGAACGCACAATTTCGTCCTTTCAAGGTCATGCTGGAGAAAAATGGTATTACTACCGTTATTCCAGCTCTAAAAATCTAAAAGATTATGATGTGGACCTTGGTTTGATAGCACTGCAGTTCTCGCGCAGCGAGAATCTTTGGGACTTGAAGAAGTAAAACACCGATATTTTGCACCAACTTGCATATCAAGCACAGAGTAACACAAAAATTCCGACCAGTTTTCAAACTCTTTTTGTGGGTGGAGACAAACCTCGTTAGTGGAAAGAATGCACGGTGCCAGTCTGTCCACGAGCCTGCAACAATTAGGAGCACATTGCAGGAGCCGAACTAAGGTTGAGCAGCATTCGCGTTTGACCCGACGTGGTTGCCCAATCATTGCGAACTATAAGCTGACTGGTATTTGAAACTTCTATTGTCTCAAACCTGTTTTTTGAGAAAAAGGTCTTAAACTCTCTCTGTGGAGCCGATTTTCATATCCCGCGCCGCATTTCCTCCATTCGCATTTCCTTCCCACTGCTTTTCTTTGTCTGCTGGATTGTTTCTAGCTGGACTTCCTTCAACCGACGGCGGTAAAACACTCTTCGCTCCCAACGACAAACATCACCCTCACTTCCGAAACCATTCAATACTTTTGTTTCTCCTTGGTTTGCGTCGGCTCTGGTAGGTCTGCTGGTCTGGAGGGTCTCTCGATTTCTTGATTTGAAATCTGTTCTTTGGTTGCGTTCTCTTGGAATCCTTGTCGTGATAATCCTCCCCAAACTCGAGCTGGGGAAGAAGAGGTAATGTTGGAAATATTGATGTCTTCGGTACACCTTTCCGTCCAGCTGTTCACTGACGATTTACACCAGATTCACCGACTTTCAACGTTTCCGTCCCAGATTTTCACTTACCTCGTAGAGAAGAAATGGGCTCTATCGTGCAATAGATTGTGAACTCTGACACGGTCCCTCTACCTTTACCGCTTCTCGTACGCAAAATTGCCGCCGCCCCGTCTATACCACTTTTGATCTGGGAACACCCAAATTCACCACGAATGCAGCCGGTTCCTCACTGCAAACCTCCGGAGAAGTGTTGCAGGTCCCATTCCGCCAGATAGAAGTCTCTCCTCATCTACAATCCTTCACTGCTCAGAACCCCTAAAGTTCGGATTCGTCTCATGTTCAACGAGTTGAAGATGTGCGGTCCGAGTTTCCTGGTGCGCAACACTCCCTGGCAGCGGTACACATATGTAGTCCTCCCTATCTCCTCAATTTATGACACTGACGTCAGGTTACTATGCCCGATGGGTAAATTTCAGGTCCCCGATTCTTCTGTATCGAAAACGAACTCACTATCTGCCAACTCTGGGGTTTTTTCGCCCAATGGTCAAGTCCTCCCCATCCAATTTCAGCGGTCTGTAGAATGGACACCAATTTTTCGTCGTTGCTCATGGCCGTAGCCGTTGAACCGTGCGTTCAAGGATATTCAATTTTATTTCTTCTTCCTTCATGGTTTATCTGAGTGGCAGTTTCCCTCGTACGACAAGTGAGCAAATCCAAATGTCGTCCTTCACACAGATATGGTTTTTGAACGGTCTGATTGCCAGTTATGCCCTCGATATCCTCCGGCTGTCAGTAATTCAACCAGGCGAGTTGGTTGGGAACTGCGTAGGTGCAAAACTCCTCGAACCCCGCACTACTTGAGTTCTTATCTTCACCAAATATCTATTAGCTACATGCACCTTTACACCCTTGTATGGTCGTCTGTGCAACGTCATGGGCCGCCACAAGACGAAGAAGACGAACACCACCGCCATACTCTTCACCGCGCTTGGCACCATTGGCTGCGGCCTTTCCCGTAACATGGAGTCGCTTATCTTCGCACGATTTGTGCATGGCCGGCTCCGTTTTGTTTTCTGTTTCACATTCCTATGCTTCATAGACTGCGGGCATAGGCGCTGGCGGGCTGCTCACAACGTCCTTGTGAGTAACGTGAAGATTTGGTGTGATTCTTTCCAATGCGCCGATGTTCGACCCATTTCAAGGATTATCGTCAGCGACATGTACACCTAACGCGTCAGTGTTCTTGTACTGCTATTCTTCGCTTCTGATAGACCTCCAGGACCGTGGCCTCACGCAAGGACTCGCAAACTGTTTCAATGGGGTCCGCACGCTTCATTTCGTCTTCAAACCTGGTCTGATTCCGCTTGGACTCGCGGGTTCGACTCCTCCCGTCCTTCTTAGATTTAGCCAACTGTTTGGAATTCTTAACCATTGAAGTCACTGGGATTTCCAGGGAGTTCTTCTCCTGATTTCACCAAATAAGTTTCAATCCAACCCCTATTATCTCCTGATCTACTGTCACAAGCCAGTCACATAGCGCCGAACATCAGGAAAAAATCAGTTAGCTACGGCAACCTACTCGCGCTATGGCGTGCTACTGTAGTGCTCTACAATAGCCGGAGAGTGAATAAAGTAACTTGTCAAACCTAACTTTAACTTTGATCGCCCCTTTGACTTGGCAGGGCTAACTTTACGGTACTTTACAGGTGATCAGACAAAGTAACTTGCCATCAGATGGCATCATTTACCACCAAGTTCACTTGTTTGAGAGCGTTCAATCCGTGCGGGATCAATTTTACCAGTAAATCCTTGAGTTGGAAAGTGTACCAAAATTTGGTAAACTCGGGGAACGTGGTAAGCTTGGTAAACTCTCGGACATTGCCAGTGAACTACCAAATTGGGTACATATCGATCAATCCCCTGGGCGTCGTTGACGGTAACGACAACCACGGTTCACAATTCACGAAAACAACGCTCATTTATGCGGGCAATAGTGCGCATTTACAGCCGTTTGCAAAATTGATGACAGTCGGCCCCAAAAAAAAACAAAAACAAACTTTTGATGCGACAACTTTCTGGCACTGTTTCCCTTCCTCTGGACGGTTTTTCGAGATATTTGAAGTTACAGGATCCGTTTTTATTAACTAATCTATGATTCCACCAGCTTGAATGGCCTGAAAATGTTAGCTAGAAGTTTCAGAATTTTGGAGTGAAACTCCGAAAGCAATCGACAGCCAACTCCCGCGAGCCCGAATTGAACTTCGACTCGGATTCGGCGCGGCTTCTTGGGCGCTTCTTGGGCGCTTCCGTGGCGCCTAAAATGGATAGCTGTCCATTGAGCCGAAACAGGCCATATTTGACCCAAAAAATGACCTGGCAATTTTTTTTTCTACTGTCCTTCTTCCGCCTCTTGCACGAATGACTACATTCAAGGAAGAATTCAATTAGGACTACATATATACGCAGACATCTAGTAGTAGATTTTGTTGTCCTTTCCAGCGGAACAGGGTCGTGATAAGACCTCGCACCGTCCCACTGTATCCAGGACATGGTCCAGCTCTCTCCATGCATCAATGCTCGAGCACTCCTGCGACATCCAGACCACGCTACCCGAAAAACAGTGAGTTTGGATGCACTCAGCATGACCACTTCACCAGTGCCCTCCCGCGAGCATCGTCCAGATAAACAAGGTCAAGATACTTTGCTCGAGGCAAGCTGAGCAGCGCAAAGAGCACAGGGGCGGCTGGGTTTATGCCTGGACCTGACCGTGTAGTTGCAGTGGGGCAGCGGGTGAAGAAGACGATGGAGCGTGCCAGGGAAGGGCGAGGGGATGTACAACTGGCAGAGTGAACAGTGCGATACGTCGAGGAAGGCAACAGAGTTTGTATTGCGGAAGTAATAGTTCTTCGAGGGAAAAAAAAGAAGGATAAGTCGATATGAATATACGGCTCAAGGAATGGGAGCGAGGAACGCACCATCAAACACCCCTCCTCTCGCCCCACTCAATGCGCAGTCCCTTGCCGCCCTTCCCTCCCTATCAACCCACGCATCGTTGATCAGATATCCCCTCCGGCTGAAGCAGCAGCTCTGCGGTGTCTGCACCATCAGGGAGGCTGTGAGTCGCAGGGGCAGTACTGGAGCTGGGCGCACGCCGTTGGGCGAGATGGCGCAGTGTGAGAGAAGAGACACAGTTCCGCCGAGAGATGTGGAAGCGAGTAAGATCACAGCCGCGTTTGCGGCTATTGATTGGTCTAGACCCAATGGACAGCTATCCATTTTAGGCGCCACGGAAGCGCCCAAGAAGCGCCCAAGAAGCCGCGCCGAATCCGAGTCGAAGTTCAATTCGGGCTCGCGGGAGTTGGCTGTCGATTGCTTTCGGAGTTTCACTCCAAAATTCTGAAACTTCTAGCTAACATTTTCAGGCCATTCAAGCTGGTGGAATCATAGATTAGTTAATAAAAACGGATCCTGTAACTTCAAATATCTTGAAAAACCGTCCAGAGGAAGGGAAACAGTGCCAGAAAGTTGTTGCATCAAAAGTTTGTTTTTGTTTTTTTTTGGGCAGACTGTCATCAATTTTGCAAACGGCTGTAACCAAAAATAAGATCAAATAATGACCGAATGAAGTGCAAAAGAACCTTACGTTCTTCACGCCGGCGTGCCGGCTGCGCCGGTCAAAGGCTAGGTCTGTGCGCCGTACCTGTCGCGCCGGTTCAACGGACTCCGGCGACGGGTAGCCGACCCGTTCCGCCGAGGCCTAGAAATATTTGCTGAGGGGACGGTAACGGGACAGTTTTGGGGGGTGATGGCCGTCGAAATGACGGCCGTTAACCGCGCTTGACGGGCGACAGTTTTGAAGATAATTAACACCTGAATCTTTGCATATGTAGACGAATTCTGGCCTAGTAACTGTCTCACTACCTTCCCGAACCTTTTGCGGTGGCTAGTAGGCTTCTGCTCTTTCCACAATGGCCTCACCGCTCGTCAGATACGCGTTCAATCATCGCTTACCTTTTTGAGTCATCTTTGACATCTGGTGTTCAGAGTGGATTCGTTCTTCATCGAGAGATTATAATAAATCACAGGTATGCAGAGAGTTAAACATGGACCTGGTTCGCTTGTTTGCTCGCTTTCTGAGGCCAAGAAACATAGTTTTCAACTCCATTTGATGGTAAACTTTTGACTTACTGAAAAGCATGAACTCAACTTCTAGGTGAAAAAGCAGAGGTTTCTTATCTCGTTACCTCTGTTAGAAAATTTTGGTTCACCAATCCCATCCTGTTGCCCATGACGACCGTCCTGTTGATATGCTCTAAGACAACATGGGTGTGCGAGTGGGTCAACCAGGTCCAGGTCTCGTGGAGAGGTAAGGATGAATATAAAATATATGGGAAGTTGTGAGCGGCGCTGTGAACGACGAGGGACACGGAAGACGAGTTCCACAGGCAACGACGAGGGCCTGAGACGATAGGGGGGCTACAACATGCGAACTGAGGGCGAAAAGGTGGTCTGTGTTCTCGTGTAAAAGAAATACATGCAGTATGTATAATAAAATCATATAAGTAATATAGACACATTTGGTAAATGAATGTACCGGAAGTAAAGTAAAATGAACTCGGGCATCCGGGCAGTCAGTCAGTCAAATCACTAGAAATGAACATGTGCAGCCTTATTGATTGACAACCGGAAGTTAGATTCCGTGGTCAGAGCTTCGTGATGCTCATCACCGTCGTCCGTCCCATTCCGTGGAGACTTTGACTTACCTCACGACGGGACGGTGATGGGACGGAGTTTCCCGTTGCACTCTCGTCGAGATGACGGCCATGCCCGTGATGGGCACGGCGAACAGCCCTACTCAAGGCACTGAAGCCAGCGGTTCGTTATGCAGATGAAGTTAATTATAATTACTTTGAGTAAATTCAAATTACTTCAAATAACTTCAAGTAACTTCAAGTTACTTCAAGTTACTTGGAAGTAACTTGCCCCACCAAGTTAGATCAATGTCATCAGATAAAGTAACTTGGGCCATCAGATGGCATCAATCCAAGTTACTTAAGTTACTTACAAGTTACTTTTGCTCACTTTACTTTACTTGTCTGCCACAAGTAAAGTTAGTTTTGTAAGGCCAAGTTAGTTTGTACAAGTAACTTTGTTAACCATCACAATAGCCGTAGCAGGCCGTAGCTAACTGATTTTTTCCTGATGAAAGCTCCGACAGAACACTCGCGCCGACTTCAAGTTCTAGAGAGTGTTTCTCGGGTTAGAAGTACCTCACACCCTAAGGGAATCCCAGGAAGATTTCTGGGATCTAACCAATGCCAAGCTCGACACTACACGGGAAATCATCCACTGGCAGTTGATTGTGACCAAGTCCCCTCTTCGTTGACTAGGGTTAACTAGTTCTTCGCAGTTTTCATGACATCCCCATGGCCTGAAATCTATATTCCGTTCATCAAACCGCGCCCGAATTCGACGGATTAGAATCGTGGGACGAGATACCATAGATATGGACACACAGTCGTGGCAGCAAACTCGAGGAAATTGTCAGCATCGTTCCATAAAGTTATCCAGAACGGATATCGCGTTTGCCACACCATTGCACTGGTCCTCCAATTATCTTAATACTGCCAGTGGGCTCTGCTCGTTATCTGTCAAAGGCGCACTTACATGGAACCCCTCTAGGCGTGCACTAAGCTTCATTATGCGATCTAGGGTTATATTTTCGATAGTTGCTGGCCCACGAATCTAGGGCCAGCTGCTTTTTACAGACTGGCACTGCTGACTTTAATCTGGGTCAACATCGAGCGAAGAACTTGGCGCTCAGGCTTCATTTCTGGTAGAATCCTCCTTTCGGCATTCCCTCTACTTTCCCGACTCAGATGTCGTTCTCTGACACTGTTCCTTTTGAATTCACCAGGGCAAGTCTGGTGCTGCTGCTGCACCAGTGAGTCGGAATAATTCCGACACTGTCCAGTGGACCATGGTGGTGGAATGATTCCCACAAACACCTTGTGCTTTAACCAGGGAAAGCCTGGTGCTCCTGCACTTTGTGTGGACCAGGGCAAGTCTGGTGCTCCTGCTCCACCAGTGAGTCGGAATAATTGCGCCACTGGTCCGAGGGGCATTGTGTTGGAATTATTCCGACACAACACCTTGTGCTTTAACCAGGGAAAGCCTGGTGCTAGGGTTAGGTTACTAGGGGTCTGTAGGGTCATAGGGCTAACCCTAAATTAGGGTTAATTTCAGTTCTCTGCTGATGGCTGTCCAGGACAGCCATCACTAGAAGTGCAACATTTATTTGAATATATCTTATAAAGGTTTGTAGTGTGCTTATGGCTGTCCTGGACAGCCATCAGTAGCAGGGGAACATTGAAACATATTAGATAAGTGTTTCTTGTCTGCTGATGGCTGTCCCGGACAGCCATCACTACAAGCACAACATTTGAATATATTTTATAAATGTACGTTGTCTGCTGATGGCTGTCCGGGACAGCCATCACTGGGAGTGCAACATTTCAATATATTTTATAAATGTTTGTTGTCTGCTGATGGCTGTCCGGGACAGCCATCACTAGAAGCGCAACATTGAATATATATTGTAAATGTTCATTGTCTGCTGATGGCTGTCCCGGACAGCCATCACTAGAAGCGCAACATTGAATCTATATTCTAAATGTGTTTTGTAAATGTTCGTTGTCTGCTGATGGCTGTCCGGGACAGCCATCACTAGAAGCACAACATTGAATATATATTCTAAATATATTTTGTAAATGTTCGTTGCCTGCTGATGGCTGTCCGGGACAGCCATCACTGGAAGCGCAACATTTGAATATATATTCTAAATGTTCGTTGTCTGCTGATGGCTGTCCTGGACAGCCATCACTAGAAGCGCAACATTGAATATATATTCTAAATATATTTTGTAAATGTTCGTTGCTTGCTGATGGCTGTCCGGGACAGCCATCACTGGAAGCACAACATTTGAATATATTTTATAAATGTTTGTTGTCTGCTGATGGCTGTCCGGGACAGCCATCACTTGGAGAGCAACATTTCAATATATTTTGTAAATGTTTGTTGTCTGCTGATGGCTGTCCGGGACAGCCATCACTAGAAGCGCAACATTGAATATATTCTAAATATATTTTGTAAATGTTCATTGTCTGCTGATGGTTGTCCGGGACAGCCATCACTGGAAGCGCAACATTGAAATATATTTTATAATGTTTGTTGTCTGCTGATGGCTGTCCCGGACAGCCATCACTAGAAGCGCAACATTGAATATATATTCTAAATATATTTTGTAAATGTTCGTTGCCTGCTGATGGCTGTCCGGGACAGCCATCACTGGAAGCACAACATTTGAATATATTTTATAAATGTTTGTTGTCTGCTGATGGCTGTCCCGGACAATATATATTCTAAATGTTCGTTGTCTGCTGATGGCTGTCCGGGACAGCCATCACTTGGAGTGCAACATTTCAATATATTTTGTAAATGTTCGTTGTCTGCTGATGGCTGTCCGGGACAGCCATCACTAGAAGCGCAACATTGAATATATTCTAAATATATTTTGTAAATGTTCATTGTCTGCTGATGGTTGTCCGGGACAGCCATCACTGGAAGCGCAACATTGAAATATATTTTATAACACAAGGAGGATAACCAAAAAACCCATGCCCAAACATTGGAAAAATATGCAGAAAATATTTACAATAACTTTTGCCTTTCTGAAGCTTGAACATTCAAGACATATTGAAAATATTTTATCAATCACAGTGGCTTGAATATGCTGAAACTCTTTAAAGTTTCTTCTATAAAATTCATAAATGCCTACAAAATATCTTTAGCCACATGTTACAGATTTCTGGGCAAAGAACATGAAGAAGACATTCAAAATATTTGTTTGATGGACTTGGCCAGAAAATTCAGATTATATTTAATGCTTGTCTTACATAACTCATAGGTGCCTTCAAAATATCTCCCATCAAACATGAGTGTTTTCTGGAAGAGAATACAGAGAAGACATTCTGAATATCTTTACAATATGTTGCCCTGGAAATTTTGAAAGTTATTCAAAATCTGCACAAGATATGTTTCAACTATGCTTCATAATGCAATTACTGTATCTTCAGAGTTAATGACGAGGTAATATGAGACACAAATGTAAAAGGACATCCAGAAGACATTCAAAATATTTTCAGTGTATATGGCGACAGAAAACACATAAGGGATTCAAAATATGTGGTAGGTGTGTTTCAAATATACTTTACAATCCATCTCCAATGTGTTCACTGTGGAAAGTGGGAGAAGATCTGAATGATATTTAAGAGTTGTTTTAAGTTTGTTTTGAATCATTTGAAGCAGAACATTTGAAACATATGTAAAACATATTTTTGAATATTCTGCATGTATTCATCATATGTGCCAAAATTGTCTCAAAATATTTAAGGGTGTATGGTGGATTGACATTCTAGGAATATTTAGAATGCTCCCTGAATGAACACACACCAGATACACAGGAGACAGTATGACTTTTTCCCAGTATAAGTTCAAAGTAACTTGCAAGTGATATTATACTAAACACTCTGGATATAGGTTGGAGGAATATTTTGAATGCTCAGGATAGGCTATGGAGAATGGAGGCCAATGGTTAAAGCAGCACCCAGTACCTGTGTGCCCTGCACACGAACCAAAACTAAACCAGATTACAAAGTGAGAAGACTTGGGGCAGTAAATTTGAGTCCTTGATTGCCTTATTTTTATTTTATATTGTAGTCACAACTTGTCCCAGAGCTGATGGTGAGAAGATGGCTTCAAGTGCTTTTCTGTGAAACCAATGCATTGCTTGAGACGAAATGCATCAAGGATGACAAATGCCCCATGGCCTGAGGTAATTCTGATTTCATTGTTTCATATGGCCTGAAGCCACTGTCAAAAGACTAGTTTTAGGCACTTTTACGCCATCCTTGGAACTCTGGCTTGAGTCTGATGATAAAAAACTGGTCTCAAGTGCATTTCCAGGAAGAATGTGCATGGCTGGGGGCAAAATGCTTCAGGCATACCAAATGTGGCAAGCCTCAGGCAAATGCAAAATACTTTCAGGCTTGAAGCCAGTGGTGAACAACTGGCTTCAAGCATATTACTGGCAAGAATGTGCATGAGCTGTAGGAAAATGCTTCAGGCATGCCAAATACAGCTCAGCCTCAGGCAAGTGCAAAATACTGTCAGGCTTGAAGCCAGTGACAAATAACAGGTCTCAAGCACATATCCTGCAGAAATATGCGTGGCCTTAGGGAAAATGCTTTGGGCATACCAAGTATGGCTTGGCCTCTGGAAAGTGCAAAATACTATTGGACTTGAAGCCAGTAACAAATAACTGGCCTCAAGCAGATTTGCGGCCAGAATGTGCATGGCCTAGGGCAAAATGCTTGAGGCATACCAAATACAGTTTGGCTGTGGTAAAATGCAAAATACTTTTAGGCTTGAAGCCAGTAGCGAATATCTGGCCTCAAGCTCATTTGTGACCAGAATGTGCATGACCTAGGGTAAAATGCTGCAGGCATATCAAATACACCTTGGCCTCAGGCAAATGCAAAATACTTTTAGGCTTGAAGCCAGCAACAAATAACTGGCCTCAAGCACATTTGTGGCCAGAATGTGCATGGCCTGGGGCAAAAGTCTTCAGGCATACCAAATAGAGCTCAGCCTCATGCAAGTGCAATATAATGTTGGGCTTGAAGCCAGTAACAAATAACTGGCCTCAAGCACATTTGTGGCCAGAATGTGCATGGCCTGGGGCAAAATTCTTCAGGCATACCAAATACAGCTCAGCCTCATGCAAGTGCAAAATACTATTGGGCTTGAAGCCAGTAATGATTAACTGGCCTCAAGCGCATTTGCGGCCAGAATGTGCATGGCCTGGGGCAGAATGCTTTGAGCATACCAAATATGGCTCGGCCTCAGGCAAGTGCAAAATACCGTTGGGCTTGAAGTCAGTGGTGAATAACTTGGCTGAAGCACATTTTCAACCAGAATGTCCATGGCCTGGGGCAAAATGCTTCAGGCATACCAAATACAGTTCGGCCTCAGGCAAATGCAAAATACTTTTAGGCTTGAAGCCAGTAGTGAATAATTGACCTCAAGCGCATTTGCGGCTGGAATGTGCATGACCTAGGGCAAAATGCTTCAGGGATATAAAATACAGCTTGGCCTGAGGCAAATGCACAATACTTTCAGGCATGAAGCCAGTAACAAATAACTGGCTTCAAGCAAATTTTTGGCCAAAATGTGCATGGCCCGGGGCAAAATTCTTCAGGCATACCAAATACAGCTCAGCCCCATGCAAGTGCAAAATACTATTGGGCTTGAAGCCAGTAACAAATAACTGCATGGCCTGGGGCAAAATGCTTTGAGCATACTAAATATGGCTCGGCCTCAGGCAAGTGCAAAATACTGTTGGGCTTGAAGTCAGTGGTGAAAAACTGGGCCGAAGCACATTTTCGGCCAGAATGTACATGGCCTGGGGCAAAATGCTTTGGGCATACCAAATACAGTTCGGCCTCAGGCAAATGCAAAATACTTTTAGGCTTGAAGCCAGTAGTGAATAATTGACCTCAAGCGCATTTGTGGCCAGAATGTGCATGACCTAGGGCAAAATGCTTCAGGGATATAAAATACAGCTTGGCCTGAGACAAATGCACAATACTTTCAGGCTTGAAGCCAGTAACAAATAACTGGCTTCAAGCAATCTTTTGGCCGAAATGTGCATGGCCTGGGGCAAAATTCTTCAGGCATACCAAATACAGTTCAGCCTCAGGCAAATACTGTTGGGCTTGAAGCCAGTAACAAATAACTGGCTTCAGGCACATTTGTGGCCAGAATGTGCATGGCCTGGGGCAAAATTCTTCAGGCATACCAAATACAGCTTGGCCTCATGCAAGGGCAAAATATTGTTGGGCTTGAAGCCAGTAACGAATAACTGGCCTTCAGCGCATTTGCGGCCAGAATGTGGATGGCCTGGGGCAGGATGCTTCAAGCATACCTAATATGGCTCAGCCTCAGGCAAATGCAAAAACACTTTTAGGCTTGAAGGCAGTAACAAATCAGTGGCCTCAAGTGCATTTGCAGCCAGAATGTGCCATCAAACACAGCACAGCCTGAGGTAAATGCAAAATACTTTTAGGCTTGAAGCCAGTATAAAATAACTGGCCTCAAGCACATTTTCTGCAGAAATGTGCCTGGCCTAGAGGAAAATACTTCAGGTATACCAAATACAGCTTGGCCACAGGCAAGTGCAAAATGCTATTGGGCTTGAGGCCAGTGAGGAAAAACTGGCTTCAAGCACATTTTAAGCCAGATTGTACATGGCCTGGGGCAAAATGCTTCAGGGATACTAAATACAGTTCGGCCTTGAGCAAATGCAAAATACTTTTAGGATTGAAGCCAGTAGCGAATAACTGGCCTCAAGTGCATTTGCAGCCAGAATGTGCATGGCCTAGGGCAAAATTCTTCAGGCATACCAAATACAGTTCAGCCTCAGGCAAATACTGTTGGGCTTGAAGCCAGTAACAAATAACTGGCCTCAAGCACATTTGTGGCCAGAATGTGCATGGCCTGGGGGAAAATGCTTCAAGAATACCAAATATGGCTCGGCCTCTGGCAAGTGCAGAATACTGTTGGGCGTAAAGCTGTGGGGAAAAACTGGCTCCAAGCACATTTTGGGCTTTAAGCCAGTGGTGAGAATCTGGCCTCAAGCACATTTTCGGCCAGAATGTGTGTGGCCTGGGGCAAAATGCTTCAGATATACCAAATATAATTCAGCCTCAAGCAAATGGGAAATCCTTTTAGGCTTGAAGCCTGGAACAAATAACTGGCCTCAAGCACTTTTCCTGCAGAAATGTGCATGGCCTAAGGGAAAATGCTTCAGGCATACCAAATACAACTCGGCCTCAGGGAGGTGCTAAATTATATTGGGCTTGAAGTCAGTGGTGAAAAACTGGATTCAAGCACATTTATGGCCAGAATGTGCATGGCCTGGGGCAAAATGTTTCAGGGATACCAAATACAGCTCGGCCTCAGGCAAATGAAAAATACTTTCAGGCTTGAAGCCAGTAATGAATAATTGGCCTCAAGCACATTTTTGGCCAGAATGTGCATGGCCTGGGGCAAAATGCCTCAGGCATACCAAATACAACTTGGCCGCAAGTAACTGCAAAATACTGTTGGGCTTGAAGCCAGTAGTGGGAAACTGGCCTGAAGTTTCCTCAGGCAAGCACAAAATGCTTGTGGGCTCAAAGTCAGTGAAGCCCAACATTGTTTTGCACTTGCCTGAGGCTGAGCTGTATTTGGTATGCCTGAAGCATTTGCCTCGAGCTAGGCACTTTTCTGCTGGAAATGTGCTCGAGG
The DNA here is from genome assembly GCA_014462655.1 of Mycena venus. Lineage (NCBI taxonomy): Eukaryota > Fungi > Basidiomycota > Agaricomycetes > Agaricales > Mycenaceae > Glaucomycena > Glaucomycena venus. Next base: position 10,572,457 of record JACAZI010000003.1, read on the forward strand.
CCAGTTATTTGTCAAGCCTCAAGCAAATGCAAAATACTTTTGGGCTTGAAGCCAGTGGTGAACAACTGGCCTTAAGCATATTTCTGGCAAGAATTTGCATGAGTTGTAGGAAAATGCTTCAGGCATGTCAAATACAGCTCAGCCTCAGGTAAGTGCAAAATACTGTCAGGCTTGAAGCCAGTGACAAATAACAGGGCTCAAGCACATATCCGGCAGACAGATAGGGCTTAGCCTGAGGCAAGTGCAAAATACTGTTGGGCTTGAAGCCGAGGGGAATAACTGGCTTCAAGCACATTTCATGCAGAAATGTGCCTGGCCTAGGGGAAAATGCTTCAGGCATACGAATATGGCTTGGCCTCAGGCAAGTGCAAAATACTGTTGACCTTGAAGCCAGTGGTGAAAACGTAGGCTCAAGCACATTTTTGGCTAGAATGTGCATATCCTTGGGCAAAATGCTTCAGGCATGACAACTACAGTTCAGCCTCAGGCAAATGGAAAATCCTCTTTGACTTGAAGCCAGTACCAAGGAACTAGCCTCAAGCACATTTCCTGCAGAAATGTGCTTGGCCTAGGGGAAATACTTCAGGCATACCAAACATGGCTTGGCCTAAGGCAAGTGCAAAATACTGTTGGGCTTGAAGTCAGTGGTGAAAAACTGGGCTCAAACACATTTTCAGCCAGAATATGCATGGCCTGGGGCAAAATGCTTCAGGCATACAAAATACGGCTCAGCCGGAGGTGCAGAATACTGTGGGGAATACTTCAGGCATACCAAATACAGCTTGGCCTCAAGCAAGTGCAAAATACTATTTGGCTTGAAGGCAGTGGTGAAGAACTAGCCTCAAGCGCATTTCCTGCACAAATGTGCCTGGCCTAGGGTAAATGCTTCAGGCATACCACATATGGCTTGGCCTTGTGCAAGTGCAAAATACTGTTGGGCTTGAAGTCAGTGGTGAAAAACTGGGCTAAAGCACATTTTCGGCCAGAATGTGCATGGCCTTAGGCAAAATGCTTCAGGCATACCAAATACAGTTTGGCCTTAGGCAAATGCAAAATACTTTTAGGCTTGAAGCCAGTACTGAATCACTGGCCTCAAGTGCATTTGCAGCCAGAATGTGCATGGCCTGGGGCAAAATTCTTCAGGCATACCAAATACAGTTCAGGCTCAGGCAAATACTGTTGGGCTTAAAGCCAGTAACAAATAACTGGCCTCAAGCACATTTGGGGCCAGAATGTGCATGGCCTGGCGCAAAATGCTTCAAGGATACCAAATATGGCTCAGCCTCAGGCAAGTGCAAAACACTATCAGGCTTAAAGCCGTGGTGAAAAACTGGCCTCAAGCACATTTTCGGCCAGAATGTGCATGGTCTGGGGCAAAATGCCTCTGTGATACAAAAGATAGTTTAGCCTCAGGCAAATGCCGAATACTTTTGGACTTGAAGCCAGTAGTGAATAACTGGCCTCAACCGCATTTGGGACCAAAATATGTATGACCTAGGGCAAAATGCTTCACGCATATCAAATACAGCTCAGCCTACGGCAAATGCAAAATACTATGAGGCTTGAAGCCTGTACCAAAAACTGGCCTTAAGCACATTTATGACCAGAATGTGCCAAGTGTAAAATACTATTGGGCTTGAAGCCAGTGTTGAAAAACTGGCTTCTAGCTCATTTTCAGCCAGATTGTGCATGGCCTAGTGTAAAATGCTTCAGGCATACCTAATACAGCTCAGCCTCAGGTAAGTGAAAAACACTGTCGGGCTTGAAGCCAGTGACAAATCACTGGGCTCAAGCACATATCCTGCAGAAATATGCCAGGCCTCAGACAAAATGCTTCAGGCATACCAAATATGGCTCAGCCCCAGGGAAGTGCAAAATACTGTTAGGCTTGAAGCCAGCAACGAATAACTGGCCTCAAGCACATTTGAGGCCAGAATGTGCATGGCCTGGGGCAAAATGCTTCAGGCATATCTTAGTTTAGTTTAGTTTAGTTTATATTCTCGGGTTGTCATAACTGGTCAAGGTGGCTATGCGACTGTACTCTACTCATATGTACAAGTAGTCGGGGTGGATGTGTAGCTACGGGTTGTTGTGTATGGGAGGCTTTTTATGTAAAAGAGGAAAAGAAAAAGTAGAGATCGATGCTGGGAAAACTCTATATGTAGTGGCTATCTAAGTAAGGGAATTTGAGATATGAGAGTGGAATTAGAAGAGTATGCCGTGGGGTTGTGTATGCAAGAGGAGGGAATTATATCAAGGTATAGTAAAGTAAGGTAGAGGTATCTTCTAGAGGGAAGCCGAGAGATAGAAAGAGAAATCACGAGAAGTGCTCAGTTGCCGAGATGAAGTTGACTAGGGCCTTGAGGAGCTTGACATTTGTGAGCAATGAGGGGACATCAACGGCGCCTAGTATATCTGCCGCATACGACGCACGTTGAAGCGCCGGGTGGAGATGTTCCCAAGCTGGGCATTGGAGGAGAAAGTGGGCTCTAGTTTCTGGTGCCCTGCACGCATCACAGGCTGGTGAGTCGGTTTGGCGTAGGCGGAATCGTGTTGCATTGAGGGGTGAGAAGTCCGTATGAAGGCGGGAGATGATAGAGATCATGGCTCGAGGAATTGGGGTAGTGTAAGGATTGCGCAGGACGAGGAACGGGGGCAGCCTGTCAACCTGTCGTAACGCTCGACCCATTGTGCTGAGGCCCCAATGAACATCCCAGCGACGCAGAATGTCTTCGCATATACGCCGCCTGCAGGTTGTTAGGGAGACTGGAACCGAGAGTGGGGCTTGTAGAAGGGTAGCCGCCTTGGCCGCGACGTCTGCAAGTTCATTGCCGCAGGTCCCAATGTGTGCCGGGGTCCACAGATTGGTAATGCGAAGATGTGGAGCCATGAGGAGTGTGCGACGGAGGAGTTGGTCGTAAAGGATAGCGCGAAACTGCCCGGAGCGCGGCGCCGTGGAGACGATACCTTGTAGCCCCGCCTGCGAGTTAGATACGATGAGGATGCGATGGTGGTTGCCCTGTATAGCGCACTCTGTCACAGCAATAATCCCCTCAACCTCTCCCTCCATTACCTGCCCGTCTCCAAGCAGCACTAGGATCTCTTCACGCAGCCGAATAGCCGCACCACCTGCAAAACTGGATTCAAGCACATTTTTGACCAGATTGTGCATGGCCTGGGGCAAAATGCTTCAGGGATACCAAATACAGTTTGGCGTTAGGCAAATGCACAATACTTTTTAGGCTTGAAGCCAGTAGTGAATAACTGGCCTCGAGCGCATTTGAGGCCAGAATGTGAATTACCTTGGGCAAAATGCTTCAGGCATATCAAAGGTCTCGAGCACATTTGGAGCCAGAATGTTCATCACCTTGGGCAAAATGCTTCAGGCATATCAAATACAGCTTGGCCTCAGGCAAATACAAAATACTTTGAGGCTTGAAGCCAGTAACAATAACTGGCTTTAAGCAAATTTTGGGCCAGAATGTGCATGACCTTGGGCAAAATGCTTCAGGCATATTAAATACAGCTTGGCCTTAGGCAAATGCAAAATACTGCTAGGCTTGAAGCCAGTAACAATAACTGGCTTTAAGCAAATTTTTGGCCAGAATGAGCATGGCCTGGGGAAAAATGCTCCAGGCATACCAAATAGTTCCCCCTCAGGCAAATGCAAAATAATTTTAGGCTTAAAGCCAGTAGCAAATAACTGGCCTCAAGCGCATTTGCGGCCAGAATGTGCATGACCTAAGGCAAAATGCTTAGGCATGCAAAGTCCAGCTCAGCCTCAGACAAATGCAAAATACTCTTTGGCTTGAAGTCAGCGGGAAACTGGCCTCATGTATATTTTCAGCCAGAATGTGCATAGCCTGGGGCAAAATGCTTTAGGCATATCAAATACAGCTTGGCCTCAGGCAAGTGCAAAATACTTTCAGGCTTGAAGCCAGTAACAAATAACTGGCTTCAAGCAAATTTTTGCCCAGACCCGCATGGCCTTAGGCAAAATGCTTCAGGCATACCAAATACAGCTTGGCCTAAGGCAAATGCAAAATACTATGAGGCTTGAAGCCTGTAATAAATAACTGGCCTCAAGCACATTTCCTGCAGAAATGTGCCTGGCCTAGGGGAAAATGCTTCAGATATACTAAATACAGCTCAGCCCCAGGGAGGTGCTAAATACTGTTAGGCTTGAAGCTGTGGTAAATAATCGGCCTCAAGCACATTTCCTGCAGAAATGTGCATGCCCTAGGGGAAAATGCTTCAGGCATACCAACTACAGCTCGGCCTCAGGCAAATGCATAATACTTTTAGGCTTGAAGCCAGTAATGAATAATTGGCCTCAAGCACATTTTTGGCCAGAATATGCATGGCCTGGGGCAAAATGCTTCAGGCATACCAAATACAGCTCTGTTAGAAGTCGTACACAGAAGTCGAGTGGCGTTGGGACGTGCGTGATGAAAGACAAAGACAAGATTGATTGATGATGTGACATAACGGGTAACAATCTAATATAAGCGGGTCTCGGCTCAAACTCCAACACACCCCCAGAGACGAGACACCCCCATAAGCTGAAAAGTACACCCCCACAAACCAAGGAGTCCTTCAAATCAAATATTGGTATAGCTCGCAAATTGGAGCTTGTGCCTCCCCCTTGGCTGAGCTCTCTTCCACTTCTCCAGACTCTCTGAAATGCTAAAGATCGACATGGCTGAAGCCGGGAGAGCGTGATAGAAACCGGTGATGATGTTGGAAACCGAATGATGGACAGTGTGCAAAATGCACTTGTGAGCCAGGTAATTGGTGATGATGAGCTCTGCTGAAGGGTTGGAAATGGCAGAACCCTTGTGTGAGCTTGAATTGACAAGGCCAGTAGCAGATGCAGCCGGAGCTTTTAGAACGCTCACCCCCATGATTCGGGAAGGTAGCTGATCCAGAGCATGCTGTATCAGGGACAACCGAATCACCCTGCTGAAGATGTGCTCCATGGGTCACAGAAACTGTGGATTGAGTCGATTTGGGAACAGGGACAGGAATGACCATAGGACAATGTTCAGTGGTGACAACAGCACAAAGGGATGGATTGGCACGTTGGTGAGTGGTGCATGTAAGCTCAGTCCATTCAGTTGTGGGAAGAGGCCTGTTGGCTGGATCCAGTATGGGTTTGGGATAGAATTCGGCAAGCTGCGCCCAAGGTGACCACTTTTCAGAACACCGACATTATCGACCTTGGCCTGCACCAATGGGCTCAACATAGAGTATAGAATGCCATAGGCTTTCCGGTTCATGTTAATCCAATTGCGCATCTGGACAATTCCAGGAGGCAGGGGAATGACAGGGTCAACAACATCGAAAAGGCCATTGGCAAGCAAGAAAGCTTCAGCCTTGCCCTTCCAAGTCCAGTAGTTCGAGTCCGTGAGCTTCAACATATCAAATGGCTTTGCCATGATGGAGAAGGGCCGAATACGAGGTGTAGGACAAAGACAAAGACACCGTGACGGGAGACCGGGTGCTGATCGTAACAGCAAACACATAAAGTGACTGGGGGTAGATTTCTCTAGGCAGAGGTGCGCAAGGGCAAGCCCATAACCTGTTAGAAGTCGTACACAGAAGTCGAGTGGCGTTGGGACGCGCGCGATGAAAGACAAAGACAAGATTGATTGATGATGTGACATAACGGGTAACAATCTAATATAAGCGGGTCTCGGCTCAAACTCCAACAAGCTCAGCCTCAGGTAAGTGCAAAACACTGTTGGGCTTGAAGCCAGTAGTGGGAAACTGGCCTGAAGTTTCCTCAGGCTAGCACAAAATGCTTGTGGGCTCAAAGCCAGTGAAGCCCAACATTATTTTGCACTTGCCTGAGGCTCAGCTGTATTTGGTATGCCTGAAGCATTTGCCCTAAGCCAGGCACTTTTCCCCAGGAAATGTGCTTGAGGCCAGTTATTTGTCACTGGCTTCAAGCCCAACAGAATTTTGCGCTTGCCTGAGGCCGAGCCCTATTTGGTATCCTTGAAGCATTTTGCCCAAGGCCATGCACATTCATGCTGGAAATGCATTTGAGGCCTGTTATTTGTTACTGGCTTCAAGCCTCATAGTATTTTGCATTTGCCTGGGGCCAAGCTGTATTTTATATGCTTGTAGCATTTTGCCCTAGGTCATGCACATTTTGGCTGGAAATGCACTTGAGGCCAGCTATTTGCTACTGGCTTCAAGCCTAAATGTATTTTGCATTTGCTTGAGGCTGAGCTGTATTTGGTATGCCTGAAGCATTTTGCCGCAGCCCATGCAAATTCTGGCCAAAAATGTGCTTGAGGCTAATTATTCACTACTGGCTTCAAGCCAAAAAGTATTTTGCATTTGCCTGAGGTTCAATGCACCCCAGGAATGGTGGAATGTTGCCTTACATCTTGGTTCCACCTGACAACAGTTGTGAGGTAGTTTCTTCTCACAGTGCCAACGTTGGGTGGGAATTGTCATAAAAGAAGTACACTGTGCGAATCTCGGTCTCGCAATTTTTGCCACAACCATGTATCATGCATTCAGCCTGGGAGTCATAACACAATGAATCTCCCATGAAAATCTCTCATGCAAGGGAAAAGAGAATCACTCCCTGTCCACAGCAGTACACCTAAATCCATTATGCATACAACACTCATGTCAACTATATCAGGCGATGACTCTGAAAGTTTAAGGGCTCCGGGTGCTGCACCACAGAATGTGAAACCACAAAACCAGAATGGCAAGTCGTTTCATGGAAGACTGATGCCCCTGATTAATCTTAAGTGAAGGCACACTAGGCGGAACTGGCGAAAGACCAAACCTTGTAATCCCTAATCATATCAAACAGCACCTGGCAGACGATTCCAAGCCCGGACCAGAGCATAGATCAATTCTGTACAGAATGCAAGCTCTCTAAGGAGATTTGTGATGGTCTCGTGGGATATGAGAATGTTGCTGACCTTCTCTTTATGTGGAGCAGTGGTATTAGCGACCTGAAGTTCAAGGCTGGACATGTTGCGGAATTGAAATGGGCTTTGAAACACAAGTTGTGGGAAAACTTGGCAGATGGTATAAACGTGGAACACAGACCCGACATCTTTGGTATAGCTTCAACCATATAAAAAACATAATTTCAAAATTTCATAGGAGGGATAGCAGGTGGAGGTGGAAATGGTTTTATTCAAGGCGGTCCTGGTGGGAAGGGGCAGGGTCCTCAGGTTCGAATGGCAGATTTGGGTCATGTTCACAGTGTTTACAGTGAATTGTTTCCTTCTCTTCTGACAGAATACTCAATGTTTTTCCTTTTTGTAAATGAGGTGGGATCAGGGTTGGGGAGGAGAGGATGGTAAAAAGAACAGCTTACATGGAGAGGGTGAAAAACCTGGTTGTAAACCCAGATTGTAAAGGAACTGGCAATGAGGGAGGACTTGCCCTCTGCCTACGGTATTTCTACATTTTTTCATCTGTGATGTAATCTTCACTTTGAAATTTCTCTAGGTGGTGTAGGAGGACCAGGTGGACGGCATGATGAATGAGGGGGCGATGGTGGTCTTGGTGAAGCACCATTGCTTCGGATAGAGGATGTGGGCAAATTTCAACTGATCAAAGGTAACCTGCTTGATATTACTTATGTTGGTGTGACCTGAGTTTTTTATTGACTCTCCTTTTTTCAAGGCGGCTGCGGTGGCATTGGTGGTTACTCAAAAGGAACAGGAAGAGAAGGTGGAATTGGTGAAGGCCCCATGCTCCTCAGCACACTAGTAACCATTGAACTGAAGACCCGGCTTGAAGTGCCAATCTTGGAATTAGGGGAGGAAAATGCAAACAACTTAGCAGGATGGAAATTTTAAGTTGGCAAAGACCTCTGTGACAAATTGATCAATAACGGATTCTGCACAGTGGGGGGACTTCAATTGTCATAGTTGGTATCTCACTTTGGATATTGGTGTAATTGACCCGAAACGCCAAGTCACACCAACACTCAATTAGATGCCAGCCATGTCGTAAAGAAAGAACGTCATTCAAGTTCAGATGATGCAGTCCTTAATGGGCTCAAAGCCTATGAAGCTGAACCACCTGCGTGCATCCAGACTGTCTAGAGTGGTGTCGGCGGCCCAAGTGCCGGGAACAGTTCAGTGTTGGTGATTAAGGTTATGGACAGCCCCCAGGTTCCATTTTGGGAACCATATTTCCGTACAGTTCCTGTTCATGGCCAAAAAGCATTATATACAATGTACAGGGAAAGAACAATAATTTTATGGTGTGTATTCATCCGCTGAAGGGCATTCAATTGCCCAGTCGTCAGGTATGGCATTCTCCTCCACGTCTGCCAGCACTTGCATGAGTTCCACCTTGTGGTTGATGTCTTGAGTCCCAAAAAAAGAACAGCCAATATAGTTTTGACCAAATAAATGATCAAATAGGTATTAGAGCCATTGAGGCGAGTTGCAGGATAATTCCTGATGGCAAAACATGCCACACGCTTGATGCATGGATCGAAAATAATGTGTCCTATATTACAAGATAGCCTGCAGTGCTTGAAAAATTGCAAGGGACCCAGAAAGGTTGAAGGCATCAGCAGTAAATTTGGGAATTGGAAATTCTGGGTTCAAATGTCCAGGGTTGAGCAGTTGGCAGACATATGACGCATATGAGCGAAAGTGGAGTTTGAATTCTTCTCAGCCGGAACCTTGTGAGCAACATCTGTAAACAAACTGAACACGCTCAGCCATGGCGCTCTTTGCTGCCCTATGACGCGACCCAGACCTACAAAGCATTTCTTTCTCGCAACTAATAACTGTGACTCGACTTCTATCACCCTGAAAAATGATATTATTCTTTGTCAACCCATAACTATTTCTACAACGGATCCTCCTGCCTTCCTACTGCTGCTTATCATCTCCTTTGCTTCTGAGGCCACTGGGGTCCCTTTATCTGCAATTCCAAAGTGCTAGGCTCTTCTAAAGGAAGGATTCTGGGCTCTACCTAAATCAGAGTTGTCAAACAACAAGGAGGAGCTCTTCCATGCGTACGGGTGGAAGGTCAGCATAAATGAGTAAAAAAACTCACTCTTCTAAGTCCCTTCTTACTTGCCAAAGCCTCCATCTCCATTTTCCCATCCATGCAGGAGTGTAGCAACACATATTGCGCAAGGACCAACACTATGAAGAAGAATGACTATTGGCAAGTCGTCATTTACACCTTAGGTAGCAGCATGCTCCTAGCCTAGGGAGTTCTTCTGTACTGTCCAGACTATAATACAAGTTATCGCCACAATTTTTGGGTCCAAGACGGCATCAGAACATATTACAGCAACACTCCAACCTAAATCCAAATTGGTGAACACCAATTTGCAGAGTGAAGGCTTGTTGAACTAGGTGTTACCTCTATGCTAACTACATAGTACACTTTCTATTTCCTGCAGAAATGTGCCTGGCCTGGGGAAAATACTTCAGGCATATCAAATACAGCTTGGCCTCAGGCAAGTGCAAAATACTATTAGGCTTGAAGCCAGGGGTGAAAACCTGGCCTCAAGCACATTTTCAGCCAGAATGTGTATGGCCTTAGGCAAAATGCTTCAAGCATACCAAATACAGTTCGGCCTCAGGCAAATGCAAAATACTTTTGGGCTTGAAGCCAGTAATAAATAATTGGCATCAAGCACATTTTTGGCCAAGTGCAAAATACTGTTGGGCTTGAAGCTGTGGGGAAAAACTGGCTTCAAGCATATTTTCAGCCAGAATGTGCATGGCCTGGGGAAAAATGCTTCAGGCATACCAAATACAGTTCAGCCTCAGGCAAATGCAAAATACTTTTAGGCTTGAAGCCAGTAGTGAATAACTGGCCTCAAGCGCATTTGCAGCCAGAATGTGCATGACCTAGGGCAAAATGCATAAGGCATACCAAATACGGCTTTGCACTTGCCTGAGGCCAAGCTGTATTTGGTATGCCTGAAGTATTTTCCCCTAGGCCAGGCACATTTCTGCAGAAAATGTGCTTGAGGCCAGTTATTTCTTACTGGCTTCAAGCCTAAAAGTATTTTGCATTTACCTCAGGCTGTGCTGTATTTGGCTGCAAATGCACTTGAGGCAAGTGATTTGTCACTGCCTTCAAATTTGCCTGAGGCTGAGCCATATTAGGTATGCCTGAAGCATTTTGCCCCAGGCCATGCACATTCTGGCCACAAATGTGCTGAAGGCCAGTTATTCGTTACTGGCTTCAAGCCCAACAATATTTTGCACTTGCATGAGGCCGAGCCATATTTGGTATGCCTGAAGCATTGTGCCCCAGGCCATGCAAATTCTGGCCACAAATGTGCTTGAGGCCAGTTATTTGTTACTGGCTTCAAGCCCAACAGTATTTGCCTGAGGCTGAACTGTATTTGGTATGCCTGAAGAATTTTGCCCCAGGCCATGCACATTTTGGCCAAAAATATGCTTGAAGCCAGTTATTTGTTGCTGGCTTCAAGCCTGAAAGTATTGTGCATGTGCCTGAGGCCAAGCTGTATTTTATATGCCTGAAGCATTTTGCCCTAGATCATGCAAATTCTGGCCACAAATGCGCTTAAGGCCAGTTATTCGCTACTAGCTTCAAGCCTAAAATTATTTTGGATTTTCCTGAGGCTGAACTTTTCGGTATGCCTGGAGCATTTTTCTCCAGCCCATGCTCATTCTGGCCAAAAATTTGCTTGAAGCCAGCTACTGTTACTGGCTTCAAGCCTAAAAGTATTTTGCATTTGCCTGAGGCCAAGCTGTATTTGATATGCCTGAAGCATTTTACCCAAGGCGATGCACATTCTGGCTGCAAATGCGCTCGAGACCTTTGATATGCCTCAAGCATTTTGCCCAAAGTAATGCACATTCTGGCCGCAAATGTGCTCAAGGCCAGTTATTTGCTACTAGCTTCAAGCCTAAGAGTATTTCGCATTTGCCTGAGGCTGAGCTGTATTTGTTATGCCTGAAGCTTTTTGCCCCAGGCCATGCATATTCTGGCCAAAAATACGCTTGAGGCCAGTTTCCCACGAGCTTCAAGCCCATCAGTATTTTGCACTCACCTGAGGCTGAGCTGTATTTGGTAATGCCTGAAGCATTTTGCCTAAGGCCATGCACACCCTAGCTGCAAATGCACTTGAGGCTGGTTATTGGTTACTAGCTTCAAGTCAAAAAGTATTGTGCATTTGCCTGAGGCTGCGCTGTGATTGATAGAAGATTTCGGCTGCAAATACACTTCAGGCATACCAAATACGGCTTGGCCTCAGGCAAGTGCAAAATACTGTCGGGCTTGAAGTCAGTGGTGAAAAACTGGGCTCAAACACATTTGCGGCCAGAACTTGCATGGCCTGGGGCAAAATCCTTCAGGCATACCAAATACAGCTCGGCCTCATGCAAGTGCAAAATATTGTTGGGCTTGAAGCCAGTAACAAATAACTGGTGCATCTACCTGAGGCCAAGCTGTATTTAGTATGCCTGAAGCATTTCCGCTGTGATAAGGACCGCGGTGTCGCTATCGAAAGGTAATGTGTTTCGAAGGCAACTGCGTTTGTCCCCTAGGGGGAAGTAGAGTTGAATGATAGAGAGGAAGGTCAGTGCTTGGATCCGCTTTGGAATAGGTAGGGGGAAAGTGAAGAATGGATTGAGGAGACAGATCATCTCCTTGGTAGTTTGTGCGTGTGACGGCCTGTTGTCAGTCAAAGAAAGATGGAGAATGAAAGAATACTTGTTCAGACTCCCTGTACTGCATACAGGAACCTCTTATAACAATGCCCTGTCTGCTTTCCTTGGTGCGCTCTTCCCCTTAGAACCAGCGCAAGACGTGTGACGTGTATTGTGCCAATGAGGACACCGACGTCATTCAAACGAGGTGCGAGATGATCTGTCTCCTCGACTGTGAATCGGCGGTTTGGAACTGGTGGCTTCTCTCTGGGCCTGTCTCCAACAGAGCTGAGCTCACGAAAACGGTGATCCTAATCGAGGAAGCCTGGAATAATGACACCAAGCCTGGTGTGGAAGGGCCCTGTAAAGGAGGTGTGGGAGATAAGATGCCTAAGGGACGGGCGAATGTGAGAGGTGGCCTGTCTCCAGCCTTGAGAGCGAGGGGGAAGGGTGCACGATGACGAGGTATGAGTATGGGCGAAGGACAGGGGTACCTTTTAGATTGAGTGAGACTTGGGGAAAACACCCTGGAAGCTCCTCTATTCTACCTAAGTGCGCTCCCTTTTTATACTCTTTCGACAACTTCACAAGTTTCCAGGTGCACCATGTGGCCACAAAGCGTTTCCAGGGCACAGAAGTTGTCTCAGCGAGTTCTGGGGTGCATACTTGGCAGGAGACGAGATGTCTCCGATGGGAGACCGATCATCTCTGGTGGGATGTGAGGTGTGGTGAGGCCAAACGACCTCAGGAGTGGTTTGGGGCTTCAGGCACGGCCATTTGGTCGTATTCTGGAGTGTCTGGCAGGTACTGGTTCGGTGGAGACAAGTGGTCTCCCTTGGTTAATGGGTGCACCACATGAAGCGCAAGCATGGTCATGGCTCGGATAGCCCCCCTCTCGTCCGTCTGCTTGGCCTCGTGCGCGTGGGTAAGGTCCAGGGGCTAGAGGACTCGTCTTCTCGTCGTGTGGAGGAGCAGAAGGCGCAGGGCTGAAGGGCAAGGAGATCCCGCAGCGAGATGAGAGATATCCATGCATGTGCATCATCTTTGGTGCAGAACAGCTAGGAACAAAGCTTCCAGTGCCGCTGAGGAGGGTGTGGGAGGTCCGTTCAGTGGGGAGACCATTGTTCTCATCACGGGACTAGATCCGGTAACGTGGTTTCCCGATTTGGAAGGTGCTTGTCTCGGACTCCGGGTGTGATTGCCATGTTTGAGAGCCGCTTGGAGGGGCCATGAGATGACAAGCAGTGCGTAGCACGCTCAGAGACCTCACACCTCCCCCATAGTTTTAATATCAACCGGTGGGGTCGATGTTATAAAAGTGTCGCAGGCATGACCCACAAAACAGATCTTCATTGCCATGGACTGTGCCGCCACCTGTCATTTCGTTGCTACCAATGTCATATGGCCTGCTGGTCGATTCTTCATCCCTGATGGTGGCCTGGCACCATTCTTGCTCAACAACGTCCGTCTGAAAGTGTTCCTTCTTATCCCACAAGTTTTTACCGATGCGTACGTTTCCGACACTGCGAAGTCAGTCATGACGCCCCAGAGAGAAGAGCTCTGCCACGGCGTTCGAGACATAGTGCGACACATGGTAAGTGACGGCCCAGTGGCAGGGGTGGTGGTGCTGACGATATGGTAGATGTTCGCCACCAAAATCCGCCAGAACAAGCTCCGCGTGTTGTACACCGTCCCAGAAATCCCAAGCGAAGCCATGTGGATGTTTCACGTTATACAGGTTCTCCTCGTCGTTGTGGGATTCAGGGGTGAGCCGAATGTTATCCAAGGCGTGGATGGCTCTCCGCTAGTGGCGGACACGGCGGGTGGAGTCACACAATCGCAGGCGACGTTCTTCCTGGACGGGGCGCTGGCGACATATGGCAACCGGATGAAGGCCGGGGAGAAGGCGTATCTCGACTACCCCGAATTCACCGCTAGGCCAGGCACATTTCTGCAGGAAAGGTGCTTGAAGCCTGTTCTTTGTTTCTGGCTTCAAGCCTAAAAGGATTTCCCATTTGCCTGAGGCTGAATTATATTTGGTATGCCTGAAGCATTTTGCCCCAGGCCATGCACATTCTGGCCGAAAATGTGCTTCAGGCCAGATTTTCACCACTGGCTTAAAGCCTAAAATGTGCTTGAAGCCAGTTTTTCCCCACAGCTTTAAGCCCAACAGTATTTTGCACCTGCCTGAGGCTGAGTCATATTTGGTATTCTTGAAGCATTTTACCCCAGGCCATGCACATTCTGGCCAAAAATGCGTTGGAGCCCAGTTTTTCACCACTGACTTCAAGCCCAACAGTGTTTTGCACTTGCCTGAGGCCAAGCCATATTTGGTATGACTGAAGTATTTCCCCTGAGCCAGGCACATTTCTGCAGGAAATGTGCTTGAGGCTAGTTCTTTGTTACTGGCTTCAAGCCAAAAAGGATTTTGCACTTGCCTGAAGCTGAACTGTAGTTGTCATGCCTGAAGCATTTTGCCCAGGCCATGTACAATCTGGCTTGAAATGTGCTTGAAGCCAGTTTTTCACCACTGGCTTCAAGCTCAATAGCATTTTCCACTTGCCTAAGGCCAAGCTGTATTTGCTATACCTGAAGTATTTTGCCCTAAGCCAGGCACATTTCTGCAGAAAATGTGCTTGAGGCCAGTTATTTCTTACTGGCTTCAAACCTAAAAGTATTTTGCATTTACCTCAGGCTGTGCTGTGTTTGATTGAAAAACTGGCTTCTAGCACATTTTTGGCCAGATTGTGCATGGCCTTAGGCAAAATGCTTCAGGCATACCAAATACAGCTTGGCCTCAGGCAAATGCAAAATACTTTTAGGCTTGAAGCCAGTAGCAAATAACTGGCCTCAAGTCTGTTTCCAGCCAAAATGGGCATGACCTAGGGCAAGCATATAAAATACAGCTCGGCCCCAGGCAAATGCAAAATACATTGAGGCCTGAAGTCAGTAACAAATAACAGGCCTTGAACACATTTCCAGCACAAATGTGCATGGCCTTGGGCAAAATGCTTCAAGGATAGCAAATAGGGCTCGGCCTCAGGCAAGTGCAAAATCCTGTTGGGCATGAAGCCAGTGACAAATAACTGGCCTCAAGCACATTTCCTGCAGAAAAGTGCCTGGCTTGGGGCAAATGCTTTGGGCATACCAAATGCAGCTCAGCCTCAGGCAAGTGCAAAATAATGTTGGGCTTCACTGGCTTTGAGCCCACAAGCATTTTGTGCTTGCCTGAGGAAACTTCAGGCCAGTTTCCCACTACTGGCTTTAAGGCCAACAGTATTTTGCACTTACCTGAGGCCGAGCTGTATTTGGTATGCCTGAAGCATTTTGCCCCAGGCCATGCACAGTCTGGCCAAAAATATGTTTGAGGCCAATTATTCATTACTGGATTCAAGCCTAAAAGTATTGTGCATTTGCCTGAGGCCAAGCTGAGGTTAGTATGCCTGAAGCATTTTCCCCTAGGGCATGCACATTTTGGCAGGAAATGTGCTTGAGGCCACTTGTTCACCACAGCTTCAAGCCTAACAGTGTTTAGCACTTCCCTGAGGCCGAGCTGGATTTATTATGCCGGAAGCATTTTCCCCTAGGCCAGGCACATTTCTGCTGGAAATGTGCTTGAGGCCAGTTATTTGTTACAGGCTTCCAGCCTCATAGTATTTTACATTTGCCTTAGGCCGAGCTGTATTTGGTATACCTGAAGCATTTTGCCTAAGGCTATGCACATTCTGGGCAAAAATTTGCTTGAAGCCAGTTATTTGCTACTGCCTTCAAGCCTGAAAGTATTTTTCACTTGCCTGAGGCATTTTGCCCAAGGTAATTCACACTCTGGCCTCAAATGTGTTTGAGGCCATTTATTTGCTACTAGCTTCAAGCCTAAGATTATTTTGCATTTGCCTGAGGCTGAACTGTTGAAACGTTGCACCAAAGTGCAGCAGTGAAATCAAATACAAAAGAGTTAGACAAAGTCTATACTCCAATATATCTCAAATCAACCACTAACAACTCCAATGCCGTGTGTATGTGTTTGGGGAAATAGGACAGTCGTATCGTCCTTCAATCTCAATAAGACACCTTATACCCTTGCCAGGTTCACACTATATGTGCAATTGTAACCAATTTTATTGATTAATCCTAGTTACTACCACAAACTACCCACTGTTGGACTTAGGCAAATTGGCACAAGGCCGAGCTGAGTTTAACCAAGTTAATCACCCAAAAAGGACTAAGTCCTATAAAACTGGTATAGCTCAAGGAAGACTTCAGACGAATAGCCAATGTCTGAGAGGTCTAATATATGCCAACAGGGGAGTGGGATTCACTGGCGCTATCTACTTTACATGCCAGTTTAAATACTTTACTTGTGCTAAAAGGGTATAAAGCTTGTGAGAATAAATACACTTTTCTGGGGTTAAAACTCCGTGTTAGGCCGTGAAAAGAGCGCCCATGAGTCATATGTATCGGTCTTAGTAACCCTCCGATGCAATTTCCGAGGAAAAGTCCATTTCCCCAAGGGAAATGTACAGCCTTTTGAATTGCTTCCAGGCACACCCTGTATCCATTGCCATCTAGACCTTGCCAAGTGCCCCCAAGTCTTTCTAGACCTCTTACATGTGGTTCTAGGCATTGTCCAGCTGCTTCCATGTCTGCTCTAGGTGTGAACATGCTCCGGAACTGCCCGGAAATCACTAGGTTCAACCACTAGATTCCTAATTAGGTAGATACCATCAAAATGACCTCGTAAGGTCACCGATAGTATATCCCTGAGTTCTGTAGCCATTTCTAAAGTCCTTCCAACATCCCATGTGTTTGATAATGGCCTAGCGTCCACAGAAATCCTCAAACTTACTGCACACAGTGTACAGCTTGCAGGAGTATTCTATGACCAGTGTGGTAAAAGTGATGATGAAACCGGTGTTTGAAACGCGTTAAGCAGCCTAGTACTCAGTCCTGGGAGTAGACTAGTACGTTATGTAGCCCTATTGACTGGTTTTATCAGTTGTTTCCAACTGAAAGGTCGCAAAATTTGGTTATTTCAGGCATATTCAATTTCATGCCTCATCACTGTATTTGGTATGCCTGAAGCATTTTGCCCTAGGCCACACACATTCGGGTCAAAAATGTGCTTGATGCCAGTTATTTATGTGAAGCATTTTCCCCTATGCCAGGCACATTTCTGCATGAAATGTGCTTGAGGCCAGTTATTCCCCTTGGCTTCAAGCCCAACAGTATTTTGCACTTGCCTGAGGCTAAGCCATATTTGTCTGCTGGATATGTGCTTGAGCCCTGTTATTTGTCACTGGCTTCAAGCCTGACAGTATTTTGCACTTGCCTGAGGCTGAGCTGTATTTGACATGCCTGAAGCATTTTCCTACAGCTCATGCACATTCTTGCCAGAAATACGCTTGAGGCCAGTTGTTCACCACTGGCTTCAAGCCCAAAAGTATTTTGCATTTGCCTGAGGCTTGACAAATAACTGGCTTCAAGCACATTTCCTACAGAAAAGTGCCTGGCTTGGGGTAAATGCTTCAGGCATACCAAATACAGCTCAGCCTCAGGCAAGTGCAAAAAAATGTTGGGCTGCACTGGCTTTGAGCCCACAAGCATTTTGTGCTTGCCTGAGGAAACTTCAGGCCAGTTCGCCAGTACTGGCTTCAAGCCCAACAGTATTTTGCACTTACCTGAGACCAAGCTGTATTTGGTATGCCTGAAGCATTTTGCCCCTGGCCATGCACATTCTGGCCAACAATGTGCTTGAGGCCAATTATTCATTACTGGTTTCAAGCCTAAAAGTATCTTTCATTTGCCTGAGGCCGAGCTGTATTTGGTATCCCTGAAACATTTTGCCCCAGGCCATGCACAATCTAGCCAAAAATGTGCTTGAATCCAGTTTTACACCACTGTCTTCAAGCCCAATATAATTTAGCACCTCCCTGAGGCCGAGCTGTATTTGGTATGCCTGAAGCATTTTCCCCTAGGCCAGGCACATTTCTGCAGGAAATGTGCTTGAGGCCAGTTATTTGTTCCAGGCTTGAAGCTTCATAGTATTTTGCATTTGCCTTAGGTCGAGTTGTATTTGATATGCCTGAAGCATTTTTCCAAAGGCCATGCACATTCTGGGCAAAAATGTGCTTGAAGCCAGTTATTTGTTACTGGCTTCACACCTGAAAGTATTGTGCATTTGCCTGAGGCCAAGCTGTATTTGATATGCCTGAAGCATTTTCCCCCAGGCCATGCACATTCTGCCTGCAAATATGCATGACACCAGTTTCCCACTGGCTTCAAGCCTAAGAGTATTTTGCATTTATCTGAGGCTGAGCTGGATTTTGTATGCCTAAGCATTTTGCATTAGGTCATGCACATTCTGGCTGCAAATGCGCTTGAAGCCAGTTATTCGCTACTGGCTTCAAGCCTGAAATTATTGTGCATTTGCCTGAGGCTGAACTTTTTGGTATGCCTGGAGCATTTTCCCCCAGCCCATGCTCATACAGGCCAAAAGTTTGCTTAAAGCCAATTATTGTTACTGGCTTTAAGCCTAAAAGTACGTTGCACTTGCCTGAGGCCAAGCTGTATTTAATATGCCTGAAGCATTTTCCCCCAGGCCATGCACATTCTGGCTGAAAATATGCATGATGCCAGTTTCCCACTGGCTTCAAGCCTAAGAGTATTTTGCATTTTTCTGATGCTGAGTTGGATTTTGTATGCCTAAGCATTTTGCCTTTGGTCATGCACATTCTGGCTGCAAATGCAATTGAGGCCAGTGATTCGCTAATGGCTTCAAGCCTAAAATTATTGTGCATTTGCCTGAGGCTGAACTTTTTGGTATGCCTGGAGCATTTTTCCCCAGCCCATGCTCGTTCTGGCCAAAAATCTGCTTAAAGCCAGTTATTGTTACTGGCTTCAAGCCTAAAAGTATTTTGCATTTGCCTCAGGCCAAGCTGTATTTGATATGCCTGAAGCATTTTGCCCAAGGTGATGCACATTCTGGCTGCTGTACATTCTGGCCGAAAATGTGCTTCAGCCCAGTTTTTCACCACTGACTTCAAGCCCAACAGTATTTTGCATTTGCCTGAGGCCGAGCAGTATTTGGTATGTTTGAAGCATTTTGCCCTAGGCCATGCACATTCTGGCCAAAAATATGCTTCAGGCCAGTTTCCCACGAGCTTCAAGCCATCAGTATTTTGCACTCGCCTTTCGTCTCAAGCAATGCATTGGTTTCACAGAAAAGCACTTGAAGCCATCTTCTCACCATCAGCTCTGGGACAAGTTGTGACTACAATATAAAATAAAAATAAGGCAATCAAGGACTCAAATTTACTGCCCCAAGACTTCTCACTTTGTAATCTGGTTTAGTTTTGGTTCGTGTGCAGGGCACACAGGTACTGGGTGCTGCTTTAACCATTGGCCTCCATTCTCCATAGCCTATCCTGAGCATTCAAAATATTCCTCCAACCTATATCCAGAGTGTTTAGTATAATATCACTTGCAAGTTACTTTGAACTTATACTGGGAAAAAGTCATACTGTCTCCTGTGTATCTGGTGTGTGTTCATTCAGGGAGCATTCTAAATATTCCTAGAATGTCAATCCACCATACACCCTTAAATATTTTGAGACAATTTTGGCACATATGATGAATACATGCAGAATATTCAAAAAATATGTTTTACATATGTTTCAAATGTTCTGCTTCAAATGATTCAAAACAAACTTAAAACAACTCTTAAATATCATTCAGATCTTCTCCCACTTTCCACAGTGAACACATTGGAGATGGATTGTAAAGTATATTTGAAACACACCTACCACATATTTTGAATCCCTTATGTGTTTTCTGTCGCCATATACACTGAAAATATTTTGAATGTCTTCTGGATGTCCTTTTACATTTGTGTCTCATATTACCTCGTCATTAACTCTGAAGATACAGTAATTGCATTATGAAGCATAGTTGAAACATATCTTGTGCAGATTTTGAATAACTTTCAAAATTTCCAGGGCAACATATTGTAAAGATATTCAGAATGTCTTCTCTGTATTCTCTTCCAGAAAACACTCATGTTTGATGGGAGATATTTTGAAGGCACCTATGAGTTATGTAAGACAAGCATTAAATATAATCTGAATTTTCTGGCCAAGTCCATCAAACAAATATTTTGAATGTCTTCTTCATGTTCTTTGCCCAGAAATCTGTAACATGTGGCTAAAGATATTTTGTAGGCATTTATGAATTTTATAGAAGAAACTTTAAAGAGTTTCAGCATATTCAAGCCACTGTGATTGATAAAATATTTTCAATATGTCTTGAATGTTCAAGCTTCAGAAAGGCAAAAGTTATTGTAAATATTTTCTGCATATTTTTCCAATGTTTGGGCATGGGTTTTTTGGTTATCCTCCTTGTGTAATGTTTGTTGTCTGCTGATGGCTGTCCCGGACAGCCATCACTAGAAGCGCAACATTGAATATATATTCTAAATATATTTTGTAAATGTTCGTTGCCTGCTGATGGCTGTCCGGGACAGCCATCACTGGAAGCACAACATTTGAATATATTTTATAAATGTTTGTTGTCTGCTGATGGCTGTCCCGGACAATATATATTCTAAATGTTCGTTGTCTGCTGATGGCTGTCCGGGACAGCCATCACTTGGAGTGCAACATTTCAATATATTTTGTAAATGTTCGTTGTCTGCTGATGGCTGTCCGGGACAGCCATCACTAGAAGCGCAACAATGAATATATTCTAAATATATTTTGTAAATGTTCGTTGTCTGCTGATGGCTGTCCGGGACAGCCATCACTAGAAGCGCAACATTGAATATATATCCTAAATATATTTTGTAAATGTTTGTTGTCTGCTGATGGCTGTCCGGGACAGCCATCACTGGAAGCGCAACATTGAATATATATCCTAAATATATTTTGTAAATGTTTGTTGTCTGCTGATGGCTGTCCGGGACAGCCATCACTGGAAGCGCAACATTGAATATATATCCTAAATATATTTTGTAAATGTTCGTTGTCTGCTGATGGCTGTCCGGGACAGCCATCAGCAAGCACCAAACATTTGAACCATATATTTCAAAGTCGGCCTTCTAGTGATGGCTGTCCGGGACAGCCATCACTGGACACCAAACATTTATTGAATATATTTCAAAGTTGGTCTTCCAGTGATGGCTGTCCGGGACAGCCATCACTAGAAGGGCAACACTTTAATACATTTTATAAATGTTTGGTAGCTGCTGATGGCTGTCCCGGACAGCCATCACTGGAAGACCAACTTTGAAATATATTCAATAAATGTTTGGTGTCCAGTGATGGCTGTACCGGACAGCCATCACTAGAAGGCCGACTTTGAAATATATGGTTCAAATGTTTGGTGCTTGCTGATGGCTGTCCCGGACAGCCATCACTGGAAGGCCAACTTTGAAATATATTCAATAAATGTTTGGTGTCCAGTGATGGCTGTCCCGGACAGCCATCACTAGAAGGCCGATATTGAAATATATTTAATAATTGTTTGGTGTACAGTGATGGCTGTCCCGGACAGCCATCACTAGAAGGCCAAAATTTTAATAAATTTTATAAATGTTTGGTGTACAGTGATGGCTGTCCCGGACAGCCATCACCAGAAGGCCGACTTTGGAATATATGGTTCAAATGTTTGATGGCTGTCCCGGACAGCCATCACCAGAAGGCCGACTTTGAAATACATTCGATATAGCATCAAAAAAATAAATGCCGAAAAAATTCAGGGAGGTGCCGATCATGTTCCTGATGATTGTTTGTATGAAGTATTTTGTGATTGGATCATTTCCTAAAGCGGAAAACGCGAAATACTCGAAAAAACGCGGCGGTTTTCAAGATTTAAATAGGTCGAAAATCAGAAAATCCTGAAAATATTAGGGAGGCTACGTTTCACCAAAAGAAGCACTTTGTCCATATAAAGTAGTATGATGGGATCAGTCGTTGGCTTGGAAAACGGCCTTTTTTGGGAGAGAAATATTGAACAGCTGATATCTCAGCAACTACTGGGCCGTTTCCTATGATTCAGACAGATTTAGAAAGCGAATGAAGAGCTCTATTGGTGGGATGTAACACTGGCCGAAAAAGGAATTTTTTTTTGATGGACCGTTTTTTAAAAAACTTATAACTCTTATATCTCAGCAACTACTTGGCTGTTCCTCTTGATTCAGGCACATTTAGAAAGCGAACGAAAGGCTCTGCAAGTGGGATGTAACACCGGCCAAAAAAGGAAATTTTTTTTGAGAAACCTTTTTTCGAAAAAGTTACATGTCTTTTATCTTGGCAACTACTTGACCATTTCCCTTGGTTCAGGCACATTTAGAAAGGGAACAAAAGGCTCTGCAAGTGTGATGGAACACCAGCCGAATAAGGAAATTTCTGGTGATGGACCGTTTTTCAGTAAATGAATATCTCACCAAGTACTTGGCCACTTGCCTTGATTCCAGTACTACTAGAGAGTGGCTGAAGAGCTCTATGAACATAAAGTAACAGCAGCCAAAGAAGGGGATTTTATCAGAAATGTGTCTTCATTATAACTGATATCTAGTATGGAACTGACCTATTTAGAACTAACCTGGATTGGTCAAGTATATATGTCAACCTATAACTGCCTGCCCTACCAACCTATATATTAACTATATAAGTCTTGACACTATATACTCAACCAATGCAATTTGTAGCAAATGACTCTGACCAATATATATATCTAGCAACTATAACTATAAAATGTATTTGCTGAATGATGATATGTGATATACTGGATGCTCAGATATATTATTGTAGAATGAATAACCTGATATTGGGTTGACTTATATACTAATATACTCTATATAACCTATGTTTTGTCTGTGTAATAGATAATGGGTGTTGATTTATTGAGATGTCTCACCAACTAGTAGAGGGATATAATACTGTCAAGATTTGTTTGGAGGTCTTTCTAGGGATGAAATAATACTGGCTGTGGTGTTTATAGGATTCTGTAGATATAAGTGATCAATGACTGATGGATTGATATATATCAACTGCCTAGTGATTCTGTAATAGATTTGACCTATGTATCTAATCCTGGAAACTACCTGAAGTTTCCTTCCTAATGGGGTCGGAAACTTCGCGTATCGGAGGAAACTGACTGTATCATTTGGAAACTATGTATCTAATCCTGGAAACTACCTGAAGTTTCCTTCCTAATGGGGCGGAAACTTCGCGTATCGGAGGAAACTGACCGTATCATTTGGAAACTGACCGTATCATTTGACCAAACAACACCAAAAATCAGGAAACTGGCCGTATCAGTTGCTATCTACTATATATGGTGGGAAACTGACCGTATCACAAAAGGAAACTGACCATATCACGGAGGCAAAAAATGATCGCATCACTGGAAATGATCGCATCACTTACCTATTTATCTTGGGCTCAGTCCTGTGGGCACACTGGTGGCTGTACACTTTTGGGTGTGTAGAAAAAAATTGAAAAATTAAAAGTGTACAGCCACCAGTGTGCCCATAGGACTGAGCCCAAGATAAATAGGTACATGAGAGTCTGCGGTACATGCCCAAGTCTCATCAAAAAAAATATCTCTTCTTGCGACTAATAACTAATACTCAGGTTCTCTGGCCGTGGATTCAGTGTCTGCAAAGGCGAACCCATCACCATCCTGATCATCCCCATGAACTGCGATGAAGAGATATATGGGGGCCGGACGCCAGGGAGTTTATGTATGCATGCGCTACATCAGGAAAATCTGAAGTTGCATGAGAGACTCAGATAGACCAAAATAGTCGGCATAGACATGAATGTAAAGCAATGTCTATGATAGACAGGTTCAGGGGCGGAAATTGTTTCATAGACCACCATAGACACCACCAGCACTATATAGTTGCATAGACACCATAGACCAGATAGACTGCATAGCTCTCAAAGTTCTCATAAGGAAGCATACAAAAAACCACAAGAAGTAACAGAAAACCAGATTGCATTGACAAAGACACTACATAACGGGAGACAGAAAGGTACACACATTTCCACCCATTGCAAACAATCACCCATGAAATCCTGAAAGCCGTGAAGGCTAGGAGGACTGGATCACCAGGGATACAACTTGAAGTGGTAAAAGATGAACCGGAGTTTGAAGTACAAGGTACAAGAGCGCAACAGACAGCAATTGATTGGCCCGGGACAGCTTGAGGGCTTGCACACTTGAGATGAGACGACTTGAGGCTAAGGCGGCTCGAGGCTTGAGAATGCTAAAGAAGAGACCCAGAGCAACCCAATGAAGAATTGAGAGGTCTTGAAAGGGCCGGGGGCGTGTTCGAGTCTTTGAGAAGTCTACCAGATTTTGCGATCCAAGGAGTGGTTTTCTTGTTTGGAGGATGTGGGGGGGGACAACTTGGGCAAGTTTGATGCAAGGCTTTGAAATCTGACCGCTTCTGGCGACTTGAGAGAGCATACGAGGAGAAGGGAGTGAGCAGAAGGAGGGGCAAAAGTGGGTGAAGTCAAGAGGCAAGCGACATTTGACAGCGAACTTCATCAATTGATCAAGATGCACGCACGGACCCTTGCAAAATTTCCGCAGCCTTCGGATCCTTATTCAGATCCGCTTGTATGCGTCCGCATCATGACCGCCAGCTGTTACTCGCATGAAACATGTCCAGTCGCTGTCTGAGACAGATCCAGGGTGAAGTTGATTTTTGCGACGCCTACTCCAGTTAAATTCAAACTCGGAAACAGTTTTTCTTTTTCTTCAACAAGCTGGTCGCACAAGGTGAAGCAATTGAATATATACTACCAATGCACCACACCTGGGAGTACCATGGATAGTCCAAGATCACTAGCCTTTGGGATGACTCAGATGTTCTTGTAAAGCATCCATCTTTAGTGTCCAAATAATGCAAGTTGAAAGACCAGGATAGATTTTCACAAAACAGAGGCCAGATATATAGCCCACCATAGACCCTGATAGACAGGCATAGTTGACCGAGAAGATTCAAAGACCATAAAAGACCATGAAAGACCTACATAACCGTCACTTGCACTTTATAGCATTTCAATTTTTCCTGATGTACATGCTATTCAAAGTCAGCGCGTCCCGGCCCTTCCGATTCTTACAGCCCTGAAGGCTGAGACGCACCGCCTCCCGGGGTGAGCGCCATCCCCAGCGTCTGGCTCACTTTCCTAGGTGGCCCGCACAGCTTCATCGGGTTCCGGTTCTCGCTCGTCGAGTGCGTCTGCCCCACTCCTTTCATTCAATGTTTTTATTTCATTATTCCAGGATGAAAGCCCTATCCATATAATCCAGAGTGTGGCTCCATATTCTGGTATTAAAGAGATAGGCCTCCTCAGAATAGTTTTCCGCCTTATCAATATGGGAGAAAAGCTCTAAATACGTGATGCGGAAAAACAAAGGGAGAGTCGGCGGATTAAGAACGCGGAGTTCGAATACATCCTCCAGATCGCAATAGAGATGTTGTAGCTGAAGGATCTCAAATTCCCCGAGGTACTATAGACTTTGAGTACAGGGACAGAGGTAGATGACAGTATGGATGTCGTCTGGCGGATGCAGGCCAATTATGTTGCGCACTGCAAGGTGGAAAAATTCCGGCTTCATGCGGGAGATGTGGGAGAGTGTGCCAAGGCTGCACTGAGGAAACTCGTCGATTGGTGTGGTCCCCTTGAACACAAGAGCAAGGAATAGTAGAGGTTCTACCCTGGCAGCAGACAGTATAAATAGATGCATCTTGGAGGGTTTGTTGTAACTGCCTGTAGATACTGGGCGGCAAATCACCACCTCCTCAGATATTTTGTGTTCCGATTCAAGGGACAAGAGCGGGGGCATTCCGAGATTATCCATTCGAAAAGATCTGCACTGCGAAGATACCAGGATGCCCGTAGTCTGTTTTGAAAGGCATTGTAATATCAGTACTCATTTGCGGCCTGTTCGATATCCTTACCTGAGGATGGTGGTGGCCTGGGGCCCCGTTGCATCGGACTCCATTCGTCGAAACACTCTGAACAGATGCGTCGAAAGCCGAGTTTTACTCTGGATCCAGCGGCAGATCTGCGCGGCGCGCGGCCGCTAAGGTTGAGATAAGTTTGGGCTAAGTATATTGAAAGTTGGCGCCAGTAGTTGACCAGGGTAGGGCGAATCGTTTTCGCGCAGAGTGTAGGGTGGTGGCGACTGAGTTGGAGAGGGCATTTCCACGGGGTAGAGAAGATGAAACAGGTTGAGGAGTTGGTTGGTCGTGTTCTGGATCACGGCGACTGCCGTGCGGTCCCGTTCCGTGCGCTAAATAATCTTGAATATTCGTGAAACAGCTCGCAAACAAAAGAGTCAATCGAGCGAGGTGAACCTGACATTGATGTGAGAGTGGAGGCACTCGGAGCCGGTGAGTACGGGTTGTTGGATGGATCTCAGAGTCAAGGTGGAAATGTGTAACAGCCAGAGGAAAAATAAAATCCGAGTGCTGCCACAAGAGCTCAGGATCCAGAGAGAGTAAATGCCCTCTGACTCAAGAGACTGGCAGCCCAGTACCAAAAAAGGCTTGGGAGGAATGAAAGAGCGACAGGCTCAAACACCGGAGAAAAGAACAATAGGGCAAAACGAAGCCATGCAGAGATTTTTTCCGTCCTTGCAGCAACCAGAAATCCAGATTTCACGCTGTGGAAGCATGACTCGCTATGCTCATCGCCTTCGAGTCCCGAGCCAACTCAAGCATCCAACCAAATATTCTGGCACAGTACCATCATTTCCTGCTTCATCCTTCCGCTTGCTTTACCTTGCTCATTTTACTGTTACTGACCTCATCTCAATTATTTTCTTCTTAGATTCACTTTCCAGTTACATGTACAACACTTGGTGCAATTTACACGCAAACCGATTCATTCATCAGTTGAAGGACAAGTTTTTGTTTACCATGGGATTATTTTATTATCGTGTTTCTGGACCTTGCCTCACATTCTTACACTCACATATCTCATGCATCACACAGACATTATTTCCTTTGCACTATGTACCGCCAATGCGATGGTTCAAACCATCCTCGGGCTTTTCGGACTACGCCGGGGATTGATCTCGAGGTGGATTGGGCACCTATCCTCGACGCTGTTGCGGGCCAGTGTGTATCTCCCTATGATGTCTTTGCGTAGCTCCCGGATTGCTGGAGTTGGGTTGACCTTAGCTACGGCTTTTCATCCATGGACGCTTGTACTTACCTTATTTTGATACCCGTCGGCTTGTACATCACGGCATGTTCTCTCTCTCCCTCGTACCACCACGTCAATCTGCATATTTCTGAGCATCCTCACGCGAATCCACCCTCGTTTGAACACACTTGAGCTAAGTTTTCTATTTTATTTAAACCTGAGATCATTCTATGGCTACATCCTTTCTTTCCCAGCTATCATTTCATTCCTTGCTGCACGGCTCGACACTCACCCGGTACGACACTCACCCGGCACGACCTTGACATGTCCTCAGTCCACCCCAGGATTACCTTATACTTCGTCAACACGCAGATAGATCAAGAGACAAGCGGTGAGGAGATCCAACAGTAGAAGAAAGACAATATGGACCGTGACGCGCTGCCAGCAAGCGCCAAGTCGAGGTGGAGCTCGTGGTAAAGGGGAAAGAGAACATGGGATCCTGCTATCGCCGATCACGCATCAACACAGCATTCGCTCTTGCTTCCCACCGTCATGGTCGGCGCCTCGTTGCTCGCAAGTCAGGCCAACTTGTCTCTCGTGCTTTCGATATTCTAATGGTATTCACACCAAACACGAACAAATCTCAGCTGCCCGATGCTTGAACCTCAGGCGGACACTGGCATAGTGTCGCGGTTGGAGCATTACATAGGGGTTTTCAGGAGATAATACTTCCGCCAT